>OZ030008.1:90298946-90896446 GCA_964023405.1 Apodemus agrarius
GCAGCCCAGCCACCATGCCTCCCCGCTCCGATGGCCGCACCCCCCACCCCCATGACTGCTTTGGTGAATAACACTTTTATGTTTTCCCTATACATGTGTATATATTTTTAATAAAATAAGATCATATCATAGCTGCTTTCAACCTATCTTTCCCACTCTTTCCCTTAATAATATGCTGTCAACATTTTTTTCTGCTTTGATTATTTTCTACAGAAGTGACTGTTTTATTCTCTTGGGTCATGTACCTATTTGAGAATCCCGAAGACTCTTCCTTCCAGAAATATACACACTCCCACTCAATTATGCACATGATTTCAGAAATTCCAGGAGCCCTAGACCTTGGCTGAGAGCCCCGATATTACAATACCATTCTAACGTCTCCCTGACATCCATCACGAAGGATGCTGCACAGGTTCTCCGGTCTGCTTTAATCAGCCCCTCGATAGGACATTTAGATTACTTCCCCGGGTTGTTGTTGTTGTTGTTTAGTTGTTTTTTTTTAATTGCTACAATCAATGCTGAGGTTACTATATGGATAAGTTTAGCCCAGGTTATTTCCCTGGGATCAATTCCAAGAGTGTGGTTATTTTTAAGACTTTTGATTGTGGTGTTATCTTCTGCCTTATTTTATTATTTTATGTGTGTGTTTTGCCTACCTATATGTAATACCACATATATACGTGATGCGCCCAGAGGACAGATCCTCTGAAACTGGAGTTATGGATGCTTGTGAGTCACCATGTGGGGACTGGGAGACCAACCAGGGTCCTGGCAGAGCAGCAATCACCCCACAGCGCTGAGGCTGAGCCGTCTCCCCAGCTCCCGTTTTGTGCCTTTTGTGCCTTTTTAATGCTGACTCAGGACTTTTTTTTTTTTTCTCTTTTTGCTGTCTTGAAGGCAATGATTTCTCTGACTCCAAGGTCTGGGTTGGGACTGTCAGCTTTCTCTGTTCAACACAAATCCTAAAAGCTAAGTTGCCCAGACTTAGCCTAAGAACTGGGGTGGGGATTGGGAGAGAGAGAGAGAGAGAGAGAGAGAGAGAGAGCTAATTATTTGTTTAATTTTGTAGCAGGTTGGAGAGGACACACCTATCTAGAGGTCCAGGGACTACTTGCAGAACTCAGTTCTCTTCTTCTAGCAGACTTTGGTCGCAAGTACCCTCACCTACTGAGTCATCTCTCCATCCCCTAAGACCTTTCTTTGAAGATCTCTTTGTTCTGAAAAAAAAAAAAATCACAGGCTGTTTAAAAAAGAAACAAACAAACAAAACCCCAAACAACAAAAAAATACTTTTTGCTGATTTTCATGTTTAAATTGTAAAAATTGTGTACCCAAAGCAGCCGGAAGCTCCTTTCACCCATAGGGATGCTGTCACTTGACTGTTCCTGCCCTCCTATTTTAGACAATGAAATAATTTTTTCTGGGAAGGGGAATAAAAAACTCTTTAAGTTCAATGTAAGATCTCCATAGTGACGTTCATAAGGAGAAATGCACACGTAACAACAAATGTTTGTTGAACCACGTTGCAAGATCAGGACACACAGCCTGGAGGGAAGGAGGAGGCCGTGCAGGGCTGCTAACGGGTTCATTAACTGTGGCGGTGTTAAATACAACCGCTTTAACAAGGGGCAGGGTGACCTGAATACATCAGGATAGGGAACTCCACATGAACTCTATTGAAGTCTTGAAACAGAGTCCAAGGGCTTTCCTGGTAACAATGTAACCTTTGCAGTTTTGTTTGGCTTAGGCAAATACTTTGTGGAGTAAGTTCATCCCCCACAAGCCCGTGAAGAGGATGTGTTGGGGAACAGTTTCCTGATAGGATTTAAACGTTGGGAAGGAGTTGGGTGTGGTGGGGACACCCTTAACGCCAGCTCTCAGGAGGTAGGAGCAAAGGAATGTCCCTGAGTTTGAAGCCAGGCTGGTCTCCAAAGCACATTCCAAGCCAGCTGTGATACATAAGTAAAAGAAATGTGGCAGTGTGTGGTTGAAGAGATGTCCCCTGTAAGTCTCTGGCATTTAACTACTTAGTCCGCAGTCTGTTGCTGTTTGGGAAGAGTTAGGAGGCGGCCCTGTTGGAGGCGATGTGTCACTGGGGGCGTGTTCAAAATTTCAAAAGCCTCCAACTGGCCTCAACTAGGTCTCTGCTTCCTGTTTATGGGTTGAGATGTGAGTTCCCGGGTTAGGATTAGGGTTATAGTTAGGTTAGTATAGTATAGTTAGCATAGTAAGGTTAGTATAACTTTGATTTTTTTCAAAGTTTACTTTTAACGATGGCTCTTAAAACGTTAACCTCCCTTCTAGCCCACCATCCACCTGCGGTAGTGGGAAAGAAAGGATATGGGGAAGTGGACCTGTTTAGAAATGTTTTGTTGTTGTTTGTTTGTGGGTTTGTTTTCGATTTTGTTTTTTGAGCAAATCCTAACTGCATTGTCAGGAAATCAACGGCTTATTTCACAGAAGTCAGCAGTGACAGCTCGATCCACTTCACGGGTAGACTAGCAGTTCCGTTCAGTGGATTCAGGATAGCAGCAAGAATCAGCAGCGGTGGCACTACCTAGCCAAGACAGCCAGGCCTCGGCCTCACCACACGTCGGCAGGAGGGTCCAGGGCCCACAGGAGCACTGAGGGAAGTTCTCAGCTGTGCCTCTCTCAGAGAAACAAAGATCAGCGAAGACTCGAAGACTCGAGACCTGTGCCCAGCATTGCACGGCTGGCTCTGTGAGCAAGCCTAGCCCAGCCTCTGTCACTGTCGTTGAGTCTTGTTTATACTCCCTCCAAACGTCTGCGTCCTCCACGTGTCACGCCTCAGCACGCGCATCTGTATCAGCTGACATCTCTGTCAGTTGGCCTGAGTCCTCCGTGGCAAAAAAGCTGCGGCCCACCACCAGAAGGCTTTTGGTTGTTTCTCTCTGTGGAGTCCCAGCATATGGATCTCGACTGTGCAGTGTAAGGCAGATCCATACATGTGTGTGGTTAGCGAAGAATCCTTCCACACGTCTCCTTTCATGTGATTGCTTTAGTAGAACATCTTTTCTCCTGTGTCTGCTTCAGCCAAATGTTCCTTCACGAGTCTGTCTTAGTCTTTCACCTGTGTCCGCTTTAACAAAACATTCCTTCATGTGTTTGCCCCAGCAAAACACCATCTGACACAACTGACTTTCCAAAGAACATGTGAGTTTCCACTTCTGGTTAGGGTGAGGGTTAGGGCGGCTGCTGTTCTGGGGGGATGGCCGCCTGCCTGCTGCCGTGCTCCCCACCATGGGAGCAATGGCCTCCTGTCCCTCCGGAACTGTAAGCCTCAAATGATCTCTTTCTTCTGTAAGTTGCCTTGGTCATCATGTTTTCCCAAAATGAAAGAAAATGGGACATATTAAAAGATATTGATAAGTTATTACTGTTTGGGTTGACCATGTAGTTCACAGGGAAAGTTCTTGCCTTGCAAATATGGAGTGCTGGGCTCAGTTTCCATTTCTGTCTCTCTCTCTGTCTCTCTGTCTCTGTCTCTGTCTCTCTCTCTCTCTCTCTCTCTCTCTCTCTCTCTCTCTCTCCTTGAGACGGGGTCTCTCTGTAGCTCTGGCTCTCATGAAACTTGATATATAGACCAGGCTGGCCTCAAACTCACAATGATTCACCTGCTTCTGTGTCTTTCTAGGATTAAAGATGGCCCACTATCCCATATTTATTCTTCATTTGGTCATGCATGCAGAAAAAAATTTATTATTTTTAAAATTCAGTTTAAGGTGTGTGTGTGTGTGTGTGTGTGTGTGTGCTCATTCTCGCGCATGTTTAAATCAGAGATCAAAATCAGGTGTCTTCTTTGATACTAGACAAGGGTCTCTCACTGAACCTGGAACTCACTGGTTGGCTGACAAGCCCCACGGATGCGCCTGTCTCCCTCTCCCCAAGGCTGAGATTACAGGTTTGTCCCACCTCACCTATGTCAGAAGGGAGGGGAGAGGGAGGGAGGAAATAAATTAAGAGGGCTGCTAATATTGCTATAGCTGTATGGAGATAGCTGTATTTATTTATTTAGAGTTAAGACCGAGCTATCTAACCTAGACCGAGAAATCAAGATCCTGCTGCCTCAGCCTCCCGGGTGCTGGAATTACAGGCACACCGCTACCTATCTCTCTCTCTCTCTCTCTCTCTCTCTCTCTCTCTCTTACAAAGATTTATTTATTTATTTTATGTATATGAGTACACTGTAGCTGTACAGATGGTTGTGAGCCACCATGTGGTTGCTGGGATTTGAACTCATGACCTTTGGAAGAGCAGTCAGTGCTCTTAGTCGCTGAGCCATCTCTCCAGCCCTTTTTTTTTTTTCCCCCTGAGACAGGGTTTCTCTATAGCCCTGGCTGTCCTGGAACTCGCTCTGTAGACCAGGCTGGCCTCGAATTCAGAAATCCGCCTGCCTCTGCCTCCCAAGTGCTGGGATTAAAGGCGTGCGCCACCAACACCTGGCTCTCTCTCTCTCTTTCTAAACTGCACATTGGAATTAATAATTGGATAAATAAAAGCTATGATGAGCCGTCTGCAAAGGGGATATTAAGCATCTGACTAAAGACTATACTAAGGGCTTTGTATACACGCTAGCTTAGACACATCAGCTGAGGCCCACTAGGGCTGGGTCCTCAAACCCTGAGTAGGGGTGGCAAGGAGTTGAAGAAAGGCTAGGTACACAGGACACGGGTGCACAGTAACGCTGGGACAGGCGGGGGTCCGCTGCCATCCTACCGAGCCTCCGCATGTTTAGTAATCACAGCACAGGGGAGGGTGAGCTCGGCTCCGGTCTCCGTGGGAGGTGAGCGGTATCAGGCTGTGAACATCTGGGAGGAGTAAGCCGCAGCTGCTTTGGGCGCACTGGTCATCCACTCCCACGGGTCTCCCAAGGACAGCTTTGCCCTCCCTCTGGAGCCTCGCTGGGTGCACTGGCGGGTTTTGTGTGTCAACTCGACACAAGCTGGAGTTATCACAGAGAAAGGAACCTCCCTTAAGGAAACGCCTCCATGAGATGCAACTGTAAGGCATTTTCTCAATTGGGGATCAAGGAGGGAGGGCCCACTGGGGGTGGTGCCATCCCTGGGCTGGTGGTCTTGGGTTCTATAAGAAAACAGGCTGAGCAAGTCAAAGCAAGCCAGTAAGAAACACCCCTCCACGGCCTCTGCATCAGCGCCTGCTTCCTGACCTGCTTGAGTTCCAGTCCTGACCTCCTCTGGTGATGAACAGCCATGTGGAAGTGTAAGTTGAATAAACCCTTTCCTCCCCAACTTGCTTCTTGGTCCTGATATTTTGTGCAGGAATAGAAACCCTGACTAAGACACTGGGGTAAGGCTTTGCCACTCCTGTGGGGCTGAGGCATTGGAGTATTCAACATGCCTATATCAACAATACACATTCACAGGAGGTTTCCTCTGCGCCACACTGAAGCCTCTGACGAGGAGCCATCAGCTCCATTCGATAGACTGAGGCTAAGGGTTAGCCGTGCCCGTCCTGCGTTTCTGGGCATCTGCTACATAGTGCCCTCCCTCGATGGATATCGCCACGATGAAAGCCACCATCAAAGAGTCCTGGTCAGAGGGTGGGAAGGAGCTCATCTGTCCGCTCTGGAGGCAGAGCTCTCTACCCAAGAATGTTGAGCAGAAAAAAAACCAAAAAATCCTCACACTCACATCCAGCTAGCCCGTGACAGGGGAGGCTGTGAACCCAGGATGTCTACGTCAGCCCCCACACTGCTTCTCTGATGCAGGGACGCTCGGGTGGCTGCTGAGCCCTCACTGCGCCTTCCCAGCCTTCATAGCACATGTCTCTCTGCCCATGGCGAGTACCGACTCATCACTGCGGTCACGGACCGACGCCTCCACTCTGGGAGCCCAGTGATCTCCTTAATCCTCTCCTAGACTTACAACTGCTCCTTCCACTGCACCCACTGAACCTGGGGTGGTGCTGGGTTAGGAAACTGCTTGCCCCACAGTGTGAGGACCCAGGCTGGATCCTCAGTATTTACACTTGAAAGAATATGACCGTGGCTGAGGCTCACATCTCTAACCCCAGCCCCGAGGACGCAGACAGCGCCAGCTCTGAGGCTCTCAGGCAGCTAACCTCACTGTATCAATGGGCTCCAGGTTCCGGAAGAGAGCCTGCCTCAAACTGGTAAGGGGGAGGGGGTGACCAGCATAGCTTACAGGTGTTCGCTTGTCAGCTAAGCATGAAGACGCGGGCTGATGAGCTAACAGGAAGGAAAGAACAGATGCCCAAAGGTTGTCCTCTGACCTCTAAACACGTCTGTGCAATGCGCACACCCACATTCACTCACACACACACACACACACACACACACACAGGTGCACACACAGGTGCACACACTCAGAGAACAATAGATAAAACAATAGTTGAAAACTAAGGTGGAGAGAAACTGGAGAACACACTGTCAACCTCTGGCCATCATATACACAATACACATACGCATGCGCACAGACACACAAATGAGACTAGGGTAATATTGAAGGGGGAACCCGAGCCATGTCTAAACCCTTGCCTTTAAGAAATACAGCTCTAAGCCAGGCAGTGGTGGTCCATGCCTGTAATCACAGCACTTGGGAGGCACAGACAGGCAGATTTCTGAGTTTGAGGCCAGCCTGGTCTACAGAGTGAGTTCCAGGACAGCCGGGGCTACACAGAGAAACCCTGTCTTGAAAAAAAAATAATAATAATTAAAAAAGAAATATTGTTTTAAAATTAATAATTCGGTCACATGACTGCAGTTACCTTTGCCATCACTGCGCTTTTAGTAAGGTTGTTTTGTTGTGGTGGTGGTGGTGGTTGTTTTCCGTGTGTGGGTGTTTTATCTGCATGTCTGTGCACCACAGGTGTGCAGGGTCCATGATGGCCAGGAGAAAGTGTTGAATACCCTAGGACTAAAGCTAAAGGCCATTGTGAACTATCAGTGAACAGTGAGTCCAACCTGGACCCTCTGGAAGAACACTGAGTACCCTTAACCACTGAGCCATCTCTCCGGCCCCTGACATCACTGTTACTACAAGTCTGGTAGCTAACGTCAGTCTCTTGGAGTGCCACGTACTATTCTAATCCAGAATATGTTGACTCCTAAATAAGACAATGGGTTACAAGAGGAATTTATAAGAACCTCCAAAGTACCAAGAAAACCACGGGCTCTGCAGCCGGAGCCTGGATGGTCACTCACCTTTCCCCACACGTGCAATGGGAGTCAAGGGACATGTCCGCCGTACAGAATCCCTGCACGAGGTGACAGTCAAAGTGCCCGACACGCTGAACGGGCAACACTTCCAGCACTTCCCTTCCTAAGTAATATGGGACAGTTGAAAGCTTCTGACTATTTTTAAAGATCTCCAAGGAAGGAGACCATAGCATCCCTGGGTGGCTGGTGCCTGTGTTTAACAACCCACTTAGATGATGTGTGAATATAGCACAGAGGCCCACATCCAAGGAGGCTGACAAGGCTGGGAGGCATGCCAAGCAGCCTGCTGGACGCCACCATCCCGTACCTTCCCCCGCCATATATATATATATATATATATATATATATATATATATATCCGCACAGGCTTAGCCCTCCTTCTCCAGGCCAACCTCCAGTTCCCTGGTCTGGAAGCTTTTCAATCCTCTAACCACTCTCACACCTGTTGAGTGTGACATTCCTTAGGTAATTGCCAAAAAAACAGACGGGTACCATAACTGGTGAGTTAATTCATTAGTTAGTTCAAGACCCACCCACATACAAAATGTTTTCTGCATCGCCAGGATCCTGGGTGCAAGTTATAAAAGAGCAACCAAGCCCACAAGGTGCCTGTCCTCACGGAGCTCACCCCCTGCCAGGTCCCCTCCTTGCAAATAAACACGCGCTATGCCAAACGAAGAGAGGTGGTATGGGGGAGCCCGAGAGACGGCTTGGGGGCTAAGAACAGCGTTGTTGTGTGGAGAGTAGAGACTACTGTTCCATACGGATGGGGGTGCCCTCCATGAGGAAGGAACATTCCAGAAATGGGATGGACCGAGGGGACATTTGTGTATGTTCTGCTTCTCTGGGAAACCACAAGCTTCTGGAGGCCAAGAGCAGGCTAGAGATGAACTCCGTGCTCTGGATAACCTGGCTGACTTAGGGTTTCCATTGCTGTGAACAGACACCACGACCAAGGCAACTCTTTTTTTAAAAAAAAAAATTTATTTATTTATCATATATAAGTACACTGTAGCTATCTTCAGACACCGCAGAAGAGGAGGGGTCAGATCACAGATGGTTGTGAGCCACCATGTGGTTGCCGGGATTTGAACTCAAGACCTTTGGAAGAGCAGTCAGTGCTCTTAACTGCTGAGCCATCTCTCCAGCCCCAAGGCAACTCTTATAAAGAACAACATTTAATTGGGGCTGGCTTACAGTTTCAGAGGCTCAGTCCATTTTCCTCATGGTGGGAAGCGTGGCAGACTTCAGGCAGGCATGGTGCTGGAGAAGAAACTGAGAGTTTTACATCTGGATCTGAGGGCAGCCAGGAGACAGTCTCTTCTGCAGACAGCCAGGAGGAGGGTCTCTTGCACCCTGGGCAGAGCTTAAGCATAGGACCTCAAAGCCCACCCTCACAGTGACTCGCTCCTCCAACAAGGCCACACCTCCTAATAGAGCCACTTCCCATGGGCCAATCATATCCAACCCACCATACTGCTCCGGCCTGCCACGCTCTAGTGATCAGCTTCCCGAAGCCTCAATCTTGTCCTCAGGAAAGTGAAGCCAGAGCAGTATCTACCTCGTAGTGCTGTGACGAGACTCAGTGACATGCAGTGTTGGGCACCCAAAGAAGGTTCTCCCGGAAGCTAAGGCAATTCTAGGAACCATTCCTCTCTCCTACTCCTCCCTAGGGAGAGGGGGAGCAGAGAGACGGAGACCCAGGCGTGTAAGCCCTCCCCAAGGCTCTTCCAGGCTCTCTGCTCACATCTTCTTGCAAATTTATCAGTTAAGCCTACTGCCATTTGCACAATGACCTTTCTTCAGTCACCTGTTTCCTCGTGCCAAATGTCATTGGAAAGGACACAGGCCTTTGCTTCATGATTCTGTAATTTTAGTATGCCTTTCCAAAGTCTGTAAGCCTCGGGCCTCATAAAACTCGAGTCTACTCTGTCCAGGTACAAGGTTGCCAGCCATGGCGCTCATCCTGGGAGATTTGTCTGCCTCTGGGCTAGGCAGATGGTAGGCACTCAGGGATTCTGTTCTGAAGGAAGGAATGCTGGGCTCACTAGCGTCAGAGCCTAAGAGGCCTTGAAATGCCCAACATCCCTCTCAGATAATTGAAGGACTGCTAAGAAAATAGAGACATTTCTGGAGTCTACCCTCACTAAGAAATGAGAGCAGAGCGCGCTGTCAGGAAGTCCAGATTCCACCCTATGGGATACCATGGTCGCTGTTCTCTAGCTGAAGGTGCTTTTGGTTGTTTGAGGTAAGGTCTCACTATGTAGCCCTGGCTGGTTTGCAAGTAAGCCTGGAACTCAGAGATCTGCCTGCCTCTGCCTCCTAAGTGCTACGATTAAAGGTATAAGCCACCATACCATACCCAGATAACAATCCAACTGATTGATTTATCGATGTGTGTGTTATATATGTGTGTGTTTGAAGGGGCTCGCACTGGCCAGTGTGCATGCAGGAGTGTCCGCCTAAGGCTAACCTTGGGTACTGTTCCTCAGGTGCCAGCCGCCTTGCGTTTCGAGACAGGGTCTCTTCATTGGCCTGGAGCCTGCTAATCATGGCCAGTGCGTTCCAACACTGCCTACCCAGCGCTGGGATTGCAGGCTGACGTCACCACGCCTGCCTTTCCCAGGCGTGGGTTCTGGGATCAAGCTAGGCTCTTGTGCTCTCCTGGCGAGCACTTCTGACTTAGCTACCTCCTAGCTCTCCATCCTCAGGTCTCGCTCGTCGTCGTCATCGTCTGCTGTGGTCCACGGTGTGTGGGAAGAAGCTTGGTGGATCAGTGTAGCGCACCTCAGACGGGATTCCCCAACTAAAACCTCGGGCTCAGAAATCAGGGTCTTCCTGAGTCACCAGGAAAGCCAGCCTCAGAAGCTGGCGATTCTCACATTTAAACTGAAAAGCTTCTGAAAGCCACATCTGGTGTGGGAATGGGTTTCTGCCCCGTGGAAGAGACAACAAGCTCTTAGCTTCAGGGGAAAGCCTTCTCCCCACCTGAAGGCAGTCAGAAAACCAGCCCCGACGTTTTATTTCCCAGTTTGGCGACACGGTTCAGTTTACCTAAGAGAGGTGGGTGACTCATTGATGTCCCCAGCTCCGACACACGTGCTCTGGTCCCTGGAGGCTGCCCTAATTCTTTCTAATCCTTTTCCAGAAAGCCACCCTCTCTTCTCACTTTTCCCCAGGAGAGTTCTAGAAGGATTTCTCAAGCCCAGTCAATTGGCAAGGTCACACCCAGTCACCTCACTCCTTGGCCTGCTAGTCTCAGGGGAGGACTTGCTTTAACATCTTCATGCACATCATGTGTTCCTTTTTAAAAAATTGTTTTGTTTTTAGAAATAGGATTCCAAGCTGGCCTCGAACTTGTTATACAGCTATGGCTGACCTTGAACTTCTGATCCTTCTGAACTTCTCCGACCCCAGTACTGGGATTACAGGCATGAACCACCACGCCTGGTTTTCTGTTGTGCTAGAGGTGGAAGCCAGAGCCTTCGGCCTACTAGCCGAGGACTTCACTAGCTGAGCTATATCCACCCAACTGAATGTCTGCCTTTCCTAAACGGAGAATCTGTCTCCATTCCTGAGTTCCGATCTGCAGTGAGCCAACGACTCACTGAAGGAACACTTGCTCGGAGAGGATGGACCCTGCGTCCTGGGCCCCTCATGGGAAGTGGCCTCAGGCCTTCTTGCCCACCTCACCATGTGAATCACAGGAAAGCCAACTGTCCGTCTAAGGGAGAATCACTTGGGCTGACTTTTAGATCAGCATTGTGATAGACTGAACTTCCTGCCTCCGAGTGTCAGCACGCAGAGCTCTCTAAAGAGTGACAGGGTCTTGGTGTGGGGCTCCCTTCCAGAAATACCTTTTCTTCTAACTTCCAGTGACAGTTTCAATGGCAGAGTGTGTTGTAGTGTCTTAACTGAGGCTATCTGTCAAATGCATAATTAAATGTCATTAGAGTATGTAGCTCTGTGTGTGTGTGTGTGTGTGTTAAATACCCTTTGCCTGACCACGTGACCTGATTTGGGATTCAGGGGACAGATCCTCTAAGAAGAGAGCACTTTGTCTTTGTGTCTGGCAGCCTTTGCTGACAAAGTCAATAAACAGGCTAACACAGAGGATAGGAAAATAGTTTTTTGTACTCTACAGACGCAAGCATTTTTTAACTCATCATCATTAGCAGTGGTAACTGGATTGGGATGAGGGAGCTTTCCACACGTCAATTTAATCATGCCTTGCCTTGTGGTTGGGGATTTCCTCTGCTCTTACGATCAAGGACAGAGCCTGGCCATGGCCCTCAAACGCTGCAAGGCATAGTTGCTGCCCGCTTTGCACTGCCTTCCTCTCGCGGCCATCCCAACGCCGACCTCTCTCCGCTTGCCAATTAAACACTCCGTTCTAGTCTCCGGACCTTTGCGCATGGCTTTGGTTGGCATGCTGGCTAGTTTTGTGTCAATTTGACACGAGCTGGGGTCATTTTGGAAGAAGGACTCTCAATTGAGAAAATGCCCTAACCAGATTGGCCTGTGGACAAGCCGGTGATGCATTTTCTAGATTAATGGTTAGTGTGAAAGGGTCTAGCTCACTGCTAGTGGTACCACCCCTGGGCTGGTGATTCTGAGTGCCACAGAAGGCAGGCTGAGCAATCCTTGACGGCTTCTGTGTCCTCAGTTTTTGCTTCTAGGTTCCTGTCTTGAGTTCCTGCCTTGACTTCCCTTGATGATAGACTATGAGCTGTAAAATAAAACCAACCCTTTCTTCCCCAAGTTGCTTCTGGCCGTGGTGTCTGCATCACAGCAGTAGAACACCTAACTAGGCCGTCTAGAACACGTGCTCCCCAACCCTCCTCCCCTCCCCTCACCAGGCTGAGCATCTTTGTTCAGATAGCTTTATAAACACCCTTGCTTGGGGAAGCTGTCTCCACGTTTCCTTCCCTGTATGTTCTCATGGAATCACGGAAAGTTATCTGTTCATTAATGCAGAAGTACTGAGTCCCTACTATGTGCGGGCAGGACTCAGAGGCTGGGAATATAAGATAACAAAAAAAGAAAGCCCTGCCTCCGGACAACTTCCACTCAAGCACAAGAAGCGACAACAAGCAAAGAGACACACGGGTAAATAGAACGTTCGGCAGTGATGGGTGCCGAGGACCAAAGAGAGTAGGGATCCTGTGAGGAGAGAATGGACGTGAGCAAGCAGAAGACCGAAACCAACTCCATATCTCCTGCCCTGTGCAAAAGTCAACTAAACTCCATCAAAGACCTTCATGCACGGCCTGAAAATTTGATACAGATACATCTAGGAGATAAGACTTCAAGATCTCGGCCTAGGAGGAGCCAGTGAGATGGTGAAGTAGGTAAAGGTGCTTGTGGCAAAACCTGATGACCTGAGTTCAATCCCCAGGACCTACTAGAAGTAGAGAACTTACTCTCAAAAAGTGTTGTGTGACCAACAACCTTGGCACCTGCTCATCACACACACACACACACACACACACACACACACACACACACAAAACCCCTGTAATAAAGCCTTTTAAATGATGACCTAGGCATAGGAGAGGATTTTTTTTTTTTTTTTGGTTTTTTCGAGACAGGGTTTCTCTGTGTAGTCCTGGCTGTCCTGGAGCTCACTCTGAAGACCAGGCTGGCCTCGAACTCAGAAATCCGCCTGCCTCTGCCTCCCAAGTGCTAGGATTAAAGGCGTGCGCCACCAATGCCCGGCTGGAGAGGATGTTCTTTTTTTTTTTTTTTTTTTTTTTTCAAGACAGGGTTTCTCTGTGTGGACCTGGCTGTCCTGGAACTCACTTTGTAGACCAGGCTGGCCTCGAACTCAGAAATCCGCCTGCCTCTGCCTCCCAAGTGCTGGGATTACAGGCGTGCGCCACCACGCCCGGCCCGAGGATGTTCTTAATAGTGTTCAGATTGCATAAGAAGCAATGGTGGGACTGACAAACAGGATCGCATCAAATGTAAAAGCTTTTACCCAGCAGAGGAGGCAATCAGCAGAGCGGAGAGCCTCCACAACCCATGCCAACTCCTCACCCAGCGGGAATTAACTGTACATAAATAACTACAAGAAAATATTAACCACCAGGTTGATCATCAAGACACGCTTGTAATTCTAGGACTTGGCTAGTTGAAGCAGAAGGAACGGAAGCTCAAGGTCGGCCTCAGCGAAATGGCGAGTTTAAGGTCGGCTTGAACGAGCTGAGCAGGTGGGGACGCTAAATGGAGACCTCGGTGAAACCGTGGAACAAGCCATGCAGAGACTATGCTAGCAAACAGGGAGCGAAGGCTCTGAGCAGGAATGGACTTGGAAAACACACAGAGAGGGAATCCGCGGGACTGCTGGCGGCTGGGCAAAGTGCTAGGCGGGATGATCTGGAGATCACTTTTTGAAGACTTTCACTATAAGATATGCAAAGATGGGACGAATCCAGCAGAACACACGAATTGCTATGAAAGATGTTCCTGTTGTTTGTTTTTTAGCACGGGAAGCGTTTTAGCATCTGCCGAGAGAAAGCTCCAATAGAGGTTAAGAGAGAGATAGAGAGACAGTCAGAGTCGAAGTCCTTGGGGAGGCGATGGAGAATGGGATCTGGGGTGGTGGAGAGGCGGGCCCTGGCAGACATAGGAAGCAGAGGACAGTATGTAATTCGCCACTGGGGTGAGAGAGCAGGCAGGTCTCGGGGCTCATTTGGCTTAGTGGAGAGTGGAGCTGGGCATGGTAGAAAGCCCCTGCGTCCCAGGGTGCCGACGGGGAGATGGGAGGCAGGAACAGGAACATCCCTGGAAGCGCCTGGGCTGGCCTGGTGTACACACCAGTGCACAACAGAACCTGCCTCAGATGAGGTGGGAGGCAGGGACTAGCACCTGAAGCTGTCCTCTTATTGGCACAAGAGCACAACCATGACATGCACATAACAGCACTCACGCGTGAACACACGCAAAGATTTAGAAAACCATAACCTTGGTGAGAAGCAGGCAGGAGAAGGATACAAGAGTCAGAGAGGGGGAAGGCGTGGCTGCCCAGCCAGGGTGTGGCGGGGCACACAGATTGCGGAGGAAGGCTTGGATCCATCCGCTTGTTTGCAGACTCCGATGTAAACCAAGGCCTGCCTGGTGGAGAGGGGTGCTCCTGTCTGCCCCCATCCTACGCCCAGAGGCAAATGGGACGCCCGCTCTACGGGACTTCACCAGGGCTAGATGGGGGCAGGCGAGCAGAGCTGAGCAAAGTGTCCTGGGGCGGCCATGATTGTAGGCCATGGAACCTGGGTTGGGGGACGAAGAAAGTGAGACTCAGAATCAGGGGTGATGACGGACCCAGATACTGAGGTGGAGCCCGACTGAAGCCCAGGAGTATTGGGAAATTGCTAGAATGGAGTCCAGGGGCAACCAAGAGGTGGGAAGACACACACTAAAGGGGTGATCGTGATGGTTTTAACGGCCCCTTCAGAGCTGCCGTGGCTCTAGCTAGGGTGGAGTGTGTGGATGGTGGGCTTCGGAGGGACCATTGCATTGAAGAGCCAGGCTATGAAGGGCACCTATGTGGACCTTAAAATTGTTCTGGCAATGGCCAGAGCTAGAAAAAGAGGGAGTCAGGTGACCAAATTGTCAATAAGCACATTAGCAAGAGGTAAGCCAAGAGATACTACAGCGACGCGTGAATAGGACTGTCGTTAGTACTGAGCCTGTGCACTCTGTGCCTTTAAGGGAGGGCTAAGTACGCTTGCATCACTGTCAACCTCAGCTTCTAGAGCAGGGCCTGGCTCATAGAAGGAACCAAAAACCCTGGATGAATGAGTGAATGAATGAATGAATGAATGAATTGAGTAAATAAAAGATTGAGGAAAATGCTCCTGGAGTCCGAGGGGGGAGGGGAGGCCGTGCACATCCGCAGGGCCTGGAGCATGAGAAGGCAGGACCCCCTACCTCACATCACACACAACAATTAATTCAAAATCAACCAAAGAACCGCCTGTGAATGCTAATACTACCTACCACCCTCTCAGACAGCCTGGTATACACATCCTCACGCCCTGCTAACTATGATGCTAAGAGAACAGACAGAAAGAAAAAAAAAAGGCGTGAGCTGGACTTTATCACACTTGAATGTTTGTGCTTCTGACAGACCAAGAGAGTGGTCCGGCTGCAGAGGTGCACACTGAGAATCCCGGCGCTTCAGACACGGAGCTGGGAAGACGGACGGTGCAAAACCGAGATTGCCTATATAGTGGGTTGGAGGCCAGCCTGGGCTACATGAAAAGCTGCCTTGAGAAGAGAGAGAGCAAAAGAAGCCAAGAAGGAAGAAAGGATGGTCACGCGATTGCGTGGTCGTTCACGTGACAGCAGCCAGCATCTCGCATACGCGGGAAAACACAGCTCATCAAAATTAAGACAAGTAACCTAATTTTAAAGCGAGACACGTTGGGGGAGAGAGAGAGAGAGAGAGAGAGAGAGAGAGAGAGAGAGAGAGAGAGAGAGAGATTGAGCTCGGCAGGTGCTCACTGTGCAGGCCTGAGGGTCCGAGTTCAAAGCCTGGAACTCGAGTCATTAGCCGGATGTGCAGGCGTGCGTCTCTAATTCCAGCACTCGCGTGGGGAGGTGGGAGGCAGAGACGGGAGAACCGCCCAGAGGCTCACAGACCGAAGCGAGAGAGAGCCGGCTTCAGAACCAGGGTGGAGGGTGAGAACCTTCCCAAAAGCTGCTCTCTAGCCTCCGCATGGCACACATACACACAAATAAACACACTGGGATGCTTGTAAGAAATGAAACAAGCCAAGGGTAGCAGCATTGGCACACGCGTGTAACCCTAGCACTCGGGAGATGCACAGGAGAGGATTGAGAATTTGAAGCCAGCCTGCTCAAAGCGAGTCTGGGCTGCATGGCGCGACCCTGTTTATAAATAAGTAAGGAGATAATTAAATAAAGCAAAGGGTTTAAACAGATATTTCCCCAAAGATGAACTGATGACCAGTGAGAACATGAGAAGCCGCCTGAGGGGAGATGGCGGATACTAAGGGACTGTAATAGAAACCATTTCCAACCAAAACAGCTATAACTTTAAAAAAAAAAAAAAAGGGAGATATTAGTAGGTGTTGGATAGGATATGGAGAAACGGGAATCTTTGCATCATGAGCCGGAATGTAAGGAATGTAGTTGCTTTGGAAAATAGTCTCTCCAAAAGCTAAGCACGGAGTTATCCCATCACCTGGCTAGCCAGTCCTAAATATAGACCCAAGAGAACGGAAAACAGATACCCAAAGTAGGCATGCTAGCACACACCTGTAATCCCCAAAGTAGGCATGCTAGCACACACCTGTAATCCCAGCGTCAGGGAGACCAAGGCGGCAGGAGGTCACTGGGAGTTCCAGGCCAGCCTGGGCTTTGTAGCAAAACCTTGACTCAAAAAAGGAGAGCTGGGGGAGGGGGGGTTACACACTGTAATCCCAGCAATCGAGGCAGAGGCAGGCAGATCTATAAGTCTGAGGCCAGCCTGGTCTACAGAGTGAGCTCCAGGACAGCCAGAGCTACACAGAGAAACTATCTTGGGTGGATCTTACAGTATTTGAATTATAGCTCAACTGTCAGTGGTAGAGGAGGAGGAGGAGTGGGAGGAAGACGAGGAGGCAGCTTTTGCCACCAAGCAAAACCGACAACCTGAATTTGACCCTGGAACCCACATGAAAGAAAGAGAGAACCAACTCCACAAAAGGGGTCCTCTGATGTGCACGGGCATACAATCAAAAGGAGGAAGAAAACAGGTGACCGCATAAAAATTTACAGATATTGGTAGCAGTATGAAGTGCAGACCATTCAAATAGTCATCGAGTGAATGAATGAGATGTGGTATTTCGTTCATTTAATTCATTCATTCGACAGAAGGTCTGTGACTCAGCAATAAGAAAGAAGTGGCCCGTGCCACCACAGGAACCCACCTGGGCCCATGCCATCACAGGAACCCACCTGGGCCCGTGCCATCACAGGAACCCACCTGGGCCCATGCCATCACATGAGCCCACACACAGCCCCGGACCCTCTGCAAAGCTTGGAATTAGGAAGTGCTTCTCAGACTAGAAGACTGGCGGCTGACGGGTGTGGACAGCGAGGAATGGGGAGTGACTGCTAATTCGTAGCAAGTTCAACTTTGTGAAGGTATTAAACACCACTAATTGTTGTAGATATAAAAGGGTGGATCTTATGGTATTTGAATTATAGCTCAATCTGTGGGGGGGAGGTATGTGTTGTGTGTGTGTGTGTGTGTGTGTGTGTGTGTGTTGAGGGCAAATGGGGTTATGTATGGTATATGCATGGTGTGTGTATGTGGTATGTGTGATGTGAGGGGCTGGCATATGGTGTGTGTGTTGGGGGTAAGTAGGGTTATAGTGTGTATGGTGTGTGTGGTAGGTAGTGTGTGTGTGGTGTGGTGTGGTATGTGTGTGGTGTGGTGTGTGGTGTGTGTGTGTGTGTGTGTGTGTGTGTGTGGTGTGTGTGTGGTATGTGTATATGTGGTAGACAGTGTATATGTGGTGTGTGTGTGTGTGTGTGTGTGTGTGTGTGTGTGTGGTGTATATGTGGTAGACGGGTGTATGTGTGGTGTGGTGGTGTGTGTGTGTGTGTGTGGTGGATGGGTGAGGTGTATCTGGGTGTGATGTGATCCATGTGATGCATGCGTGTATGTGAGTGTGCAGGTGTGTAAGCTGGCATTCATGCCCGCAGATGTCAGGTGTCTTCCTCTACCACTCTGTGCAGTGTTTCCTGGAAGCGTGTGCCTCACTGAACCAGAAGCTCACGGTTCGGCTCCGCTGGAGCTCAGCGGCTCTTCAGACCCTCTTTCCTCTGGCCCATGGGTGCACACAGCCACCCTGGGCTTCTGGTCACAAACTCAGAACCTCAAGCCCTCTCACCCACTGAGCCACCTCTCAATTTTTAAAATGTCATCTGGGGTCACTGTGACAGCTGAAGACAACAGAGTTCCTTACCACCTCGCCGGTGAAGTCAGCGCCCGGATGCCTGTCACACCACTTCTTTATGCCCTTGTGGGTGTTCTGTTCAGACTCTATCTTATTTACAATTTGGCATACTGCTGGATTTTTTTTTCCCCTCTCTTTTACCACAAACTTATTCTAAACATCATTTAAAAATAACTTTCTCATCTAATTATAGTAGTGATTTATTGTAGAAAATTTGGGAAATATAGGAAATTACAAAGAAAGAAGAAAATTAAAATCATCCATAATCCCACTAGCTGGAAGTAATCACGGCGAGCGCCTTGACGCGGTGGATTTTGCCTTTCTTCCTGTGAGCGGGCGCGCCGTTTTCAGGCCTGTACAATAGGCGCACGGCATCAAATTACTCCCATTGTAATGTAGTTAGGCGATTTCTAATTTTTTCTTATGTAAATAATGATGTAATAAATAAGCTTTTATAAAAGCATGAAACATTTTCATAGACGGGTTATTTCCTTAGCTTCTCAGAAATGAAACTATTGGGTCAAAGACTGAATATATTTAAGTACTTAGCATGCATTCCTGCATTGCATTCTGAAGGGGTTTGACAACTCGAACTGCTACCAGTGGCTCGGTGTCTGCTTCAAGGCGGCCTCTCCAGCACCGAGAACTGCACGTTTTAGAAAAGCTCCTTGTCGTTGTAATTTTCATCCCTCTCTGGTGGTTTGTTTCTTTTTGCTTTGGTTTTAGAGACAAGGTCTCCTTATGTAGCTCAGGCTCCACTACCACTCGTTGGCAATGCTCCTGCCTCAGTCTCCCAAGAGTGCTGGGATAACTGACGTGTGGTCTCCAGGCCTGGCTTTTATTTTTGCTCTAAAAGTCTCAGAAGCAACAGAGGGAGAGACTGAGTTTTTACAGGGGAGAGGGTGAAGGTGATGAGTTAGCGAGGAGGGGCCAGGCCTGGGCAAGACAGCCGCAGTAGATTTATAGGATTGAAATTCAGCAGACACTGCTTGGGGGTGTTTGTTTGTTTGTTTGTTTGTTTGACAGGGTCTCTCTACACAGCACTAGCTGTCCTGGAACTCACAGGGATCTGCCTGCCTCTGCCTTCTTAGTGCTGGGATTGAAGGTGGGCACGGAGCCTGGCTCACACCTTTTTCCGGTAAGGCAGAGCTTTGATTGAAGCAGCTGGGGCAGAGAGGAAGGGAGAAGCACCGAGGTAGAGTCTGATGTGGAGCACAGGCAGACCAGGCTTAGAGGAAGCAAGGAGCCCTGTTTTCACTTCAGGTCACTTCGGGTTCCTGGGGGAGACCCAGGAGGAGACAGGAAATGAGGCCTAGGCTGAGCCTTGTGTGAATGAGAGGCCTGGGGATTCAGGAAATGCATACAGCCTCTCTTCTCTTCTCTTCTCTTCTCTTCTCTTCTCTTCTCTTCTCTTCTCTTCTCTTCTCTTCTCTTCTCTTCTCTTCTCTTCTCTCCTCTCCTCTCCTCTCCTCTCCTCTCCTCTCCTCTCCTCTCCTCTCCTCTCCTCTCCTCTCCTCCCCTCCCCTCCCCTCCCCTCCCCTCCCCTCCCCTCCCCTCCCCTCCCCTCCCCTCCCTTCCCTTCCCCTCCCCTCCCCTTCCCTCCCCTCCCCTCCCCCTTCTCTCTCCTCCCCTTACCTCCCCTCCCCCTCCCTTCCCTTCCCCTCCCCTCCCCTTCCCCTCCCCTCCCCTCCCCTCCCCCCTCTTCCCTTCCCCTCCCCTCCTCTCCTCTCCCCTTCTCACTCCCCCTCACTCACTCCTTCTCTCAGAGAGACCTGTACACATCTTTAAGACAAACGGGGACCAAAAGGTACTAAAGTCCCAGCCAGGGGAGAAGTTCCAGAAATGGGAAAGTGGAGCTGTAGCCGGCTCAGGAGTTACTCCTGCAGAGGACCCGGGCCTCACACCACCCACAGCTTTCCTTCCAGGACCTCGGGTGCCCTCTGCCCTCCAAGAGTGCCAGGCAGGCTGGCCTTGTGGCATATATGAAAGCCAAACACTCACACACCTGAACTAAATAAATACATGTGAAATGGGATTTAAGGAAAAAGGTAAAAAAAAGGAATGACATATGAGCCAAATCCAGGGCTTCCAGAAGTCAAGGAGGCAAAGACCTGGTGGGGCCCCTGGGGCAGGGGTCGCAGACCCACAGCTGTGGAGAACGAGGGCTCCAGAATCACGTGCAGGCCACCCCCTCCGGTTTCTCTTGCTTTCACCACCAGGGCAAGAGCTGATCTAAATTCAGATCCTCTTTACCTGAGCACAAGCTGGTGCCACCGCAAAACCTGAAGAAGAAGCTGGAACCCACCCTGGGGCCGTAGAACAGAGCCTGCTGAAAAACATTTTAAACCCGTAGTGCTTAGCTGTGAGTCCGCACCAGGGTGTCACATGACTGCAGAAAAGAAGGTGTAAATCGTGGGGTCTTTTTTTCTTTCATGAAAGAAGTGAAATGTATCCAGTTTAAAAGCCTCTCTTGTAGGGTTGTAAGTAAGAAGACTTGTGCAAGCCTGGCCCTCTGAGTTCAATTCCCAGAACTCACACAAGGTAGAAGAAGAAAACTGACTCCACAAGCAATCTTCTGCCCTTCACATGCACACCATGGCATTCAGACAGACAGACAGATGGACAGACAGACAGACAGACACACACACACACCATTTTAAAAAATCTTTTAGTGGCTGTCTTGTGTTTTGAGATTTCAGCTCATGTTTGTTGTGTCTCTCTGTGTCTGTGACATGCTAGTAGGTGTGGGTTGATGGTTTCCCCCCTGAGGTTTCGTTGCCGTATCTGCATCTGATGAGAAAACAGTTGTGTAGGCTGTTGACCCACAGGATTGGTTTATGAATGTTACTGATTTATGAATTGCAGAAGGGCAAGAATGGATGGCCAAGACATTTTCCAGAGTTTGCATTAGTTACTCTTCTGTCATTGTGACCAAACTACCTGGAACAGTCAGACTTGGACAAGAACCATGGAGTGTGGCTCTGAGACTCGTGTGTGTCAGCCCACGATGGTCACTTGACCCCGTGTGCGTGGGTGTGAGGTGGTAACGGGAAGCTCCTCACCTATGATCCGTCAGCCAACCAGGAAGCAGAGAGGGGTAAGGCAGGAGCTGGGGGGTGATGCTTCCCAAAGGACCTGCTCTCAGTGACCTGCTTCCTCCAGGCAGACCTCCGGGCCTTAGTTCTCACCGCTTCCCCAAACAGCCACAGGAGCCTGTGGGACACGAACCATTCAGTCCCTATCAAAGTTTCCTCCTCCAAAACCTAGACTCCAGGGTTCTGAAGATCATCCTAAGAAGTCCCGTCCACACTGGTGAAAGGGCCACCAGGGACCCCTCCCCCACCAGAACACAGCACACAAGCCTTGAGTTTGGGCCTTTGCCACGCGCCGATGAGCTCCCCACCCCCACCCCCCTCCTCCATCTGCTCTGTCCATCTGGCTACTTGGAGCCCAGCAGCAGATCAGTCCAACATTTCCCTGACTCACTACCAGGCTCCCACACACAGTAGGTACTGTAAGTAGCTGTTGAATAACTGAATGAATTACCACTTTAATGGTGACAAAACTAACTCATCTCCCTCCTCAGCCCTCAGGACAGGTTTCCTGGTGTCTGTCTAATGTTAGCCCTGATGGTGGTGGGTGTTTGAGGACTTTAAGATGTATTATTTTCAGTAGTCAGCTATGGGGAATACACCTCATGCTTGGGAAGTAGAGGCTGGGGCATGAGGAGTTTTAGGTCATACTCAACTACATAGTGGGTTTGAGACTTAATGGTGTCTCAAGCAAACAGATTGGTTGGGGCGGGGATATCTCAGTTGGTAAAGTATTTGCCTTGTAAGGATACAGTCTAAGTTCAGTGCCCTAGAACCTGTGTAAAGAAAGAAAGGAAGGAAGAAGGGAAGAAGAGAAGAGAAGGGAAGGGAAGGGAAGGGAAGGGAAGGGAAGGGAAGGGAAGGGAAGGGAAGGGAAGAGAAGAGAAGAGAAGAGAAGAGAAGAGAAGAGAAGAGAAGAGAAAAGAAAAGAAACAAGAAACCCAGGCTTGGTGGCACAGCTGTAATCCCAGCATTGCAGAGGAAGAAGCCAGTGGGTCCCAAGACTGCCAGTGGGTCCCCAGACTGCCAATGGGTCCCCAGGCTCCTAGTGGGTCCCCAGGCTCCCAGTGGGTTCCCCAGACTTGCTGGCCAGTCATGCTAACCTACTTTGTGAATTTCAAGCTGATGAGAGAACCTATCTCAAACAACAAGGTAGGCGGCACCCAAAGAACAACAGAGGAGACCCTCCTCCAACCTTCATAACCACACCCATGTGCACACATGTGCACATAAACAAAGATAAAGTTTTAAAACGATAACAAAGCTTCTGACAAGAGAAATGTTTAAATGAGATTTAAGGCTGTCTTTAGTCCCACTTCATTACCTGCCACCCCCGAACAGTGGGGCCCCCATCATCATCTAGGGAAGGATCCAGCCTAGGACAGCCTTCCCAGGCCCCTTGATCAGAGTAGGGAGCTAACCTGTTCTGGTCCCAGATGCTGGGAACTGGGAGTGCCTGTCCTTCACATCAGAGCTTTCCAACTTCATTTTGATGGCTCTCATAGTGATGACCGCACTTAAAGAAAGCAGAGGTGGGGATACACTCTTGTAACCCTAGCACTCTGGAGGTAGGCACAGTTCAAGGCCGGCCTCTGCTACTTAGTGAGTTTCAGGCCAGCCTGGGCTATGTGAAGACCTGTCAAAAAGCAAAAAGTCAGAGAACACTGAAGACTTACACCTTATGCCACGTTCTCTTGGCCCGAGGGTGACTGAGATCACACTGTTGAGCATATTTTCTAGTAGTTAGCTGTCTATATCTAAAGCCAGGCATGAGCCCTGCTATCCTTTTGTCCTGTACCAATGAAGAGCAGCTTTTAAGAAGCACTGTCTCAGCCCAGTGGTAGCAGTGGCTGCCGCAGCAAAGGCAGCAAATGCCTTTAGTCCCTGAACTCAGAGGAGGCGGAGGGAAGCAAATCTCTAAGTTCAAAGCCAGCCTGGCTTATAGAGCAAGTTCTAGGACATTCAGGGCTACACAGAGAAACCCTGTCTCAAACAGCCAAATAAGCAAAAGAAGCACCCCCTTGTCTCCTGTAGTCTATACAGTTATGAGTCTTGCACGAATTAACAGCTAACTGTTTTCCACAGTGGCATTGTCTCCCCCACCCTGCCCCTCCTCTCCAACCCAGGGCTAGCTGGATGCTTCGTGCATACTGGGCAAGAATTCCACTGAGGAGCCACAACTCCAGCCCTGAACAATTTATAGTTGTCGCTAAAATTAACATTTTGCTGCGTTGTTTGCTTTTTCAGTTTTATTTTTGTCGTAGTTGTTCATGTATGTATGTGAGTTTGTATATGTGTGGCTGCAAGTACCCACAGACGCCTGACGAGGCCACTGGGCCTCCTGGAGCTGGAGTTACAGGTGGTTGTAAGTCTCGGCTGGGCACGGAACTCCAGTGCCCTGCAAAAGCCAGCCTCTCACCTGTTGAGCTGCCTCTCAGCACCCGGGGCTGCCGCTGGCTTGGTTTTATTGTGTTTTTTTTGTTTTGTTTTGTTTTGTTTTTTGCCTGATATTCTGGATGTCAAACAACTGCTTGTCTTAGGCTTTGCAACAGCCTCAGCTGTTATATATATACATATATATATATATATATATATATATATATATATATACACACACACACACACACACACACACACACACACACATATGTATATATACATATATATATGTATATATAATTTTATGTGCATTGGTGTTTTGCCTGCTGTGTAAGGGTCTCATATCCCCTGCAACTGGAGCTACAGACAGAAGTGTGAGCCACCATGTGGATGCTGGGAATTGAATCTGGGTTCTCTGGAAGAGTAGCTAGTGCTCTTAACCCCTGAGACATCTCTCCAGCCCTTCCATTCCACTTTTTCTCGGAGACCCTTCCACCACCCTCCGCCCCCTTCAGCCTGGGCTGTTTCTCTTTTCCTAAGATTTTTTTGTTGTTTCCTGGTTTGGGGTCCCTTGTCACCCTCTTTCTCAGCTTATTCCAAGAGAGAAGACAGCACGTCTTTAGAGAAGCCATATGTCTGAATTTTTTCATTTGCTTGCAGTATTCTATTGGTACCTGAGCAGAGCACAGAACTGTAGGTTTGGAGGTAGAGACAGTTCAGGGTCAGCCTTGGCTACTCGGAGAGCTGCAGACCTTCTTCTTAGGGTTCTGGGGTTCACACAACTTCCTTACATGCTTTGTAGAGCATTCTGAGGCCATTCTGATTACTGATCCTTAAAGGGAAAAATGGCTACTTTAATTCTGGGGAAGCTTTTAGGATCCTTGTCCTTGAGTTCTGAGACTTTGTAATGGCTTTGTGGTGTCTCTTCTTCGTTGTGCTTGGGCCTGGAGACCCTTTGGTTTCGGGGGAAAGTTTCCATATCACTTATTTAAATTTATTTTCATCTCTTTGCCCCTGTTCCCTGCTACTGAAATAAGGTAGAATAATAAGAGATATTATTTTGGAGTAAGAGGTCAAGAGAAGTCTGATGAAGTAGAATTTGATCAGAAAGGCAAACATGCCGTCTCGTCTCAGAAAAAATTATCTTTCTTTTCTTTCTTGAATGGTATCTTTTTGCTTTGTTCATTTCTATTTTAGATAGAGCTTGACCTTGTGTATGCCAGGCTGCCCTCCCTAGCTTGGTGGCAGGTACCATCACACCCGGAGCTGCAGGCCCCCCACTCGGGCACTTCACCCATTGATCTACACGGCAGCCCTCTTACGTCCACTACTTTTAGTCTCTTCCTCACATCTGCTTGACCTCTAGCTGAGTGACTGTCATGTGGACAGGGAGATCCCAGAGGCTGGTGGAATGCTCTTGGGTCTGGGTGAAGTGGAGGGTTTGTCACATGATGGCCTCACAGCGAGGTGACACTATTAGAAGTCATGTTGGCTTTTTCACCAAAGAACATCATCTTCAAGGTTTGCTGGGTATCACCCCACAAAAGAAGCTTCTAGTCTCTTGGCAGGGAACAGAGGGAAGTCTGGCAGGTGGGGGATGCGACCATATGTATGCATTCATTCATTCATTCATTCATTCATGTATTCTAACTTCAGCCCAGTTGCTCACTCCTTGGGGTTCGTAGACACTTCTAGGATTCCGTTAAGGCAAACCATGCATTCTGATGTGCAGATCTCATTTCCTGTCTGCAGCTACTTTCTTTCTTCCCCTCCCCTCCAACATGGCCCAGAGAGTGGAGAGCAAGGTGTCTCCGTGGGTAAAGGTGAGGCCTACAAAGCCAACAACCTAAGTTGGATCTCCTGGACCCGAGTGCCTGAAATTAAGAACTACCGTGAACCTTCACAAGAGCTACTCCGTGTGCCCAGAACCCCATCCTATAGAAGAGGAAAAAGAAAAAGAAGAAAACCAAAAACAAAAGAGGTTAAAGAACTCAGAGTAAATTTGCAAGAAAACCAGAAATGCCCTCTGTACACACACTTCACACAAACATACACACACAATTGCAGTATTTACCAGAAACACCCCACATCCATACAAATAGAATAATTAACCAGAAACCATACATATACACAAACACACAAATGTTTTTTTAAACTTTTTTCCCAAGTTTCTTGCCCAAAGGGGTAGGATTGGGGTCCCTCTGCCTCGAACTTGGAACACTGTGCCCTCCTGGAGTTTGCCAGCCTTTTTAGAAAAGACCCCGAGGCAGGAGCAGGATTCCTCTCTTGGTCTTCCCAAGCAAACACTCACTCGTCTTCTGGGCCAGTCTGACCCTGCCGTTCCTGCCTGGAAAGGAACCACGACAATGAACTGACCATTGTCTCTCATCGAGACCTGGGGTGTTCATAGCAAACCAGACAGAGACTGTTCTCTTAGGACAGAGTCAAAGCAACAAATCCACCTTCAAATGAACCTCAAGCAAGATTACCAATTAACACCCAAATGTATTTAAGCAGAAATAAGTTTAATTGTCTAATTAATTTTTCACCAATTAAGTCCGTTTTTTTTCATGTTGCATTTTTACATCGCTCTGGCGATGGAAGTAATTGGATCCCTTTATAACCATTTTCCACCTCCTGGTTTCCTAAGTAGTTCTATGCCTCTGTCTATAGGAGATATAAATCGCCCTAAACGGGCCACGTTGGAACTTACCGAGGTCAATAAAGTAGTCCTACTTGGAGGGTAAGGAAGTGAGAAGAGGCAGATGCAGATGAGAAGATACAGATGATCCAGAAGAAAAGGCACCGCGGGGACTGCCCTAACACGGTCCCCGGGGAGCTCTTCCTCCTGGCATTTGTAGTCTTGTGAGGTCCCCTCTCATTGAGTGGAATCTGGACCTAATGACTCTCTTCTAATGAGCAGAACACAGAAAAACTGATGGAATGTTGCTTATCAAAATAGATCAGATGCTGGGCATGGATGCACACATTTAATCCCAACACTGGGGAGGCAGAGGCAGGCAGATTTCTGAGTTCGAGGTCAGCCTGGTCTACAGAGTGAATTCCAGGACAGCCAGGGCTACACAGAGAAACCCTGTCTCAAAAAATAAAAACAACAGCCGGGCGTGGTGGCACACGCCTATAATCCCAGCACTCGGGAGGAAGAGGCAGGTGGATTTCTGAGTTCGAGGCCAGCCTGGTCTACAGAGTGAGTTCCAGGACAGCCAGGAATACACAGAAAAACCCTGTCTCGACAAACCAAAAAAAAAAAAAAAATAAAATAAAAAAAAATAAATAAATAAATAAATAAAACAAAAAAATTGCAATTTTTTGTATTTTTTCTCCTCTCACCTCTCTCTCTCTCTCTCTCTCTCTCTCTCTCTCTCTCTCTCTCTCTCTGTGTGTGTGTGTGTGTGTGTGTGTGTGTGTGTGTCTGCAGAAGACAGCATTAGTATGGAAGAAGTCAGGTCAATCTAAGATGTGGCTCTTCCCTCTGTCACTACACACCTTACTTTTTTGAGCCAGAGGCTAATTACACAAGGCTGGCTGTCCAGTGAGCCCTGGAGATCTACCCATCTGGGCCTCTGCAGTGTTGGGATTACAAGTACACACTGCCACACCCAGCTTTTGTTGTTGTTGTTTTGTTTTGTTTTGTTTTGTTTTGAGACAGGGTCACTCTACATAATCCTGGCTGTCTTGGAACTTGCGGTGTAGACCACACTGGCATCTCACTCAGAGATCTGCCTATCTCTCTCTCCTGAACGTGCTCCCACACCTGGCTTGTACCCAGTGTTTTACGTGGGTTCAGAAATCAACCCTCAGGTCCTTAAGCTTGCATAGAAGCACTTTGTCCCAACCCCCCAGGTTTCTGAGTCTCTAGCACATGCTCTGAGACCTTTAGCCTCTTTGGATTCTTAGTGTCCTGTTCTGTAAACCGGGCGAACTGAGTACACATATCCAGCAGGGTTCCCGTGGGGGTCTGGGAGGAGGGGCTACCTTCAAAGGATCCTGAGACCCTTGTGTCTACATCATTTATTTCAGATCTCAAATAAAAATTTAAAGATGCATTTCTATGAACTGATCTGGCACGCTGGGACACCGTGCCAGTATTATTAAAGCCAACTTATTTTATGATTTATTAGAACATTGTTTAACTCAACATCAATCTTGGATCAACCTTAAATAAACCATATGTCCTTAAGAACTCATGGGTTTTAATTAGTTTCTTAATTAGCATGTGAGAAGTTTGCAAGCCTGTTCGCTTCTCCATCCAAATCTGAAGAAAAGCGCTATAGGATTCTCACATGGGGAGCCAGGGCTGAGCCACAGGCCGCTGAGGTAACGTGTCTCAACTGTTCATTAGTGACACCCCTCCCACCGGATCCACTAGCCTGAGCCCCCCAAGCCCTGTCCCCTCCAGTCCTCCCTTCCGCATTGTCTAACCAAGACCTTCTGTTCTAACTCAGGGACCTCCCCTCCCTCCCTCCCCTCTCCCTCCCTTCCCCCTCCCTCCCCCTTCCTTCCCTCCCTCCCTTCTTCCCCTTTTTCTGTCACTATATTAGGCCAAGTTCATCCTTGGAATTCACTCATTAATCAAGTATCCACTGATGGTGCATCTACAAGCCAGGTTCCATGCAGAGACTCAGGGGTTAACCAGACCCACAGGACTCTCACAGACTTCTTCCTTCAGCCTAAAAAAAAAAAAAAAAAAAGCCTCAGCAGAGCCTGAGGAGTGCTGAAAAGTGGGCGGCCTCCATCTAAATTTCATTTTCCCCCCCAAGAACTGTGTGTTCATGGAGAAGATAGTTCACCTCTCTGTGCGTCCCTTTTCTCATCTGGGAAGGCAAGTGAGTCCCTACCTTGTACAGATCATGACAGTCACAGTTTTTAAACTTATTTATGTATTTTATGTATCTGAGAGTTTCATCTACATGGAGGTCTGCACACCAGAAGATGGCACCGGATTCCATTATAGAGTTTGTGGCTGTGTGGGTGCTGAGAATTGAACTTGGGACCTCTGGAAGAGCAGCCAGTGCTCATAACTGCTGAACCATCCTCCAGGCCCAGCTAAGAGAGTTTTAAATGCTTAGAACAGCATTTGATGACCCCAAATTTCAGTCGCTCTTATGACCGGTCTGTAACTTGCTGTCTCCAGCTCCCATCTTCCAACCTGTGCAGCCAACGATGGCTAAGGAAGACAGCCCAGCACAAACTCCAAAAATATTACGAAGTTTTGTGACTTTTTTTTTTTTGTAACTCAGGCATTCAGTTCCCGACCATGAACAATGCTGTGTCACAGTGTTAACGTTTGGATACGCCTGCAAACTGTGCTATTCTACATCCTCTCGGAACCTTGTCATTCTCCTGACAAACACCACTGGTCCAGCTCCCACTCTCCACCTCCCTACAGCCCTATCTCCCCACATCCCCATATTCCCATCTCTGGTTCACTTCTTTGGCTGTCCACTCAACCCTTATCTCCACCATCCTGATTTCCTGAACATCTTACCATCCCCCAAACTTGCTGCTCTGAGCCTAACTCCTTGTCTCTAAGCAATGTCCAGTAGAGGGCGCCAGGCTGCTCTAAAAGAGTCCAAGATGGTGGCAAATATTCCTCCCCTTTCAAGTTGCGTGGCTTAGAGTAGAGCTTGAGCCGTTGGCTGCAGCAGCCCCAGCCATAGATGGCTGGTTATCATAGGCTTATTATCAAGAAGGATCTGGGTCCTGAAAAGAGGTCTCAGTGGTTAAGAGCACTGGCTGTTCCTCCAGAGAACCAGGGTTCAGTTCCCAGCATCCAGACTGAAGCTAACAACCATTTGTAGTTCCAGTTCCAGGGGATCTGATGTTCTCTACTGGCCACATTGGGCATCATATATGTGTGGTATGCATGCAGATGTGCCAGGGAAGTGTTAGTGAACCCCAAAAAACAGGTAGAAGCCAATCTGATGCAAATCACAACAGGGCCTTTATTCACAAGAAAAGCTTGGCTCCCCACCCTCTGGCCAGCCCTGACACAGCAAGATGGCTTTAATGGAGAGGAGCCCTGAAAATCTCTTTATATAAGAGATAAGGGATAAGGCTTTATAGAAAGCAACAAGGGGGTGCCATGAGGAGGGGGTGTTGGGGAATGTTGGGTGTTTCTAGTATGGCAAGCATCTAATTGGAAAGCTACTATGGCAATTAACTTGGAGACGCTGAATTTGTTGGAGTTGGAATAGATATTGGAGCTAGGCTCAGGGTTTTGCTGGGGTATAACTTGGAAACCAATGCTAGGTACTGGCCTGTTAGTTTATATGAGTTCAAGTACTTTAAAATGGAGTCTGAACTTAAAAGATTTTGTCTCTCGCAGACAAAATATCTATACACATAAAATAAATAACAATAGAAGAACAAGTTTGAAAAGAAAGCTTCTTCTGGTGTGGTGGCTCACATCTTAAATCCCAGTACTCCAGAGGCAGAGGACTGTAGATCTCTGTGAGTTCCAGAACAGTCTGCTCTACAGAGTGAATACAAAGACAGCCAGGGTTTTGTAGAGAGAACCTGTCTCCAAAAGTTGAGGAAGAAACAATAAATGTGGTTAGACTTGGTTTTCTTCTTGAAGTGTGGAATTAGAGAGAGTGTGGTCTTTACACGAGTCTATGTTGAAATCTTTGCTTGCTCTATAGTTAAGTAGGCAATGTCACCTCAGTTTCTTTGGCTGGAAAGTGGGGCTAAGACAGTTTTGAGACTTAGGTGAGAACATATACATATAAGTTCCCTGCATCCCAAGCTTTAGATGAAATACACTCATGTCTCAATCCTCAGAGTCTGGCACCATTCAAAACAAACATCTGTGGACAGAGACATGGCTTAATAGACAAAATGCTTGGCAGGAAACATGAAGGCCTGAGATTGACCATCAGCTCCCATGGGGAAAAATGAGGCTGGAAAAAATGAGACATATACCCATAACCCCAGCCCAGGGAGGAGGAGGACACAGGCGGATCCCCCGGCTCCTGGGCAGCCCATCCCCCATCAGCGAGCTCTAGGCTCAGAGAGAGATCATGTCTCTACAAATAAGGTGGAGTGTGATGAAGGAAGACCCGGGAAATGGAGTGGACCTCTGGCTCACACAGGCGAGCACGTGTGCATGCACCCACTCCCCACCCCTCTCTAAATAAATAAATAAATAGATAGATAGATAAATAAATAAATGGAATAATAAATAAATAAATACCTTTGAGACGATACTTGTGGTACCGTCCCCCAGTCTCCTTATGAACAGGAAGACTCTCAGTCACTTCCATTGACATTACTTGGAATACAAAATATGGAAAACCTGGGCGATGGTGGCACACACGTTAATCCCAGCACCCAGGAGGCAGAGACAGGTGGATCTCTGATTTCAAAGCCAGCCTGGTTTACAGAGTGAACTCCAGGACAATCAGGGCTACCCAGAGAAACCCTGTCTCAAAAAAAAAAAAAATCTGGAGGCAACATAAATGTCTAATATTAGGCATTAAGCAGAGGACGGTTCTCCTCAAAGCCTGGGAATGTGTGCCACCATCAACAGCCATCCCCCAGAAGGGCACGGTTGACACTTTCCAACATTCTCAGTATACACTGGGAGAGAAAAAGCGGGTTTTAAAACAGTGCTATGCACAGAACGATCCTGTTTTGTGATAAAAATACAAATGTTTATGTATGCAGAGAAAGATCTGGAAGGACCCAGTGACTGTTTCTGGGTGGGCGGAATTTGCATGTTTCTTTTCGTTCCTTGTACTTTATATGTATTTTGTGATTTTTTTTTCTATAATGAGTAAAATCACTTTTGTAGTAAGGAAAAAAAATGTAACTACCAAAAATTGTTTTTCTGATTGTGATGCATTTTCGTTGTGGAAAATTCGAAAAACCTCAAAAGTATAAAAAAAATAAAAATAAAAGATAATTATGCATCTCATTCTACCTAGAGAGTCTGCTAACATTTTGGTAAAATTCTTTCTAGTATCTTTTCTAATGCATACACGAATTTTCAAACTACTCAAGATCAAATTGAACTGTAGTTTAATATTTTGCAATTTTTTATTACATTGTGAATATTTTCCAAAGTTATTTCAAATTCCAAATATTGCATCTCTCACAGTGGGCCAGAGAATCAGCTGTCACAGGTCAGCGAAACTACAGAAGCATTGAAACGTTAATGACTTCCAACCGCAACACAAAATATTATAAAGATATCCCTTGGCCCTGGACAGGCCTCCTGTTTCATGAAACAGTTTAAAACATTCCATATTAATAATGTTCATTGTAGAAATCTGGAAACCCTTTTTCTAGCCTTGCTGTTGTATGTGACTAAGCACCCACGTCGAATTCACAACTGGCAAACAAGTTTCTTCATTGACAGTTGGTGAAACACTTCTCAGTGATTGTTGTGCATATATAGATAGGCAACTCCTGCAAACTGAGAAGAATCCAATCTACAGGGTATTTCCAAATCTAGAAAAAACATTAAGGAACTGGGTGTGGCAGCTCACCTATATAATACTAGAATTTAGGAGGTAGAAGCAAGGAGGTCTCTGTGAGTTCAAGGCCAGCCTGGTCTACCTAGTCAGTTCCAGGACAGCCAATGCTACATAGTGAGACCCTGTCTCTAAGGACACACACACACACACACACACACACACACAGTAATTAATCCTTCGGGACACGGGTCTGAATGTCTACCTCTCGAATCCCAGCTCTCCTGGCTTTAGCACTGAGCGAGTGTTGAATGAGATGGGGGGGGGGGGGGGGAGGCAAGAGGATTGGGACACATTCAGGGCCAACTTGGGGCTCAGATTTCAAAAGTAACCAACATTAAATTTAGCAATTAGCGGAGTTGACACAACACCGTGTTGTAAACGTTTAACCAGACACCTCTAGCTTTAACTATTTTCTTCTTGTATTTTCGACTCTTTTCCAGCCCTCACCAAGAAAGCCCAAGATCGGGGGTTCTGTGTTTCTTTAGTTTCCTCCAGGAGGGAAGTGTCCTGCTTGAGGCCTTTAGCAAGGTTGGCAAAACCACCACCACCACCACAACAACAACAACAACAAAACAAGAACAAAAAACAAAACAAAACAAAAAATAAACAAAAAGCCAGAAACTTCTAGGGAAGGGGGAAGCTGATGTAGTCGGTATGGCGAGTCTTTCTGTGCCAAGTTCAAAACAGAATGTGTGACAAGCAGGACAGGAGTTTCCTGGAGGGGAGGGGGGATGTGATGGAGAGCAGAAAAGGAGGGAGGGAGGGAGGGAGGGAGGGAGGGAGGGAGGGAGGGAGGGAGGGAGGGAGGGAGGGAGGATTTCACTGTAGCTCTCACTGACATAAAACTCTGTAGACCTGACTGGCCCTGAACTGACAGAGACCCACTTGCCTCTGCCTTGCGTTCCAGAGGTGGTGGAGGTGGCGGAGGTGGCGGAGGTGGCGGAGGTGGTGGAGGTGGCGGAGGTGGCGGTGTGCTCCACTACACCTGGCTTTACCTCTGAGTGGGAGATGAATGAATGAGACGCAGTCTGGAAACCCTTAGCTTAGTGCAAGGTAGAGAACAAGCCTGAGGTGAATGGGTGAATGGCCCCTCCCCCTTCAACACTCTGCCCTCCCTCCCTTTGCCCTCTCTCCCTTCTTCCCTACTGCCCTTCCCCCTCTCCTTTTCCCAAGCTGCCACGAGTGTGTGTGTGGGGGGGGGGGCGGTGCTTCCCGTGATCATGGGCTAGAGAATAAGGTCAGCCTCTAGATTCCAATCCTGAATCTGAACTGGCTTTTCACCCCACCCCCACCCCTCACCCCTCACCCCCTCTTCCCCCTCCCTGCCCCAAGCTACTAGGACAGCCACCATTGAGAGACACAAACACTCCCTAGTGTCCGTCCCAGACACTGGCAAGTGTGAAGTGTACTCCCAGGCCCTGAGTAAAGTGTGTGATTTTTGTGGACAATCTGTAGATGTGGTGTCAGAGAGACAGAGAGGGGTGCCTTAGTCGTGTGGTCGTGGTCGTTCAGAGCTCACCGTGGATGACTGAGGCTGGTCCTGAACTCTCCACAACTGTGCCTCAAGGCACTGCAGTGGGTCTGGGTGGTTTTGCTTTTGTCAATTACTCTGCTATTTCAATGAGAGTTTCTCTCCCCCCCCCCAGCTCCACATCTGGTGTGTGTGTGTGTGTGTGTGTGTGTGTGTGTAAGACTAGGGATCTGGGGATTGAATTGGGGCCCCATGAATGTTTAGCAAGCGCTCTGACTCTAAATTGTGTCTCCAGCTCTTAAATGAGAATCTTAACGTAGCTGGTGACCCAGCTAAATTTATTTGGCTGGACTATAAACACTGCCACATAGCAGGGCCCAGGGTCACAGCCATCCTCTCAGGACTACAGATAGCTCCCAGTGATGGGAGGCAGAGGGAGTCTCAGCCGCTTTAACAGTGGAAGACTACAGAGGACGGGCAGGTGGAGGATGGGCAGGTGGAGGATGGGCAGGTGGAGGACAAGGAGGTGGAGGACAAGGAGGTGGAGGATGGGGAGGTGGAGGATGGGCAGGTGGAGGACAAGGAGGTGGAGGATGGGGAGGTGGAGGACTACAGAGGACGGGCAGGTGGAGGACAGGGAAGTGGAGGACTAAAGAGGACGGGCAGGTGGAGAACAGGCAGGTGGAGGACAGGCAGGTGGAGGACAGACAGGTGGAGGATGGGCAGGTGGAGGACTGGCAGGTAGAGGACGAGGAGGTGGAGGACTGGCAGGTGGAGGACGGGCAGGTGGAGGATGGGCAGGTGGAGGACTGGCAGGTGGAGGACTGGCAGGTGGAGGATGGGCAGGTGGAGGATGGGCAGGTGGAGGATGGGCAGGTGGAGGAAGGGGAGGTGGAGGATGGGCAGGTGGAGGACTGGCAGGTAGAGGACGAGGAGGTGGAGGACGGGCTGGTGGAGGACTGGCAGGTGGAGGACGGGCAGGTGGAGGACGGGCAGGTGGAGGACGAGCAGGTGAAGGACGAGCAGGTGGAGGATGGGCAGGTGGAAGACAGGGAGGTGGAGGATGGGGAGGTGGAGGACTGACAGGTAGAGGACGAGGAGGTGGAGGACGGGGAGGACGGGGAGGATGGGCAGGTGGAGGATGGGCAGGTGGACGCCACTTGCCTAGAATGCGGCCAGAGGCAGGCAGACAGGTCAGGTCTGAATGCCAACTCTGCCAGCCATTAGCTGTGTGGCCTCCGGGGAATGAGGTGCCTTAACTCTGAGTCTTGGCTTCCTCTTTGGCAAAGATCTTGTGGGAATTAAATCAGAAGGGAAGAACAGAGCCAGACAGGTATGGAACAGTGAGTCACAGCTGAAGCCACTTACAGACCAGGAGGAAAGCCCAGCTCATGAGAGAGAAACCTCAATGCCTTTCAAAAGATCAAATCCAGACAGTTCCAGGTCAGCCAGGCCTACGTAGACTCAAAAAACAAAGCAAGAAGATCAGCGACCACCGACCACCGACCACCGAGTGGTGCACAGCTTCAGGCCCAGCAGGTAGTGGAGGCAGGCAGGGCTGTCTGAGTTCAAGGCCAACCTAGACAACGTAGTAAGACTGCCTCAAAAAATTTTTTAATTAAAAATGCAAAACCTCAAAAACAACAGAAACATGACATAAGGACTAGAAGCTGCAAAGCAACCATAGGCTAGCTCATTAGTAGGAAGAAACGCACACCTTTATAGCTTTTTACAGAGGCAAAAAAAAAAAAAAAAATAGGTAAGCACTATTTTGGTTTAACACTACTAAATAGGTGGCTTTCCAGGAAAATAAAAAATATTGCAATGAATTCCAGAAGAGGTTTTGGGGCCTTTTGGTTTTTTATTTTTCCATACACAGCGGGGAAAAACAACAAATTCAGTAGACTTAATTGAGACCGCAATGGAAATAATACACTAAAAAAAAAAAAAAAAAAAAAAAAATGTGGAGGCAGACACTTCCATGGATGGACTCTCCCTGCAAAGAAAATGCAGAGAAACTGCTAGGCTCTCTTTTATGAAGCCAGCATGACACTGCAGGAGACTCGACAGGGAAAGAACGCAGCAGACTCTGACGAGACCCTGGAAGGTGATGCCCCTCCATCAAGTGTAGAGGCCGCAGCATCTCTGAGAGGCCCAAACAAAATGCAGGCAGCCACGAACAGCACCACCATTCTGTTCTGAAAGAGGGGCCTCTACAGAGAGACTGTAGACACAGAAATAAGAAAGCAGCTGTGGGTAGTGAGTCCCATCCAGGCTACATAGGGTGTCCTGGCCAGCATGGGCTACAGGGCGACACCCTCTCTCCAGACAAACAAACAAAAAAAGCACGTGAGCAGAAAAGAAGAGAGGAAACGTACCATTGGTTTTATGACTATAAACCAATCCAAAGTTGGTTAGCTGAGAAGCAATAGATACAATAATTTGTTATTTATCAGGAAACTAAGATTAGTTACATAATTGATAAAAAAATATTATCTTCATCCTGTGCAAATGATTGCCAGAGAGAAATCCCATCTCTATGAGGAAGAACACAGTAGATTAGCATTGCCCATGTGCTGAGTACAGGAAGGGTGCCTCCTGACTCACACACTGTAGCGCAGTCTGCATCAATTGAGATGAAGGTGTGGCCTGACTCTTTAATAGGATGGGTACCACTGGAAAGATGTCGTCAAGCACCACATTCACGGTGATCCTGATTCTAAAAAATAATAATTTCTTTAAAAAGGGTCAATTTTTATTTTCACGTCTTTTTGTTTAAAATATAGGGTCTCACGCACACCAGTACAAGCACTAAAAGTAAAATAGGTTAGAGGTAAGCAGGGGCAGCAGCGGAGCTTAGCAACAGAATGTTGGTCCAGCAAGTTCCAGGTCACGGGCTCAACCCCCAGTACCATCGTTTTCTTTTTTTAATTTCATTTAAGGAAGCAAAATGTGCTTAGTCTTACGTGGAGTTTTGTTGTTTACAGCTTATGAGCATTGACTGCGAGGCCCCTGCTAACGCTGACAGATTGCTGTCAAGAGTATCCTGACCCTCAGCTGAGGCCTGGAGTCTTGGTGAGTTTTGGTGATCGGTGGGGTTTTAGAGCCTTGAGGCCTGACTAGGGCTTTGTGGGAAGCCCCGGTCTTCCCACAAACTACATAACTGCTGCATCCCACCAGAGCAGCCGAGGCAAAGGCCGAATACTGCCGCCTGAGATGGCCCTGCAGTGTCTCCGTGCCCTTTGGCTCCCTTTCCCAAATGTCTTTGTGAGGAGATGCTGAGCTTCCACGGTGGCTCTTCTGGTCCTGGCACACCTCCCAGGCCTTTCTGGAGAGCGTCTAGACCAGGAGTCCCTGTGGCTAACTGCTCACTCTGGGAGGCTCATATCACAGTGAGCTCAGTGTAGACACCTGCCTTCCTCCTGCAGAGAGGAAGCCCTGGAGATGACAGGCCTCCTAATATGTCCACCAAGATCAAATACAGCTGCTGGGAAACTTCAGGCTGCAGGCACAGGGGGTAGCCTGATTTCCCCTGGTCTGTAGGTGTGGTAGGGAACTAGATACAATTCTCCTGGGCCTCCAGTTCTGGCAAAACAGCACACCTGCGAGTCTGTGGCACAGACAGCCGTTACTGGGTCAGACGGTACTGCGAGGCCATTTACTTTGGAAGCTCTGTTGAAATAAATGCAAACCTCCTTTTATGTGAGGGTCTCAAGACTTTTCAGTGAGTAATTAGCAAATTTCAACTATAAAATCCTTGCTCTATAAAAAGCAATTACTTTCATTTTATAAATAGATCAAAGGTCATGCAATCAATGCAGATATGGTATCGGATGTAAGAATCCTGCTTTTGTCTGGGCTGTAGCTGCCTCAAACTGGCTCTATCGTCGCTGACAGACCTCCTTTCTGCTCTCTGACTTCTGGCCAAAGATGTAGGATTGGCCTTTATGTTTCCTCTTAAAGGACTGAATTCTATGTACAGTTCACACACTTTGATATATCTGGAATTTAGAAAAGAAAGGAAAAAGAATGATATTTGATGTTTTTCAGAGTTCACATCAGGACCAAGCCTTGCATTGTGGGCCAAATGCCAATAAAAGGAAAGAAAAAGAAAAAAGAAAAAAAGAAAAAAGATAAAGAACTCAGCCACCACATCTTTAGGAGGATCACTTTTATTCTGTATTTGAAAAAAACTTTCTGTTAAAATTCATGACAGTATATCTTTAGTGACCAAAATGCTTGTTTTGGGGCCGTGGAAAGTCGCCATTTATTGACCACTAAGTGCTGAGGGTTGAGTGCCCCGCTTATGTGCAGTTCACACAATTCTCACACATGCACGGCGGCAGGGTCTTTATTAGGTATTCCATTGGCAGAGCTAAATCGGGCTCACAGATAGAGGGTGACCTGAAAAGAATGAGAGGGGGGATAAAAAGAAAACCTACCCACCAACCAAAGAGTACACACGGAGGGACCCATGGCTCCAGCTGCATTTGCAGCAGAGGATGGCCTTGTTGGACATCACAGGGAGGAGAGGCCCTTGGTCCTGTAGAGGCTCGATGCCCCAGTGTAGGGGAATGCCAGGACAGGGAAGCAGGAGTGGGTGGGTTGGTGAGCAGGGGGAGGGGCCATGGGATAGGGAAAACCAGGAAAGGGGAAAACATGTGAAATGTAAATAAAGAAAATATTTAATAAAGAAAAAAGAAAAAAACCCACAAAGAGACTTAACAACTGTTGGGCACATGCTCTATGTGGCACGATACACACTGGGGACACAAAGAAATAAAATACCCCCAGAGTCCTACTCTCAAGGAAATGACAAAAAAAAGCTTGAGGAAGAGAAAACTCAATTAGTAATAATAATAATAATGATGATGATGATGATGATGATGATGTCAATTATTGACACATCTCAGTCAGAAGTATTTATTAACTTCCTGGTATGTATTAATTATTACAAGGGACAATCTTCTTCTCATGGACTTATTGTATAAGGAAAATCAGAATTCATCAAATAATCATATCAATTTAAAATTGCAATTGAGTGGACTAAAAGACACCATAGACTGACAAAGGATTAGTATCGAGAATATATAAAGAACTCCCACACATAGGGCATGATCAATAATCACTGTCAAATAAACCAGTGGCCAATTTAAAAAAAAGAAGAAAGGCAAATGGCCAATAAACAAAGAGAGTATGTTCCTATCTCTCTCCCTTGTAAACAGGGAATTGCAAATTAAAACATTGAAATGCCATTTCACACCCATCGGCTTGGCAACAATTTTCAAGTTTGACATTAGCAAGTGTTGAGGATGTGGAACACGGGGGAACTCTCACATAACGGATGGAACTGTGAATTAGTACAACCACTTTAAAAACCCATTGAGCCATGCCCAACAATGTTGCCAGTTTCTAAGTCCCGAGTCCAGCAATTCCGCACTCAAGTATGTACCCGAAGTCTGCTTTCATTTCCGGGAATGAGATTTTTTTTTAAAGCTATTATAGCATTGTTTCTAACAGAAAAATAAAGTGAAAATGAGCTAAACATCTTCTAGGAGACTGGAAAATAAAATGTGCTGAACTCATAATGGGTCCCTCGTCAGCACTGGAAAAGTATGATCAAGAAATATGTCCATTAATGTGGGTTTGTGCTGCCTAGTTTTTTTTTTAAATGCAAGTTACATGATTATATATTCAGTCTAATACCTTCTCTTCAACGTTTAAAATAATTTCAGAAGATTTCATAAAGTACCTATAGGCACCAAGATATGGAATAAAATCATAAAGGCATGAGCGGAAATGAAGAAGCGCCAACGTGCTTCCCAAGACGATTCCGCTGGGAAGGGACGGAAATTGATTCAGAGAATTCCACCCAGATCCAAAAGGATCGGTGTGGAATTTTAAGAAACCCTGGATTGAAAGAAGAAATGTTAGGTTTTAACAAAGGAAAGAGAACATGTGATATAAACAAGTAGTTTTTATAAGCTTTAGATTTCTTAAATTGGCTTCTGACCTTTCAAAGGAGGATTTGATTCAGACGAGGATGGGTTAGGGAGGGTACACAGGGGAAGGCTGGGGGTCCTTAGGATGGAGGAGGGGTGAGGGAAAGAGAAAAGGTGGTCCATGTAGAAGAACCCACCTATAGGAAGAAGGGAGCAGAAGGGGGCGGGGCACAGACCTTTGGCCACCCAGAAAGGTCCTGTAGTCCAGAAACGTTTCACACAGCCCGATAGTAGAACGGGGGGGGGGGTCGGGGGGGGGAGGACACCCTTGAAGGGGAGACTCCCGTCTGGAGTTCAGCAGAATAAGAGAAAGATAATCGGAGATGGAGTAAATACTGAACAATTTAAATAGCGCTCCGCAGGCAGGGTCTAAACTGGGATTAGTTTATGAGGTGTTAGAAAATGGCAGCCCCGCGTGCTCAGGAAGATGGGGAGGGCCTGGAGCGCCAGGCCTCTGCACAGAAGCTGACAACAACAGGGCAGACTTGGGCAGCAGGGGGTGGACGGGGCTCACAAGACAGGAGAATGTACGCGGAGACCTTGGAGAGGAAGATGTTAAAACCCAACCGAGTGAGGGTAATTCCCAAGGTCACAGAGGGAGTAGCTTAGACTCTAGTAGCCACTGCAGGTAGAAGCATCCAGGACGCATCGCGAGTGATCGGGTGGGTGGTGTCACCTTCACTGCGACGGAGAGTAACGGGGACAAGATGCAGCGAGTTGGAGGTGCGTGCGTTGCAAGCCAAGTGGACTTGCGGGGCGTGCTCCGGGCGCTGCGGGCGAGTGGGAGGCGCCAGAGACCGAGGAGGAGTCGGTCAGAGCGAGCACCGAGGGAGGAGAATCTGAGCTGGGGCCCTGAGAGATGATGAGGAATGGGTTCCGGGAGGATGGAGGGATGGGGAGGATTACGGCGATCCAGAGCAGCCTCCGCGGGTAGCGGTGCGCCAGGCTGGGCGGGGCCGGGACAACCGAGCAGGGGTTGGCACCGCCCGCCTCCCGGCCAGGCTGCAGTCGCAGCCTCGGGTGCACCCCGCAGCGGGGTCTGACCCAGGGAGGCTCTTCCCGGCCGGGCATCCACGCGGCTGGAGTACGGCTCCAGGTACCACCGGACCATCCCGGGCCCCTGCAGGCGCCCGGCGTGCGCGGGCCGCGCCTCCCTGGCCCGAGGGCCTAGCGACGTCACCGAGGCTCTGACGCGCTAACCCGGGCGCGGGTTTCCTCCCCGCAGGTCCCGGTCCTTGCAACCCACCGCCGTGTCCTTAGCCCTCCTCCGGGGGATCTGGATTTTGCTAATTCGGGAAAATTGTTTGTCCTTCAAGTACTGATAAGGACGCAAGTTTGTGAATAATAATAATAATAATAATAATAACAACAACAATAATTTTAACAATTCCGGGAAAGAAATAGCCATACTCGAGAAACTGACTCGAGAAATAATCAGCCAGATAGACCCGTGCTCCTGTGCTCAGTGCTCTTAAGGACAGTAATGACGACAACAGCCATAATAGCCACAGTTTATTGAGCGCTTACTCTTCCACCGCAGTGATAAGCGCTTTGCAGGCAACAACCCTCGGAGGTAAGTACCGTTATGATCCCCATTTTTCAGGAAACTGGGGCAGAGAGGTTAAGTAACCTGCCCCAGGGCACACAGCTAGCTGATCTCAATGCCAGAATCCCAACCTAGGCTGCCTGTTCTAGTGTAATCCTCAAGCCAACCGGTGAAGGTCGGGAACATTCTCTCCATCTTAAAGATGAGGACAACAAGGCACATGGAAATTTAAGTACCTTGCCCAAGGTCACCTAGCTGGATGAGGCAGAAAGCGAACCCAGGGCTCCTCTCTGTCCGCAGAACCCTCGGTCTTGGCCATAGGCGATGCCATTTTCAAACCACCTCCGATAGCCCCGGCTTCTGTCCCGGCTTCCGGGAGGCAAAAGCAGCCGCTGGTGGATTTGGGTAGATTCCTGCAGCCTCCGCTCAGCTGATGGACCGAGTGTTTTGGAGCAGCGTCCTTGTTCTGCCTTCAAGAGTAGGATGGGGTCGCCTCTCCTGGAATCCAGTCCCAGACCAGGCTGCGCGATCCCGAGAAGGGACGGAGTGGGGGCGGAGGCAGCAGAAGAGATCCCGAGTCCCAATTGACCAGCTCCGGATTTGCACCCGGTAGCCAGCAGAGGGCGCTGCCGCTCGCGCATGGAGTTTCCGTCCGCTCTGCCTACAGCCTCCTGCAGCGGCTTTCCCTCTCCAGGTAGCTGCCCCCACGCCCGGATTTAAACCTGCTTCCTTAGACTGAGCGATTGCGGTTCGTTCAAGGCTTCCCAAGTCCCAGCCGCTTCGATCTTGTTCTGCTAAGGGGGCAAGGGCAGAGATTCCATTCGGTTAAAAGGCTTAGGTGTTTGCAAATTCAGCTCGGTCTGGTCTGGTCTTCCCTTCTGGTGAGCCCGTGGCTGATTTAAAATGGAGGTAGATCCTCCACTTGAAGTAGATAACAAATATTCTTTCCTTTTCCAAAATGGGCGATGGTGACCAAAGAGGGAGCCGACAGACGAGAGGGTTTATTTTCATAAGCCGCCGCCTATTGGTCGCACCAAACCCTTTTTAGACCTTGACTCACTATGGCCTGGGCCATGTGGATCAGGATTCCTGTTTGATGTAATGTCAGAAAAATAATAAATAATAACACCGGGATTTGATCTAGGAACTCCTTAAAAGCCACATCCCCCATACCCAGAATGCACAAGTGGACACAACTGATGTGGGTTATAACCCCAGATTTACAGGTGCTTACAGCTCTACCATGGAATCAGACGCTTGGGCAGCTTTCTGACGCCCCTCTTGGAACTCGAATGTCTAAAACAGAAAAAATAAAATCTAAAAGTGGCATGAGAGAGTGAGCTGGAGGCTTTTTGCTCTAGTTTGGAAGAGCATCCAGTGACGCTCGCTCACTTTCTGTGTCTGGGCTCTGAGGAAGGCAAGGTGGATCTAGGAAAATCTGAAAAATACAGAAGGGAAGGGGAAAATCCTTTCTGTGGTTTTTACTTTAAACTAAGCCTCACTTTGCTATTTGTGCTATATTTTTAAATTAACGTGGCTCTCCCCACCCTAGAAATTGGCACACAAATAGCAAAAACAGAAGGAGGGCCAGCTCGCAACTTTAAATGTGGTTCTCAAGGAGGAGGGACCTGACTTAAAAAGGAAATGGGGATTAAAATGAGGTGTCTAATTCAGACAGACTTTCCACGAGGAATTTAGATCACGGCTCTTATAACAAGAGCGTCGTCTGGGTCTGGGTCTGGGTCTGGGTCTGGGCTAAGTCTAGTGCCCCAGTGAAGAGATTTAATCTTCCTTTTTGACTATGCCTGCATCCCTGACCATCTGGGTGTAAGATACAGGGGCTTGGGGGGGGGGTCTGCCCCATGATCTGTCCCTCGGGCATCTTACTTTTCCAGCAGTTTGTTTGGAAATTCAATCCAGGTGAGACCATCCATAATCACATCGTTAGGTGTGGTTATGTAGAATGACTCCATGACTATAGCGTTAGCAGCCGCGGGCTTTTCCAGACACGGAAGGCAGTGAACGGATCTCAGGAGACTTGTCACCTAATAGCTGTCTCTGTCGCACTGTCTTTGAGCCAGAAGAATTAGCCCTCTTCACTCAACACAAGAGGACTCGGGCTGTCCTCGGCTGCCTCCTGCAAAATAGTGGGCTTCTTTGTCCTTCCGGGTACCGCCTTTCCTTCTGTCAGAGCGTTCAGTCCACAGGCGTGGGGACAGCCAGCCACATACACCAGCTAGGGCTATAGCAAAGACTCAAACACGAGCCAAGGCGCACGGTTTCAACTTCTCTGCCTTGCTCCACGGTATTAATAACTCTCTTCTCCAGCTGGCTCCCAACTCCCATTCCTTTGGCTCATAAAAGCACTGCTACTCAGACCGAAAACAGATCGGGCCATATTTATGAAGCACGAATTACAATGAAAATCCCAAACTGACACAGGACTCTGCTGCTGACAGGAAAATGCTACTTTAAACAGTATTGACTGTTGGGACACGCTGCATGAAGTCTTTTTTTTAATTGCATCTTGGAATTAAGTGAGTCACAATAATCAGGGGAAGGAAGAACACAGGGCTTTTGTTAACTCTCAAGATTATTCAATCAAAATAGACTTTCACCATACACACCCTAAAACAGACAGAATACGTAAGGTAAATGCCAGGGTTTTTTTTTCCCCTCTTTTCTGGAAAATCTATTACCACTGAATGATCTTGGCCTTGACCTATTTTAAAAAATGAAAAGAATTGAAGGTAAGGTTGAGACTGTCTCTGAAACGGGCGGATTCCTCATCTGTACTCTCTGTGCTGGGATTGGCAGCCAGAGGTTTGTACGCGCCAGCGATCCTACTGAGCTAAATCCCCAGACCTCTGAGTGTTTAATATTCCACCCCCAAGACTGCCCTAACCCTTCTAGATGAGCACCATTTCCTTCCCTTTGAGGAAGGCAGCGGAACTAGAACCTGGAGCAGTGAGGGAGAAGCGAGAGGCGATTTTTTCCTGCAGCTCACACGTGCTAGAGCCAGTCAGTCAAGGACACTAAATCGGCGCCGCCTATGTGTGAATGTGTGGTCCTGCATGCTGTCTGAGGCCCCAAATAGCCAACACAGTGCGGTATGCCGCATGGCAGATTTATCTGGGAAAGGACTGTCTTCCTACAGAGATGTTTCCATCCAGAGGGCCTCCCACTAGCTCGGGGTCTTCCGCATGTTCAGCTGCCCGGGGTACAGAGCTGGAAACTCTCCCGGTGCATTCATGCTGGGAGCTTGCCAAGCCCTTTGGGGAACCGTCTGCAGCGCTTAGTCTGGGGAAATGAGTTTTGCACTTTCACAGAGTGTGAAATTCCTCAGGGGCATTCTTGTACTCCGGAAAGAGAAATCAAACCCAGCTCGTTCCTTCTGGGTCCTTGCGGTTAAGAAAGTAAATCGAATACAGTTCAGCGGGTCCTGTCTGTGGCCGGCCGTGCAAGGGGACAGGAGCAACAGAGAGATCACCCTGGCCCGCAAGCTTGGGATTTTAGGAGCTTGTGATGAGGGTGTGTAAACACAGGGAGGGGCAACCAACGCTCCTAAGCCACCAAGGAGCTCAAAACCGCGCTATCTTCCTAGAAACCTTGGCGGCACAGCCGACTTCTTGCTGTCTGATGCAACAGTTTGCAACGCAGTTCTGGGAGTGGAGGCCTGCGGTGCGGCACCCGGGCCAGGCCGACGCGCATGCGCCGGCTGTGCCCTGCCCCGCCCCGCGGCGGGAATCTTTTCACCAGATGTGCGGGGCGGGGGATGGAGGCGGAGCCAGGGGTGCGAAGACCTTTTTGGCAGATCGCGCCTGCGATCTGAGCCGAATTAGCGTTCTCCGCAGGCATTGGCTGACTGACCCAGTGATCCAGAGAGAGAAGAGACAGAGAGAGAAAGAGACCTGAATCACCCCAGCCTGGAGAGAGAAGTTAGAGATAGCTGACTTTTGAGTCGGCCTCCTTTTCAGAGCCTCCGGATTTCTGCTGTTGACCCTCCTATCTTGCCCTGAACTTTTTCTTTCGGGAGGGAACATGTCACATCGATATGTTCAGTCTTTCGGATGTCTGACGATTCAGATGAAGACGATTGTCTTCCATAAACACATTCTTCCGGTATTATAGATTATAATTGACTTTTATTTTATTAACTGTTTCTCTAAATTAACTTTAAATCGATTCTCTTTTTTTATGTGCCCTTGCCCTAAGCGATAACAGAGAAACCAAAGCCTGAAAATAAGTTCAGAACTATTCAAATAGAAATGTTTGTTATTGTTAGCTAAAATTGTCATACCTACCCCATTGGGGGTGTCTGGAGGTAATGGAGCATTGTGCTGAGGTTTGTCCGTGTTTCCAGGACTACTCTAAGCATTGTACCCATTCTGCTGCCTTCTGATGCCCTAGGAAGAGGGTACTCTTTACATCTTCACAGAGAAGAAGAGGGAAGCCCAGAAGTTAAGCAATTTGCTTAAGATCCCAACACTAGAGACAAAGTCCACTAGCCTGATGATTCCGAAACCTCCCTTCAAAGGCCCAGTGCAAGAAGGACCCAGAGTTCTCCAAATCCCACCCTTCTTTCAAAGCCAAGTTCAGATGTCAGAAGTCTGAATGAAGGCCTCCAAAGATCTATTTTCAGGGGAAATAGTGGCTTAGGAGGGAAGGGGTTACCTGAACCAGGGCTCTAGGTACTAACTCGCGGTTAACAGCTGTAACTTGGGCCTTTTGTTGTCTTACATGAGGAATGCCCGCAGCAGAAGCTCCTCCCATTCTTCTTAAAGATTCGTTATCTACTCAATTGTATATTCATACAGTTTATTTTTGGTGTGTGTGTGTGTGTGTGTGTGTGTGTGTATTGTCTGTATGTATGTCTGTGCACCACTTGTGTGTCCTGAGGCCAGAAAAGGGCATCTTATTCCCTGGGACTAGTTACAAATGGTTGCAAGCTCCTGTGTGGGTGCTAAGAATTGAACCAAGATCCCTTGGAAGATTAGCCAGTGCTCTTACTAGCTGAGCCGTCTCTCCAGCCCCAGGAATAGTTTCTTCCTACACTTTTGATCTGGCCACCTCAGTACTCACTTCCCAGCCTACCGCACTCTTCTACGGGGGCTTCCTTTTGTCTAAGGTAAGGTGGCTTTGAAGACTCTGATCTGGTGTACTCTGGTTTGGCACCTGTGTGGGTTCTGGCATTTAATCCCTGAACTGCAGAGCTGTCCCCCACTGAACCCAAAGCTCCTCGGGCACACATCCCTTATCTGGCTTGCCTCTGCATCTCCAGTGCCTCTCAGAATCTGGGGACAAGGGAAAATGACACCCATTAAAATCATGTTGAGCCACCGAGCAGAATGAATCCTGAACAGAGAGAGGTCCTTCCTACCCTGTCCCAGAGGGATGGAAACATCCCCCAGAGAACACAGAAGGGCCCTCTGGCCTGTCTGAGGCTCCTTCTCCAGGTGGCTCCAGGAAAACAGTGTGCTGGGTCTGAAAATGCCCACAGGCTTTTGCTTGGTGACAAGAGGGGTGAAGGTAATGATGACCTGAATCAGGAATCTCCCAGGCTAGACACACTCAGCCCCAGGCCTCCAGCATCCACACCACAGCGGCACTCCTGAAACATCGGCTGCTCAGTACACCCTAAGTGCACAAGTCCCCTCCGCCGCCTCGGGAAGCCCTACTTAATCTCAGTGAGGGATGAAAGGAGGGCCCGAGGAGCTAAGCCTCGGCTGCAAGCCCACCCAGGCATTCGAACATTCGGAACTAAGCTCCAGACATAAGCTTTTCCCTTATCTGTAGAACTGTTTCCACACTTCTTTCCAAAATGCGCCTCACACGACCGTCTCCCTGGCCCCCGGCTCCTTGGAAATCCCACAGGGGCTTCCGGTTAATCCATGCCTTACTATATACACCTCCCCTTCACCTAGCAAGGGTTGGTGTTGGTTTTTCCCCACGCAGTTCGGCAGCAGCAGCGGAACCGCCTGGGCCATAAGCCGTGGCGCAGCAGAGAAGCCAGGAGATGTGGGCCGCAGCAATAAGACTAGACCGAGCAGCTCCACGTGGCTTTATTTAAGATGGGGGTACAGGGGAGCGGGGTAAAGGGAAGGCCGGGAGCGAAGAGCAAAAAAAGAAAGAGAAAGAGAAATGCTACCCTTTTTATATGGGTGGTAATTTAAATTACAGGTAAAATAGGTAGGCCCATTGAATTCTGGGTACATGGTGGCCGTTGCCTTGGTAACAGGCCTAAACTTGCGGGGCCGCACTAATTGTCGCCTATATGACATCACAGGTTTCAGAACCAACAGTTGGGACACGGTTTTCCATCTTTGCTTTTTCATTTTCCTCTCTGAACCAAAGTAACCCATAAATATATAATTTCTCCAAGAATCCTGTGTGTGTGTGTGGTGTGTGTGTGTATGTGATATGATGTGTGTGGTGTGTGTGTGTGTGTGTGATATGATGTGTGTGTGTGAGATGCATGCATGCACATGATTGACATCAGGTGTCTGCCTCAGTAGCTCAATTGTGCTTGCTCTCTCTCTCTCTCTCTCTCCCCCTCCCTCCCTCTCTCCCTCTCTCCCTCCCTCCCTCCCTCCCTCCCTCCCTCCCCACGGTCTCTCATTGAGCCTGAAGCTTGTCATTTGGCTAGAATGGCAAGCCCCCAGGATCTGCCTGCTTCTACCCCTAGTTCTGGGAGGTCACAAATGCAAACTCCACATCCAGCTCTGTATGTGTGTGCTGGAGGCTCCTCGTGCCTGCACAGCAAGCGCTTTACCCAGTGAGCGACCTTCCATTCCTCCGCTACTCTCCTCTATTGGCTACGGAATCCCTCAGAAATTCCACTTAACAGCCGAGAAACTGATGGGGTCCCTGCAGGTGCCATGAAAGTGAACCCCATGAAGAATACGACAGAAAATGAGGTGCGGGTTGACTTTGTCAACCTGGATCAGACTTTGGGGAGGCTGATGCCTGGTGGTTGGTCAGCATATTTAAAACACAATACAAATGGGGTGGGGGTAGAGGTTTCCAATGCAACAAGCAGTCCAAGCAGTCCAATTCCAGGCGCACAATAAAGCTTTAGGTGTGAGTGCGTAGAAACTCCTTTAGAAAGCACGCGTGACCACGAGCACGGGCTCTACAGCTAGAGGGCCTAGAGTCTAGTGTGGTCTCTGAACAATAGCATAGAGGTCAGCAGGCCACAAGTGCATGTGACATCTCTCCTAAGGAGGGGTAATGATCCAGGGGGGAAGAGTCTGAGATAATCGTGCTGGGGGATTTGGATAAGGTCTGCCTCTATAGCAAAAGGTGGGTGAGGTCTGCCCCATGGATAGCAGAAAGGTCACCAGGTTGTTAACAAAATCCACTCTCAGCTCTCTGGATGGAATGCAGGTATTTGACTTTTATCTCTCCTATTGAAAAGACACCACTGCAAGATTAACATTCCTGGTTCCCTGAGTGCTTCTTTGTGAGTACAAGAACCTCTGTGCCTCCAATGGGAAACTACATATCCCAGAATGCCACACTCTCCTGGAAAGAGAACAAAAATCCTATGTCAGCCATGTGTCTCCTATTTTGGGGTTGGAAAATTTGGTCACTAGCTTGGATAAAGATTGGTATGTCCATAGACTTAATTCTTCTGGCCCCAGGCAGACATGGATTTCCCAGGTCTCAGAGATCAGGAGAGGGGACAAGTTATTACATCAAACAGAACCTTCAATTAGAAGCATGCATGAAGACTTGGCATGCAGCTTCTGGAAAAAGAAGGACCCCTGTCCAGAGGCCTGTTTCCTCTCTGCAACGGCCCTTACCACTGCCATCCCTTCCATCTCTCCACATTCTTTCTTCCAGATTCTTCTCTTAATTGTACCACTGAGCCCCTCCCTTGCCCTCGTCCCCACCCCCACCCCCACACCCATGCTTTAACCATTTCGTATAAAATCCAGCCCACCAGACTGAGGTTTCCTTCCACCCAAATGTTATTTTCAGAAGGAGCCATTGAGGTTGGTGAGTAATTGCAGCGTTGGGCCTCTGCAAGCCAAGCTGAAAATAATCAGCGAGGCAGATGGGGTGGGAAGAAAGTAGTACCCTTCCACTAAACAGTGGGAGAAATCCAAGTGGGGTGAGTCAGAGAGAGGCAAGCGCCAGGCTGGGCCGGCTGGGCTGATGGCCTGGAGTTCAGTTAAGGGGAAACCAACCGCCCAAGGTGTTGGACCCTTTGACTGAAGCCCAATCCGAGGTGGTTCCTGGCTGCACATCACAAGTCCGTATGTCCTAGGACAGTCACCATACTGCTCTCTCACCCGGGCCGCCTTGGAACCTCACTGTGCCAGCTGACTTGCCTGGCTCTCCAGCCAGCTTCCTCAGCTTCAACACTAGTGACACGTTGGGCTGGATACTATTCTGTGGGGAGCTGCCCTGGCCTGGAAGGATATTCAGGAGCATATCTGGTCTCTCCTTCCTTAATGCCAGGAGCGTGCGTGCGTGCGTGCGTGCGTGCGTGCACAGTCAGAACAAAGATGTCCCCAGATGGCCAGTGTGTCCATGGTTCAAAACCACTCATCTGGTGTACCCACAGCTAAACGATTGGTGACTTCTTATTTCCAAGTCCAGCTTGCATGTCCCAAGCCTAGTGTGAGTACCTACTATGTGCCAGGCTCTGTCCTCAGTACTGATCAGAGAACAGGAGACACAGCAGATAGGGCTCCTGCCCTCGGGGAAATGAGCGGCTTTCTAGGACAGGAGATGCTTCAGAGAGAGAGATGGGGAAAAAAAAACAAGAACCTAAAAAAGGGTTTGGACCCAGATTATGGGAGTCAAAGGAGGCTCTTGGGGAAAATGAGGCCTTAGCCATCTAGAGACTGGAGGGCGACGGGCTCTGAGGAACACGGGCACAGTGTCCAGACATCTTAAGAGACCGCTGAACATTTAAGGAACCCAGAGAAATCTGCTATGGATCAGGCTCAGGACAGTGGGAAGACATCTCTCATCCCCTAAGCTTGCACTTCCTGGCCTCATTTTTTCTGTGTTCCTAGCACAGGCATGTAAACTTGGGATCATATTTAACCATCTTTGAACCACCACCTCTCGTCCTGAGTCAGCCCTCCCCAGTGAACCAGTTACCAAGCTTCAGCCTTCTGTCACAGGCTAGAGTGCAAACCGTCTCACAGCCTCCACCCCCCCCCTTCAACCCCTGGTGTGGTGCAGGACATCCTCTTGCTCACGCAGATTGGTGAAGTAGCTTCCTAACCAGTTACTCTCCAGCCTCTACCTCAGAGAAAGACAGATCTGAGCTCATCTCCCATCTTAGCCTTCTGAGGCTTCCAAAGGCCTGTCAGACAGCTTGCTGCCTTCCCTGAGTTCACAGGCCCTTCCCTGACCCATCCCAACAGCCCTCTGGCTTGCCTCACGCTGGCTGCACGGGGCCACTAGCCGCTCGCTGAGAGCCTCCACACCGCCACGGCTTCCGCTCTTTTTGTCTAGATGCCTTCCCCAACCAACCATTAGTGAAATTCTCGCAAGCCAGTTAAGACCCAGATGAAACTCTTCGCGCTCTTCCGCCTGTCTGCAGACACCTTCTCTTAATTTTTCCATCTGTTTCCACTGGGCTTTATGTGACCATTTGTCATGTTGGCCCGTAGTTAGCTGCTTCACTCTGCCCCCTCCTTCGGGGTCTGAGGACCTCGTGGGCAGGTAATGAAGTAAAGGGCACTGGGCGACTGGCTAGCCGACGCACGCGCCTCTCGGTTTCCGGGATAATTTCAAATAGCAGCTACGGTGTTGTAACAAGCAGATCCCTGAGTGTCCACAGAGATGACCATTATGCAGCTCTGTGGACTCACGAGCCTTACCAAGAGCTGACTGGGGAAGTACAACGAAGACTTCCTTAATCCACAGAGAGCCACTCCCCACTCCCCTCCCTCAATAACAAAAGTGAGCTAGAGGAAAAGCTCAGTGTTCGGAGCACTGACTGCTCTTCCAGAGGACCTGGGTTCATTTCCCAGTACCCTTGTGGCAGCTCGCAACTGTCTGTGCCTCCAGTTCTAGGGAATATGACACCCTTTTCTGACACAAGAGGTATACACACACACACACACACACACACACACACACCACTCATACACATAAAATCAAATTTAAAATTTTTTGACTGAGCAGATAGCTGCCTTGCTGAAGACCACATTTCCCAGGCTCCCTTGCAGCTGAACGTGGCCGTGAGCCTAAGTTCTCACAGATGTACAGTAAGTAGAAATAATAGTATTGTTTCTAAGTTGTGCCCTCGAAGAGAATGTATGATGCTTCCCTAACCCTCTCTTGCCCTTCTCTCTGACTAGGAGGTGACAGAGATTGAATCAATCTCCTCAGAGCTAAAAAGAGAAACCTTGCGCTGATGACCGCTAAGCCTTCATCCGTCTTGGGTCATTTTGATCTAAACCCTTACGTGAGATAGACGTCGTCTGTGTTGTGTTTGCATGCCTGTGTTTAGAGGCAGCTTTGCCAATACTCTACAGAACACCCAGGTCTTCCAGCTCCCAGGAGTGGGCTCAGGACTGAGCGTGTGAGCTAGTCAGGCCAGTAGACGGATGGAAAGAGCGGAGAGACTCTCTAGGAAGAGTGTTCTTGTGTTTATGAGAGCTTCTTGGAACACACCCGTCCTTTCTCTCCCTGTTGACCCTGGAAACAGCTCCCAGCCCCAGGACAGAAGCACACACACAGAGGAAGATGGGGACAGCAGAGCTGCAGCAGGCACAGTCCAGGGAGGGACAGAGGTTCTTTTCCAAGGAGAAGGATGGTCAGAGGTCGTGGGAGCCTCCCTGCCACGGCTTTACCCCGGAGAAGCCCTGTGGCCGACAGGAGTGGCTGTGGGAACAGGAGGTGGCCATAGAGAGTCTAGGTCCTAGTCCCGTGCTTTGTGGGTCATCTCACCTCCTGACTTTCTCTTCCGCTCAACCTCCTGGAGGCCAATGCCATGCCTTAGCGCTCCTTGTCCACTGGTTTCTGACAGGAGTTGCCCTGTGGATGTTGCTAGAGGAAGATGACAGCAGGAAGGTGGGTAGTCTGGTGCGTTCCCTCGTCCCTGGCATCTCTGCTCTCTCTGCGGCAACCCCAATCACTGAGCCCTGGGGCTGCCTACCAGTTCTTCCCTTTGCTTGTGCAGCCTGGGGGGCTAGAGGTGACCCTCACAGCTATGCAGCCTGGGGGGCTAGAGGTGACCCTCACAGCTGTGCAGCCTGGGGGGGCTAGAGGTGACCTTCACAGCTGTGCAGCCTGGGGGGAGTCTAGAGGTGACCTTCACAGGTGTGTAGCCTGGGGGGGGTCTAGAGGTGATCACAGCTGTTCACCCTGGGAGGGTCTAGAGGTGACTTTCTCAGCTGTTCACAGCCTGCCTGCCCATGGCCCCTCATACCTTCACTTACTTTTAACCTTCCAACTATTTCTTTCATTGACCCTGCACTCTGGTGCCCCAACAGGACCCTGCCTGGCCTAGACTGGAAGGAGAGTCAGCAGGGGGGATTGCTGCTTACCCCCCTCCCCATAAATTTGAGCATAACCTCACTGGGCGAAGTGACAGGAAAATGCCATATACAAGGGGGATTAGGACCTACTTCTGCAACAAAGCCGCCATGGCACCCATGGATGCCAAGTCAGGTGGTTGTGCTGGTGGCTGCAGGACCCCACCGTGCTGCACACACGCATCTTAGCAGTAGGTGGGTCTGATGTGCTTTCTTGCCCATTGGGATTTCCTGATACTCACATTTTCTTACATTACCAAGAATCCCAGGAGGGCCACTTCATGTCTGTGACTTCAGAAAAATCACATAACCTCTTGTACTTCAGTGTCCCCACCAAACTCTGGAAAGGTTGCCGTGGGGGTAACTTAAAACAACAAACACTAGGTACACTGGCTGGTATGAAGTATATAGTCAGTGATTTTCAAGGGGACCGGGCACCCCTGTTGATGATGATGAAGATGAAGATGAAGATGATGGTGGTGGTGGTGGTGGTGGTGGTGGTGGTGGTGGTGGTGGTGGTGGTGGTGGTGGTGGTGGTGGTGGTGGTGGTGGTGGTGGTGGTGGTGGTGGTGGTGGTGGTGATAGTGGTGGTGGTGGTGGTGGTGGTAATGGTGGTGGTGATGGTGGTGGTGGTGGTGATGGTGGAGGAGGAGGAGAACAGCCTTGGCAGCATGAGAAGGATCAGTAGCCTACCTCAGAATAGTCAGGAAGCAGGAATGTTCAGGAAGCAGGGACAAGGTGAGGAACGGGAGCCCAAAGTTATCAAAGTTAGAATGGCAAGATGTAGGGTCCGCCCCAACGCCTGGTGTCATTTCCCTTGGCATCTCAGACTCAGCTACACTCCTCCCTTCACCTCCACTCATCCTCTACTACCCCTCCCTCCTACCCCGCCCTCCTACCCCCCATCCCCCACCCCCTTGCTTTGTTGCTTATCAGCAGCAGCCACCATGATCCAGTCAGCAACTGCTCAGCAACCCAAGAAGGAGACAGAGGCTTGCCACTGAGGAGACCAGAGCCTAGATCTGAGTCAGGAGGGGTCCTGAGGAGAGACAAGGCTCGAGGCTCTCACCTCCTGATGCTGCTCTCCTGGTGAGTGCAGGAGGCATGGTCACTGCTGGCCCAGGGTTATAGTGTTTAACCCTCTGCTCTCTGGGAGAGACACGAGCCTCAGCCATCATTGTTACCAGCTGCATCCCAGTTGGGCATCGAGCCTTGGGGATGTTGCGGTCACACAGCCTGGGGTTACACAGCCTGAGGTCACACAGCCTGAGGTCACACAGCCTGAAGGTAGCAGAGACAAAATTGTAGCTAGTCTCATATGATGAAAGACGCAGGCTACCCAGGGCCCACGGCTCTGGCATTTGAGTTAAGAAGTGAGGCCTTGTGGATCCAGAGCCAGTCTACCTCAGCGAGACCTGACTTTCTCTGCATGCCAGATGGTAAAAGCAGGGGAGAGGCTTGAGAAGGACAATCGAAAAAGAGGCCTGTCCTGAGGAGCCGTCTTTAGTCACAGGTGCTCACAGGTCTGTGGATTTGGCAGGTCAGACGCGCCCAGCTCTGGGTCAGTGGCTCACCTTCCTTCTGGGTCCCTGGCAAATATTTTCCTGGAGAGCAGGTTGTGGACTCTGAAGACCTTGTTCTCTGTAAACTCAGGAAAAGACAGACACCCTCAGACATCTGCAAATGTCCCCAGCCTTGCTGCAAACTGAGTCTCTCCTGACAGCACCAGACGCCATCACCTGCTGTGAGAATCTGCTGAGATATCAAAAGCAGCAGCAGCCCTGCCCTCGGTGTCCACCTCAGCCCGGATGACTGGAACCAGAAGGCCACTGAGAAGTGCCTTCGTTTGTCCTTCTGAGACTCTGCATCCTATGGGCAGGTGTCTGAGAAAAGTGACAGAGTCCAACCCTTCCCCCCTTCTGGGTCCTCACTGCCTTCCCTGACCGTCTGACCACCTGTGGAGGTGGGGGCGCCCTTTCCCAGAATCCTCCCCACACTGTGGCCTCGGGCATGCAGGAGACAGTGGTTTCACCATCCTTTGCCTGTGGCCTGCCCAGGACCAGCTCCCCTGAGAGCAAAGGGCTCAGAGCCTGAGACACAGGCCCCACCCTGTGTGTAAACACCAGTTGGGCACCAGCTGACCTCAGGAGGGAAGTGTTGGCTGCTCCCTGCCTCTCCCAGCCTGCCACCGAGGTTCCAAAGGAAGTGCCAGGCTAAGCTGGTGCCCTGGCCCCAGGCTGCCTCCGTCCTGGAAAAATCACTAAGAGCCAGGTCCCTCTTGCTAAAGGTGGACGGAAGTTAAAAATTCCTAACCATGGCTTGCTGGGCCTGGTTAGGAGCAACCACGCTGGACGGTTCCCATGAGTCAGGTCTCTCTAATTGAAATAGTTTCGACGATTATATATATTACTGTCATAAATGGACTCTGCTTATTTCTTTAAAATACAAACTGTAATTACATACAATAAAATATTAATAGTTTCAACTTTGGAACGTAAAAAATATGTTTTATTATTGTTTGTGAAGTGTTTTTCTGTACTGTTAAAATGACTTTAAGTAAATAAATACTAAATAAAATAAGAATAAAGACTAAGGGGCTGGGGGTTGAGATGAAGGGGAAACCACAAGTCTAGGAAATGTGGGACCCTGAGTTCCTCCACACTCCCATACAATGAGACCAGCATGGTCTTATTGGGGGTAAGATTCACAAAAGTTGAAATGTATAATGGGAAATATAAAACATATAAGGACCTCTCCTCTAGAGGCAGACCATTGATATATGAACTTATTTTCTTCTGTGTATATTTATATCATGTCGTTCTTTTTGTGTAAGGAACGAATGAGCATCAGCTGGAGAACCATCTAGCAGTTAAGAGCACTCGGGGTTTTGTAAAAGGACCGGTGTTTGGTTCCTAACACCACATTTGGCCCAGAACCACCCATAACTCCAGATCCAGGAGATCTGATGCCCTTTTCTGGCCTCTTTGGGCTCTGGCATGATCCCAGTGCACATGAACTCTGACAGGCACACATGCATGTGCTGAAACATAACATAAATAAATTAATTTTGAGAAGGATCCACGATCACAGAACCATTTGTCCTTCAAAATCTATCTTGACCAGTTTCTCGGGCCCTGATTTACTTCCATATGCGTCGTCTAAGGAATTGTTTCCTGGTGTAACCCTAAGGTTCTGATTCATCCATCCATCCATTTATCATCCATCCATCCATCCATCCATCCATCCATCCATCCATCCATCTGCCTCTCTATTGGAAATAGGGTCTTCAAAGCCCATACTGACTTCAAACTCTCAATTTTCTTACTTTATCTTGCCAAAGACCGGAATGAGCAACCTGTCAGTTTTATAAATGCACGTTGGTGGAGAGGGGTGTGCTTGATCACATGTGGGTAGGTATGTGTCGTGGTAAAAGAGCATGCATGTGAGAACATGTATGTAGAAGCAGGAAATTACACGTGGGTGTTATCCCTCAGGTGCCTTCCACATTATTTTCCTGAGACAGAGTTTCTCACTAGAATCTGTTGCTTGCCAGCTAGGCTAAAGTGTCCAGCTAGCGAGCCCAGGGATCCAGCTGACTCTGCCTTCCTTGTACTGGAATTACATATACGTCCCACCATGTCTGGCTTTTTATGTAGGAGACAGGACCTGCACTCAGGTCCTCCTGCCTGGGTGACCCTCCGATCTCACTGATAAGGTATTTTTATGACTGAGATTCAGGTAGGTCATAGTAAAATCACAAGACGTACTGTGTGTTGGTTTTTGTTTTATTTTTCTACTTAGAAAGCAACATGCTCTCCGTTTGTTGTTGGAAAACTAGAAAATAGAGATAAACAGACATCCCTGCAGCCTTATTTTCAAGAAGGACCGCCTGCTGACATTTTCGGTGTTTAGCATTTCTATCTACCTTTTATATACATCTTAAAATGAAATTGGGGTCCATCAAGATGGCTTAATGCATAAAGTGCCTGCTGTGCACGCCTGGTCCCCGAGTTCTCCCCCTGGGGATCATGAAGAGGTAAACAGAGATAACCAACTCACAGAGTTGTCCTCTGACCTGTACATGTGCACTGTGGCACACTTACCCATACACATGTGTCATAAATACATACACACAAGAATATTAATTAACAGTTTGCCAGGTCTGGTAGTACACAGCTTTAATCTCAAATCTCAGAAGACAGAGGCAGGTGAGTGTCTGTGACTGCAAAGTCGGCCAAGGCTACATTGTGAGATTTTTTTCTCTCAAAAAGGAAAATAAAATACACTATTACTACTGCTATTATTAGAGACAAACACTCCTTACTTCTCTGAAGAAGAAATCTAAAGAGATCCCAAGCTCTCCCCTGCACAGAGGGCTCCCCAAGCTGTCCCTGAACTGTCCCCAAGCTGTCCCCAAGCTGTCCCCAAGCTGTCCCTGAACTGCGCCGGGAGCTCTCACCTAAGACCTTGGTCAGAAGTTTCTCTTTCCTTCTCTCCCACCTGCATGCCTTCCCCCCTCCTCCTTTATTCCTGTGTAGGCTTTGACAGGCTCTCACTATATAGCCCAGGCTGGCTTTCAACTCTCAGTCCTCCTCCTCAGTCTCCTGAAAGCTGACATTATGAGAAAATCTCACCACACATTGTTCTAGCAGCTGTCCAGAAAGCCTGGTTAGGGACCGGGTTCCTTCCTGCTGTCAAGAGGCACTCCTTGAGCAGCTAGTGCCCCGCTTTGCCCACAGCAGGGGAAGTTACAGGAGTGGGCAGGGCCTGGTGGATAGGCCACCACGCTGAGCAGCGGAGGGATGTGGAGTGTGCAGGACTTGGGTGCCCACTCGCGTTTCATTTGAGCTCGGCAAACGCTATTAAGCCCCTACCTTGGGCAACATCCTTTCTAGGCTCCGAGTGTGTCTCAAAGAAGAAATGGACCCTACCCTCAGGAGTTCAGTTGACTTTAGGTCCCCAAATGTTAGCCCCTTACTGTTCTCCCGCTGTCCGGAAGCCTGTACCTCTAAATCTGAACCCTTCAGTGCTAGTGGACTAGAACTACTCAGTCCCCTCAGGTCACCTTGATGAGGGCCACCAGGGACCATTTTGGGGAAGAAACATCAGTCCAGGCTCCTGGAGGACATTTAGACGAGGTAGCCCCAGAAGCTCTAACTACTGAGCTCTAGCTTGGCCCTCAATTGAGCCTTCTGCAGCCACAAAATGACAGGTAGGTGGGGCGGACGCACAATCTGAACCTGCAGCTCGGCTCCGCCCTCGGTAAGTGGCCTTGGACGGTTCCTTCACCTCTATTACTCCCAGTCTGTTCATCTGGAAAACAAGGGTAATCCTATATGTCCTGCTGGAAATTAAACATTGACGTGCTTGATAGAGTGTCTGGCAAGCCATGTGTGCGACCTATCACCGCTACTAAACGAGCTGAAACGAACTCATTCGGAGTGTCGCCAGGGAAGCAGTCCCAGCGAGGCCCTGAAAATAAGAGGTACAGGATGCTGCATTCCGTCTGACCGCTGCAGGAGGTCAATCGCCGCTGTCATTGTCACCGTCGTCATCGTCACCGTCGGCTCCTGCATGCTCTTTGGATCCCAGACCTCAGGAGCAATGGCCTATTCACCATACAACTTTAGCGATGACAGCCGTAGACTGGGAGGATCCAGGGCGTCAGCTTCACGCCCACCCTTAGTGCCTGTCCCAGCATGGAAGCCACTCCTGCCTCCCAGAGACCCCTTCCCGATGAACATTCCCGAGGTAGGCAGGTTGGACCAAGATGGATAGTTTCAGCTTTCTGCTTTTTGGGGGAGGGGAGGCATAGCCCAGGCCTGGGTCATTGATCCACCTCAAGGGTCAGAAAGCTGTGGAGGCCCCAAGGCTGTTGCTGTGAGGTGAGAAGGGATAAGCCAGGTCTCTGTCGATGATGACATTTTCAAGTCCTCACGATGGCTCTGTTGCCATGGAGATGCTGAAGGTACTGAGCAAGCTGTAGCCTCTCTTGAGTCGTGAGTCAGGTTCCACTTTATTTATTAAAAAAAAAATAGAACCAACGCCTCGACCTACAGACGACAAAGAGAAGCTCCCGGGGCAGGTCAAGATGTCCGCTGCCAGGGGAGATGAATCAGTCGTGTTACGCACAGTCCCGGGGTCTCCTGACGTCAGCTGGTCACAAGAAACGCTCACCAAAATGTGGATGGGGGGGCAGCAGTGTAAATAGTAGACTATGGAAAACACAGAGAGAAGTCACACTGCTGGGTGGAAATGGGGGGGAGGGACAGGGAACAGGCGCGTCTCTCAGCTCTAGCCCGTGGGGACTCTGCCCTTCTCAGATGTGAGTGAGGCCTCTAGCCCCTAAGAAACTGTCATAGGCCAGCCAGGACTGAGCTGTCCCATCCACGTGTAACACAATAGGAGTGTCCTCTCTATTCAGGCTGAATCCAATGATTCCTCTGAGAGGGACAGAATCCTGGGAAAACAGGAGCGACCACAGAAAGTTTCTCCCAGCGCCTTACTGTGTGGGATGGGCCCTTTCCTCAGAGCTCCTACAGAGGAAGACTAAGGCAATGAGGACTCCAGCTTCTGTGGGCACTTCTGCTGACACCCACTGGGGGGCTCATCATCCCCCCCCAAGGGCCACTGTAACAGTAACAGTGACACAAGAATCCTCTTCTTGACTTGGAACGGGTCCCAGGATCCTAGACCTGTAGCAGAAGGGACGGAAAACCTGCTTGTGTGTCTGGGTTCACTGTTCATCCCAGAGACCGAGTAGGAGGATTTTATTTCTTCCTTTCCCTCTGAAGTTGGGGTGGGCTCACCTCCTAAACCAGCTCTGACTCCAGCCACCCACTGCCTCACTGACACCAGACAAGCACAGTGATGGAACCTGTGAGTGCTGCAGACAGGAGGCTGGGCTCGAGCTCTCTTTCTGCCACTTACTAGCTATGTGACTGGGGCCCCAGTCCCAGGATGGAGGGGTAAACCGAATTTAAAAAGCCCTGTCTCAGTAAAGAGACATCCGCATCACCCTCATAGTGCTCATAGCGACTCACTCTGGAGGCAGAGTCAGGAGGATCCTCACAAGCTTTGGGCCAGCCAGGACTGCAGAGTAGGACCTTGTCTCAAAAGGCAGGACAAAACAAAAGCAATGTCCACTGTGGTGTTGTCCCTTGAAATCATCACTGGTTAGAGTTCCTACTTGCCTTCATTCAGGCTGGCGCATACTTCCTGTTCTGGTTAGGGTTTCTATTGCTGTGATGAAGCACCATGATGACCCAAGAGCGAGCTGGGGAGGAAAGGGTTTATTTGGTTTACACTTCCGCATCACTGTTCATCACTGAAGGAAGTCAGGACAGGAACTCAAACATGGCAGGAACCTGGAGGCGGAGCTGATGCAGAGGCCACAGAGGGATGCTGCTTGCTGGCTCGCTCCTCGTGGCTTGCTCAGCTTGCTTCTTATAGAAGCCAGGACCACCAGCCCAGGCATGGCACCACCCACAACCAGCTGGGCCCTCTACCACCAGTCACTAATTCGGAAGAAGCCTTACAGGCTTACCTACAGCTAGATCTTATGGAGGCATTTTCTCAGTCGGGGTTCCCTCCTCTCAGATGACTATAGTTTGGTTCGAGTTGGCTTATAACTAGCCAGCACCGCTCCCTTAGAGTGGTCTGCAAGGTTCCCCCCCACCTGTCGACGGCTGCTCACTCCAGCCATGTATTCCCCCCCCTCCACCTGAGCAAACTTTATCTGCTATCTTCGGGGGTGGGGTGGTATCTGTTTGGTTTTGGGGCGTGTGTACATTGTGTGTGTGTGTGTGTGTGCGCGTGCGTGCGTGCGTGCGTGTGTGTGTGTGTGTGTGTGTGTGTGTGTGTGTATGTGTGTGTGTGTGTGTGTGCACGCGCGCACTTCCTTTTGCTCAGATTACCCTCTCTTTTTATCAGTTGAATGGACACCCGCTCATCCTCAAAACAGCATCAAGAACCTCACCCTGGAGCTGGAGAAGCTGCTCGATGGCTAGAGCACTTGCTGTTCTTTCAGAAGACCTGGTTACACCCCCAGCCCTCACACGGTGACTCACAACTGTCTGTGACTACAGTCTCCGGGGATATGATTCCTTCCTCTGGCCTCAGTGGGCACTAAGCATGCACACAGTGCACAGACATAACGCGCATACACGCAAACTAAAGAAATAAAATAAAATTTAAATGTGGTTCTTAAAGGACCTCAACCTTCTGAAACTTCCCCTCACGTGTAGACCAAACCACATCTTGCTCTGAACTACCGTGGTCCCTCAATAAAGATAGCTGGGCGGTGGTGGCGCACGCCTGTAATCCCAGCACTTGGGAGGCAGAGGCAGGCGGATTTCTGAGCTCGAGGCCAGCCTGATCTACAGAGTGAGTTCCAGGACAGCCAGGAGCTATGCAGAGAAACCCTGTCTCTGAAAAAATAAAAATAAAAAAATAATAAAATAAAGAAATAAAGACAATTACCTCTTAATGTCCAAATGGCTGCAGTCTGTGTTGAAGACCCTTTTCAGTTTGTCAGGGTTTTTTTTTTTCCTTTTTCTTTTTTATGCATGTGTGTACATGTGGGCACATGTGTGTGCGCAGATATGAAGGCCAGAGAACAACCTCAGGTACCATCTATCTCCTGTCTCTCGCCGGCTTGAGGCTCAAACAGCTAGGCTAGGCTGTCTGGCCAGTGAGCCCCAGGAATCCTCCTGTCTCTGCCTCCCCAGTGCTGGGAATACAGGTGTGCATTACCACACCTGGCAATTTTACATGAATTTTGAGAATCAAGCTTGGACCTTGTGTTGCAAAAGAAATGCTTTTCTGACTGAGCCGTCACTGCCAGCTCCCTTCTTAGGCCTTAAGGCTAGTGCTAAGTCTAACTAAGTTTTGCTGCCCAGGGGCATGGGACGTGCCAGGCTGCCATTCCGTTCAGAGCTGGCTGCTGGCTGTGACCAAAAAAAAAAAAAAAAAAAAAAAAAAAAAAAAGACAAAACTCCGTTTCCAGATAGGAACAAAAGATGCAATTAGAGAGTCGTCCTAGAAGTCTCTCTTCTCAGGCTGGATCCAGGGACTGTGGATCATCATCTATAAACAAATCAGTGTGCATGGTCAGCTGGGCTATGCTCTGGGGCATGAAGGAGTTCCAACCCTTGGGAGTCCAGGATGACAGGCACGTGACAAGGCCCAGACCTTACACTGTAGCGAGAGCCATAGGGATTCCAGGGTTCCTAACAGAACAAGCATGGAAAGAGACCAAAGTCTGGATCCCATCCGACCTCCATTAAAATTCACATGTTAGCCAGCCATGGTGCCAACCCACACTCCCGCAGCCTGAGAGGCAGAGGCGGGAGGCTCAGGAGCGCATCTTCTGCTGCAAGGCAAGTTTTAGGCCAGCCTCAGCTGGTGAGAGAAGCACACCCCTCTGCACAGAATCGTATACTGAATCTTCAAGGTATTGAGAGCCGGCCATCCAGATGTGATGAGGTCATAACAGTGCTAGGGACGCCGTTAGGAGTGGGGTTTGTCCCTGTTCTGTGGTGAGTTTGAGGGATTTTTTGAGATCTGACCCCTCACAGGCTCAGTAAGAAGTTAATCATCCGTGAGTCAGAAAAGGCACCTTCGAACGGATTGGGTTCTTATATTGAATGTGGTGGTTCAAACTTATGCATTTAGAAGCCACTCAATCTCTGGTATTTGGTTACAGCCGCCCTAATAAACTATCTCTGTATCTCCATTCCCTCTCCCCAGTCTCCCGAGGTCAATTCCCAGGCCAAGACAGCTGTGCTGTCTATGTTGTCAAAACAGAACACACACAAGACAGATGATGTAACCATACCTTGCCCCACAGGTTAGGACGGATGAACACAGGAAGCATCTGAGCCTCTAAGCTGTCAGGCCAAGAGCTATGCATAGACTAGGGCCGTGAAGTCAGAGCCATCCCCTGCCTGACACAGCACACCACATGACCCTCAGTCTAGGCCTCACCTGAACGTCACCAGGTCTCATAGAGACGCTGGACACCGTTTCCTGCCTCTAGCCTGATGTCAGTAGCAGTTTCTTTGTTCGCATCTGGCTTCCCACAGATGAGCAGTGGGTCTGAACTATCTGCTAAGCTCTGCCCCTTCTTTAGAGTGCGAGATCTCATACATCAGCCGCATCAAGCCAGGCTCCCACTCAGACCTTCCAAAAGCTCCCATCGGCCCTGAGTGGAGCCCAGCTCCTTAGCGGGCCTCATCCAGCCCAGCCCTTGCTCCCTCACTCAGCCCACGTCTCTGCTCACCCCCATCCCGGCCTCCATGCATGGGCCTTCCAGTGGTACCTGGATGAAAGCAAAGCCCTCCATCCTGCCTTCACCCTTCCCTTCCTTTTCCTGAGCAATGTCCTGCCACTCAGGTTACCAGTGGCCCCTCACTCCCGACTCGTCCTTTATCTAAAATATGACAAGCTGGGCGTGGTGGCACATGCCTTTAATCTCAGCACTTGGGAGGCAGAGGCAAGGGACTCTCTGAGTTTGAGACCAGCCTGGTCTACATAGAGAAATCCTGTTTAGAAAGATATATGCATGGTTTATGTCAGAAATATATATGTACATGTGTGTATGTGTATGTGTGCGTATGACACACACATGTACATACATATAACATGATATTGTATGTACATCTGTTCATGGTGAGTCCCTCACATTAGAACATGAGAGTGAGAACACGCCCTTTTGTTGTTTTGTTTCGTTTCTGCCATCTATTCACAAGACAGAGAAGAACACTTAGCACGTAAGAGAAACTCACTATCTTCTTGGTACATGAAGGTGTGTGTCATTCATTTTTAAATAATGTCTTCTAAAAATATTTTTAAAATACTTAAAACTATTTTGAAAATAATACCTTCATGGAGGGAGTGGATGGAAATCAGGATGTAAAGTGAATCAATAAGTTAATGAATGAAAAGTCGTACCTACAAGGGCTAGAAAGATGGCTTTCTAGCGGCTAAGTGCATCTGTTGCTCTTGTTGGGGAACTTGGTTCAATTCCCAGAACACACATAACTGCTTCCACCCACTCATGAGTCCAACTCCAGGAGTACCTTAGGCACCAGGCACTAACTCACGTGGCACACAGACATACATACATGTGATCAAAACACTCACACATATAAAAAATAAATATTTTAAAAATGATACCTACAGCAATGAATTTTTAAAAATTAAATTTAAATATTTTTAAATGGAAGATGAACTGGGCATTGTGGTGCCTGCCTGTAATCCCAGTTGCTTTGGAGGCTAAGGCAGAAGGATCCTGAGTTTGGGGCCAGCCTGGGCTACACAACAAGACTGTCCCAAACACAACACACACACACACACACACACACACACACACACACACACACACCAGTGAGATGGCTCAGTGGATAAAAGCACTTGCCACATAAATCTAAAGACTTAAACCCTAGCCCCAGAGCCGATGCCAAAAAATGTGAAGTTTGTGTAATAGAAGCAAGCACTCCTACTGCATCAAGGTGAGAGGCTGAGACAGGAGAGTCTTCCAGAAGCACAACAGAAACAAGACAACCCCTGCCTCAGTAGGGACCTGCTGAGTGCCACGGTGCACTAGGGCGCACACACAAGTAACAATAACAACAACAACAATAACTAATAATTTAAAAGTAAACACATACAGACGATGCTCAGCCACACGACGCAGAGCTGCGGCCACCATTGCCTAGCTGCGACAGGACACCGCAAGCGAGCTGCCAGCACCGTGGCTTATTGTCGCCTTTAGTTTGTGCTCATTGTCTCATGAAAAGATACGTTTAAAACCAAATGCCTGGGCCAGGGATACAGCTTAGCATTAGAGCACTTGTCTAATATACACAAGGCTTGGGTTCAGTTCTCGGCACTGCAGATGATGGATGGATGGAAGGATGAATGGATGGATGGATGGATGGATGGATGGATGGATGGATGGATGGACGGACAGACGGATGGAAGATCAGATGAACAGAAAATGAATAAATGACATCATGTGATCTTCAAGCCCCTACTCTCCAGCCCTTCGTTCCACTTTGGGGTTCAAGCAGCAACCCCTCCCTCTCCCCATGAGCTGAGTGACAAGCTTTTGTCCTGACTGACAAGGTCACCCTTGGGGTCTCTCTCTCTAATGGTCAGGAGACTTCCAGTCCAGGCCTGGGCAAGGGGCCGTGGGCAGAACCCAGACAAGGCTTCAGAAACCCAGTGATTACCCCCTAGAGCAAGCCCCACATCAAAGCTAGTCTCAGAGGGGCGAGGCCTCTAGATAAATGAAAGATTAAAAAAGACTTGGTCTCCACAGGCCACAGGGAGAGGCAGCCCACAAGCGGCCACAGAGGGGGAGGCCCTGACAGCCCTGGCTGTACCCATCTTGGAGAGCAAGAGTGAGGTATCCAGATTCCAGGAAAGGGGAACCCAGGAGAGGTGACTTGAGTGGACTTGGACTCCCATTATTTTCTGTCTGCCTTTCTTTCTGATCCATGGCTACTCTTTAACCCTTTCCCAGCCAGCCAGCAGCCAGCAGGCTCAGTGGCCAGATCCTGGGTCACTCTTGTAGAGATCTTATTTCGTCACTGCTTGGTCATTGGGGTTTGTGCCCTCCAGCACGGGAGCCTGTAATGAGGAACTCCTGGCCCCAGCCTTCCTCCTCAGGGAAGGTCTGTAATTAGCGCAGGAGGCCAGGCTGGGGAAGCTCAGACAATGTCATTTGAACCAGGATGAGACAGGGCTCAATTGCTAGTCTGCACTTTTTCCCCCCCTGGTGCCATTTCATATACAAAACTCTGGCAAGCTTAACCCTTTCCTGGTTAGGCCTTGGTGCTGAGACTTCAGCTTGACGTACCATCCATTCTTAGGTGTTGTCTGTGCAGCCCTCGATGTCCCTATACTCCCGTAGGGACTTCCCAAACATCTACCCATCAATCTTGCAAGCCTTCACTGAGCTGAAGGTAAGTCTACCCTCCAGCAAGGAGAGTCCAATTCCGAGAGGTAGAGGGTGAATGCCCGAAGCCATTGGCAACTGACCCAGTGCAGGAGTGGACCAATCAGATAGTGAGGACCATTGCATGCAAGGAGGAGAGCTGCATGGGAGCCGCATGTGCAGGATGCCCCCATCAAGGGTAGGATGTGGTGAACGCATCCTTCAGGAGTCATCTTCCTGGGACAGAGGTCACGGCAACCTGGGCAGGATGCTGAAATCCCAGGGGGAGGGGCGGTGAGAGCAACCTGCCCTGGGTGGAGACAGATAGGAGCAACTTCCTGACGAGAAGGCGGAGTCCTGCTCCCCCAGGAGTCCTGCTTCCCTGTCATGGCCCTGAGGCACTCGCTCCCACCACTACACTTCCCCTCGCTATAGACCTGTATTTGTCTGGTATCCACTGGAACAGGAACAACTATGGTGTCTCCTCTTGGGAGCATCAGTATTAAGACGGTACACAAAAGGTGCTCAGTTTATGCTCACCGGAACTGGGGCTGTCACTCAGTGGGCAGAGGGCCTACCTATCATGTGTGCAAAGCCCAAAGTTTTATTTGAGCACCGCATAAATCACATGGCACCCACGTGTAATTTAAGCACTCGGGAGATACATACAGGAGGTCATCCTTGGCTACGTAGGGAACTGGAGGCCAACATAGGCTACACGAGACTCTGCCTTTAAAAAAAAAAAAAGTGTCAGAGCTGGAGAAATGGCACAGCAGTTAAGAGTACTGACTGCTCTTCTGAAGGTCCTGAGTTCAAATCCCAGCAACCACACGGTGGCTCACAACCATCCGTAGCGAGATCTGTTGCCCTCTTCTGGTGTGTCTGAAGATAGCATACAGTGTATGCATATAATAAATAAATAAATCTTTTTTAAAAAGTGCCCATTAAATAAAGTCAGGCCTCAATAAAAGAATAGATGTCTACAACCTCTCCCAGAAAGTATTGAGTGTGGCACCAGGACCTTGAAAAATACATCAAAATCTGCCTGACAGATAGGGAGCTTCTAGAAATCACTTGAGACAAGGCCAACACACCAATTGTGTGTGTGTGTGTGTGTGTGTGTGTGTGTGTGTGTGTGTGTGTAAAGAGAGCCTTCAAACTAGGGATCAAATTCTTTCAAGGCATCTAAAAAAATGCTCAGCTCTGCTCAAGAGAAATGTAAGATTAACGTATGCTGGTCAGGTTGGTGAGACGGCACAGTGAATAAAAGTACTTTGCCGTGCAGACCTGAGAGCCCGGCCTTACTCCTCAGATCTCACCAGGGAGGGAGAGATCCAACTCCAGAGGATTGTCCTCTGACCTCCATGTGTGCATGGCACTTGGCACCCATATTCACACACACACACACACACACACACACACACACACCATCACCAATAATAATTATAGCAAATGAAATTTTAAAAAATTTAAGTCATTCACTCATGTCTTATGTGTCTGGGTGTTTTCTCGCATGGTGCTGAAGAGACCATGTGGTTGCTGGGAACTGAACCTGGGCCTTCTGGGAAAGCAGCCAAGTATGCTTAAACACCAGTCCGTTTCTCCAACCACCAAATAAAACATTTTTTAAAAACCACATTGAAGCCAGGTGTGGTGGCAAATGCCTTTTAATCCCAGCACTTAGGAGGCAGAGGCAGGTGGGTCTCTGTGAGTTCAAGAATGAAAACCCGTTTCAAAAACAAAATAAAAACCAAATAACAAAACCAAACAAAAACCAATGGAAGGTACTTCCTAATCTGGAAAAATGTAAAATTCTGGTGCCTTTCTGTGTGAGAGAGCAGATGAACCGGCAGCTCCATCCGTTCCCCGAAGGGTGTGACCATCGATCAGGGGCCTCGATAGGCAGGAACACCTTTCAACCTATCCATGTGGTTCCCTTTGATTCTGCCGCTTGGCTTCTGGAAGCCCACCCTATGAACAAGCAGGGCTCAGACAAGTGTACCACCACAGCATCATTTCTTAAAGCAGAAAACTGGAAACTCTCCAAATGTCCATCTGCCAGGACCAGGCAAGTACACTATGGTACATTCACACAATCGGTGGCTGGGCCACAAATCGAGAAGAATGAGGAAGTTCTCCGTGTGCTAATACAGGAAGATCTCCAGGACAGATTAAGGAAAAACAGCAAACCTGCAATGTGGTTAACGCGCTGTGGTGGTGGGGGGCGGGGTACATGTGTCTGCACAATCACATGCACAGCGAAGAAGAGACCTAAGAAAGCCATAAAACTGATTGTATCTGAGTGGGCGGCTGAGATCTCGGCAGACAGTTATAAGGTGTGGGGTGCAGACACGGTCGGGTCACGTTTCATTAAGTTCCCTTTCTACATCTGAGTTATCTCAACTTTTTTATCTGCTCAACAGGAGGTACACACCTTTAATCCTGGCACTTAGGAGGCAAAGGCAGGCAGATCTCTGGGAGGTTGAGGCCAGCCTGGTCTATGTATTGAGTTCCAGGCCAGCATGAATTACGTAATGAGAGCCTGTTTCAAAACAAAACAAAAACCAAACCAAAACAATATTTAAAAGAATAAAACAAAATAAAATACCCCAAACAGATGAGAGTTCCGTCTGTCCTGCCCCATGCATTGCACTGTGTGGTTGTCCCTCCCTTGTTCTGTGACATTTCCTGGAGAGCCTGGATTCCAGTAATTGGCAAACTCGGGAGCACAGACTGGGGAATCAGACTAAAGATGCTGTGATTTAGACAAGATGATGTATCTCTCGGAGCCTCGAGACGACAGTGTAGTCATCTCCGTATTCGCCTCCGTAGGTTGTCTTACCCATACTGCTTAGCCAGACCCCAGAGCACCCAACTCCACGTTTGAGCTCCTTGCACCGCTGCCGTTGGATTTGCTGGTGCTTGTCTTATCGATCACAGGAACTCCTTATAGATTGAGGGGATTGAAGCAGGTGTTGTACATTGGGAAAGCACCCAATGGAAGGAAACAGGACCACAGTAAAGAGACGTTTATAAAAATTCTTACAACAGAGAATAAAAACTCCACGCCATGCTTGCTGATGTCTAACGGCATTGTATACTGAAGAGCTGAGGCTCACCAGGACAGTTCCCAGAAGTCATTTCTCACTGATACTGAGTCTGCATTGTCCCCTGGTCGGCCGGAGATCGATATTCTCAGAGGTGCACCAAGCTCCTTCAGATAACTGCCCCTCACATCTGCTCTGGAAGGGCTCTCGCCTTGTCTTCTCCTACAAGGAGCCAGTCCCTATGAGAAAGAAACTGGCTGGGCCTGGTGGTCCATGCATATGAACCTAGTACTTAAGAGGCTGAGGCAGGAGAATGGTGACTCTGAGGCCATTCTCAAAGTCCCATGCGCGCATCGAGGTGACTTCAGCCACATAGATATCTACACCTGCATCTATATCTATCTACACTGGATTTTTGTTTGTTTGCTTATTTGTTTGTTTGTTTGTTTGTTTTTGAGACAAGATCTCACTATGTAGCCCTGACTATCCTGGAACTCACTATGTAGACTAGGCTGGCCTTGAACTCACAGACTTTACAGGCCTACCTCAGCCTCCTGAGTGCTGGAATTAAAGCCAGGATGCCTGACTCACAGCTGTATTCTTTTTAAATAGACAGACTGATGGACAGAGAAAGAGAGAGAGATGGGGTGGGGGTGCATTTCCCTTTCATAAGCACCTGGAAGGCCTCCCTGGGGAGCCCCAGGCCTCTTCCAGCCAGAAAGAGGTCCCAGGTGGATGGGCCTAACAGGAACGCTCAAGACTGAGTTTCAGAATGCACGCGTGGGCCCCCCACCTTGATCTTTGAACACATGTTGCTTTCTGGCCACACAGTCACAGACTAATGCATCCCTTCCATCCATTTTCCCTCAGGAACTGGTGCCCTCAGTTCTGAGTTTCCATAAACATCTGGAAAATATATTTACTCTTTAGATGCTGGGGGTGGTGCTGCTGCTGGTTGGTTTGGCATTTTGAAGACAGGGTCTCATGTAGCCCAGGCTGACCTCAAAGTCACTGCATAACCAAGGCTGGCCTTCAGCTACTGATCCCCCTGAGTGCTCAGACCACACCTGACTTTGGAATATATATTTCCTTTTATGGCAATTGCCAAGGCCAAGGCTGCTGGGTGTCTGTTTGTTCTACTCAGTCACAGAGGTTAGGGCTAATCCCTAAAATGGGGTATGCCCAAGACCCCGAGTATCTGATGCACATGGTATCAGAGAAATCTCCACCTGGACATGCTTATGCAGTGGTTTGGCCTAGCAGACACTGGGGAGAGGTAAAGACTAAATTACCAAGGTCTTGGGCCTCCCAGCACTCCAGGAAGATCCCTGATTACCTGTACTTGGTCCAGTCCCAGTGGGAAAATGACATGAAGATCAAATTTCCAGCCGGGCGGTGGTGGTCCACACCTTTAATCCCAGCACTTGGGAGGCAGAGGCAGGCGGATTTCTGAGTTCCAGGCCAGCCTGGTCTACAGAGTGAGTTCCAGGACAGCCAGGGCTATACAGAGAAACCCTGTCTTGAAAAACAAACAACAACAACAAAAAGATCAAATTTTCAACTCTTGTTTTTAATATCTGGGTGGCCTTGGACAAATGCAGTCTCCCAGAGCTGTGCTTTCTTCATGAAATAAAAATATCCGAGCCTCAGCCGGGCGTGGTGGCGCACGCCTGTAGTCCCAGCACTTGGGAGGCAGAGAGAGGCGGATTTCTTTTTTTTTTTTTTTTTTTTTTTTTTGGTTTTTCGAGACAGGGTTTCTCTGTGTGTAGTCCTGGCTATCCTGGAACTCACTCTGTAGACCAGGCTGGCCTTGAACTCAGAAATCCGCCTGCCTCTGCCTCCCAAGTGCTGGGATTAAAGGCGTGCGCCACCACGCCCGGTGAGAGGCGGATTTCTGAGTTCGAGGCCAGCCTGGTCTACAGAGTGAGTTCCAGGACAGCCAGGACTACACAGAGAAACCCTGTCTCGAGAAACCAAAAAAAAAAAAAAAAAAAAAAAAATATCTGAGCCTCTCGGTCTCACTTGGAGAAGTGCTGCTCACGATGGAGTCTGATGGAGCGTGTTATTGTTTAAAAGATTTATTTTGATTATTTTTGATTATTCGTATGTGGGGTCCAGTATGTATCTGTATGTGCAGGTGCCCCAGGAGGCCGGAAGAGGCCGTCGGAGCACCTGAAACTGGAGGTACAGGCAGAGTTGAGCTGCCCTCCTCTGTAAGAGCTGGGTCCTCTGCAAGAGCATACACACTCAGAACTATCTTTTTAGCCTTGGATGGTTTTTAATAGAAAATAATATGGAAAAGAGGAGATGACAGTATCAGATGAAGGCGGAGCACAGCGTGTAGCATGCACTTGCGTGAGATTCTATTACACAAGGTGCACCTCAGCAAATTCAGCTCCGAGTTTCCACACGGCCACATTGAAAAGGAAAGAGAGAGAGACGCTGGGGCTTCAAAACCCATTTGATTTAACCTAGACCCAGGGCTCAGTCGCAAGGTGGGATGAAAGTTTCAGGAGTGGCGGGGGCACCCTCGGAGGAGTGCCAGCTGTCTTCTACGTTCTTTGGGAGTTTATGAATTAATGTGCTTGACAGTGGCCATCAGAGTGGCTGACGTACAGTAAGTGCTAATACGTACCTACTTCCTCTCTCTCCTGCTGATGCTGTCCTCTCCCTGGAGGCGTGGTTCTCAGCCTTCCTGATGCTGTGATCCTTTAATACAGCTCTTTAAGTGGTAGTGACCCCCCCATCATAAAATTATTTGCATTACTACTTCATACCTGTAATTTTGTTGCTGTTATGTATCATATGTAAATATCTGGGTTTTCCGGTGGTCTTAGGGACCTCTGTGAAAGGACCATTCTATTCCCCAAATGGGTCATGACCCACGGGTTGAGAACCACAGCTCTTAAAGGATTTCTGTGAGATCTTACAGGCGAATACACTCGCTGTTCAGCCTATCTTCTCTGGGCTGGTTCCATGTTATCACCTGTGATTCTGTGTGGGAATCTTTGTATACGTAGATGTCCCCTGATCTTGGGTCTCAGAAGCCCCTACCCACCTACCAGCCCCTGGGCTTAACCTCCACCACGGAACAGACATAAATCCCAGGAGCTCTGAAGCTGTGGCTTCCTCTCATTCCCTACATAGCTCCAGGCTACTCCCTCCGACCACCACATTCATGGAGCCCAGCCATGTGCAAAAGCACAATTAATATTCCACTCCGGCTCCCCTGCCCCACTGCATGCTGGGAGAAGATGGAAACCAGATCTACAGCTGTACACTCTGGCAGGAGCATGTACAGAGGTGAGAGCCAGTGCTTTCTTCTTCATAGGCATGTGCACACAAGCATGAGTATGTGCGCACACACAGAGACACACACTCACAGACATACACACACAGAGATACAAACACAGAGATACAAACACAGACATACACAGACACACACAGACACTCACACACAGAGAGACACACACAAACACAGATACACACAGACATAGATACACACACAGACACACACTCACAGACACACACATAAACACAGATACACACACAGACACACACATAGACACACACACAGACAAACACACACTCACAGACACACACATAAACACAGATACACACAGATACAAACACAGACACACACAGACAAACACACACTCACAGACACACACATAAACACAGATACACACATAGATACACACACACACACAAACACAGATACACACACAGAGATACACACACAATACTCACATACACAGAAACACACACTCACACACAGAGACACACACAAACACTCACACACACTCACAGACACACACAGACACACACACTCATACATTCATACACACAGACACACATACAAACACTCACAGACACACATTCACACACAGAGAGACACACACTCACAGACACACATTCACACACAGAGAGACACACACTCACAGGCACACACAGACACACACAGAGAGATACACACTCACAGACACACACAGACACACACAGAGAGACACACACTCACAGGCACACACAGACACACACAGAGAGACACACACTCACAGGCACACACAGACACACACAAAGAGACACACACTCACAGACACACACAGACACACACAGAGAGACACACACAGACACATACACATTCACACACAGAGAGACACACACTCACAGGTACACACAGACACACACAGAGAGATACACACTCACAGACACACACAGAGAGACACACACTCACAGGCACACACAGACACACACAAAGAGACACACTCACAGACACACAGACACACACAGAGAGACACACACAGACACATACACATTCACACACAGAGAGACACACACTCACAGACACATACACATTCACACACACACAAACACTTAGACACACACATACTCACATAGAGAGACACACACACTCACAGACACACACACACACATACATACAGACACACATATAGACACAGACACACACACTCACACACAGAGAGACACACATATAGACACAGACACACACTCACACACAGAGAGACACACATACTCACAGACACACACAAACACACACAGAGAGACATCATGCATCAACACATACACACAGATACAGACACACAGACACACACACTCACAGACACACACACACACATACAGACAGACACACATATAGACACAGACACACACACTCACACACACAGAGACACACATACTCACAGACACACACAAACACACACAGAGAGACATCATGCATCAACACATGTTAGCACACAATCAGCATAAGCCCCTCACTTAGCTTAGGGCCACACCTTTCTGATCATAGCTATTCGTCATCCATGTGTACACATGGCAGCATCCATGTGTGTGCACCGTGAGCTGAATGCTAGCTTCCAGATAATCACAGCACACAGGACCCCTGTCATAGCTGTACTCTGAAGAGAGGGAGGCCAAGTTAGCACTGCCTCAGTCAAGGGGGAGCCAGGATCATCCGGTATCATTTGGGCATTTTGCAGGGAGACAGACTATGGCAAGAGCTAGCTTCACCTTCCCGCCCACTGTCCCTGTTGCGCTCACTCTGAACAGGCGAAGATTTTAGCAGATCCTTTGCTCCAAAAGCCTGAGACGGTCTCAATTTCTCCATAATAAGCCACTTCAATCTCACCAGAGGTTGGGGAAACTGAGGCCTGGTCAGCACTCGAGCTCACAGGCAGAGACAAGCCTCCAATTATCTTTCCTCTTGCCTTTCCTCTTCGACCCACAGTGATTGCTCTGCCAGCCCTAGGTGGAGCAGGATCTCAGGGGCGTGTCCCTTATGGGACAGGAGGAAATAGCTGACTCTGTTATTTTTCTCTCCACAATTTAGACTTAAACAGAGTCGGGCAGCAGGAAGAACCAGGAAGCCCGAGTGGGTGTCCCTGAGAGATGGGGCCTAGTGGTGTGGGCTATAGGAGAGTGGGTGGGTGTGGGTGACTCCAGGCAGTGCAGTGGAGTGTGAATTTAGAGCTGGAGACCAAAGAGGAAGCGGGTGGAGCTGTTCCCCAGCAGAGAGAGGGCCAAGGAGGCGGGCTTGCCTCTAGTCCAGGACAGTAGAGCAGAAATCCAGGGGGGAAAAAAGTGAAACCGGTTACCAGGAAAGGGCATTGGACCGGAGGCAAATGTTTTCTTAGTTCTCAAAGAACTTCAGTCTTCAGAGAATTTAAAGAGGAGAAAAGATCTATGTTTAAAGCCATTCAAAGGGAGAGTACCTGTGACTCACTCGCTACCCAAGATGGTAGAAAGCTCTTCTCTAACTTAGCCCTTTCCCCCGTGAGCAAAGGCAGTTCTTCTGGGATGAATGGGAAGGGTCATAGGTCAACAATCCTAGCTCTGCCTCTTAAGGCCGGGACAAGCCAGCCATGATCGTGGGCCCCAGTTACCTAGAAAAGACAGGAAAATAAACTCCCTGGGGCCTGGTTTCTTCCTCTGTGGATTAGCCATAGTGACAGTATCATTTCCCTGAATCTAAGATGGCATCTGTGATGTGAAACACCATCACCTTTAATACGTAGCAGGGGCATCTACTGTCCACTGAGCTGTGACATCATTAGCACACATTTGACTTCAGCAGTGTTGACATGTGTATGCGAAGACGCAGGTAAGGCAGGGTCAGAAATGCCCAGAACTTGTCTCGCAAGGTTGTCTCAAGAATGGAACCAAATAACACAGCTAAAATACTTAGTCAAAGGCACAGCAAATGTCATGGAAATGCATAGGACAGGGTGGAGAGAGGGTAGGACACAGGCCAAGGGTGTGGAGAAAGGGACGCTAAGACGTGCGAAAGCCGGAGTTAGAAGCCACCCTCCTTTCCAGGCAGGGTGCCACACACCAAAGATCCAAGTTAAGCCCCAAAAGCGAGACGGAGGAAAAACAGCCGTGCACCCATTCTAGGGAACCGCAGAGAACAAAGGGCCCCCATCTGCACCCCGGAAGTCAGTCTGATCTCCAGGATGAATGTGTTTTCATTCCCCAGAAGTTCCTGCTCAAGTGTGCCAAAACGTTTTTCCTTTACGACGCAGGCAAACAAGGCGGGTTTACTTTGGGTGACCTTACCACCACCACCCAGGGCTTGCCAGCCTCGAGAAACACACACCTTCTGCCCTCCAGGTAGCTCCTGGTAGAGGGTAGAAAGCCTGAGTACCTGGTCATCTGAGGACCAGACTGGGCCTAGCACTCTGGGTTCCCCTTTGGAGGATATTTGTCAAAGACGGACCCTAGGAGGGGTCACTGCTTCGTCCCCATCTTACACATGCAGTACCTGAGGCTTAGAGAAGGGTCGTGACACACCAGAGCATCTGTCCAACTACACACACACACACACACACACACACACACACATCCCACAATGCACTGCACCCCGACAAGCTCCTAACTCTCCGCCTGACCTTCTGGCCCAGGACAGACAGAAAGCTTATCTTTGCCCTTTTCCTCCCGCGCGTCACTGTCACTAACTGTGTAGAGATGTCATTATGCACGAGGTTTTTGCTTCACAGCTGGAGCCACTCCAGCTACTGGGCAGCAGCTGTGTGTCACCAGGCCCCTTTGCAGGAGGAGCTGAGCTCAGTGCGGGGTGGGGATGTGGGGGGGGTAGAGGTGGGGGAGTGGGGGCGTGGGGGTGGGGGGGCGGGGGAGATCTCATCAAACACTCACAAGGCCCTGGGGTCCACTGGGGATAAAAGGGGTGTGTTTCTGACACCTCCTCCCTGGCCTGGGGAAGCAGGGAGCGGAGAGAAGGGCGTGTATCAGAACAGGAGTCCATAGCCTGGAGCCTCTGCCTCTGTGTGATGAGAAGAGTTTGGGTCCACGTGGGGCTCCACATTCCTTACAACTCTCGCACATCCCACTGCCCCATTCCATCAAGTCTTTCTCAGTCACACCCTGTTCTCCCATGGCCTGGAACACTCTTCCCTCCACCTTGCCCTCGGATGACCTAAATTCATGATTTGGCTCTGAGCTTACACTGTTCAAAGCAGCCTTCCTTACCCATCCGGTCATGTCATGTCAAGCTACTTTACTTCTTCATAGCTCTTTGCGATGTCTCTTAAGAACCCACCCCAACTAATCTCAATTACCTAGACTAAGGGTTGCGGGTAGCAGGCCCTTGGTGGTAACTCTTACGTGAGCTTAAGTGGCCAGGCATCCTTATCTTGGCTGGACTCTGCTGTTCTGTTTATTCCAGGAAGTTCTGCTTATCCCTTGTTCCAGGCTCTGCTTGCCTGGTTTCCCTTCTTAGCCCCTCCCCCATCCCCCTTGGCCACCAGGATTTCTCTTGGGGGATCATGCCTCTCAGACTCCACAGGAGGTACCGGAACTAGAAAGCCTCCCCAGGATTATTTTCAATGGGTTCCTAGGGTGTTCACCTGGATAAGAATAAGGAGACACGGGGCACTTTAATCCTACTTATCCAAAACTATATAATCTTCCCCAATCACTTAAATGGTACCTGTGTCTCTAATTACAGAGAGCCGTGGGGGGGCGGGAATGGCACAATTTCCAGCCAACCTCAGGCAGAGGGACACTTCTGCCCCTCCTGGGAGCCCCTCACCCATGAGAGGCAGCCTTGTCCACTGGGCCAGGGACCACTCCCCTTCTCCTGAGAAGGGTCAGTCACTCTCCTGTTTTAATAACCCTCAACTGGCCCGTGACCTCACTTCATTCTCTCCATCGCCGTGGATAGAATTGATTTCTTTTCAGGTTCAGCCTAACTCTTCGGGGTGGCATTGCTGCTAAGCAGGTCTCTAGAACACTGGGCTGGTTTCTCAGGAGCAAACTCTGGAGGAAGCCTTGTCGCCAATAGTCATATGACAGAGTAGAGGGTCCGGAACTCTGCCATCCGGGTCATGGGCTGGGTGTACTGCTCACCGGCTCTTGGCTGGTAAACAGCGCTGCTCTCAGGTGATGGTTTTAGGCAGTCGCTCCGGCTGAGCTGTGATGATGATATCTTACTTCTTAAAGGTCCTGAGCTAAATACTCAAGCCAGGAGGACACACTTAATCCCATGCATAACTCTGGGCAGGAAACAGTGGGCCCAGCCCTCAAGGGAGCGCCTTTCTGAGGTACTTTCCCTTGTTCAGGTGCTGAGAGATTGTTTATCAGCCCTTTTAAGAGATTAAGTTGCCTAAGCAGCAGGCCACTTAAGGAACCAGTCCAAGGGGCCTGGGCGTGTCCGGTGACGGGACAGCGCTTTGGCTCACCAGACTCATATTCTCCCACCTGCTCTGAAGACCATCTAGAGGCTTAATGGTTGATGGGAGAATGGGGGCTCCACTCTCGCCTCTGCCTGCAGGAGAGCTGGGTTTCGAGTTGTTCTGAGGGGTTTTGGAGTCCAGCAGGGTCACAGTCAACTGAGCGAGCAAAGGCTGGAAGGCAGGAGCACCTGTGCCCTGAGTGTGAGCAGGGACGGCCAGTGCTCCCACCTGGGCCTCCAAGGAAGGCTTCCCAGGGAGGGAATGTGGAAGCAGAGAGCGCGGTGACGAAGAATGCAGAAGCTGCAAGCTGGAAACCGAGGTGTGACTCAACTGGCAGCGAGACAGAGGCCCCAAGTGTGATCTCCAACACTATATAAAACTGGGTGTGTCGCCAGGCAGTGCTGCATGACTTTAATCCCAGCACTCAGGAGGCAGAGGCAGGTTGATCTCTGTGAGTTTGAGGCCAACCTGGTCTACAGAGTGAGTTCCAGGACAGCCAGGACTACACAGAGAAACCCTGTCTCAAAAAACCAAATAGATAGATAATAGATAGATAGATAGATAGATAGATACCAACAAAAACACTACATGAGGCCCTGTTCTACCCCACCCCCAAAAAGTAAACTGTACACACACACACACACACACACACACACACACACACTGCAGGAAGATATTTTCTGAGTCCAGAAGAGCAGCAGCACGCTCTCTTAGCCTTCTTGAATCATCTCTCCAGCCCAGGGAGAAGAGCTTGAAACAGAATTCCCCGACTTTGGTTTGGTTTAGGGTTTAGTATCAAACTGGAAAAAGCCAGACATGGCAGTGCACCTGACGAAGCAAGGGGAAAAGTGTGAGATTGAGGGCAACCTGGTCTACAGAGAGTGTTCCAGGCCAGCCAGGGCTACATAGAAAGAAAAAGGAAGGAAGGAAGGAAGGAAGGAAGGAAGGAAGGAAGGAAGGAAGGAAGGAATTTGGAGAATTTGGCTTCCTAGTCAGGCCTCGGTTTACAGAGTCGTGGCTTACAAAGCCTTCACACGCTGTCCAGGTTTCACGAAGCCTACAGTTTTCAGCAAAGTTTTGCCTTCATCCCCCTTATTTGAGCATTCAGAGAGCTGCGCCCGCCGAGGAAGCCTAACGGACACATGTCTCTTTAAAGGAGCGGAGACGGAGGCCCAGCCACGCCCTCTGCTCATTAATATTGAGTTATCGTGAATATTGATGTGGGGGCGTGGCGCCCGGGCCAGCTGGGCTAACCAGCCCGGGGTTCCCGGTTTCAGACTCGGGAAAGTGACAGAAGCCGCGCGGAGGAAGAGACCCAAAGAGATCTCTGCGACTCGGCAGCCACCCATCCTCGGGGGAGCACTGAGCTCCCCCGCTCCCGGCTCCCGCCCGGCCTGGGGGGCTCCTCCAGCATCGGCCCCACCCCCGGGCTCCCCATGGAAGCCAGCTGCGCCCCGGGAGGAGCAGGAGGAGGAGTCGGCTGAAAGCCCACTGTGCTTTCGGCGCTGCTGCCCTAAGGCCCCCCAGCGCCCCCGACCCGCGCCACCCCCACCGCTCCTCCCCCGGGGCTCGCCGGGACCTGCCCCACGGGCCGCCTGCCCGAGCCCAGCCGCAGCCGGGTGCGGGGATCGCCGCCGCCCTGGAGTGAGGGAAGCGCAGCCCGAAGGGGTCCCCTGGAACCCGGCGCGATGGACGCCGTCTTGGAACCATTCCCGGCCGACAGGCTGTTCCCGGGATCCAGCTTCCTGGACTTGGGAGACCTGAATGAGTCAGATTTCCTCAACAATGCGGTAAGAACGAAAGGGGTCTCGGCTTCCCTTTGCACCCAACTCTCACCCCTCTCCGCGGGGCGCCTGGAACCCCGCAAAGACCCGCAAGAGTCCAGGAGGGGGCTCAGCTCAGGGTCCCCTGGATGGACACGTGCTTAGGGCTTTAAGATGGGGCGACTAGTTGCCTGGACGCCCCCTCTTAGACCAGGAGCCTGGAGCGTAGGCTCGCAGCTAGCGCCCCACACCACTCCTGGGGACTCAATCCAAGAACACGTTGGTCTCTGGCTTCTAGGGGAAGGGGACAAGGAGGCGTCGGGGGGCTCGGACATGAACTAACAAGACACCAGTTCCCACCCCACAGCCCACAGCCCGCGCGCCGCATAGTCAGCCATAGTTTTCCATCTGCCCTCCACCCACCCCAAGGTTCTGAGACCAGATTGGGCGCAAAGTAGAGGAGTTCTTTCCTGCCCCCTCTTTAGGGCCTCGGTGGCTCTGAGGCTGTATCTCCGCCTGGGGGCGCACAGCGGAGCTTTCCGAGGCCAGAGGCCCGAAGCTTCTAGGGGGTCAAAGGGAGACCCAGATACCGAGGCAGACCCAGAAACTGAGGAACATTGCTCGGGCCTCTCTCCCGGGAAGACAGCTGAGGGTGGTGGGGCAGGGAAGCGCCCGGTGACGTTTCAGAAGACCTTTTTTTCCCTATCAGTGTGTCTCTTGGCCACTGTGCTTAGTGTCCCTAAGTTCCCTATGGTTCTGCTAACTTTGTGTCTCCCTGTGGCGTCATGACTGCTCACAGCTATGAAGTTGTCTTCCTTCTCTCTCCTTTCCCCTTCTTTTCCAAGAAAACGTGGTTCGCTCTTCTTTCTTTACTCTTTCACTTGGGCTGGGTCCTGAAGACTTGATGAAGGAGCGTGGCTGACAGACACATACACACACACACACACACACACACACACACGGGAGAAAGACAGACAGAGACACAGAGACGAAGAGAGAGAGAGAGAGAGCGAGAGAAGAGAGGAGAAGGACTCATCCTGAGGAAATGTGGGCTGTCCCCATGACACTGTGGAATGAACCACAGTTGCGCACCCCTCCTCCCCACAGACACCAGAAGCCAAGGACATGGGGTCCCCACCTTTTCATCTCTACCTCTTGCACTAACAAAACTTTAGCAGGCAAAGGCCAAGTCCTTGAAGGACGTAGATGTCCTTCACTGAGTGTCCCACTCAGTTTGATTCATGTCACCGTAAGTCAGGGAGTCCTCGGGTGACAGCTCTCACGGCCATTCCCAAGCAGCATGTCCTGGCTTTGCTGACTGAGGGAGGCTGTTCAAATCTTAGTCTTCTACATGCGATGGAAGGAACTAGGAGAGGTGCTTTGTCTTAGGAGAAGTGGCAACTGTGACCTCATCCTGCCTCAGTTTCCCTTGTGAGTATGGGCCATGCCTGTCTTTCTCCCCACCTCACTCCTCCATTTCCTGATCTGTAAAATGGGGGGAAACTGGGCCAGTGCCTCCTGAGGATGGTTCTAGATGTTTCCCAGGAGTGAAACAACAGCTTTCCAGGGGACCACAAGGCTCTCTCAGAGCACGTAAACGATTCTGCTCAGAGGGAAGGAGGTTCGCTGGGCTCAGGCTCCTCGGAGTCCAGGGGGACAGTGCAGCCTTCCTGCAGACGTCACAGAGCTGAGCTTTCTTCCCAATGAACTCTGCAGGCTGCTCTGCTGTGCAGCTGCTCCTCTGGGCCTTGCTCCGGTGCAGGGAAGAAGCCCTGAGGTGCAGCGCGTCCCCCATGGGGCCCTCCGGCCCTCATCTGGGCCAGGGGTGGATAGTCCTGGGGAAGAGGCTTCTAGGAGGAGGTTTCTAGAACATGGAAACTCTACATCTGGCTCCAGCTAACGTTTCTGCCACCAGCTAACGTTCACGTAGACTTGCGTTCTTCGGGACTGATTTCCTTATCTGTAATAGGAGAAGATCTTCCCCTGTATTATTGTGTAGCATTATTGTGAGGATTTGGCAAGAAGATTAACATGAAGATGGTGTAGATTAAGGCCTACCAAGTAAGAGGCCTGACTTCTTCCACTCACTGAATGCAGGAGACAGAAACACTCGGCCGGGAGTTGCTGAGTGACTTTCAGTGAGTCCCATCCCTTCCCTGGGTCTTCTATTTCCAGAGAGAGAGGTTCCAGGGAACCCCCATGTGGAAGATGGAAAGTTGTGTCTTCACTGTCCTTAAAAATCCCCAATGTTGGGGCTGGGGATTTAGCTTAGTGGTAGAGTGCTTGCCTAGCAAGCACAAGGCCCTGGGTTCAGTCCTCAGCTCTGAAAAAAAAATTCCCCATGGCTATTAAAGCTACATGGGGACTCCATGTGCCCCCCCCCATTGCACTGAAAGCAAAAAGGGAAAGCCAGTGTCTCCTGACTGCAGCTGAGAAGACTCACACTCCTTTGCTAGAGGCAAACAGGACACATGGCGTCTAGCAGGCGTGCCTGCAGACACTGTTGCCTCTGGGGCCTTCTTCCTATTATCAAGATGGTGTCTATGCAACTGCAGAGGCCCCCTTAGAGCAGAACAGTGGTCCTTCTTCCCGAGGTGCAGGGCTGCTTCTCCTCCAGCCCCTCTGCCCTCCACGGCTCCTGGGTGCCTGCCCTTCAGCTCTCCTGCAGAACTCTATGGTCTGGTCCTTTCAGCCCTGTGCGTGCAAGAGAGAGTCTGTGCTCAGATAACTGGCCTGGAAGAACAGAAGGAGAGAGGGTCTGTGCGTGTCTTATCTTTCCCCTCTGGCCAGAAGAAAGGGATGTCTCTGGTTTCTCTCCAGGGAACTGACTCAGGATTCCAGAGAAACCCCAGCTGGGAGGTGTGGGGAGGAGGGAGAGGGGGAGCAGGGAGGGGGGGTTCTGTTGTCTCAGAGGGGAGCAGCAGGAAGTCTCAAGGATGTTTGTTCAACACACCCATGTACCTCTCAGCAGCTGGGAAGGCCAGGTGTGGGGATGAGGGGACCCCAGGACCAGCCCAGAGGAGGGGCTTAGAGGGAGGTAAGGTTGATCACTGCTCCCCAGATTCCCAACCTGACATCTGCACCAACGCTGAAGTAGAAAGTCGACAAGCCCCCCGCCCCTCAGCCTTTAGAGGATTTGGGGAGATTAGAGAAGTATGTGTGTTTGGATGTGCCTGTGTGGGTGGGCTTTCTGCAGCCCTCAACAGTGTGTGTGTGTGTGTGTGTGTGTGTGTGTGTGTGTGTGTGTGTGCATTCTGACCAAAGAAAGTTCAAAGCACTCTGGCCATAGAACCCACGAGAAAAAAAAATGAATAAAGAAAAACCCCATTGGGAAACTAAATCTCAGAGTTCTGATTCAATAGAGAGGGCTCCTCAAACACTTGAGTTTGGAGTCCATAGTTTGCTTATTTTAACTTTTTTTTTCCTTCCCCGACTTTTGAGGAAACAAGCTCCTGAGAGCCAGGGTCTCATTTGCCTCCTTTATCCCAGTGCCCGACAGAGGTCCGTACAAGGTGTCTGTCAACCATTGACAGATGCGTAAATGAATGAATGAGGTCCTGGTCACAGTCCAATGTTTTAAAATGTGGCTGTGTTATGTGGCGGGGTATGCAGGTGTGCGCTCGGGGTGAGTTCTGTCTCCTCAGAACCACCACCTTCCTCTTGAGACTCTCACCGGAGCTCACTGATTAGGCTAGACTGGCCAGCCCGCCCCAGGAATCTGTCCCTGTCTCGACCTCCCCGGCATTGATTTCAATTGTGTGCTCCTAGGGGGGTTCTGGGGCTCGAACTCGGGTCCTCATGCTTATGTGGCCAGGACTTTCCTGAGCGAGCCATCTTCCCAGCTCCCTAGCCTCTATAAGTTTTAGGGAGAAATGTAGAGGGTGCTAAGTCCACCTGCTCCCAGCCACCAGAGTCCTGCAGGGGGTGTTGCTTCTGGGTGTTACAAAACATCACCATGGTTTCCAAAGAGTAGGCATTGCTGTGAGGCATTGCCATAATCTCTCTGAGACCCCTGCAGGCCCTAGTCTCAGATGGCCTAGAGTTGGTTGGACTGTAGGGAATTTGAACCTGTGGCCCTTGAGCCAGACTTTGAGCCTGGGTCTTCTTCTAGTCCTTCTTCCTCAGGCAATTCTAGGTCTCGCAGGCCTGTAGTCCGCACCTAAGGCTGTGGTCCTACGCAGTACTGCCTCCGGCCTCTGCACGTGCATTCCTGCCATGTGCAGTGCCCAGCCTCCAACCCTCCGCACCCCACTCTCAGCTCCAGTGCCTGGGCCCCACGGCTTTCTGCGCCCTTCCTTTTGGTTTCTTCATGGCCGGAATCCCAGTCTGCAGCTGTTTTATTGACTTTTTATATATTTCCTCCATGAAGAAGTTCCATAAAAGCTGAGACCGTATCAATTTTACACATTGCCATAAACCCTTAGCATAGCATTGTGACGCACAATAGTCAGCGGCCATAGTAAAAATCCTACAATAATGCAAAATCCAGCCCACCATGTCCAAAGTATGTAAAACAGGGAGTTATATCTTTGTAGAGTCAATGTAGAGTCATTTCAGGCAGATGGACCTGTCGTCAACAGCAAGAGGAAAGGTCACACGGCAGACTGAGATTCACAGGAGATGGGGGTATCTGTTTCTGAGCCCCACAGGCACAGAGATCTGCACACTTTGTCTGAGACTGAGCCCGAACATGAGGCAGAAACACGGGTTTCTTCACACTACAGAGGACTTTGCTCTAGTCAAGGATTTACTGTATTTGTAAAGAAAATTCTTTTAAGGTAAAGTAAAGCTGTTAAAAAACAATAAGAACAAACCAGAGCTAAGTACTCAGAGAGGCGTGTGGGAAATTCCAGAAGGGGCCCTGGAGCTTCAAGGTCCCGACCCTGAGTGTGCTGGGGATGCCTCACCTGCCCCCAGACCTCCCCGCATCCGCTAGAAAGTCTTTTTCTCATTCACTATATACCTGTCCATCCCTTTGATGGCTTGGGATCAGAGAGGCATGTTGGCAGGTCCCAGAGTCACTTCATGAAGGAGATCCACCCAGGTCTAAATCACTACCCATCAATAAATGAGAAACCTGCCAGGAGGTGGTGGCGCACGCCTGTAATCCCAGCACTTGGGAGGCAGAGGCAGGCGGATTTCTGAGTTCGAGGCCACCCTGGTCTACAGAGTAAGTTCCAGGACAGCCAGGGCTACACAGAGAAACCCTGTCTCGAAAAACAAAACAAAACAAAACAACATAAAAAATAAATAAATGAGAAACCAGGAGACAGAGAGAGCGGACAGACAGACAGAGCCATGCTCTGCATGGCTCCCTGGATTTCAGACCTACCTGCAGCAGTCAAGAAATGAAAGAAAGGCTGGGATTCGATGGCTTGGCTCTCTGATAGAGAAGCAGTGGTATCCTGGAAACTCGGCGTGTTTATTATCTACAGTGGAGCAGAGAAGCAGTCATTGCATACAGATAAACAAGGAGACCGCTTATGACGCACAGCTGAACAGGAGGCAGGGTCATGATGTACAGCTGAACAGGAGGCAGTATTCTTGTAGGGGAGCAGTCTTCGTGCTGCAAAGATCCAGGGGAGATCAAGCTGCAGTTTTCTGCACACACTGTCCTGAGGAAGGGGTTGCCATCCCTCTGAGAGTCACCTGGAGAAGCCATGGTCACTCCCATGGGGCTGAGGCATTTAAGTCCTTGTCATGGCCATACCCGTGCCAACAATACACATTCACCCCGGTCTACTCTTGCTTCCTATACTGGACACTGGTCGCCACCGTGGTAGAGCAGACACCTTGTAGCACCTGAGGACAAGTTAGAGGTTTTGCAAGGCTTCTCCAAGGTGACCTTGCATGCCGTCCCCAGTGTCTTCCACACCTGGTGGTGAAGGCTCCGTTGAGAAGCATTTCAGCGGGCAGGACCTGTCTTCTCCTGCCTGAGCTTCCTTGTGCAGATGAGAAAAGGAGACTTAGAGAAGGTCTCCAAATCAACTCTCTCCAAATCAAGTGTGCTCCAGGGAATCTGAGAACAGAGAGAAATAGCTAGAGACAAGCTCCTTTGCACGCTTTCTTGTTCTGGTTGTATCCGAAGGGCTCTGCCTGCGTTCTCCCAGCTGCCATCCTTAGGGCTCTGAGGATACCTGGAGTTTTAGATACACAGCTGGAGCCCATGGACAGGCCTCTTGTCCCCTCTCTTTAAGTCCATGCTGGGTTCTGTTCTCTGTAGGATCGCAGAGTTCCTCCCAACTGGGTCCTCTCCACCTCCTGCAATCTCTATACTCAGGACCTCCTGGAGCATCTCTCGGGGACCTGGCTTGCCCTTGAACCTCTCTCGAGAAACCAGTTCCAGATGTTGGAGAACAGGCTGTTCTTCTGGAAGTCTCAGCACTCGAGGGGGGCAGGATGGAGGAGGAAGATTTGGGTGGAGTTGAGTGAAGACTGTGAGCATTGCTTTGGCTGTGTAACCCCCCCCTCCCTCGAGCAGACCCAGGGAAACCACAGTCAGTGACAGGACCCTGACCCAGGAGCAGGAAAAAACGTGGAGGTGGGAAGGTCTGGCTCAGAAGCTGGGAGGAATAGAGCACGACCCAGAACCTTGACCCTCAAAGGGAGTGTGCCATGGGTATTGGTTTCCCTGCAGAGCCCAAGTCCTTGATCCTTGAGAACTGGACATACCATATCATCAATGAGTTCGACATGACTGAGTTATGAGTGGATTTCCCTGTGGCCAGGCTTAGTCTGCCCCTCCCCCAGCTCTCCAGGGACAGAGCATTCAATGATGCTTCCTTGGCCTTTGGCTGTTGGCCCAGAAACCAGTTCACCCTTCACAAAGAGGCTAACACATCTAAGCAGGGATGTGTGGTCCGACAGAGCAGCTGGACAGCAGCAGCCTCTCTCTCCTTCCCCTTCCAAAAGAATAACAAAACTGAAAGCAGCAGAGGCAAGAGGCAGGCCCTTAAGGCCCTCCTGGAGAGCCGGGAGGCAGTTCTCAGACAGAGACTTCAGGGCTCTACCAGTGAGCAGCCAGACTCCCTGCTCCTGTGGGCTCTGCTCGGCCTGAACTGCCTTCCTCCCTCAGTCACCTCAGTCTTCAGCTTACTGTGTGATCTCAGGCAAAGTCCTTTCCCTCTCTGGGCCTTGACCTCCTCATCGCTAAACACGAAGGGTTCCCTGAAGGCAGAGGGCCATTCATTAACTCCGGCCATGCTCTAGTGACAGCTGTAGTGAGAGCCTCGGAGGTTATTGATTTACAGTATAGGCTGAGGGAGGGATGCGTGGGTGGGTGTCTGCATGGATGAAGGGAGAGAAGAGTGGATGGATAGTTGGATGGAAGGGTGGGTAGAGAGAAGATGGAAAGAAGAGAGTAAAGATGATTAGGAAGAAGATTGGATGTGTGGGTGGTGGGAGGGAAAATGAGGGCAAAGAAGGGTTGGGTGGGGCAGCAGTGAGCGAGAATGAGTTGGTGGAAGGATAATGAAGGGACTCACTCAAAAGCTCCCAGCTCTGGTGGGCCTTCTAAGAGTGTATCTGATTCATCCATTTATGCACGCATGCATTCATTCAAGTGCTTAATCGTGTGTCTCACCTCAGCTGGTCGCTTTATCATGATGGTGGTGGTGGTGGTGTGTGTGTGTGTGTGTGTACACTACATGCATGTATCTATGCATATTTGTATGGGTATGCACATGATGTGCATGTAGAGATCAAAGGTTGATGTGGAGTGTCTCCCCCAACCTCTGTCCACTTTAGTCACTGAGGCAGATCTTTCCCAGAGTTCACCAGGCCACCTAGCCAGGGTAGCAGGTTTGTCCCCACCTCTGGAGTGCCACGGTTACCATGGTTACCACGGTTCTGGTGCCGCCACGCCTGCCTGACTCTCGTGGGACTGCTGGGACTCTGCTCCTCACACTCGTACAAGTGCTTCATCCACTGAGCCGTCTCCCAGCCCCCATGATGACTTTTCTAATGTGAAATACTGAGAATACGGTAATGCATGCCTGCGGACTCTATAGTACGATAAAAATAGCTATCTGGGAGTTCACCAGACCCCATTAGAAACAGACGGGGCTTTAAATAGCACGGTCTCCAAAACTGCCTGGGTTTCAGTGAGAGGCAAGCAGAACTCTCAAGCCCACTCACTTTGGACAGATTCAAACCCCCAAAGCCTTCAAACAGGGCTGGGAATGAGGCCCAAACTACACAGACTTCAGGTCCTAAACAGATGACCAGGCTGGGCAGGCCTTGGGCAGCTGGATTACACCTCTTCCTCTTCTTCCTCTTCCTCTTTTTTCTTTCTTTCTTTTTCTTTCTTTCTTTCTTTCTTTCTTTCTTTCTTTCTTTCTTTCTTTTTTTTCCACTTTTTTTTGGAAACAGGGTTTTCCTGTGTAACAGCCCTGGCTGCTCTGGAACTTGTACTGCAGACCAGGCTGGCCTCAAACTTTCAGAGATCCTCCTGCCTCTGCCCCCTGAGTGCTGGGATTAAGGGTGTGGGCCACCATACCCAGCTCAGACTTCTTTTTGTCATGCTTATAGTGGGAAAGATAGTTAAAAGGAGGGTTCTCATGAAAACTCAGCTAGAATGTCTCCATTTCTCCTTCCCTCCCCTTGTCTCAAGTGTACATGTGTGTAAGCCATGGAGCACATGTGAGAGTCTGCAAGTGTATATGTGCATGCTGTGGGATACATGTGTAGGTCTCTGTGTGTGTGTGTGCGCGCGCGCGTGCGAGTGTCATGGGGCCAAACACCCTTACCAGCTTAGCCATTTTACTGGCCCCCAATTAGGAATTCTTGAAGAGGCCCTCGTGCAGAGCCTAGTGCATAGTGTGCCCTGCACAGAGCCTTGCACAGCGCCCTCTGCAGGACACAATTGCTGCTGCTGCTTTCAATCTGATGCTGCCATAGGCTGAGAAGATGTCAGTCTGGCCCCCGCCCCTGGGGAAACAAATCACCTTCTCCAGTTCTAGGTGGAGGCTTTTATGTATGTACTGAGGAGTGGCCGCAGGGCCTTGTCAATGCTAGACAAGGGCTCTCTCTGGTGCCCAACTGGATCCTTGGCCCTCTTTTTCCTTTGTAAATGTTCAGACAAGATCTAAGTGGCCCAGGGTTGGCCTTGAACTCACTTTGTCATCTGGGCAGGTCCTTGAATTTGTAATCCTCCTGCCTCAGCCTCCTGCATAGTTAGGATTACAGACCTGCAACACCAGACCTGAATAGAAGCTCCTTTCTTTAGGTTAAGCCCCCAAACTTCCCAATCCCAGGCCTCAGAGCTCTGTGCTTCTAAGGATCAAGAGACGGAAAGTCAGGGAAGGGACATCGCTGGGGCCCTGGGTGTAGACTCCATACCGGGACCAGGGGCCCATATTTTGTACACAGCCCTGTACTGATAGGAACCTGCCTTCATTCTGTCAGGAAATCAGTGACGTCACGGACACTAAAAAAGTTTCTGGAGTCAAGACTGGGTTCAGCTGTGGTTTGACCCGCTGCAGGCAGCACAGAGCCGAGCAGTCCTTCTCTCTGTGTTGCCTCGGTTTCCTGATCTGTAAGGCAATGGCTCCGACAGGATCTACTTTATTTTCTGAAGCCTGAATGAGACCCTGAAGGCAACGAAGCAAAGGGGGCTGTCACACGCATATCGCCATTTGTATTACTGTCAGCTGTGCTGTGAGGATTTCCACCTGGTCCCTGCTAGGAGTTTCCATTTAAAAGGAGTCTTGAGTCCCATTGTGCATAGAGTTTAAGGTATGGCATTAACCGGTAGCCAGCAGCTTGCACACTATGATAGCACAGGAGAACAAATTCTCGGAGCTGAATGATCCAGGCAGGCTTCCTGGAGGAAGCATTATGTGAAGTGAATCTTGGAGGATGGGAGGAGTAGACGAGAAGATAAAAGAACATTCCAGGCACAGGGTATAAGCAAAGGAGGTGACAATCTTACAAGCTGGAGGGGAAGAGGGGCTACCACTCCTGTGGAATCTGTTACCTCAGACCTTTGACCCCATTCTAAGGAGTGCAGATTTTTTTCATCAGAGCACAGGGAGCCAGTGAGACTTCTGGTCTGGACAAGGTGGTGGCCCCAGTAACTTTGACCTGTCTTGGTACTAGGAGATCTAGAGTCCCTTAGGGCATCTTAGATCTCTGTCTGTCTGAATGATCAGGGGCTTTCCTCAAGAGGAGACAGGGTATTCTGGAAGCCCAAGGTAGCATGAGAAAACAGTAAGCCAGGTCCTTCGCCCCCTCTCTTATAACCACAGTCGCCCACCTACTGACCCCTGTGACCTGGTGTGACTCTGCCCCCCCACCTCACACCCCCATACCCCTATCCCCCCAACCTCCACCCCCAGCCAGAAGCACCAGTCTACAGTTCCTTTGGCCCTTTCATCATAACACCAGAACCCAAGGCAACTCCACCCTTGGAGAAGGATAAGTTGTCTCTATTTAGAGCTGGGGTCTCTCCCAAGACATGCTCTGTCTCTTGGCCCAACCTCAGGACTCTAATGGGGTTCCCCTATCCCATCCAGGAACTCGGACCCCTCCGATGTCAGACAAAGCATGTCCCTATGAAGTCCGGGGGGGCTGGAAGGGTCTGAACCCATTCTTGAGCCCAGCCCAGCCTGGCACAGCAGCGCCTTGGCTTCCCCAGCCCTCAGCTGGGACAAGATGCCCGAGATCTTCTCCCAGAGTGGACGCCCAGCCCTACCCTCTGCCGCCCCAAAGCCTTCACCTCCTCTCTCTCTCCAGCACTGCAAATCAGTTCCACATTTGGGGTCTGGCATGCTGTATCCACTCAGAACTCTCCCCTCCCAGACAGCCTGGGCTCCCACAAGGTCAACCCAACCCGCAGGGGTCTGCGGAGAAAAGAACCCTTGCCTTTGACAGCCCCTCCAGAAGACTGGGGGCTGGACTGTGGTGAGAGCATCTGAGGGTTGCCAGGCTCTCCCCGAGTAGGATGAGAAAGGGCAGGGGGTGGGGCTGAGGCCTAGCCAGGGCAAGCAGATGCAGAGTAAGGGTGGGGGGTGGTGAGGGAAGCCGAGAGGTAGTTCCCAGCTCAGCACATTCCTGAGACATCTGGGCTGAGCTGGAAGAGCCCCAGCTGGCCTAAGAGCTGCCCCAGTTTCTCTACTCTGATGTCAGGCAAGACCTAGTGCTCCCCCACCCCTCGCAGAGTCCTACTGGCCTGGAGTCCATGGGACAGTTCTAAGGCCCCTGCAGCTTGAGTCCAGGCACCCAGAGAAGAGAAAAAAATTGTTGGCAATAGAGAAAAGAAGGGCTGGCTGGAGAGATGGCCTGACTAGGGCGCTAGGGAGCCATCGGGGAAGGCTGAGTGCTCGCTCATCTGACCGAGTCAACAGAGTCCTTCCTCGAGCGCTCCTCACATCTGTCTCTTCCCTGGAAGGAAGCTAGAGATGTGGAACGCTGCGCAAGGTGGCTTGCCGTGAGCGACGCGACCCTGGGCGAGCCCACCCCGTCCCTGGCCCTCCATTTCCTTCGCCCGCTGTGGCTAACACTGAATGAGCACCTTCCGTGTGCCCACCGGTGAAAGCACTTGACAGATGTTTGCATGTCCACTTTTCCTGGCAGCCGGGTGCTGTAGATAGAAGTCCCCCCGCTTCGTAGCCGAGACTCGGGCTCAGAGAGGTTAACCGCCTGGCACGGGCTACACAGCACAGAGCAGACCGAGGTTGGGAACAGACCTGTCTGTCTCCCTGTTTATAATCCCTGGCTTCGTCACTCCCACAGTAATAGGAGGTGGGCCTTAAGGTGCTTCAAATCATGTTTTCTTTTGGCTAGAGCTGTGCTCTTCAAGAAGGACAGGGGTAGGCATTAGTCACACGCTGGGTGGGGAAAGAAGGCAGAACATCTGACTTGGGTGCTTCTGCTGTGTTAGGGGCTTCCCGTTGAAGGTCTAGAGAGAGCCAAAACCCAGGCACTGAAGCCATAGCCTGATCCCCAGTGGAACCCAAGGGTCCTACACCTTCCCAGAAGGAAGGGAGGATATAAGGAGAGAAAATGCCACTTGTTCCAAAAATAAAACCTGAGGACAACTCAGACAGGCTGGGCCTTGAGGAAGCCAGAGGCTGAGCCGGGACTGTGCCGAGGAGAGGGGAGAGGCCAGCAGAACCGTGGCGAGAGCCAAGCACTAGGCTCCAGCCCAGAAGGCCTTCCAGCTGGTCAGGACCCAAAGAGAGGTGATGCAGCTAGCTCACCAGCGGGCCCCCTGTGTACTCTAGGCCTGGCCTGCAGCTGAGGGCGGCTTCTCCAGCACTGAGTGGGCTCTCTGGACCCTACGGAACCGGTCCGTCTTAGCTTAAACACACACACACAAAAAGGCCTTGAGCCAGGCCAATATGAAAAAAATGGGTATAGCACCCCCCTCTCCCCAGGGAGGAGCCCAGGGAGGGAGTCCAAGGCGGTGGAAACTCTGCCTGGAGCAGGAGCAGGAGCAGGCTGGCAGCAGAGCAGACTCCAGGGCGCTCACCCCTGTATGCTCTGCAGCAGCAGGAGCGGCCGTGGCCCGTCAGCTCATTATCACGGGCCTTCGTTCACCTGCTCAGCCAGTCGCCGCACGCCTGAGTTCTCCTGAGCATGCAAGGCATCGGCTATACCCGAAAGAACTGAGCCTGGCAGGCTCCATGCCAGGAGCCCCAGCCCTGGGGAGACTAAGGATTACGAGTTCGAGGCCACCCTCCACCACTCAGCCAGACTTGTCTGAAGAGGGGTTGCGGGGAGGATTCAAAGACCATATGATCGTTCCAAGCTACCCTGTGGTTCTTAGACTGGATCCCAGGGGCGCTCTGGAGTTATGGGTGAATATGGGGACCGGCATAGTTGCTTTAGGGTTTGGGAGGTCACAGCTCTAGAAAATGATCACACTTCCAGATAGGGACCTTTCTTCCTAAGAGGGGAAGTCACGCCGTGCCAGAAAGTCTTTCTAGGACAGGATACGGGCCTTCTGTCTGCAGAGCTGAACACAGAGAAGTGAACGTTGACTGTGACCTCTTACTGAGAGTAGCTGGGCAGTAAAGGCCGGATGAGTGGGAGCATGACGGGTAACGGGGTGACTGCCTGCTTGTTCTCCAGAGGTCCCCAGGGCCAGCTCTAGCTCCTGGCTTTCAGTGTCCTGAGCTGTCCTGAAGGCATCCTCAGCCAGCTGCATATGGCCCAGCCTCCCCGGCAGCCGGGCCATGAGCTGCCGTCCCTCAGTGGTGCCAGTCACAGCTGATCTGAGCCCTGGGCAGTGCCACTCGCTGCCATAGCTGCCTCCTGTCCAGACAGCGCCTGGCGCCTGCCTCAGAGTTGGGCCACAGCATAGAGGCCGCCTGGTTAGAAGATGGCAGGGGTTGGCCAGGAACCTGGGGGACCTTGGGCCTACCCAGGGAAAAGTAGGTGGTAAGACTACCAATCGGGGACTGTGGAAGTGGTATGTGCCCTCCCAGGACCTTGCTTGGCTCAGAAGTAGCCTGCTGTGGGTGCCAGCTTATTTTTCCAGCATATGCTGGCACAAGCCCCGCTCCAGTCTCCGTGACAGCCACTCCTCCAACCCAGCTGAGATTGTCCCAGTGTCAAACAAGCTAGGACTCCCGAATCTCCTTTTGCTAGGGCTCACATGACTCTCAGACTTAGCTCACTCATCTTTTAGGCCTGGAAAGGTGAGAGATATTGAGTGTGGTGGCCACGACCATGTCTTTCTAGTGTGGTGTGTTTTGTTGTCTTGTTGCTTGAGCTAGGTCTCTCTGTGTAGCCCAGGCTAGCCCCATACTCATAGAGATCCACCAACTTCTGCCTCCCAAGTGCTGGGATTAAAGGTATGCATCGGGCTGGAGAGATGGCTCACTGGTGAAGAGCACTGACTACTCTTGCAGAGGGCCTGAGTTCAATTCCCAGCAACTGCATGGTGACTCACAACCATCTGTAATGGGATCCGATACCCTCTTCTGGTGTGTCTGAAGATAGCTACAGTGTGTTTATATACAATCAATCAGTCAGTCAGTCACTCAGTCAATAAATAAATGGTATGCATCACCACCAAGCCTTGTCTTTGGTGGGGTTTTGGTGCTGGTGACTGAAGTCAGGGCCTCATGCACACTTACCTAACCCCTGAGCCACATTCCCAGGCCTTTGAATTGGTGTCCATCTGACCCCATCTGATGAGTGTCCTCACTGGGCTCGTGTTACTGCCTGATAGTGACCCTCTACGTAAACTGGGGTGCAGTGGGTGGAGTATTGATATACACATGATAGACCCTGTGCAAGACAAATCTCAGTGTGTCAGTCGTGGGGGTAGGTCGGTCTGCCTCTCTCCTTGTGTCTCGTCAGGGAAATGGGGATTCCCTGGGTGGAGAGCCCCTCGCATCCCAGGTCTGGGTCGCAGTGTGCAGGTGCACACACACGTACACACGCACTCACAGAAGCACCCCTGTGTGTTTGGACTTGGGTTGTGTGGTAAGAGCTGAATAAGGGAGAAGCAGGCCAAGCCAGCACCAGCCCGTCCTTGGCCTGTAGGAAGAGGGGCTGGAAGTGAGGATGGTTAGAGCGAGCGGCAGACTCCCTGTAAGTCCCACACCTGCTGCCAGCAGGGCTCTAGGAAGCCGGTATCCCTTCTAGGCCCAGAAAGGCTAAACAAAGGAGGAGCTGACTCATCCTTTTGACACCTGGATTCAGGGGGACACGAACAGTAACCCAGGAGAAACCCGGGCACACCACCTGACCATGCCTGGACCTCAGCGCAGAGCCAGGTAAGGCTCTCTCTCTGGGGCCTCCTGAGTGCTGGTCCAGTGTCTATGCTCTTTTGTCAGTCAACCAAGAACCTAGCTCTAGAAAACAAGTTCTTAGTCTTTTAAGGCTCCCAAATACCTGGACGGCAATGTTTAAGGACAAGGAGATCTGCTGACAGCCGGGGATCCGGGAGCCCACTTCTCCCGGCAGTCTCAAGTTCCCTCACCCAACTCCCACCCACACTGGACCCAGCAGTGACTCACAGCGGTGGCCTCTGGGCTTGAAATGGAGGCAATTATCTAATGAACACAGGCAAGTAACCGTCCGGGAATGTATGGGTCAGTGTGTTAGGGGACTAGAGGCGTCTGCTGTCCTCCCTGGGAAGAGAAAGGGGGAAATGTGAGATGATTCCCCTCCCGTCTCTTCCCAGAGCTTATTTTCTCAGAAGTTATGTTCCCTGGGGATTTCCCCCACCCCCTGATCCCATATTTCAGCCTGGATCAACTTAGGTCTTCCCCACGCAGCACCGGCTGAATCTCTCTGGATCAGGGTTTGGTGCAGAAACTAGAGCACCGGTGCAGGAGTCAGAGGACCAGGTGTAGGGGAAAAGGGGCACACAGTGGCTGCTTGTACGCGTACCCCCAGCGGCCGCTGCGCTCAGATAGTTTCACTGTCTGCAGTGACCCCTGTGCAAGGGTTAAGTTAAAAGAGTCCCGGAGAGGAGCTAGAGCTGTCTGTACTACCCTGGGAACGTCCCCTCTCACACCAGGGGCTGGCTGGGCTCGGTTCGTGCCATCCCATGGATTACTGGAAGAGGGGGAGGGGCAGAGCTAGAAGTGAGTTGGTATGTCTCATTGCGAGTGGCCACACAACTGATTGCTCTGCCCCAGACACAAACTAAGAACTGGTTATTCTCCCACGCGGTCCAGCAAGCTTCCCGTTCTAGAACCCTACTCTGCGCAACCGCGTTCCCAGCAAGGCAGGCGGTGGCTCGCAGCCTTCTGTCATTGGCCCGTTGCTGCTCTGCTCTCACCAATGGCAAGCGGGATTCCTGGGAGGGGCGGGGCCCAAGAGGCCTACTAAGCCACGTAACTGCAGCGCGGAGCGAGCAGGGCTCCCTCCACCCCTAAAATTTAAAGGGCGGGCGGAGGTGCTGTAGCGCCAAGGAGAGAAGCAGCAGCCTGGGAGGCGGGGTGCGGGCCTGAGAGCCGGAGGTCTGGGCAACCTCTCCTTCCAGAGAGTGGAGCCGGCGCCCGCTGCCTGTGGCGGCCGAGAAAGAGCTGATATTGGCACAAGAGTAGGAAAAAGTCTTTAAGGAGGAGGGAAATATCTCCAGTGTTTCCTCCTCTGGCTTCCCACCCCTGTTTTCTGTATGGAATGGTACCCCTGAAGGCTGCCCACCCCACCCCCAAACGCTGGCGTGAGCCTTCTGTGAACTCCTGGCCACCGGCCTTTCTCCCAGCTCCACCCCCTATTTCCATCAGACAGCCTAAATATGATTCTTGTGTGTCTGTGTGAGCTGGAGGAGGGTTGGATAGCGGGTGAGAGCCACCAGGGTCAGAGCAGGGGAGGTTTGAAGTCTCTAGAGTGAGCTTTACGGGGATGGAGGGAGGTGGGCCTAGAGAACGCGAGGGGAACCCCCTTACCCTCAGCTCCATCCCAGAGCTGCGGAGAGCCCCGTCCGAAATCCTGGCAACACTGTGTGACTGTGGGGAAATGGCTGCTCTTTCAGGATTTTAGCTTTCTCGTTAGCAACTCGGTTGAGAGGCATAGACCATTGACTTTCTCGGGTTCCTGCTGTCTCGCGGCATAACTGAGATGCTGCGAGAGAGGCCAGACATCAGATGGAAGTAGGCTACAGTATTCGGGGAGCAGCTACTGGTGGCAGAGCTCCCATGAGAGGCAGATGGATCTAGCTAGGTGCTATGTGACAGGCCCACCATCCACCCAGCACTCCAGGAACCCGGGACAAGGAGGCCTGAGCGCGGGAGCGCCTCTCCCCCACCCTGCCTGCCCCTTGGCCGCCCTCCTCTTCCACTTGGCTCCCACCACTCGCAGCCTGCTGAGCTCTGGCTGCTGTTTTTAGCAGGTGGGGGGGGGGGGAGTGCCTCACAACAGCCCGGCCAACTAAGGTCCCCTAGCAAGTTCATTCGGGCACCCCCAAAGGGGGTCCTTTTCGCTTATTTTCCTAAAGCTGGAATAACTTCAGGGACCCCTATGCCTGACTGGAGGATGCTGGCTCTCCTCTCCCAGGCCCCCGGGAAGGGGCTTGGCAAACCCTTATCGCCTGCGGAGCAGCTGCTGGAGAAATACCGTGGCCGCTGACTCATGGCCCTTCCGGCTCTATGCAGCCCCCTCCCTGGGCCCCACCGCAGTCTTGGAGAACACCCCCCCCAACACACACACACACACACACACACACACACACACACACACACTAATCCCCGAGTTCAGCTGGAAGGAAGCGCCCCCAGCTGGGATGGCCTGGTTCTACTGCAGATATGAACCTCTCAATCAAGGCTGAGGATGCTGGTTGTTAGAATCCCCAAAGCATTTCTGTCCAGATTCTCGGTTGTTCTAGAAACTTGTTCAGACCCGGAGCTCTTTGTGCACCGCCCAGGCTCGACTGAATAGCTAATACACTGGTGGCCTTACTCTGAGATGCAAGGCCCTGCCCCTGCACCCTACTGAATGAGTGTTGGACCGAGGCAGACCTGCCTCCAGGAGTAGTCTGGCAGCAGCAGGCAGGCAGGCTAGTACCGAACAGAGGTGTGTGGTGTGGTGGCTGGGGAACGTCTGGGTATTGAGGGATCATGGGCATTTCTGGCTTTGTCTGACTCTGTCCGGCTCTGTTGGCAATGCCCTTGCTCCTCGGCAGCGGTGCAGCATATGAACTGGTGCAGGGGCTGGGGGGGCGTGGCTTAATAGGTAAGGGCGGCTGCCTGGAATGCTCGAGGCCTTGAGTTCCATCCCAGCACCTCGTGAAGGCAAAAGGATCAGAAATTCAAGATTACCGTAGGGTATGGAGAAGGCACGCATATGAAAGCACTTCGGGAGATTTAAGTAAAAAGAAGAATATAAAATAATGACGAAGCGTCCCGGAAGATGGGAGCCCAGAGTATAGCGATGGTGTCTCTGGATTCATTTTGTCCCGGAGCGTCTCATCACACTTGTTCAGAGGGGACTCTCAAACCACCTCCCTCTGTAGAGCTCATGCCCGAGTTCAGGGGCTGCTGTTTTCATATATTAACTGCCGAGGGTTTCGTACATACCACCTACTACATGCTGTTCTGAGTGCTTCGTGCACACTCAACCATTCCATCCTCAATCCTATGAGGTGGGTCCCAGGCGTCTAACACGTGGTCCCCGTGGCAGTGCTGCGGAGTAGGAGCTATAATTCCCACTTCCGGATGAGGACGCTGAAGCACAGAGGTTTTAAAAGTCAGCTAGTATTGCGGTCAGTGATGGCGCTCGCCTTTAATCCCAGCACTTGGGAGGCAGATTTCTGAGTTCAAGGACAGCCTGGTCTACAGAGTGAGTTCCAGGACAGCCAGGGCTACATAGAGGAACCCTGTCTCGAAAAAACCAAACAAAAAAAAAGTCAGCAAGTAGTGGAGCTAAGAGCTGAAAACAGGTCTCTACGGTTCCAGACTCTTGCTCACACCCTGCTCCTTGAAGTCCTCGCATCAGACGCTGAGCCTTAGCCTGAAGCAGAAGGCACTGCTCCCCCCTGCCTGTGTCCTAATAGTCCGGGACGCAGAAAGCCAATGACTCTGGTCCTGGAGCCGCCCCCTTGACAGGCTCCAGGTGGAATACAGAGCCCGAAGCAGCCCAGCCCAATCTCCAACCCAGCCCAATCTCCAGCCCAGCCCAATCTCCAGCCCAGCCCAATCTCCAGCCCAGCCCAATCTCCTTCAGCCATGCGCACGGTGTCGCGTGTTAATGACGCTTCAAGAGGAAAAAAGCACCTACTGTGTGTTGTTCCTGGAGTGTTTTATTCATGATATGACCTTTCATGACTTACGACTGTGCAAGGGACTGCCCTAAACCTTTACTCTTATGGACTGGCTTAATCCCCACAATAATCTTAGCAATGGAAACTATTATCAGCCCCACTATATTCAGAGGAGGTTAAAACACGGGTTAATTAGCTTTCCCACGTGACCAAAGCTTTTGTCTGTTTATTTCTCAGTAATAAAATTGACATCTGTACCAAGTATACATATAGCTGAGATTAATAGTTTACCAGGGTTTTTTACTTCAGCATGTGTGATGGATTCTGATATTTTCTACTTATTTTGTATTTTGTTCTGTGCTGTTTTTTTTTCTTAAATACTGGCTATAAATGCCCCACATGGACACAGGACTACTTTATATAACTTAGAGCCTATAAAGTATTTGCTTGGCATACACAAGGCCCCAGATGAAAATAAAAAAACAAACATACTTTTACCTGTATGTGGTAAAATCAGAAAGCACAAAAGTGATTTCTAAGGTTTGGGAATGGCAGAGAAAATAGAGGCTGTCGAGAGGGGGCCGTGGGGGCAGGGATACACTGGCAAAGGGGTCGGTTCTAATGTTTTGCAACACAGTAGGGTAGTTGTGGCCGACAACAATTAATTGTATCTATCAAGAAAGCTAGGAGACAGCATTTCAGTGCTCCACAAAAGAAATATACATGTTTAAGGTGATGGATATGCCCATTAACCCGGTCTGGGCATTGTGCATTGACACATGGAATGAAATGTCAAAGGCTCCCCCATAGATATGTACAATTAGTGTGTGTCAAGGAAAAATTTTCTAAGTATATTTTTTGAAGTTCTGGTCATGACTCACTGAATCGATTTCATAACCCATTCGTGAGTCACCACTTGCCGCTCTCACAGAGGGAGTCAACAGCTGGAAGGCTGAGCCAGGACTCAGGCCTCAGTGAGGTGGCCCCACAGCCTGAGGCCCTGGGAGAGGAGCGCAGGAGAGGCCTGGAAGTCCAGTTCGCAGGAGGCTCGGGCAGGAGATGGTGGGATTGAAGCCAGCCTGGACTACTTAACAACGCCCTGCCTCGCAGAAGCAGGCAGGAGGGCTGGAGAGATGGCTCGGCTGCTAAGAGTACTCGTTGCAGAGGACCCAAGTTCGGTTTTCAGTGCCCGCGTGAAATCTAGCAGCCATCTGTAACTCCAGTTCCAGGGGAGCCACAGCCCTCTTCTGGCTCCCTGTTCAAGGGCACCAGGCATGCACGGAGTGAACATACACACACGCAGGCAAAGCACTCATACACATAAAATAAAATAAAGTAATTTACATAAGATAAAAAGAAAAGCAGGCAGGTACTGGATTGGGTCATAGCTCCGTTGCCTCAACCAGAAGGACGTGGGCCCCAAAACTCCAGCTAGGGGCATTGAAGAGTAAAGAAATGACAGGTGCAAATACACATACAGTGGGACAGGAGGGGTTGGGTTGGGTTCTGTTACCGCTGTATCCTGCTGTAACCTGAAACCTCGGTGTGTTAGCTACAGCCTATGGGTGTTAGCAGGGGAAGGAGCTTGCTGGTCTGGGTAGGAAGACTCTGTCTAGGAGCAGTCTCAGGCTTAAACAATCAAGAGGAGGGAGCTGCAGTCACCGGTCTTTGCACACACTGATCAATAACTCATAAGCTCTCATACTTGGACTCATTTCTCTTGAGGTTTTGTCCATTGTCCCATGGGTCTGAGCTGAGGTCTTGATGTCCCGGCCATGGCTGTGCTCATGCTAACACACATTCACTAGGACTTCCTACTCAGGGCTTCTGTCATTCCCCACTTCAGTCAGTAAAACCCGTAAGGACCTGCCTTAGAGCCCTTTGGCTCACTTAGAAGAGCATGGTAGCACATGCCTATAATCTCCAAATGGGGAGGCAGAGACAGGAGGATTCCAGCAGAGCTAACTAGCCTAGCCTACTTGGTGACTTCCAGGCCTGTATCAAAGATCCCGTTTGGTAGGAAAGGCTGGAGAGGTGGCTCAGCAGTTAAGACCACTGGCTGTTCCCGCAGAGGATCCAGGTCTGGTTCCCAGTGCTCATAGGTGGGCTCACAATTATCTGTAACTCCAGTCCCAGGGGATCCAATGCCCACTTCAGACTTCCACAGGCAACAGGCATGCACAGGTGCATAGTCATGCATGCAGACAAAACACTCATATGTATAACATAAATAGCCTTTTTTCCCCCAAAAAAATCAAGGTGGATGGAACCACAAGGTTATAAGATTTCCTGTGCTAGGCAGATCTTATCACATTGCATTTACAGCTTGAGACTGCTTTCTAGTTCACCCCATGTTCTTCATAGATATTGTTTGTGAATGTTGTCCTGTCTGTCTATTTGTATTCATCTCTCTCTGTGTGTGTGTGTGTGTGTGTGTGTGTGTAGGACAGAGGTCACCTGGGTTCTCAGGTTCCATACATTTTGTTTGTTAAATAAGTTATGTTTATATTTATTTAATAGGTATGAGTGCTTTGTTTGCATGTTTGTATGTGCACTGTAATATGAGCTTGGTGCCTGTGGAGGTCAGAAGGAGGCATCAGATTCCTGGAACTAGCTATAAAATAGTTGTGAGCCATTGTGTGGGTACTGGAAACTAAGCTGGGTCCTCTGTGAGAGCAGCCAGTGGTCTTAACTGCTCAACCATCTCTCTGGACTCTAATTTCTTTAAATACAAAAATTTAAAGGAGAGGAAGTTGGTGAGATTGTTCAGTGGGTGAAGGTCCTTGTCTCGTGTGCCTGGAAGCCTGAATTAGGTCCTCCAACACCACATAAAGACGGAAAGATAGAAACAACTCACAAAGATCGCCTATGACCTTTACACAGATGCTGTGGCATGCATGTATGTACACACACACATCTACACACATACACACATACACATACACATACACATATGCACACACATTATAATGATAATGATGATAATAACAAAAACATTTTTTGAGACAAGGTCTTTCTACATAGCCCTGGCTGTCCTGAAACTCACTCACTATGTAGACTGGGCTGGCCTCGAACTCACAGAGATCCATTCGCCTCTGCCTCCTGAGCGCTGGAGTTAAAGGCAGAGGCCACATGCCCAGCAACAACAAAAATTATTTTAAAATAAAAAGAAAGAAAGATGTCTCCGTGGCTAAGGGAGCACTGGCTCCTCTTCCAGGGGTCAAGAGTTCAACTCCCAGCCACCACATGGTGACTCACAGCGTTCTATAGGGGGATCTGGCGCCCTCTTCGGGCAGGTGGATGTGCAGCAGAGCACTCAGACAGTAAATAAATACAATTAAAAAAAAAAGAGTTGAAGCCAGTAATGTTGGTCATGGGGAGGGTGATGGTGTCCCGGGGCACTGCTCACGGGGAGGGTAGTGGTGTCATGACAGTATGAGTGATGGGAAGAAAAGGATGACAAGGGGCCGTTACAGCAGTCCCTGTAACCACCCCCACCACCACCACCACCACCCCACCCCACCCCACCCCCGCTCCAAGTCACACTGAGGTTCCTCTTCCCCCTCCCCCCACGCCAGCACTTCCCAGAGCACCTGGACCACTTCGTGGAGAACATGGAGGACTTCTCCAATGACCTGTTCAGCAGTTTCTTTGATGACCCTGTGCTGGATGAGAAGAGTCCGCTGCTGGACATGGAACTGGACTCCCCTGCTCCAGGCATCCAGGCTGAGCACAGCTACTCCCTGAGTGGGGATTCTGCACCCCAGAGCCCCCTTGTGCCTGTTAAGATGGAGGACACCACCCAAGGTAAGATGGGAAAGTGCCCAAGAGGATGGAAGCTTCTGGGGATGGGGAGGGGGCATCTGCAGCCTGAGACTCCCAGAGCATCTGCCCACAAGCCCCTTACAGCACGGTGCAGCTCCGGGCCTCTTGGTTCCCCCTGAAATCAAACCCATTTGGCCACTTCTCAAAGGGCCTGCCCTGACTTCAGTCAATACGCAGTTCACAAAGAGTAGTTCTTAGACAACAGTGTCGCTGACAGTCGACTACAAATGCAGCACCTTTCGTGGAGCTGCTGGAGGAGCCTGTCACTCAAGCGTGAGGATCTGAGTTTGGATCTCCAGCTAGATAGTGGTGTTCCCATAACCATGGGCAGGTACTTAGAGGAGAAGAAGAAATCCAGAGACAAGCAGATCCTAGAGGCTTGCTGGCCAGACAGCTGAAACAGAACTTCGGGTTCAGTGAGAGGCTTCGCCTCGAATAATAATTTGGAGAGCGACAAAGCCAGACATGTAACATCCACCCAGCTTAGCCCTACACAGGCATGAGCACCCATGAACATGCACCTGCACCTGTGTACCCTCCTACACACATCCACACACAGAAAATAAAGTAAGAGCCAGGCATGATAAAAGGTGAATGCCTTTCATTCCAGCACTCAGGAAGCAGAGACAGTCAGATCTCTGTGAGTTAGAGGCCAACCCGGGCTACACAGTGAGTTCCAGGACAGCTAGAACTACCCAGAGAAACCCTGTCTTTACAATTAAATAAGTAAAATAAACAACAACAACAACAGCAACAACAATAATCAATGCAGAGCTGCAGCCAGCCCAGCATAGTGGCGAGTGTTGGTGACTTAGCACTCAGGGTGCTGGGTGGATGGTGCTAAGTCTGAGGTTAGCCGGGGCTACATGGTGAGACATGGTCTCCAGACACACAAACTACAAAACAACAAATGAGGGTTGGAGAGCTGGCTCACTAGTTAACACTGGCTGCTCTTCCAGAGGTCCTGAGTTCAGTTCCCAGCACCCACGTGGCGGCTCACGACCATCTACAGTGAAGGCAGAGGCCCTCCTCTGCTGAGCAGATGGCATGCGGACAGAACACTCATACAGAAATATATATTCTTTAAAAAATGAAATGCAGTTACACAGGAGTCTGAGATGGGAGATAGAAAGTTCAAAGTCGACAGGCAGGGAAGGCCTTTAATCCCAGCACTTGGGAGGCAGAGGCAGGCAGATCTCTGAGCTCGAGGACAGCCTGATCTATATGGTGAATTCCAGGACAGCCAGGGCTGCACAGAGAACCCTGTCTTGAAAAACAAAAACGTTGAAGCCAGAAGGATGGTGGGTTTGAGGCCACGGTGGCTACTCAACAAGCTCAGGACGGCTTTGGGTTCCAGCACGCACTCCACCTCAGAATAACAGCACTAACAGCAGTCACCATCACCGTCACCAATATAGACAAATTACAAAGAATCTAGAACCTCCTATCTCCTTATACTGACATATTCCAAAATATCACTTAAGAGTCCAGTTTTGGCTCCCGAAGTGGAGCTCAGCGAGGCAGCCTCTCTCCCATCTCCCATCTTTGAAGCTAGCAGCGCTCTGCGTCCAAACCGTTCCTCGAAGGTAATCAGCAACTGAGACTCACACTGTGCCCCACCCCCACCCCCACCCCCAAACACCGCCATTCTGCCCTTTCCTCTAAGACAGGTAATCCAGATCTTGTCATTTTTATGGCTGGGTGACAACAGACCTGTCTCTTTTAGATTTCTTTTTATTTTCTATCTATGGTTGTTTTCCTTACATGTATGTATGTTAAGCGCACACATGCAAAACAGGGCGATAAACTCCCTGGAACTGGAGTTACAGCCTGCCATGTGGGTGCTGGGAATTGAACCCTGGGTCCTCTGAATGAGCAGCTAGGTCTCTTAACCGCTGAGTCATCCCTCCAGCCCCCAGGTCTGTCTCTTAACCTTGAGAAGCCTCAGTATCTTCATCCACCTGTGGGGACAGCCGTAAAGGTGTGTAAAGCACTGTCTGACTCCGTGGTGGATGCAGGTTCCTTGTTTGATTTGTACCACACAATGTCCAGGCAAGGTAAAACTACTTTAATAATACCTAGTTGATCCATAAAAAAAGACTCCACAAAAGGAGGGCTGTCTAGCTCAGGCTAGCAAGCAGAATAGAGAGCGAGAGCCAGCCCCCCCCCCGCCACTCTAATCTCCACCCCCTCGGTCTACAGCCTCCTGGGGCTGCAGAGGCCGCTGGGTTGAGACCTCAGAATTAGATGTGCATCCTGGTATTCCCATCAGCTTAGGGGAGTCCTGGATAAAGTCTTTAACCTCTCTGGACTTCTATTTCCTCAATTGTAAGATGAAAATAGGAACTAGAAAGATGAGTCCACAGTTAGGAGTACATGCTGCTCTTGCAGCGGACCTGAGTTCAGGCACTTGAGTAGAGCTGTCCACAACTGCTTGTGACCCCAGATTCAGGGAGACCCAGTGCCTGCACTCACGCACACAATACACAGAACTGCACGTAGATAGAACCTAAAATGTTTTGTTTTCTTTTAATCTAAGGGAAAAGTCTTTTTTTTTTTTTTAAGATAAAAAATAATATGTACCTGAAAGATCTGGACGAGAATGAATATATATATGTGTATATGAATATATGAATATGTGTATACACACACACACACACACACACACATCACACATAAGGTTTTCTGCTCTGGACCCAGCACAGAATATACAATCCTGTTAATTCTAGGAGTAGTTAGAACAATGAATGAAACGTGCTCATCTTGCCTTCCAGAGCACTTTGGCCTTGGGTGTCAAATCAGATCCTTGATTGTCCACTCTATCAAACGGGGAGATGACGGTGCCTTCCCGGAATCTGTTAGCTCCGAAGCAGTGTGCTCTTAGACTGAGCCATGCTAAAGAGTAGAAAACTGCTCTTTGTCCTCCCTGCCAAGAAGGAAGGGACACCTTCTGGAGTTCTAGGAGGTCCCATGGCCTGTGACTGCTGAGTCCCAGCTGCTCACCACACTTCAGCAACTGCCAAGTTCCTGGACCTCTGTGAGGTCTCAGACCCCAGCCTGGGAAGAGCAGGGACATGTGGCGGCCCCTCTCAGCCCATGACAGATGATGGCGGCAGATGGATGACAGAGTTTCGATCCACCCTGCTGCCTGGCTCAGCAACTCCTCAGCTACCCCAGATCTATTTTTAAAGCAATTTGTCTGTGTCCCTTTGCGGGGACAGCTTCCCGAACGCCCACAGCTTGGCCCTGTAATTTGGGAAGACTGTGGGTGTTCTTAACCTTGGGGGCTGCCTGTGGCCCAGGGCTGGGCTCCTCAGGCTCCATGCCCATAGTGGGCCTCAGAGTCCCCTCCACCCAACCCCCTGCAAGCTGACCTGCGGGCCCCTGCCTTCACCGCTGCAGCAGTGGGCAATACTGCCCTGGAAGTGGGGGATGCCCATTGCCTACCGGGAGCTGAGGCATGCCAGCCCTGAAGTCCAGATGAGGCCAGAAGACCTCCACCTTACATGACTGCAAGCTACACCCTACATGACTACATGTTAGGAGTGGACTCTGCCCTGGGAAAACTAAGCACCTCTCCATCTCCAGGAGCCCCACCACCGAGTCTTGGAGAACTCACCCTTTGAACTATGTTTCTAATGTCATACGTGGTGGCCCAATCTGGATAAAGCCTTGGGTTCCATCCCCAGTACCAGCATAAACTGGGCACAGGGGCACACACCTGTCAACCTGATACTTGGGAGGTGGAGGAAAGGCAGGAGGATCAGGGTCAGCAGGTCACCCTCAGCTACACAGCAAGTCCAGAGCCAGCCTGGACTACTTGAGACCTTGTCTTTAAAAAGATCAACAGAAATCGATTCTTTTCTTCCAAGTTCTTCTCTGTTCCCACGGCCTGCCTTTGCTCTCTCTCTCTCTCTCTCTCTCTCTCTCTCTCTCTCTCTCTCTCTCTCTCTCTGTCTTCTCTCTCCTTCAGTGTTTACACCTCCACACACACACACACACACACACCCGCGTACCTTCCTGCCCTGGCCTAGTCACGGTGATTTCCCCCCACACAGATAGCCGGTCCGCTTGGTCCTTTTATATAATTGGGATTCACAACTCACATTCAAATCTAAAAATGACAACAGCAAGCAACTGGGCATCTCACAGGGAGGCTTCGGCCTATGGAACCATTAATCTGAGGGTATGCATGGATATTATTGCACGTCATACAATTCCGGGAGATAGGACAGCGGAAGAGAGTTGTCTTCCAACACACCATGCTCAGCCGTCCATTCCCATGGCCACATTCTGAATCTCACCACCTCCAGAAACTGCAGCCATCTAAACGTTTTTTCCAACTATTATTATTATTATTATTATTATTATTATTATTATTACGTGTGGATGTCACAGGGTAACTTTGTGGGTTATGCTCTCCGTGCTCCCTTTATGTGGTATCCAGGGCTCAAACTCAGGTCACCAGATCTGCACACTGAGCCATCTCGCTGGCTGTGACTTTTTTTTTCCAAGCATGTTTTCCGTCATAACTATCACTTTCAGCTCACTACTAGGAAACCTCTGTGCTCAGAAGTCTCTGGATCTCCTTCATCAGAACAGCAGCTCCCCTTAGCCCTCAGTCCATCTTAGCAGGAAGGGTGGGGTGAACTGGAGCAGCTCACTTCACGGTGTCTGGGAAGCAGTTGAAAAGCCAAATTCAGCATCCGAGGATTGCAAAGGTGGCCGAGCGGTTAAGAGCCTGTGCCGCCCTCGCAGAGGATTTCAGTTGGATTTCGTTCTTCTCCGTGGCTCACGGCCACCTGTGCCTCTGGCTCCAGGAGATCCAGTGCTCTCTTCTGGCCTTCTCAGACATCTGCACACACACATGCACACACGCATGCACACACGCATGCACACACACATGCATGCACACACACGCATGCACACATACATGCACACACGCACACACTTTTAATTTTTTTCGTAAAGATTGTATTTTATATGAGTACACTGTAGCTGTCTTCAGACACACCAGAAGAGGGCGTCATATCCCATTGCAGATGGTTGTGAGCCACCATGTGGATGCTGGGAACTGGACTCAGGACCTCTGGAAGAGCAGTCAGAGCTCTTAACTGCTGAGCCATCTCTCCAGCCCAGCACACTCTTAATTTTAGCATGATAGGAATAAATCTAAAGTCGAGAATCCTATCATGGTACATCCCCAGGGCAGCTCCCGAGTCCGTGCTACCTGCTAACCTTTCTGACTCCACCATCCCTGTGCCCGGATGTTCTCATGCTGCGGAACAGGGCGGTGTTTACTGAATAACGATAATCGATAATCGCGTTAACGCTAGTTACTGATTAATGAGCTTTGACTTCTCGCCAGGCACCGTGCTAAGTGTTAACAAGCGGGAATCCTTCAAATCTCCCCATTCGTGCTGACCGTTCACTCCCTCTACTTTTTTCTTTCCACGCGTGTTTGTGTGTGCACGTGTGTGCACATGTATGGGGCAGCCAAAGACAGATATCCGGGGGCTTCCTCAATCACATTTCCATTATTTTTTGAGACAGGGTCTCTCGTTGAACCTGGAGCCCACTGATTGGCTATCCTGGCCACCAAGCAAGCCCTGAAGGCCCTCCTGTGTCTGCCCCTGCATCCCTGGACTGATAGACATATGCCGTTGTGCCCGGCTTTTTATATGGGCGCTGGGGATCCGAACTGAGGTCCTCATTCTTACACAGAAAGCCCTTTCCAGACTAAGCCATCCCCTCAGCCCCGCTGTCCTCATTTTAAAGATGAGGAGGCTGAGACTCAGAGAGGGTAAGCAGCTTGCCTAAGGTCACACAGCAGGCCAGGAGAGGTCTAGATGCAGAGGCCAAGCCTGTTCAGTCAGTGCCTGAACACAAGGATGCGCTTGCCTCTCTGGTTCCAGCCCACCTATCTCAGCCCACCTATCTCAGGCCCAGGTTTGCTGCCAGACCAGATGGGCACTCTGACATCACTCCTCAGTCCCGGGCGCTCACCAGTAGGCAGTAGGTCAGAGCGCTGCGCTCTGGGAGCCCCCTGAACCTGAGTCTTTCCCACTTCACCCCCCCCCACTCCAGATGTGGAGCACGGAGCGTGGGCACTGGGAAACAAGCTGTGCTCCATTATGGTGAAGCAGGAGCAGAGCCCAGAGCTTCCTGTTGACCCCCTGGCTGCCTCTTCTGCCATGGCAGCTGCCGCCGCCATGGCCGCCCCACCACTGCTGGGCCTCAGCCCCATCTCCAGGCTGCCCATCCCTCACCAGGTAAGCCTAGGGACCATTCACGGAGCTGAGGGAGGGGCGGAGGGGGGCTGAGGGGAGGGGGGTCACACTCAGTGTCCTGGACTGGGAACCTTGGGAGCTGAGGGACCTCTGCCTCCCACACTGACCACCCCTTCCCCGCTCTCCGGTGGGCACACACCCCCGTGCCCACCCCTTCCCTGCTTTCCGGTAGTCACACACCCCCGTGCCCGCCCCTTCCCCGCTCTCCAGTGGGCACACACCCCCGTGACCACCCCTTCCCCGCTCTCTGGTGGGCACACACCCCCATGCCCACCCCTTCCCCGCTCTCCGGTGGGCACACACCCCCATGCCCACCCCTTCCCTGCTCTCCGGTGGGCACACACCCCTGTGCCCACCCCTTCCCCGCTCTCCGGTGGGCACACACCCCGTGCCCACCCCTTCCCCGCTCTCCGGTGGGCACACACCCCCGTGACCACCCCTTCCCTGCTCTCCGGTGGGCACACACCTCCGTGCCCACCCCTTCCCCGCTCTCCGGTGGGCACACATCACAGTGCCCTCCAAGCACGCTGGGCCCTCCCTGCATCAGAGAAAGCTTTCAGAGTACCAGGCAGGGCTGAGGGTTTGTTTCAAAGTGAAGGATATCTAAAGGGGAGAAACCCCAGGGTACTTCCTTTCCTCTTAAGTTCCAGGATTTAGAGAAAGATCAACGTTTAAATGCAAAAAAAAGAAAAAGTTGCATTTTAGTTCCTTTGTATTTAGATCAATAAGCCACACTCATGTCATGTCGACTCCTGCCATTTCTGAAGTGTATAGGTAACAGCTGCAAACCCAAGACCCTTCCAGGAATGAGGCTCAGACCCCTGGCTTCGGGGAGAGGCTTTGCTGGGTCAGGCTTGGTTCCCTCCTGTGCTCCAGGCATGTCTCCATCTCTTTTTCCTTCGGCTTCCTTCTGTGTAAAATAAGTGTGAGCCACAGGGCCTAAAATTCTATAGTTAAAAAATAAAATAAAGGCCGGGCGGTGGTGGTGCACGCCTGTAATCCCAGCACTTGGGAGGCAGAGGCAGGCGGATTTCTGAGTTCGAGGCCAGCCTGGTCTACAGAGTGAGTTCCAGGACAGCCAGGGCTACATAGAGAAACCCTGTCTCAAAAAAATAAAAATAAAAAAATAAAATAAAATAAAATAAAAACACTAGGGCTGGAGAGATGGCTCAGCAGCTAAGAGCACTGACTGCTCTTCCAGAGGTCCTGAGTTCAAATCCCAGCAACCACAGGGTGGCTCCCAACCATTTATATAAGGGGATCTGATGCCCTCTTCTGGCATGTGGGTGTATATGCAGCAGAGCACTCAGACATTAAATAAATAAAATTTTAAAAATGAAAACAATTAAACACTAATCCCCAGTCCAGGAGTTTGCTCACCACCTGGGTTACCCCTTCAAAGGAGGTGATCATGAGCAAGAAAGGTCACCTTCCCTGTCCCCAAGGCCGAGGGCTAATGACCAGCTTGATCCCCAGAGATTCTCCAGAACAAGCTCAGCCAAAATCAGAAGGAAGAAGGGACCGCGGCAGAAAAGGAAGCAGGATCCCAGGAGTTAAGCCCTAAGTCCTGCAGCTGAGCGTGCCCTGTCAGACCCTAGAGCAGAGGATTCCCACTCCAGCGCAGGACAGGAGCCAGGCTGTAACCTCTGAACCCCCAAAGGGCTGCCACCACTGTACACCCCCTCAGGCCCCCTCATCTGTAGTGCTACCATTGAGCTGGGTGGAGACCTCTGAATGGCCAAGCTCCTGGACACCTCACTGTCCTATGTCCAGCACTCTGTCTCCCACACCGTGTCGTGATCTCGGCTGGCTGCAGACGCAGTGGGGAGAGACAGTCCCAAGAGCCACGCCCTTCTCACAGAGACCACCACTTACGTGCATGCTGGTGGGATGCACATGCACAAAGCCCGCACATGTTCCTGAAGCCCTGTCAGGAGCGTCACTTTGGAATTTAAATATATAGGAACACATACTTCTTAATGTACATCTGACTGCACCAAAGCCTAACTTGAAGTCCCTCAAGGCTTTTCACTGCTGCAAGCTTCCTTGACTGGCTTTACTCGCATTTGTATCCCAGGATCCGCCTGACATTTCAGCTCCTGCAGCTTCCTCTGAGCCCTGCCCATTTAATTCCTCCTCAGCCATTGTTCCCATTCATCCAACAGCTATGGTGGGACTAATGTGACCCCCTGTGCTCATGGCAACCACATACCAAGGCCTACATGGCTTTCACAGTGAAGGGTCAGCCTCCACCTGGAAGGTGGCCTAGCCCTGGGTCCCGTAGGAACTCTCTCTTCCTGAGACTCAGTTCTGACCGCCGCTCTCTCTGATCTTTGTTGCTGAATGGCTTTTCTAAGCATGAGGACTTGCCTGGGCTGAGCCCAGGACTCCTGAGGCCAGCCATTCCTCCAACCATGCAGGGCAAACCTCCAGCCTGAGGGAGGGAGGAGGGTAACCGGCTTGGTGAGGATGGTCCCGGGGGCAGGTGAGGGAGATGAATCCGTCTCTTCCTCAGGCCCCAGGAGAGATGACTCAGTTGCCGGTGATCAAAGCAGAGCCCCCGGAAATGAGCCAGTTTCTCAAAGTGACACCAGGTAAGTGTGTACAAGAGAGAGACTTCTGGTCATGGACAGAAGGCATCCTCTAGACCACCCCTGTGCCTCAAAACTCCCGCTTCTCCCACCGTGCTCTCCCCTTCCCAATCTCTTGCTCCTGTCTATCCATACTCTCTCACCTTCTGCTGTTCCTTACTTACCCAGCCTTTAGCCACCATCACTCTACCAACACCTCACTCCATTTGCTGACCCTCCTTCCAGGTCAGTTAATAACTGAAAACTATTTTATAGCCACCAGTCATCTGTTCTCCCATCCATATACCCATCCATCCATTGCCTACCCAACTCTCTACCCATCTACCCACTTATCCATCCAAACATCTATCCATCCATCCACCCATCTGTCCATCCATCCACCCACCCATCTGTTCATCCATCCATCCATCCATCCATCCACACATCCATCCATCCATCCATTGCCTACCCAACTCTCTACCCATCTACCCACGTATCCATCCATCCATCCATCCATCCATCCACCCACCCATCTGTCCATCCATCCATCCACCCATCTGTCCATCCATCCACCCATCTGTCCATCTATCCATCCATCCATCCACCCACCCATCCATCCATCCATCCATCCACCCACCCATCTGTTCATCCATCCATCCATCCACCCATCTGTCCATCCATCCATCCATCCACCCATCTGTCCATCCATCCATCCATCCATCCATCCATCCATCCACCCACCCATCTGTCCATCCATCCATCCACCCATCTGTCCATCTATCCATCCATCCATCCATCCACCCATCTGCCCATCCATCCATCCATCCATCCATCCATCCATCCAACCATCCACCCATCTGCCCTTCCATCTATCCATCCATTCACCCATCTGCCCATCCATCCATCCACCCACCCATCCATCCATCCATCCATCCATCCATCCACCCATCTGTCCATCCACCCATCTGTCCATCCACCCACCCATCTGCCTATCCATCTATCCATCCATTCGCCCATCTGCCCATCCATCCATCCATCCATCTGTCCATCCATCCATCTGTCCATCCATCCATTTGCCCATCCATCTATCCATCCATCCACCCATCTGTCCATCCACCCATCTGTCCATCCATCCATCCACCCATCTGTCCACCCACCCATCTGTCCATCCATGCATCCATCCACCCATCTGTCCACCCACCCATCTGTCCATCCATCCACCCATCTGTCCATCCATCCATCTGCCCATCCATCCATCCATCCATCCATCCATCCATCCACCCACCCATCTGTCTATCCATCTATGAATCCGTCTCCCACTCCACCCACACATCCGTTCATTTGATTACTACCCATCCTATTACTCTGAAACTGCATCCATATTTTAGAATCAGAGAAAGGAAATGGAAGGACATTGGTCAGCCTGAGCTTCAGGGGTCTGGTTTGACCTTAGTCCCCTCTGGACTTGAAGAACTGGGGCTTTTAAAACCTGAAACCTGTGAAGCTATGGGTAGGGAAGCATGCAGCCCAGGGGCCTCATCAAGGTGGCAGGGGGCTTCGTCTGCACCATCAGAGATAGGTTGTCGTAGTTAGGGTTTTACTGCTATGAATAGACACCATGACCAACTCTCATAAGGAAACGTTTAATCGGGGCTGGCTTATAGGTTCAGAGGTTCAGTCCATTGTCATCAAGGCAGGAGCATGGAAGCATCCAGGCAGGCATGGTGCAGGAAGAACTGAGAATTCTACAACTTCATCTGAAGGCTGCTAGGAGAAGACTGACTTCCAGGCAGCTAGGAAGAGGGTCTTAATGCCCAGGCCCACAGTGACACACCTAATCCAACAAGGCCACACACACATACTTCAACAGGGCCACACCTCTTAATAGTGCCACTCCCTGGGACAAGCATATACAAACCATCACATAGGTAGCACTCAGCAATCATCTTCTTGGGTACCAGGTGTCTTTCTAACACTGTGAGGGAAATCTGATATCCCAGCTCAGGTCAAGGGCCTCTCGGCACATTTTCTGCAGTGACAGGGCTGTCCCACCCTGTGCTCAGCTGTCCTCATGATGTCAGAGCAGGGATGGGGTGCAGCCCTACTAACCTAGTCCTCTACTTTTTGCAGAGGACCTCGTACAGATGCCTCCAACACCCCCCAGCAGCCATGGCAGTGACAGTGACGGCTCCCAGAGTCCCCGCTCTCTTCCCCCCTCCAGCCCTGTCCGGCCCATGGCCCGCTCCTCCACGGCCATTTCCACCTCTCCGCTCCTCACTGCCCCTCACGTAAGCAACTAGGGACGGGCTGACCCTGGAGGCGAGGTGATGAGTAGGTTCACCCAGTTCCCTGCGCAGTGAAGAGGGTGAGGGAGCCCCAAGTCTGACACTTATTCCATCAGATTCAGGGGGTGAGAGGGGAATGCTTCAGTTCTGCCTCAAGATGACTAGAAATCAAAGGTAGAGAGACAAGGTCCAAGAGGGTCTAGATGCAACACTGTTAAGGAACCAAGATGAGAATCTGACGTTTCTGAGCCCTGGCGAGTGACCCAGGCTATCTCCAAAAAGCACTTTTTGGGGGCAAAATGGAAGAGACTCTGAACTCTGAGGAGGTCATAGATCCTCCTAATTGTAACTGTGGTAAAGGGCCTGAGGTGGGTGCTGTTTTGGGGACTGTAGACTTACGAGCTTTGAGACTGTAGATTCTAGGGTAGGGTAGATGAAGGGCCCCCCCCCAAAAAAAACCATTCAAACACTTGATCCGTGTTGCTGGACCTAACTCAGATTCCTCCCCTTCTCCAAGGAGGAAACCAAGGGTCAGAGGGTTGAATATGTAGACAGTACACAGTGGTGCTTGCGTTTGAACCCAGAATTGTCTGCTTTCTCCAGAAATTGCAGGGGACATCGGGGCCACTGCTCTTGACAGAAGAGGAGAAGCGAACCCTGATCGCCGAGGGTTACCCTATCCCCACCAAACTCCCCCTGACCAAGGCCGAGGAGAAGGCCTTGAAGAGGGTACGCAGGAAAATTAAGAACAAGGTAAGACTGGAGCGGTCCCTACCTCAGGACCGTGGGGACATTTCCACTGAGCCCCCTGGTGATGTCAGCTCTGAACCTGGGGACTGCCTAGGAAGGGGATACTCGGCCATGGTAACCCCTCTTTTGGAACCTCCTCCTCAGATCTCTGCCCAGGAGAGCCGCCGCAAGAAGAAGGAGTATGTGGAATGTCTAGAAAGGAAGTAAGTGTCGCGCTCAGGCTGGGGCCCCAGCCTGGTGTGCTGTCCTCAGCCAGAGGCCCAGCTGCACACTGTGGCACGGCTGTGGGACAGAGGAGTCTGTGGGGGCGCCCTGAGCCTGAGCCTGAGCCTGAGCCTTCTTGACCCTTCCAGGGTGGAGACATATACATCAGAGAACAATGAGCTGTGGAAGAAGGTTGAAACCCTGGAGACTGCCAACAGGTGAGTGGCCCCCGTGTCCCGCCTGCCCCGCTAAGGGCAGCGGCTGGCTCTGGGAGGCAGGAGAGAAGAGATTAACAGCTCAGGGTGCTACCCCAACATGTAACCCACGACCTGGGAGCTCTGATGTCCTGCCTGTCCCTGCCTTCCCAGGTGTCCCTGACCGCACATAACTCTAGACCTCTGACAGGCTGGTTCGATGTTCAAGTCAGACTGCAGGGCAGAAACTCTCCAGATGTGCTTCCCAGCGTCAGCTTTGTCTCTCAGCTCGTTAGAAATGCTTAGTCTCTCTTCCCGGGGCATGACTACACAAGCCTTTAATCCTAGTGCTTAGGAGGCATATGCAAGCAGATCTCCGTAAGTTCAAGGCCAGCCTGGTATACCTAAGGAACTCCAGGAGAGCCAGAACTGCATAGATAGACTCTGTCTCAAACAAATAAAGAAAAAGAAAAAGAAAACTGCTTGTTCTCAGACCCAGAGCTAGGTCTGAATCATTTACTGCAGAGGCAGGGACCAGCAATGTATGTAGATTTTATTTTGTTTTGAGAGTCTCATATAATTCAGGCTGGCTTCGGACTTGCTGAGGAAAACCTAGGACTCCTGACTTTTCCGCCTCTTCCTCCTAAGTAGTAGGGTTCAGGCGTGTGTCCCTGTACCTGGCTGCCACCAGTGGAGCTGTGGTTTGTTGTTTTATGTGTTTGAGGGTTTTGCCTGCCTGTGTCTGTGCAGCATGTGCATGCAATGCCCATGGAGGCCACAAGAGGGTGTTGGATCCCCTGAAACTAGAGTTCCAGACAATTATGCGCTGCCGTATGGATACAGGGAACTGAGCCCAGGTCCTCTGGAAGAGTGGTCAGTGCACTTATCCCTTGAGCCATCTCGCTGCCCCCTCAGTCAGTGCTTTAGTATGTCCCTGGAGCAGCGCCCGTACTGCTAAGTCTGACGGCCAGGACCTTTGCTCCTCAAAGCCAGCTCCCCACGTGGCCTGAGAACTTGTGAGAAATCAGGAATGTCAAACTTTCTTAAGATCGCTGGGCCAGAATGTACATTGTGCATGTGTGTGTGTGCGCGCGCGCGTGTGCGTGTGCGTGTGCGTGTGCGTGTGCGTGTGCGTGTGCGTGTGCGTGTGTGTGTGTGTGCAGAAGCTGGAGGTCAACATCCAGCGTCTTCCTTGATTGTTCTTTCTTTCTTTCTTTTTTTTTTTTTTTTGGTTTTTTGAGACAGGGTTTTTCTGTGTAGTCCTGGCTGTCCTGGAACTCACTCTGAAGACCAGGCTGGCCTCGAACTCAGAAATCCACCTGCCTCTACCTCCCAAGTGCTGGAATTACAGGCGTGTGCCACCACACCCGGCTTCCTTGATTGTTCTTCACCTTGTCATCTGAAACAGGATCTTTCTCTGGATCTGACCCTCACTGGTTGGCTGACTGGGCTGGCTCTGTGTCCAGTGTCCTCTGCCCCCTCCCCCAACACACCAGGGTTAGGCAGCCATACCCAGCCTGCCTGCCCGCCTGCCTTCCTTCCTTCCTTCCTTTTTTAATTTGAGACAAGGTCATTTTTTATTATATAGCTCTGGCTGTCCTGGAAACTGCTAATGTAGACCAGGGTGGCCTTGAACTCAGAGACCCAGTTGCCTCTGTGTCCTGAGCGCTGGGATTAAAAGGGTGTGCCGCTGTGCGGCTCAGGCCTGGCTTTTTTACATGGATGTGTTGGGGACCCTCATGCTTGGGCGCTGTGCCTGCTAAGCCATCCCTCCAGCCCCCAAACTGCACTGAACAAGGACCCTGGATGACTCCATTGCATTGGGTTTGAGAAACATTAGTCTCAGGAAACCGGCACAGCACCTGGCTTGTAACATAAAACCACAGATTGGGGCTCTGGGTTCTGGCTCCAGTCTGCTATTGTCTGTGACTCCACTGTTTCTTGTGAGCCTCTCTGGGCCTCAGTATTCTTGGTGACAGTGATGTGACACCGGCACTGGCTAACAGGACTGATGGGAGGCTCTATAAGACACAACAACCAAAACCAACATGGTCTGTGGCATTAAAGAATGTTCGCTCCTTGATTTCGCCCTTTATAATACTGTTCTGATTCTAGGTAGTGTCCTGAGCTATGACTCAATACTATTTCCTAGGAGTAATCACAGGAACACAAACAACAGTATTTAGTAGAATCCTAATACAGGATCCTACCTCCTGGCTATAAGGACTGAACCTGGGGCCTTGCACACACTACATAAAGGCTTCTCCATCATGCTAAGCCCCCTTGCTTTGTCTTTAAGGTTTTGTCTATTTACATTTTTTAAGTTTTGAGTTTATTTTATTTATTTATTGAGTGTGTGTGTGTGTGTGTGTGTGTGTGTGTGCGCGCACGCGCGCGCACCATTGTGCAGGTTAGACAGCAAATTACAGTAGTCATTCTCTCCTTCCGCCCTGTGGGGACCAGGGATGGATCTGGGCTATCGGGCGTGCTGGCAGTACTCCTATGCGCTGAGCCACTTAACCACCCCTGTTACCTTTTGAAACACGTTCTCATGTGGCCAGGTTGACCACAGACTCATCATGTGGCTGAGGTTATCCTTGGACTCCTGATCCTCCTTCCCCTCTGACTGCCTGGCTTCTTCCCGGCATGCCCCACCTAGCCTAAGTGTTCAGTTCTTGGAAACGGGGTTTGTCTGTGTGGTAGCTCAGTCCTGAACTTCCCATGTGCCCAGGCATGCTTCCGTTTCCAGGATGTTTCTCTCAGGAGAACTTCCTACCTATTTTCTCCTTTCCTTTCTCAGACCACGCTTCTCAGGCAGGAATCAGGGTAGGGGCGGAGCATTCAAATTTCACCTCCCTTCCACTGCCCTTAAAAATCTCAGTTTTAAGACTATTTCGCCACCTGCTGTCCACGTCAGGAACTGCATGAGCACAGCTGGGTGGAGAAGTGCAGCCTTACCGGTTAACAAGTGTGTGTGCCCGGAGGATTCCGTGCTGGGTAGTTCCTAGTTCTCGCCCTCAGTTAGCAGCCGAGACTACCACGGAACCCCACAAATAAAGTTAATGTGTTAGAGGTGCTGTGATAATGGTAAACCAGCAATACATTAACTTAAACAACGCCCCATTTACTGACTGCACTACACAGGGTGTCGGTGTCGTGGGGTGCAAAGGAGGAGAGTCAATGTCTCTGTGACTGGTGCTGGATAAGAAAACGGAATCCAGGGCCGGGCGTTGGTGGCACACGCCTGTAATCCCAGCACTTGGGAGGCAGAGGCAGGCGGATTTCTGAGTTCGAGGCCAGCCTGGTCTTCAGAGTGAGCTCCAGGACAGCCAGGACTACACAGAGAAACCCTGTCTCAAAAAACCAAAAAAAAAAAAAAAAAAAAAAAAAAAAAGAAAGAAAGAAAGAAAGAAAGAAAGAAAGAAAGAAAAAAGAAAAAGGAAAAAGAAAAAGAGAGAATGGAATCCAGCCTTTCCTGAGAAGAGTCAGGAGCAAGAGTTAGGCGCCCCTAAGCTTCTACAGGATGACCCAACTTCCCACGGTGAGGCAGGTCCCAGAGACCCAAGCCAGGCTGCAGAGGAGGCTACCAGGAGGTGACCTTTTAAATCTTGACTCCAATGGGCACCATTGCATAGAGGCCCCGTCAGGAGCCAGCCAAGGCTTTTCAGGAGAGGCCAGGATGCAGACACGGCTGCTGTGCCTGAGCCTCCAAGGTGACCCCTGTGCCTTCTTCCTCAGGACCCTGCTCCAGCAGCTGCAGAAACTCCAGACTCTGGTCACCAGCAAGATCTCCAGACCTTACAAGATGGCGGCCACACAGACTGGCACTTGCCTCATGGTAGGTGCTACTCCTTAGCACAAGGCGGTGGGGGGGGAGTGAGGGGGGAGCTCTTCTTGAGGCTAGCTCTCTAGGACAGTGAGCAGAGCGTGAAGGGGCCAGTGACCTGTCCAGGCCAGTTCTAATAGATGTGTGATTGATGCCGCTAAATCTAACGAAAGGCAGGGAAAGTCCTTGGGAAAGTGACTTCTGTGGATTCATGGAGTGTGAGTCTTCTTGGAATGGTGACAGGGAGAAAGTAAAGGAGTTCCCCCCCCCCCGTGCCCCCAAGGCTAGGGGCAACACCTAGGACAGGCTCAGCCCCCGTGTGGCTCTATTCCATCAGTCTGTGCACCAAGTAAGGGCGTGTCGGCTCTGACATTCTGAGGGCGGAGCCTTGTGGGGCTCCCCCCAGACGCTTGGCTCCCTCTGGGGCTCAGGCTGAGAATGTGTTGTCCCGATGTGTCCTCCCTGGTCACAGTGACAACCCTCCCTTCCCCCTTCCCCTTTCTTCCTTTCCTGACCTCTCTGCCCTGTAGATGAGAACCACACAGAGCCCCTCCCTCTGGTCTCTGGTCCATTTCATGTCACTAGATTGGGTCGAAGGTGACTCGAGCAGCCTCCGTCTGCTTCCAAGAGAGCAAGAGACCACACGTCCAGAAAAGAACCAGCTCGGGGGTGGGGGTGGGGGTGGAAGTGCATTTTGGAGAAAATGCGTCCAATGCTTTGGGGTGAGGAGAGTTGCGGGTGGCCAGTCTCGTAGCCCCGCCCTGCCCCAGAGCTGACGGCTGCTCTGCCCACTCCCAGGTGGCAGCCCTGTGCTTCGTCCTGGTGCTGGGCTCCTTCGTGCCCTGCCTCCCTGCATTCTCTTCCGGCTCAATGACTGTGAAAGAAGACCCCATCGCAGCTGACAGCGTCTACGCAGCCAGTCAGAGTAAGTACCTCACAAACTCTGGGTGAAAGCCAGTTACTAGAGAGAAGCCATGTCAGGTGCATTGGTGCACCTTTAATCCCAGCACTCTGGAGGCAGAGGCAGGTGGATCTCTATGAGTTCAAGACCGGAGTGGTCTACATGAGGCGTTCCAGACCAGCCAGGGATACATTAGTGAGACCCTGTCTCCAAAAAGTCTGGAGGGCTGGGGAGACGGCCTGGTGCTGGCTGCTCTCCCAGGGGACCCGGGTGGGACGCCTAACCGCCCACATGGTGACTCAGCCACCTGCAACTCCAGTTCCAGGCGATCTGATGTCACAAAGACACCAAGACACCACAGCAGGCAAAGCATCCGTACACATTAAAAAATAAAAAAATAGAGACTTTTAAGAGATTTGGGTTGGCATTATCTCAGTCTATCAGATGGAATAACAGAGTCCCAGTGAGAGTCTATGACCCTTTTAATGTTAGTTGTAGAATTAGGACGGGACTCTTTTTTTTTTTTTTTTTTTTTTTGCCTTGTTTTGTTTTTGAGACAGGGTTTCTCAGTGTAGCCCTGGCTGTCTTGTAGACCAGGCTGACCTCGAACTCAGAAATCCTCCTGCCTCTGCCTCCCAAGTGCTGGGATTAAAGGTGTGTGTACCGCCTGGCCAGACTCTTTTTATTTTTTATTTTTTAATATTTACTTTGTGTATGTGGGTACACTGTCGCTGTCTTCAGACACACCAGAAGAGGGCATCAGATCCCATTACAGATGGTTATGAGCCACCATGTGGTTGCTGGGATTTGAACTCAGGACCTCTGGAAGTGCAGTCAGTGCTCTTAACCGCTGAGCCATCTCTCTAGCCCGAGGACCAGGCTCTTAAGTGAGCCTCTCTGAGGTCCTTTGGCGAGACTTGGAGAGGGCAGCCTTAGAGGGCGGTAGAGTGTTCTGGGTGTGATTTTCATGGATGAGTCCTGGGACAGCGAATGAGTGTCATTTCTGATGTGGTAGAGGCTGCATGACACAGTATGAGGCACACAGGACCTGCGGCAGGTGTCAGGACTCTGCTGGGAGCGCCTACCCCTGGGGAGAGTGGTAGTTGTGATGTGAGTGCCACCCCAGTGGAGTGCAGTGTCGCCCCGTTCAGAATCAGACACAGCTGGCACTGCCGTTCGCTCGTTGTGTGGGCCAGGGTGCACATCCCGACCTCTCTAGATGTGGATTTCTAGACCCCGGAAGCTGCTGCCCTTACAGTGTACAGTAGGTGAGCATACGCCTTGCCTTCTGGAATAGCCCCTGACATGAGGGGAAAGACAGGCCATGAACAGCAAGGGAAGAGCCAGGATAGGGAACAGCAAACGGCACGGCTTTCAGAGGTAGAGGCCACTTCCGGTAGGTCCATGGAAGAACTTCTAGGCCGTCCTTCCCAGGAGCACATGGCTAATGAGAAAGAGGACACAGATGAGAGGTCAGAGAGAGGGGAGAGCAGGGAGTGTGTGACGAGGAGGGGTACTGCGGAGCGGCGGGTGGGGGGAGGGGGAGGGGTGAGCAAGACAGAGAGCCTAGAAGGGAGGACAGGAGCTGGGAGGAGAGGGGATTGGAAGCCCCTCTGGGAGGGCTGTGGTGAACCGCGGTGCGGGGGGCGGGGCGCGGGCGGGGCGCGGGCGGGCACGGGGGCGGGGCTCAAGGCCAGGGGAGAGGAAGCAGACACAGAAGAGGAGGGGCTGTGCTAAAGTCCAAAACCCTGGCAGGGGGAGGCAGGGCATGAATGAGCCTCTGGGGGGAGCGCAGCACAGGGCAGGGCAGAGGGCAGAGGAAGGAGGTGGCTTGTTGAGCAGGCTGGTTTCCTGACTGCAGCTTCACACAATGCCAGGGGCCGCCTTTTCCATAGATTCTCATAGATTAGACCCTGCAGGGGAAGCTGGGAGGCAGGCCGCAGACTGGAGCCAGGAAGCCAATTTACGGGGACCCTTGATGATGAGCTCTGGGAAGCAGGGCTTAAAACACCTCCTTCTCAAGGCGTCATGTGAGATTTAATTTGCTTTAAGTTAAGGGCTTTATACAATGCCTGGCAGAGGTGTCCGACAAACACTCCTTTTCTCCCCTTGACTTCCCAGAGGAAGTAGCCTAGAAAAGAGATTTCCTTAAGTCTCCCAGGAAGTAAGTGGGGTAGGAGGACTCAGCTCCCAGCAGGTCCTGCCAGGGTGATCCCAGCTTCTTAGGTCAAGGCCAGAAGAGCATAGGTGTAAGGTTTACCCGGGCTACAAAATTAATTAGTGGCCTGCCTGAGCAACTTAGTGTATTGGCCTAGCTTTCATGAGGCTCTGGGTTCAACTCTTCATACAAGGAGGGAAAAATCCCAGTTTCCAGTAAGCAGATCATTACTGTCTTGCTCAGAAGTGCGACATTTTTGTGAGCTCATGATTTTACAAAGCACAGTTTCAGTCCTTTATACCGTATTTATTTCTCATCGAACCCTTGAATCTCCATGAGGTTGATGATACACTATCCCCATTTTACAGATCAACAAACTGATGCTCAGCAAACTCAGAGCAGAGTGGGTGACTAACCTAAAATCACACAGCCAGGGATCCTCGGGGCTAGGAGTCGGAGTCCAGCCTGTAAGGTTTCAGAGGCTGTACTCTTCACGCCTAGCACGTGAATAAGGCAGTTCGGGCAGATGGAACATGGAAAGCTCACGCTGGGTTTTTTTCCCCCAGTGCCTTCCCGAAGCCTGCTGTTCTATGATGACGGGGCAGGCTCGTGGGAAGATGGCCCAGGTGCTCTGCTGCCTGTGGAGGCGCCAGAAGGCTGGGAGCTCAAACCCGGGGGTCCAGCAGAGCCGAGGCCCCAGGACCACCTCCGACACGACCACGCGGACAGCATCCACGAGACCACCAAGTACTTGAGAGAGACCTGGCCAGAGGACACCGATGACAACGGCACCAGCCCCAACTTCTCCCACCCCAAGGAGTGGCTCCGTGACAGGTGTGCGGAGGGACAGCCGTTCCCTTCCCGGGGTCCCAGGCTGCGCCACCCTCAGCCACATCTTCCCAGGGGAGGGACCCCAGGGCAAGTCCTGGCTCACAGCCGAATGACGGGTACCTCAGGGCAGATTCACCCCGGTCTCTCCTCTTTCCCCAGGGATCTGGGCCCCAACACGACCATCAAACTCTCCTAGGCCACTCCGAGACCCAGGACACAGGACGGACACCCCGGCACCCAGAAGACGCATTCTCTTACTCGATGACCCAGATCCAGCTCACACCCCTGCCCCCAGGGCCCTCTGCCCCAGGGGAAAGGGTCTTTCTTCTTCCCAGCCCTCCGGGTCCCTGTAGTGGCTGGGGACCCTCTATGTCCCCGGACTCTTGGACTGCTCCCCTGGGCCGACCACTCTGTTCCCACCTTTTCCTCCCACAACTATCCGTCCTCCTCCAATAAACCACTCACCGGGCCACCCATTTCCTTCCCATAGTGACCAACGCAACCACTGTTCCTGGCCCCCTCATACACAAGCAGACATACACACACAAACACACCCCTCCATCTCCTACTGTACAGAGACCAAGAACAGAAATCGTTTGTAAATAATGAACCTTATTTTTTATTATTGCCAATCCCCTAAGATATTGTATTTTACAAATCTCCCTCCCGCCCCCTCTCCCTTATTTTGTATTTTATGAAGTTAGTGCGGGCTTTGCTACCCCTCGGCCTGGGAAAGGGGGACACCCCACCCTCTCCAGGCCTCCCCGTGCCGCTGCCCAAGCTGCTGGGCCTTTTAAATCGCCAAACTGCTCCTCCACCAGCTCAGCGCACGCTTTGAGAAAGCAAAATTAAAAAAAAAAAAAGATTCAGCATCAATCCTGACTGGGCGTGTCCTTTGTGAGGGGTTCGGGAGTGAGGTGGGAGGTTTAGGCTATATTTTTGTTGGGGGTGTGAAAGGGTGCCTGGTGAGAAGGCCCTTCTGTCTGGGGAAGTTTGTCCAGTCCTCGAACCAAATTGAAAAATTAAAAACAAAAACCATTTGATAGAGTGTTATACATCTGTAATCTCAACCAAGAGGGAGAAAGAGACGGGAGACCCTCATGGAGGCTCAGGTCACAGGCTAACGGCCTGCAGCGGAGACGAGAGACCCTACGTCACAAGATGAAAGACACGTCACTGTGGTGCAGCACTGTGGAGACAAAGGCAGGCAGAGCCCCCGGTTCAAGGCCAGCCTGGCCAACATCTCAAGTTCCAGGCCAACCAAGGCTACATCGTGAGGCTTTCTTTCAAGAGACAAAAATGGGGCCGGGCGTGGTGGCACACGCCTGTAATCCCAGCACTTGGGAGGCAGAGGCAGGCGGATTTCTGAGTTCGAGGCCAGCCTGGTCTACAGAGTGAGTTCCAGGACAGCCAGGGCTACACAGAGAAACCCTGTCTCAAAAAACCAAAAAAGAAAAAAAAAAAAAAAAAAAAGAGAGAGAGAGAGAGAGAGAGAGACAAAAATGGAGAAAGGGGGTTAGAGAGCTGGCTCAGCGGTTAAGAGCCCTGACTGCTCTTCCAGAGGTCCTGAGTTCAAATCCCAGCACCCACATGATGGCTCACAGCTGTCTGTAATGGGATCTGATGCCCTCTTTTGGTGGGTCTGAAGATAGCTACAGTGTACTCACATACATAAAATAATAAATATTTTTCTAAACAAGAAAACAGAGGCAGGTGGACTTCTGAGTTCAAGGTCAGCCTGGTATACAAAGTGAGTTCAGGATGGCCAGGGCTACACAGAGAAACCCTGTCTCGAAAAAAAACAAAAACCAATAAATAAATAAATAAATAAGTCAATAAATAAGTCAATAAGTCAATAAATCGTTAGAAGGCATGAACCTAAGTCCTGAAGTTGTCCTATGACCTCCACATGCCCAATGTGCATGCGAACACACAGGGCCAGGCACTAGGCGGAGCAGGAGGAGGAGACCTAAACATGTAAATCCAGCGCTGAAGAGAAGGGGCTCCCGGCTGAGGTTAGGAAATGATAAGTTAGAGGCTTGGCCCTCAGACAGGGAAGGAGGGAAGAGCTGAACACCAGGGAAGACAGGGCGTGAGCAGGAGGAAGCAGAGTGAAGAGAGCCTGGGATAGGAGGAGGGAAAGGGAGAAGGCACGGACAGTGACGTGTAGAGACAACAGAGAAGACATCGGTGCAGGACAGATGGTAGTCATGGTGGCCGCAGCTGTGGGGCGCGCCTTTAATCCCAGCACTTGGGAGGCAGAGGCAGGATGATCTCTGAGTTCGAGGTCAGCCTGGTCTACAGAGTGAGTTCCAGGACAGCCAGGGCTACACAGAGAAACCCTGTCTTGAAAAAAAAAGGGGGGGGGAGATGTCTTTAAGACAGGGTGGCCAGAGTGTCTAATGCCGTGGAGATGAGAAGGCAGAGCGCGGCCCCTTGGTCCCTCTCGCGCCCTTGGGACCAGCTCTGCGGGGAGCAGCTGTGGCAGAGGTGAGGGGGAGGTGAGAACAGAGACGGAGGGAAGACTGGGGGGAAGGGTGGTGAGGAGGGGCGGGACCTAGGGGTGGGGTGGAGTGAAGGCTGGGGTGGGGGGCAAGGTCAGGAGCAGTTCATGCTGTTCTCTACACAATAGGAGACTGACTGGGATTGTTTCCAGAAGACAGAGGACAGAAAGGAAACTAAAGGCACCACCAGGAGAGATGGTGGCCGTGGGTGGGAGCCAGCCCGGGGAGGGCTCGCTAAGGAGCAGGTGTTGGAGGGTAAGGAAATGAGGGGAGATTGGGCCAGGGTGAGGGGGAGTTGAAATGAAGACAAAAGGAGAATTTCAGACAGCCCTGCGGAATAGCAGGAGTCGCTCCCCTTCATGTATGGTTCTGTGCTGACCCAGGAGCTCAGACCAGACACAGTTCTTGAGAGTAAAGGACTTGAAAGAAGCGTTCTCCCATGCCTCACTAGCACCAAGAGCTGTGACTAACCCAGTAGGAAATGAAATAGTCCTTTAGAGACCTCCTTGCCTCTCTACAGGGCTGAAACCCAGGGCTTTGCAACCACTGACCTACATCCCCCTGAGGACGTGTGTGTGTGTGTGTGTGTGTGTGTGTGTGTGTGTGTGTGTGTGTGTTGAGATGGAGTCTTAATATGTAGGCCCGGCTGACCTGGAACTTACTACACAGGCCAGATTAGTCTCAAACTCACCTCCTGATTGCTGGGATTAGAGTGTGCACCACCACACTTGGCCAAGAAGGGTATTTTACAGATGTGAAAACAAAACCAGTGTTCAAGGCTGGAGAGATGGCTCAACACTTAAGACTGTATTGCTTTTACAGAGGACCCAAGTTTCTACCTCTCCTGATTTCCACAGGCTCAGGTGCACACACACACACACACACACACACAGAGAGAGAGAGAGAGAGAGAGAGAGAGAGAGAGAGAGAGAGAGAGAGAAAGAGAGAGAGAGAGAAAGAGAGAATGAGAGAGAGGGAGGGGAAAGAGAGAGAGAGAGGGGCCCTGAAGGCCATTCAGTTGAACACCAATGCCGCTGTAGGAATGCAGGTCTACTGTCTTACCCTGGATCCTGGTGACCCTTTGTAGTCCCTCTTCCTCCTTATTCTATGACTGAACAAGAGACTTGATTCTCAGGGTTTCTTGAAGCCCATGGCTAGCGTCAGCTCCTTATGGAGGTCCATCGAAGATGTTTACCCAGTCTATGTGAGGATGAAGGGTTGATTTCTTCCCACAAGTCACCTACTGACCACTTCCTCAGGGACCTAGCCCTGCCTCTAAGGGGATGCATCTGCCGCAATGGAGCAATAGTTTCACAGTCAGTTCTGGCAGCTGGCTTTGCCACATCCCATTGTGACAGCTTTCACAATGCAGCAATCCTGCTGCAATAGCCACAACATACCCTTTGGTATAGCTAGAAACCAAAGCTCTGAAGTCAGGGTCAATTGCTGAGGGTGGCGCCCCAAACAGAGCTGGGCCAGACAAGGCTCTAGATCCAGGAGGGCCGGACCAGCCCAGGAACAACCTGACCAAAATGAACATCTGTGTGATGTAGGTAAAAAGTACCTTGTGGGTCCCCCCCCTGAGGGTGGAGGATGTAGGCCAGAATCCTAGACTCCAAATGCACCTTAGGTGCTTGGTCATCAGAGTGTCTAAGCACGTGGTCTCTGAGGCACGTGCTGTCTCCCTAATCTACTTAATGACTCCAAGCCCCAGGGAGCTCCTCTGTAAAATGGTACCCACCCTCCTGTTTGAGAAGTGAAAGAAAGTTTGCCAGGAAAATGCTTAGCACCAGATCCATTATACAGTAGCTATCGGTAACTGTTCTCTAAGTGCTGTGGTAATGGGTGTGGGCTGGGGCCTGAGGAGTGAGCTGCAACTTCAAAGGGCTTGTGCAGAGGTGGCGAGGCTGGTTGGGGAGAGGGCTTGTTTTTTCTCTTCTTGGGAAGGAAGCCAAGCCACCGCTTAAAGATAATACAGCCAGCAGCTGGCCCTAAGTAGGGGCTGTGTGAGGATGGTAGCATGAAGCCTGCTTAAAAAAAAAAAGAAAAAAAAAGAAAAAAAAAGCCCTAAGCTGGGAGAGCGCTGCAGGAAAGAGCTAAACAAAAATCCAACCTGGCGGGGGGGGGGGGGAAAGAGTGGGGAATAGCATGGGGGGGAGAGAAATTATGGGACATATGGTGGGGGGTACCTGGGAGGGGAAAGCCTTTGGAATGTAAACAAAGAATATAGAAAATAAAAAAAATGATTAAAAAAAAAAAAAAATCCAACCTGGGAACCCAGCAGCTAGGCAGCTGCTGAGCGAATGTCAAACCCAGCCACGGCTACCATAATTCATGGTGTAGGAGGTTACTCTGGGCCAGGTTGCTTGGAAATCAAAGCCCGGGGTCCTGGAAGGACCTGCTCAAGGGCAGAGTGGGGGACCCCTCACGTCCCAGCAGTGCGGCTTCCTTAGAACTTGGCTACGAGGAGAACTTTTGTGGCCGTGGATGTTTAGTCTAATTCCTTTACCCAAAGAGGGGCTTGCCGGGCCACTGCGCTATGGAAAGCAAATGTTAGCAGACCTTTGCAATTTTACAGAGTGGGGTGGGGTGGGGGGCTGTAGAGCAGAGGGGAAGGACGAGGGTGCTGGTACCAGAAGGCATGGATTTCAATCCAAGTGCACCGCCACTCACCAAGAGCTATCCTGAGCAACGAAATCATTGAATACCATTTCTAGGTTCTCTACAGCATGGAGGAAATGATAATATCTACCACTCAGCGATGTGGTTAGGGACAGAGATGGTCGCTACTGTTAGAGTGCACGTGGTACGCCCGATGAGACACCCAAGAAAGCTCAGCGCTAGGATATTAAGAAGGGCTGCAAGGGAGAGTTGAAGGAAGGATGGATGGACGGACGGACGGATGGACAGACGGACGGGTGGATGGACAGACGGACGGATGGACAGATGGATGGACAGATGGATGGAAGGACGGACAGATGGATGGATACCCTTACCATATGAAAGACAAAGGATAGCCTGAACAAAGGCGTAGAACAGGACTGCCTGTCCGGAGTGGAGAATATCAGAGAACCCCAAAGCAGCCCCTTTGTCTACCTATGTGAGTCTGGTCCCTCCCACTTTCCCATGCTCACAAGTAGTGGGAAAAGAAGACAAAGACTGCCCAGGACATCTGCTCAGAGGACAGGGGAAGCTAGGAAGAAGCCACTCAGCTGGACAACCAGAGGAGGCATTGTGGGAAAGAACAGTTTCTTGTTTATTTGTTTTGTTTTGTTTCAAGACAGGTGTAGCCCTGGCTGTCCTGGAATTCACTCTCTATAGACCAGGCTATCCTAGAACTCAGAGATCCTCCCGCCTCTGCCGCCTGTGTGCTGGGATTAAAGGCGGCCACCCCCAATGGCAAGCTGGAAAATAAATCTTTTGTGGGAACTTTCAAATTTAGTCTGTGATGAGGAGAAATTTCAGATCGAGGGGACAACTAGATGATACTATGAAGAACTGGTACCAATTCCAGAATAAGACTCAAGACTGTGTCCTTGGAAGGGTCGGGATGCCGCGTGGGGCTCTGCCATGACTGTCCCCAGACCTCGAGAGCCTGAGGTCTAGCCAAGTTGAAATGGGGACATTGTAGAGGAAATGGGTGGATGGGGCTGGATGGTGGGATGCGGGTCTTGAATGCCAGGATACAGTATAGGCCATACATACTGTATGGTGGGGGGAATCTGTGACCATAGGTTGACTTCAGAAAAAGGAAATCTGGACCACAAATAGACTCGTAATATAGGATATAGGATCTAATATCTGGAGTCACCCAGGTCCCTGCAATGGTCCAAATGAAACCTTCAGTTGGGGATCACCCCCAAGCCCAAGAAGAGATGCTACAGAGAGCCAAGAACTGAAAAGACTCCATAGAAGCATCCTGTTCTTCCTTTTGGCCCTGACTCCTCTTTCTTGTGACAATTTCTTCTGCCCTAGAAGGTACTGATTTAGTGTTCTGGGATACCCTGAATCCAGGAACCTCGAGGATTCCTGGAAGGCTGACCATTCCAAGCTTCAGAGCTATGACTTTACACACAACTCAGCGTGGTTCAGCTTGAGGCCTGGTCTTGAGAGCTCTAGGCCTGGAGATGGTGTTCCCACAATCCCGAAGTGTCCCTAGGGATTGATGTAAGCTGTCTCCTGTGCCCCTTTCCTAAATCCAATTTGATCTCTAAATTCCCACAGCGCCGACAGGGTTAAAGCTGCTTCATGTCACCGCCCCTGCCCCCCCACCCCCCTCACCTGCCTACAGCGGCAGCGAATGCCAAAGCCGGAAAACGCGGGACAGAAGGGGGCGGGGGTGCATCGCTGCGGCTGAGTGACAGGTGGAGCGATGATTGGCAGGTGCCGTGCAGCCTGTACCAGTACCGGGCAGGGGCACAGAGGTGGGCCTGGGCAAGGTCCTGCACCCTGCCCTGGAGCCCCCAGAGAGGTTGGTGGCCGTGGCCCGCTGCTCTGGGCTCGCTCTCCCGGAGCCCCGGGCCGATCAGGCAGGGCGAGGCGGAGCCTTTCTCGGACCCTACGACTTGGCGAGTGTCTCTAAGGTGGCACCCTGGTGCCTAGTGGCTGCGGCGACAGCTGCTAGGCTCAGGTTTGGCTAGACCTCACTCTCTGACCGTCCGAGGATCGCCCCGGCAGCGCCCCACGCCGCACCCCGACCCTTCCAAGGACACGGTCTCCCCGGGGCTCCGGAGCATCCCCGCCGGCCTTTCCTAGGCGCGGCGCCCCCCACCCGCGCCCCCAGCTCCCGGTCCCTGTCGTCTGGGCGCCGCGTCACGACCGACGTGCGGGACCCAGTGCCTCTTTGCCTCGTCCCGGCCCGGGCGCCCCTGGCTCGGGCGCGCTCCAGACTCTGAACTTTGGTGGGTTCCCCGGCGGGCCTCGGGGTACGGAGCTGAGCTTCGGAAGGATGGCTGAGGGACCGGGGGGAGGAGGACCGCGCGGGGACAGGGCAGCTAGCGGCCGGCCGGCGGTGGAGGAAGTGGTGCGGCGTCGCTGCCGGCGCGGGGAGGAGGCCGAGGTCTTCCAGCCCTGGCCCGAGGGTCCCCGAAGTGTGGCTGCGGAACCCCTGGTGGAAGAGCGATTCAGCCAGATGCACCTTCGGAAGCAGGTGTCATACAGGTAAGGAGAACGGGGGGGGGGGGAAGGGCGTGGGGCGCAGGGGGAACGCGCGCGGACCACCTCGATCGGCACTGAACTGGCAGCGTGTGCTCACGACGCGCCCACCTGCCGCTTGCCTGGCCCCCGCTCTGGGCACTGGGGATTCAGAAGGGGTGAGGGGATAGCTTCCCTTCTGAACTCTGAAAGCTCTATCCATTCAGCATCTAATTATTGAGCGCCAACACTGTGCCTAGTGCTGTGTCTCTGTTTTAGGAGAAAGCCCACCGAGCTGTGGTCCTTACAAATCTCTGGGAGAGCAGTGAGAACTCTTCTGGCCTTTCTTCCAGAAGAAGCAGGGACGCCCGTCCTGGGCATTCAGTCTCCCTCCTCTGGACCCTCCTGTGGGCTGCCCCTGTGCTTAAGTCACAACAGCTGGAAACCTACTGCCCAGAAAAGGGAAGGGCCTGCCCACCAAGCCCCCAGGGTCACATCAGGCCTACAGTAGCAGATACCACTGCAGACACCCACATGACATCTTAAACCATCAGTTAGCTACGTAAGATTCCACTTCCCTGAATCTGCCACTCTAGCTTAAAGGGTTCCCTGGCAGCAACATCTGGAGTGGGCCCCAGTGGCTGCGGTCACGACCTGACCTGGAGTGAGAGAGAGTGCTGTGCCTCACAAGGCGGGCCTCGGGTGAGAGGTGAGATGGGCACCCTCCCTTTCCCCTTCACCTTGCTCCCCCAAGCCTTGGCACAGAGTGTCTTTCTTTGGAGGGTCTAACAATGTGCCTCTCCATCCTTTAAACCCATTAGCCTGATGGGAAGGAGGCAAATCTCTTGCCTTACTGGCAACCACAGGGGCCTTGGGTGTGTCTGATACTGCCTGGGTTCTCCTTGGACCTTCCTGGAAGAAGGATCATAAAACCAACCCATCCCCGAGAGCTGAAAGGGCCTTAATGGTCATGAAGCCATTAGGCCCGCATCACTTGAGGAAGGATGGTGAGGGAACTCACTCACCCGCCGTCTGGAAGGGGGGATGATGATCAGAGGAAATGGAACTAGACTAGGTTCCCAAGGGCCCTACCTGCACTCTGGGAATCTCGAACATGGTAGGCTCCATTACCAAGATCTTCCAGAGCCCTGCTCAGAAGAAAGTATCATCTGCCCGGGGCCTCTAGCTGAGACAGAGGAGCTCCTGCAAGGGTCCCTGGGGGGAGAACGGGCAGAATCCTGGAAGAAACATTATTGATCTGGGAGTCAGGAACCTGGACAAAGGCGCACATACCCTGTTCCTTAGCTCTCTGGGCTCCTACAAAAAGCACCACACCAAGATTTTGTTCCTGCATTCAAGTCAGGGAGCTGTATCAGCTGCTGCTAGAACAGAGGGAGAGGCTTGGAGAATAGGAAACAGAGCATCACTAAAGGGTTGACATATAAGATGCTATGCGTGCGTGAACACACATTGCGGATGGAGAGGCAGCGGGAGGGACTGAAACTCCCCCACGTAGAAGCTTTTCCACGGGCCAAAATGGGAGTCCCTGGTCATCAAATGCACAGTAACCAAGCTCTCTTCTCCTGAGGATTACACCAGGGCAGGACTGTTCTGGGTGAGGCCGTGCTGAGGCCAGCCAGGGGTCTAATCTTATCCCCAGAACTGGGCAAGGCATTAAGGCAAGGAGAGCCCCTGGGTCTGGAATGCAGCTCTGGGTCCTTTGATCCTTCTGTGGTAGAGGCAGAGGCGGCCGTGGAGTAGCCGGGTGGCAAATCCTGAGAGGCCTGCTGGCCTGTGCTGCTGTACCGCTTCCAAGCTGTCCCAGGGATGTCAGCTCAGGCCCACCGTGGCCCTTTTCACATCCCCTGCCTGCTACTTCCATAAAGCTCTGGCTGGCAGCTCAACCTCCAGTCCTGCTGTGAGGAGTGGCTAAGAAAAGCAGTTGAAAGCCCTTCACGGAGAGAAAGGGCTTTCAGGCAGAAGTGCGGGGGCAATGAAATATGAGGGGGGTGCAAGCGGAAGCAGGAGCGAGGCCAGGCTGCTTCTGACGCAAGTGAGGACCACAGGGGCCTTCAGCGGGACTGTAGAAGCTTCTAGGGAGGAGGGGCCTGCTGAGAAGTACCTCTGGGCTCTTCCCAGAGCCACGGTAGGCTAGAAAACAAAACAAGTTAGGATGGGGGAAGGGCAGGCCCTTGTTTGGGTTAAAAGAGACCTGGTTTCCAATAGAAAAGGACGGTATGTAGCGCCCTCCTGTCTCACATCTGTATCTGGACTGGGGAGAAGGTATCCCAAGCGCCAGAAGGAGTCCTAACCGTTAGGGTTCATAGTTGAGGAGACTTTTTGCAATGATGACTCCAGCTAAGGGCGACAGAGGGGATGAGGCCTCGAACTCAGAAATCCACCTGCCTCTGCCTCCCAAGCGCTGGGAGTAAAGGCGTGCGCCACCACCGCCCGGCAGGCATGTGTTTTTAAATCAATGTTTTAAAAAGATTAAAAATAAAAATTGGGTGTGTGAGAGAGAAAGCCTGCATGTCGTGTGTGTACAGGATCCTAAAGAAGCCAGAAGAGAAGGTCAGATGCCCTGAAATTGGAGTTACAGGTAGTTGTGAGCCACCCACCACATGTGTCCTGGGAACTGAACTTGGGTCTTAGTCAAGGCCAATTCGTGCTCTTAACTGCTGAGCCATCCCCCAGCCTCCTAACATGGAATCTTAAGGCTGGAGTTGTAGCTCAATGACAAAGTGCTTGACAGCCTAGGTGGGGTCCTAGGTTCAATCCCTGGTTAAGACAGCAAGGAAAAAAAAAAAGCAAAATGTTTTTTTCTTAAACCCTTGGACTCAGGTGAGCGTCTGGATCTGGGTCTGTAAAGCTCTCCTGTAATTCTGGCAGCTCAGCCAGTTTGAAAACCACTTTTTCACCTATGGAGAAGCCAAAGAGAAAAATTCTGGATAAAAGAGGGTAAAATAGATATTATTTGCCAGGTGTGGCTGGCAGAGGTATCCCTGTGCAGATTTTATCACAGCCCAGGAGTTCTGGCCCTGCCCGCATACTCCCTGACAAGGATTTATGGGACTCGGTCTTTTTCCTCGACAAAAGTAGGATCCTGTACAAGGCCAGACAGTAAATATTTCAGGCTTTGTAAGTCACGTGCCCCCTGTCACAGCTATTCAGCCCTGCCAGCGGTGCAAAAGGCTGTCACAGGCAGTGTGTAAAGGGATGAGCTTCCCTGGCTTCCTGGCTTTACTTACGAACCCTGAGCTTTCACGTCATCGTCGCACTGACGCAAAATATTATTCTTTTGCTACTTCCTGTTTCGAGAGATGTAGAAACTGTTCTTAGCTCACAAGACCCTACACGATCAGGCAGTGGGTCAGATGAGGCCCTGGAGCCAGTAGATGGGACAGCACAGACATGCCAGAAGCACACGGATGGGGCCATCAGCCTGGGCAGAGACCATGCCGGGAGAGGCAGTTTTACACACACACACACACACACACACACACACACACACGTACGTAGGCTTGGGGTCTGAGGCTTCTGTGAGTTCCTGGAAACCAGCTCTGACCCTTCTGAGCCTGTGAAGCTTTCACCTCTAACCCTGTTTCCTCATATGGAAAATGGGAACAATAGTATCCACTCAGTAATATGGCTTGAAGGATAGTAAAGACGAGGGGCGTGCAGTTCTTGACTCCAGGGGAAATAGTGAACCGACAGCTAGATCTTTTGCTGGAGTAAGACCGGTTAGGGAGGTCCAGGAAGGATGGTGGAGCTGGCCCTGAGCAGCGATAGTGGGATCTGAAGATAGCAAAGCCAGCCAGAGACTGAGAGCAGGAACTGAGCAGGTCCCAGCCCCCACTGCCCCCTTCCCCTCCTCCCTCCCAGGACGGGCTAGTGGCGCCAGTTGGCAGGGAGGGTGCCCCCTGCGGCGGGCACACAGCCGCGGGGACACAGTTCCTCGAGGGAGGGGCACCTGATCCCACTCTCCCTGCTGCTATTTACCAGAAGCTAAAAATAACCCTAGAGTGACAGGGAGATGGGGCCGATTTGTAATTTAAATAGCAACAGGATAAAGCAAGAAGCTTGCAAGAGATCACATTCTGTCCCGAATTAAAAATGCAAAAACCGGGGGCAGAGAGCTGAGCTGGAGCAGGGGGAGGGAGGGGACCGCTGCCAGAGGAAGCCGGAAGCCGGGGGTCTGTCCGTTTTCCTTCCTTGGCAAGAGCGGGAGCTTAGGCCCTGACCCGAGCTCTCTTCCCCCAGTCGCAGGTTCACCCAGAAGAGGGGATGGAAGGCCATAGCCCTCTGGGTCCAAAGGCGGGAACAGACCCATTCTAAGGCCTGCTAGCAGCAGTTGGCGGCCCAGAAGAGGGCTTCACCAGAGGATGTGTCCCCAGCAGCTCAAATGCCAGATGGCATAAGCCACCGAGTGTGCCCAAGGTTGCTTGGAAGTAGCCGTGGCTTTTGAGGAGGTTCCCAGGGGTGCTTCGGAAGAAGTGAGGCCACAGAACTCAGTGCATTTTCACTTCAGGGCGTTCCGAAGAGTCATAAAGGGCCAGGGCCCAAGGACGAGGGTCAATCCAGACTGAGAAACCTCTTTGGTGATGTGGAAGGGAGTGGGGGAAGAGACTGGACTCTTGCAGGCTTTTGAGAGCTACAGATGATTGGGGAGGAAGGCGTGCAGAGCAGGGTTGGAGTTCCCTGAAGGCCGCTGACAAGGACTATTGCGGTTCAGAGAAGTCAAGCAATTCTTTAAGATCACACAGCAAAAACCTATCTGATCTATTTCATTCCAAAGCCCTTCCCCCCACCCTACAGGCTTCCAAGGGCCTCCCCTTCATCCTGGAGGGTCTTTTCTTTGGGCTCCATACTAAGTACTGGTATCTGGGAAGGATAATGGGACAGTGGGTGAAGGACTGAAAGGTGTCTTTAAAATTTGAGCTTGTGAGCCGGGCCGTGGTGGCGCACGCCTGTAATCCCAGCACTTGGGAGGCAGAGGCAGGCAGATTTCTGAGTTTGAGGTCAGCCTGGTCTACAGAGTGAGTTCCAGGACAGCCAGGGCTACACAGAGAAATACAGAGTGAGTTCCAGGACAGCCAGGGCTACACAGAGAAACCCTGTCTCGAAAGAAAAAAATTTTTTTGAGCTTGTGACTCTACCAGGGTGTGGGAGGAGTACCAGGTACCTACCTGTCCTGCCCTAGGGGTTTTGTAGACTCCAAACTGGGGCCAGAAAGGAGACTCTAGAACAGATCCTGCTGAACGAGAGAGAGAGAGAGAGAGAGAGAGAGAGAGAGAGAGAGAGAGAGAGAGAGAGAGAGAACTATCCAAGCACCCTCTTACCTTCAGTGCAGGGATCATAATGGAGATAGGGTGTCTTCCAAATGGTGACAGTCTGGTCCCACCTCTGAACCTCTGACTGCTAAGCTGCCCCCCATCCCAATGGAAGAGTCCTTCCTGCCTTCTTTCTGCTCAGACTCCTTTCTGTCCATAGCTTTCATAAAGCCGCCCAGGAGGGGTTCTTCAGTTCCCATCTGTCACCAGCAGCACCTACATCCTAATGCAGGTGTACCTGTCCTCTCGGTGAGGGTGGAGTCTCCCAGGGGCTCCACAAGTATCTGGGTCCCAGGCTTCAGAGCAGACGAGGGACTCAGACTTTAGAAAACCTCTGGGTCTCCAGCTGTGGCAATGTGTGTAGACTCAGCTACTTTGGAAGCAGAGGCAAGAGACTCACCGAGTCTGGGTATTTGTGGCAGCAGTACTCTGTGTGGACCAGCTGTATGAAGTAAGTTTGGCATTATTAAGGTGGCCTCATGAGTGTGGGTGACCGCCACGGCCCAAGGGGACATAAGGAAAGTTGACCCAGCCCAAATCAGAAATGGAAATGTAACTGGTCACTATGGTGAACAGAACACTCACCGGTCGGTCTCAGGGCAGAGCGAAGGCTCCACCAATAAAATGACGGTCACGCGCACCAGCATGAGCCAAGTGTGCCGCTCAGTGCCCGCAATCTGTGCGGGGACACGGAGGGGGGAGGGGTAGGAAGAGACCCAGTGCATTCCAGACAAGCACTTCACCAGCTAAGCTAAGCTCTCAGTCCCCAGGAGCCCGTCTCCCGTTCCCCACTCCTCTCCTCAGACACTCAACCCTTTTGAACATCTATAAAAAAATAAAATTCACTGAGCTCTTATTTTTGCACAGTGAGCAAACAGGGTTCAACGGTGTCCTAAGAAGAGAAGAAAATGTGTACAAATCTGATGATACAAGATGGTTGGGAGCAAAGTGTCCAGGGTAACAACTGTGGGTGAGAATACGGACAGGTGCAGCGCTGACCCTCGGCAGGTGCTTATTAAAACACTTGCCTTAGGGATGAATGAAAACCTCAAGATTGGGGACAGAGATGCCAGCAAAACTGCTAAATGCAGAGGAGATCTTTGATATAGTCTGGGTAGAGCCGAGTGAGATAGCCTACCCTTAAATTATAGTGCTTTCGGAGATAAGGCAGGAGAGTTACTTGAGCATCTGGGCCAGCCTGGGGAAACATAGTAAGTTTGAAGTTGCCATGGGATACGGACTGAGACCCTGCCACCCGGTACAGAGCTGAGGGTATAATTTACTGCGATAGAACACTAGCATGCAAGAAACCCTAGGTTCAATCCTAGCAGTGCACAAATAAACACATAAATATGTAAAATAAAATAGAGATCATTGGGTCCAGCTTAAGGTTAATGTGTACCACACAGCCTCACAACAAGGGCTGGCTTGTGAGTTCTCTACACTTTTCTGGTTGGGTTGGGGTCTGAGGGATGAAGACTCCAGCTGAGAACATAGAAAGGACCACCAGGACCACCATGACGGCAAGACAATGCATCCCGCAGTGTAGACAGAAGGAAATTCAGGGGTCAGGAGCACAGTTGAGAGAGTATGAAAAAAGAGGGAAAATGTGTTTATTGAGCATCTACTACAAAAGCAAACACTTGCATGATGTAAGTGGAAAGAAACCCCTACAGGGAAAGTCTGGACAAGGATGCAAAAGAAGTCGGACACATGGAGCCTGAAGGTCAAGCAGAGGAGGCGGGCTTGGCGGGTTTTGAGAGCAGAGGATGTCCAGGTCGTGGGTTGAGTATTTGGTGGCCTGGTACATTTCTTTTCCCCAGCTCCCGCTTGCTCATCCAGGCCACAGAAAGTAGAACGCCTCATCCTCAGGGGCTTCAGCAAAGCCCAGAATAATTTTCTTACCCAGATTGCTCTTCCTGTGTATACCTGGGTGGATTCTGAGGGGTCCCTAGCTCCCCAGTGCTGGCGCATGTCCCAGGAACAGCCAAGGGCACCCTCCCCTGCCCTGTACACCTGTCTCCCCCCCACCCCCAAGCGGGATTGCAAAGCTGGCACGGACAGCTTTGTACAGTATGAGCTCAATCAAGGTAGCCCTGGTCACACAGTCGGAGTTAGCCTGGACTCAAAGCCTCCGGGCGGCCCGGCTTCCCCTCCAGGAGCACCATTTCCTGCTTTCTGCCTGTCCAGATGGAAAACAAGCCCAGCCCCATTTCCTCTGTTTAACTGCTGGAGCTACTTGCAGAAAGCCTGGGAGAGGAAGGCCGGGGCCTTGCTGCAACCTCCTTTTAGAGTAGACCTTGGTTGGCCTGGTGGCTAAAGTCTTGATAGACCACACCACAAAGAGCCCATCTTGAAGGACTCAGAGGTGACGTGTTCAAGGGACAGCAACTGGGGAAAAAAAAAAAAAGGTGCAGAGCCTGACCATGCCCTCACACCTTAGAAGGGCAATAAGGCATCTTAGACCCTGGGGTTAAATTTTCTCTCGAGCACGCGCACGTGTGTGTGTGTGTGTGTGTGTGTGTGTGTGTGTGTTTTAAAAAACATTTCTGAGGGGTTAAAATCTTAATCTCAACACAAGAAGATCTTAGACAAGTAAGATTAAAAGTTTTGTGCCTGTTTCCCAGTGTGGAAGGAGGAAAACAGGAATAGCAAGATGGCTCAGAGAGTAAGGATGCTTGCTGTAAGCCTAAGGACTTGGGTTTAATTGCCAGGACCCACATGCTGCAAGGAGAGAACCAATTCTTACAAACAGTCCTCTGACCTCCACACATGAGGCACAGGTAAGCACACACACACACACACACACACACACACACACATGCACAGGTGCATGCACATACACTTATACCTTAACACACAGAAATAAATGTAATTTGGGGGAGGTTGTACGTGTGTGTTGCTTGGTTTGGTTTTAGGACCAGGTCTTACTACGTAGCTCTGGCTGGCCTGGAACTTGCTGTGTAGAGAAGGTTGACCTCAGAGATCCACCTGCCTCAGCCTCCCGGGTGGCAGAACTAAAGGCAGGCACCATCATGACTGGCTTCATTTGTTTTATAATTTTAAAAAGAGAAAAATAACAAGCTATACCTCATAGGGTCATTAAAGGATTCAATGAGGTAATTATATATTTAACAAGGTTTCTGGCCCAGAAGTGCTCATTAGACTGAGCAATGATTCGAGTTATGCATCTATCAGGTAAGCTATTGAAAGATACTATGTTCCAGCCACAAGGAATACAAGAGCGAAGTCCAGGCTTGCATGGAGGGCTGGTAGCACCCTCAGCAGATTCTGTAGTATTCCTGCTATGTGAACTGAATTGACACTGTTTCTATCCTCAAGAAATTCAGTCTGCTGGAGTAACAAACACATACAACTGAAGAACTAATTACAAGGCATCTGGTTACAGAATGTGCTAAAAAGTTTCAAATTCCTCTCTAAGCTGCCTGAAGACTGGAGAGTACCACCGGTCCTTGCTAGTGATTGCTAAGCCCCTCACTGTAGCCTCAAACTCCAGGGCAGTCTGGCCTCAGAAGATTTTTGTTTGTTTGTTTGTTTTTTCGAGACAGGGTTTCTCTGTGTAGCCTGACTGTCCTGGAACTCACTCTGTAGACCAGGCTAGCCTCAAACTCAGAAATCCGCCTGCCTCTGCCTCCCAAGTGCTGGGATTAAAGGCGTGTGCCACCACCGCCCCAGAAGATTTTTCTAGACCTTCCAGTGTCCTCCTGTCTCTAAGTTCTTCAGCCATACTTCCGCATCCCTGCTTGGGACTTTACAGGTCCCTGCATCCACAGTGCTGCTCTCCGGATGGTCACATGATCTGTGCTCTCATGATTCATTTGAGTCTGTCCTCAAATGTCAAATGTCACCTCCTTGCTCAATCCCCCTGACTGCCACTCTTTCCCCCTTCATTTTGGCTTCCCCTTTCTGTCTTTTTTTTTTTTTTAATAGCACATCTCGTTGCCCAACATGTGTGGATTGTCTCTTTCCTGACTATCTGCCCCTTCTAGTACTACGTTCTGTGAAGGTGCAACAAGACGTACCAGCAACATTTCCTAAATTGTCTACGAGCCCTTTCACTTCCGATTTAACCCACTTACAACCTAATGAGTCCAAACTATAATCCATTCTAGAGGTTAGAAAAACGGAGGCTTCCCCAAAGCTCTCTGACAAATGTATTAACTGATACAGCCATATTCCTAAAAATGTAAGGTAACTTTATAGAAGATGTATGGTTTGGTCCAGGTCACACTGCTGGCAGATGGGAGAAACAACATGACCTGACGTCTTCCATCCACTGCCATTTCCAATCCACCACCACCCTGTGTGCCTAGCTCCGCTGAAAGGTGTGGTGCATCCAAGATGCTAAGAGAGAGCTGGACACAGACAGGCTGGAGCCAGCCTGTGTACCTGGAGCCAGTGTGCCACGAGAGATGCCATGAAGTGTGATACCATTAGCAGGACCAAGAGGTGAAATTCAGAGAAGTTATTTAGAAAGTGAAGGCCTGGAGCTGGGGTGCAAATTCCAGCCTAGGCAGGTCTAGTGGGTGCCTGGCAGCTTGGACTCCTGGGGCTGTCTCTTGACTGCTAGGCTGGGCTTGTCCCCACCTGCCCCTGCTCTCCCATGCAGCCCCGTGCCTTGCGGGTGCTCGGCCCCAGTCAGCGGAAGGCGCCGACAAGCCCTGTGGTCCTCGGCTTGAGCCTCTAGCTGGCCTCTAGCAGCAAGGCCCCCCGCACCCCCCCCCCACGTCAGGAAGTGCGGAAAGAGGAAGAGAGTTGCTGGGCAGGATGAGCGCACTGGGGGCTGGCCACAGCGCCGGGGGAGGCTGCGATGTGGCTGCTGCTCTGGGCCCCGCGAAGGTGCTGGGGACGAAAGAAGCCGAGCTGCCAGGAGCACTGAGGCAGATGTGGCGCTCCCGCTCCTGGGACGTGCCACAGATCCCAGCTGAGGTTCCCCAGACACAGTAGGTACAAGGGTGGCCTGGGGTGGGCACAGAGACTTCATCTTTCTCTGAACTTTCTACATGGTGTGGAAGAACGGCAGAAGTGGAGTCAACCCGTCCAGTTCCCAGTGATTCCATGAGGGCATAATCTTTTCCAGGCTTGGGGTAATTTGATAGAAGGCTTCTCTCTGAGATTGGAGTTGAGAGAGAAGGGCAGGGGTTGTCTGGAGAGGGGCCCTCCCAGGACTGTGGTACACGACGTGGATGTGGGAGTTTTCTCGAATCCAATTCAAGGACTGTGTAAACTCAGTGGAATCTTCAAGCTGGCCCCTTCCCCCACGCCAGCTTTTCTGGCTCCTTCCCCCACGCCAGCTTTTCCCATCAAGCTTGGTGATAACCACCCGATGACTTCCTCAAAGAAAACATGTGTACCCCAGGAAGCCAGGGTCAGGCCTCTTCCTATCCAGCCTGGTCCCTATTGCTGGCTGGAGATCTGGAGCGCAGCTTCTCCAGGCCTACTAGAAACTCCGCGTATAAGAGAGAGTGCCGGGCTTCTGGGTGTCGGCAGTTGCTCAGAATGACAGGCATGCCCCTGGGTCATGGCCCCCTAGCTTCGGCTATTTGTGGCAGGCGAGGTCTGGAAAACAGGCTACCAAAGCCCCAAAGGAAAGGGTGAACCCAAAGGCCGCGCAGGATGTGGCTTTCTAAGAACGGAAGGCTAACCGAAACAGTAGGCATCAGGGTGGCATGGTCTGGGGAGGAGGTGGCTTCCAGGGCTCCCTGTCACAGACATGTGGCAACCAGAGACCACCGTTGATTCCCATATGTATGCGATGGTATGTCTCCTGGTGACTTCGTGTTCCAATTGGTCTCTCTTCTGAAGGAGAACGAGTGTCAAACGTGAAGAATATTTCTGAATGTGTATGTGAAATCCGAGGACCTTGTAACCACTGCCCTCAGGGTTATCCGTGCGTAGGAGATAGTTTCTTCTATATGGGTGTATATGTGAATGAGTGTGTAGGTTGTAACTGTTGTCCTTGTGTGCATTTGAATGTGTAGGAATCCTTATGGTATAAGGATTCAAGGGAACATTGAACATTGTGCTGGGAAAATGTCCCTATGTTAGGAGTGGGTGAAAGCGGTAGAAGGATGACTTTGTCAGAGGAATATTGAAGTTCTCTGTGAGTGTGTGAAGGTCATTGAATGACTTTGGTGTCCTGAATGTGAGAGAAAAGTATGAGTTTGATGATTGAAGATAATTCCATGTGAGGGGCGTGCCTGCTGTGTGTAGGGAGAGCGTTGGGTGACTTTTGTCTGTGGGTGCGCTTATGGATAGCCAAGGGGGTAAGGGTGGAGAGCTCCTGAGAGGCTGGCTGAGTGGGTGCAAGAGAGCAATATATAACTTGTGGATGCGGGAGAAGTGGTGACAGCCGCCCTCGCGTGTGTATACTTTGATCATGTAGGTTGTTTGGTGGAGGAGGACATGGGGGGAGGATCATACATCTGGGAACAGCTTGAGCCGGCTCAGGCCAGGAAGTCAGTCCCATCCAGGCAGGCTAGCCCGGGAGCTGGGGGGTGGTGTCCTCGTCAGTCCCGCCCCCAGGCCGCCTCGACGGGCTTGCGACGTGACTTGAGGCCGGCAGAGGGCGCCGTGGGGCGAGTGCGGCAGAGCGGCCGAGGGGGCGTGCTCGGCGGCGGGCGGGCAGGCAGAGGCCCGGCCAGCTATGCGGGGTCCTGCGGCCGCGGCTGTCGGCACTTCCTGGAGCGGAGGCTGCTTCCCCGGCACCTGGGAGTGGGGCGCGGGGACGCGCAGCGCAGGGCGGGCGGAGCGCGCGCTCGCCATGAGCTTGGCGGGCGGTGCAGAGCCGGCGTGCTGAGCCCCGGCCGCCGGCCCGGCATGGGCGTCTCCCGCGGGCCCGCCGCCGGCCGGGGCTAGGGCCGGATGGAGCCGCGGGACCCCAGCCCCGAGGCCCGGAGCAGCGACTCGGAGTCGGCCTCCGCCTCGTCCAGCGGCTCCGAGCGCGACACGGGTCCGGAGCCCGACAAGGCGCCGCGGCGCCTGACCAAGCGGCGCTTCCCGGGGCTGCGGCTCTTTGGGCACAGGTGAGCGGGGCTGCGGCGGGACAGGTTGTCCCAGCGTGGGTATCCAAGCGCCAGGCACAGGCGCTCCGGGTGGTGCGCGCGCTGGCACCGGCTGGTAGTGTACTTCGTCCTTAGTGCCGTGACAGGCAGGGTCAGCTCCTAACCCTCCTGCAGAGAGACAGAGTCACCCCAACTCCTTGGCACCAGCAGTCAGGGTCCCTACGACTGGTCACCACTGCTTTCTGACAGTCCCTGAGCCTTGCAGTTACCAGCGTGGTGGGGGCGGTCATACCCGCCCTTCGTGCTTCTCTGGAACCTACTTGCCAACTACCACTTCTTGGCATCTGCTGATTGTGGTCACTGTGATTTGCCACAGCGCATGGTTGTCCCTAGGTCACTGATTAAATTACTCGATGTTTTAAACTTCTTGGGACTGTGGGTGCCTAGCGTTTTGCTCTACTTTGCACTGACATAGTATGAAGATAACCCCTTCTCCCCCTGCTAGACAACCCTCTCTTCTCCCTACCGTCTTCCAGCTCTTGCTTTGGGTAGGGACGAAGTGGCCTGTAGTTTTGAATCAGTTGCCTGTTTTAGCTTCATCTTGCCTCTTACCCCAAGCACTCACACTATCACCATATTGTACCTGGGACAGAGCTTTGACCATGAACTGTGATGAGAAACTGGAGGGAGGGAGGGTATGGGGAGACTGAGCGTAGGCAGTTCGCAGCATGTGTCTGCTAGAAAGGCCCTGGTGTAAGGTGCCACCCAAGAGTATCCGATCTACCGCTCTGATCTTTTTTTTTTTCCTCCTTTCTTTTTTCCTGCCTGACCTCTGAATTTCTTTGGTGGCTGTTGGAGCTTGCAGCCAATCAGCTAAGAACCCTAGAGTTCTGATTGGACTCTGCCCCCAGACTCTGCCCAGGGCCTCCCTTTTAGTTTTGGTGGCTGTTTAAGGTTTGCTGTCTTTGGCCCCTTCTGAGCTTTGCCTGGGCCCTTTCCAGGGTAGACTTACCTACTAATAACCTGTGTGGTTTTCCTCTGTTGTGTGGGTGGTTGATCTATGCCCTCCGCCTGGTGTACCCCTGCCAGGGCCCTGCCCTTCGCCCTTGCAGTGTGCTGCTAAGCACACACCACACACAGGAGATCTGGATCCCTGCATTGGCAGATGGAGATCCGTGGGCTTTGGAGAACTCACACGGGCTTCAAGATCTCATACAATAGGGCAGGCAGTAACACTTCCAATACTTCTGTTTTGTTACCCACAACCCTGCAAGGTAGAGCAGTTTACACCCAGCTCTGCAGGATGTAGCCTCCAGTGTTCACAGGCTCCTGGGGTGGGGGAGGGAGGGGCACCCTGAAGGCTTCCTGTTGCTGCCCATAGGGCACCAAGTGTTGAATGCTTTCGACCTGAAGCTGTGCTCATTTTGAAGAGCACAGGTTTGTGGAGGGACGAGCCTTGGGCATATTCAACAGAAGTGCTGAGTACCTTTATATAATTCTCTAGAATAAGCAGGATAGGTTCTATCTTTCCATTTTTATAGATGAAATAAACATGCTGTCAGAGAGAGGAGCCACTTGCTCAGAGTCACACAGCACATAAGAGACAGAGACGGCATTTGAACTCAGGTTGGTCTGAGTCCAAAATCCACATCCCTTTCTCTATACCAGGATCTCAAATACAGCATCACAGACGCCCAGGGAGCTTTAAGAGGTCAGATTCTTAGATCTTACCATCAGCATGTCTGCCTGTTCAACTCTAGAAGTGAGCCTGGGCTTTTTCTAGAGCTTCCCAAGGGGATACCACAAAGTCACAGGGTCATGGCATCCTGGGATCATCCAGCAGCGTGCTTATCAAGAAGAAAGTCAAAGAAGGCCTTCAGAAGCTTGGGTGTGGCGGCTTGTGCGTGTACGGAGGGCAGTGGTGCTTTAAAGAAAATGAAGACGCTGGGAGCTCATGATGGGGCAAGGCTCCTCTGGCAGACTCGGGCCAGCAGGATCTGCGCCCCTTGGTGCTGGGCCTCCTTTGACGTCATTCGATGGCCAGGCGACAGCAGGAGCACACATTTGGGTTAGTGCCCCAGTCCAGGTTCTGTCCGTTAACCGATGCCCCCCGTGCAGCCGTGCTGTACTTCTTGGCCCCTGGGAAAGTCTTCAGTTGAGACCATCCCGCCATCTTTTCCCAGGCTCCGTGCTCATTGATAACGCAGCTCTTCTTTCTCCTTGGACATTCAGCCTCTGTGTTCTGCCACATGCTTCTGCCACTTACACCCTATACCTCGGGGCTGAGGGACCTCATAGATGGACAGGCCAGAAGACAGGGTCATAGGCAACACCAGATGAGTGTTGCTCTGAGGCAGCGCTGAACTCTGCCCTCGGCCGTGGTGCAGAGCGTGCGAACAGTTAGCAGTGTCTGCTGTGGGCTTGGCAGGGGGCCACATGTGTGCTGTGTGTGTTAGGTCAGGGAGAACCGTGTCCACGCTGTCTTCCTTCAAGCCTCCCCCTGCCCCGTTCAACTCGCCGGGTGGGGGCCCAGGGAGCAGTTTGCCATCTCCTTTCTCAGTCCAGTGAGAGACACACAGCTGAGAGGCCGACTCTGTCCCACCCACTTCTTCATGGTGGAGCCTGTCAGGCCCCTCTCGGAGGAAGAAGGGGGAGAGATGGATGGACTCTAGCCTCCAGTCACCTGCTTCTCCTCTACCCTGAGTAGAGCAGGTGGAATCTTTCCATACAGGCTCTCGGGCCCTACGGTTTGGCCAGTCTCTGGTGAGGACAGTTGCCTAGAACCAGTCCCATGGAGAGGGGATGGACTCACCGTCTGGCCTTTTGCCGGCAGCCTGGTCCTGGGCAGGTCACTCAGCTTGTGGGTTGGCTGGTTTTACACCCCAGGGGCATTCTAAATCACCTGGCATCATACACATTGTGACAGAAGGCGCTTTGGCTGTCCAAGCCCCCGAGAGCCAGAATGTCTGTTCTGCCGTCCCTGCCCTTCATTAGTCTCAAAGTCATAAGCTCCCAGGGGGCAGGAGACACACCTGTGGAGCGAGTTTGACACAATAGGTCTCATTTAGAGGCCACGCCACGTGGGGCCGTCCTGAAGACAAGGCTGGCGGAGGTGTCCGGAGCAGGGTGAGCAGAAGCAGCTCCTGTTTGGGTTGGTGTGCAGTGAAAGGGGAGGGACACCTTGAGGGATGTCTCTCTCTCAGAGGTGAGAACCCCTGTCTGTGGCGCCAGGATGTCTGGGGGCAAAGAGAATCTCTCTGAGTGACTCAGTTGTCTTGCTTAGGCTAATACTGAGAACAGTCCAGGTGGCTGTAGGACCTTGGGTTCCTGCCAACTTGCGGAAGAGGGACCTTGGGGCCTGAGCTGGTGACTGTGTGCCCCCACTACAGCCATGTGCCAGGCACAGAGCTGGCTCAGGTTGGCAGGTGAAGGAAGAATTCTGGTCCCTGTCTACTGTCACATGGACCAGTTTCTGGCTTACAAGTCAGGGGGCGGGAATGGGCATTGCCTGCTGTTTTGTTACCAAAACAAAGGTCAAATCCCCACATGCTGACTGACAAGGATTTGCACTTAATATAAGATGGTAGAGAGAGGGTGCCCTTTCAGTCAGGACAGAGGAAGAACTCCTGCCCCCCCCAACCCCCCAGCAGAGAAAACCCGAGGCTTGGGAGCTGTCTGGGAGGGAGGGCAGCAGGCCTGCCTACCTTTTTCTGAAAGGCTTCCCAGAATTTTCCGTGTTTCCCTGAGCAAAGAAGAGGAGGCCGGTGGGCAGGCTGGCCGGCTTTGAAGCGCAGGCTGAGATTTCCCTAAAAGGAGTACTGGTCCCTCCATCCAGCACAGAGGGCCAGAGGGCTTCAAGGTCCTTGAGCTACCCAGGAACCTGTCCTGCAGTACCACTGTGACAACAGCAGGGGGCCGAGGCGCCCATTGGGAAGGACACTGAGCTGGGAAATTTTCTTCTAACAGACCACTTGCACCTGCTGTGGGTGGATCCAGCACCTTCTCTTGGTGAGTTACCTAAGACCCTCTGCTGCCAGAGTGAGGCCAGCGATGGGGGGGCGGGGTCCATATCACTTAGCTCCACCTTTCCCTGCCCCTGAAGGTCAAGGCCCAGTGAAGTAGCCTGGACTCAGCCAGCCAGGGACACTGCATCAAGTCACATGACTCCAGAATCTCACCTGCACTGTCACCTGGCACTCCCAGCCTGTCTCAGGGAGGGGACACTGTATGGGGGAAGGTAAACATTTGCCTTCGGGCCAGTGGTTCTCGACCTGTGGTTTACAATCCTCCTGGGGGGGTCAAATGACCTAAGTTGTTTGCTTAAGACCATCAGAAAACAGATATGTACGTTACAATAGCAGCCACAAAAACAGCTTTGAGGTTGGGGGTCACTACAACTGTGAGGGACTGTGTTAAAAGTCGCAGCATTAGAAGGGTGGGAAGCACTGCCGAGGCTCACGGCTTCCCTCTTTCCTAGAGCTGTCTCGGGTGCTGTTGCCACTACCTGCGTGTTTCACGTGAGGCCCCTGGATGCCCTCAGTGTGAGCATCTGGGTTGTGGTGTGCTTCCCCCAGCCCCGTGCCTCAGCCCTGAGCCTAGCTGGAGGGAAAGGCTGGGCAGAGCGAAGACCAGATGCCCGCCCCCTTACCCTCACCCCTGTGCCCGCCCCCTTACCCTCTCCCCTGCCTTAGCTAAGGGGGCACTGAGAGAGCAGGTCTGAGTGGGACTAGGAGCTGTGTTCCACAGGAGGGAAGGTAGGCGGGTGAGAGGCTTGAGCGCTCACCCAGCCCCTCCCCACGCACCCGCGTTCAGGTGGATCCTGCTCGCCTTCCTCTCTGGCCGTCAGCAGCTACGCCAAGCTCATAGCCTGCCGGTTTCATAGACTCGTCACAAGGATGACCTTGGTGGGTTTACTTCCATTTTACAGATGAAAAAGACCAAGGCTCATAAAGGTCATGAAGTTCTCTCTGGGCTCAGCCCAGAAATCTTTCCACAACCCTTCCCTGCGTATATTCCACCGTCACCTGCAGAGCTGCAGGAGGCCTCATACTGTCAGGGTTTATTGAGAGGTTTGTACCTCACGAAGTTGCCAGAGATGCGTGAGCTGCCCTGTCCCTAGAAAGTCTCACACACACACACACACACCCCAGATCCCTTCGCCCGGAACAGACTGGCTGTAGAGGTCCTGGGTAGGCAGCCTGTGGCTGGAAGACAGCCTTCACGGTGCTTGACAGTTGGACCTGGACAAGGGCACACCTGTGACCTTTTATTAGGTGCCAGGGGAAGAACCCTCAGAAGATGGGTCAGAGGATCCCGTGATAGCCTGGGGCCAGTGAGTGGCCGTGTCCTGAGGAAGAGATTAGGCCCCGCTTGTACCCAGCACCCTCTCTCCCTCTGCTTGCAGGGACCTGCTCCCCCTCCCTTCTGGCAGGGTGCCCATACAGAGCTCCCACGGAGAGGCCTCCCCCCTGCCAGGGCTGAGCACCATCATAGCACACGCCAAAATAGCTGTCTGGGAGCCCGAGCCCGCCCCGCCCACGCCCCAGCATCTTGCGGGTTAACAGCTTGCCTGTCTCTCCACCCCCTTCCCTAGCTCGCTGACATTTTACAGAGAGAGCTGGGGGTGGTTGTGAAAGGGGGCAAGTTGGTTCCTGCTCCTTAGCCCACGTAAGAAGCCCACGGATACAGCCTGCTGCTGCCCACCTACCTCGGAAGGCACCCTGCAGGAGGGCCCTGCTGGCCAACCTGGGGCAGCCGGGCTGAGCTCTGCCTGTTAGGACACACTGGTGAGCCACACACTGGTGAGCCCAGACAGGGGAGACCCAAGACGACACTGGGCAGCTGGCCTCCCTCTCGCAGCCTGTTTTAGTTTTTAGAAGGGAAAGATGGGCGTTGAGACATCTGTTGCCTAGACCTGCCTTGAACTCATGGCAGTCCTCCTGAGATCAGAGCGAGCTACTATACCCAGCTCCTCTGGAATTCTTTTAAAGAGACTGCGATTTTTGTCGGCTGATGCAGGCAGAGCGGACACTTTACGTTATCTCCCCAGACGCTGGATCAGTTTTACTTTAATCTGAATGGTGTGCCTTAGTTGAGCACAGAGGCTCGTGTGTAGCACTGTGGAGGCTGAGGCAGGAGGATGCCGAGTCTGAGGTTAGCCTGGACTATGTGAGTTCTAGGCTAGGTTGGACTAAATAGTCAGACCTTCTCTCAAAAAAAGGGGGTGGTGGTGCGGTAATATAGGGGAGAGGGGTATTGGTCTGATTTGCTTTGGTTTGGTTTTTGAGGCAGTCTTGAACTAGAAATGGCCCTCCCCCGGCCCTCCCCCTTTGGCTCCCAGGCTAGAGTACAGGCATGAGCTTGTTAACCTTTTTAGGTTTTCACGGTGCTTGCAGTCACCAGAGACTGCTCGGCTGCCTGACTCCCCGAGTGTTCCTTTCCACCAGTGCCCTGGCCCGTACGTCTCGGCTTAGATAGATGTTACCGAATTGTCTTGCCAAGTGGTTCCCCTAAGTTTTACGCCTCTGGAGGTATTTATTTCCTTTTTTGAAACTCATTAAACTGAGGAAGTGTTTACAGTGAGCACGTTCTCTTTCTAGCCTACAGCAATCCCTAGAGCCCCTCCAGCTCCAGTTTTCAGAGAGGCAGCTGAGGCTAGGAAAACTGAAGCCTCTTAGCCTGAGGCTTACAGCTGGTCAGAGGCAGAACTCTAAACCCTTCCGAGGGCAGGGTGGCCTTTGGTTCTTGCTTTAGCAGCAAGAAAAGCCCTGGGTAGCAGTCATAGGCGTCTGGGGAGCTGGAGAGCTGATTCTAAGGAGTTAAACTTTAGCTGGGTGGTGGTGGCGCACGCCTTTAATCCTGGCACTTAGGAGGCAGAGGCAGGCGGATTTCTGAGTTCAAGGCCAGCCTGGTCTACAAAATGAGTTCCAGGACAGCCAGGACTACACAGAGAAACCCTGTCTCGAAAAACCAAAAAAAAAAAAAAAAAAAAAAGGAGTTAAACTTTGAATGGAAGTAAGAGTTCTTCTGCTAGCAGATAGGGAATTGGAATTGCTGCAGGCACGTGAGAAGGGACGGGACTTGGGAGCACAGGTACAAAGGAGCCCCGTTGGGTTGGAGGGAAACATCAGCATTCCCACGAAGTGTCAGTCTCAGGGCTGCCTGTTAGACGCATGGCTTATCTACCCAGTGCTAGCCAGCCTGAAGCCATCTGCTGTCATCCTGGCCAAGGCTAAGTAGGGACCACTAGCCCCCTCTTCACTCTTCAGGTCATGCCCAACAGCTGTGGATGCGGTTACTAGCGATACAGGGTCCCAGGGTCTGTGACCCCATAGGACATGCAGCCTGGCAGTGCTGCTGGCCCAGAATAGCCAGAAGAGTGTGGGAGCTGCTCAGCCCCCACCTCCCCCGGAGAGGGTCTTGGGGAGAACTTTCTGGCAGAGCCAGTGTCTGAGCAAACTCTTCCAAGCAGAGCGGGAAAAGGAGAGGTTGAGTTCAGTAAACAGGGGCCTGGTGGCCATTCCAGGGACTCCAGCTGGCAAGTGCTGTTTGTCTGTGTGCCAAGTGGCACACACGGGCCTGCCAGTGTGGAACTACTGGGTCTCCACTGCCGCTCGTCAGCTGGAGGCCCTGGCCGGCCCCTGAGCCACATCGTGCCTCACTCGCTCATCCGTACTGTGAGGGCGAAATGGGCATGAGCGGTACAACTAGGAAGGAAATCAGGATTAGCAGGTGATATTTGCTTAGCCTGGTATGGTAGTGTTTAGGAGGTAGAGGCAGGACGATCAGAAACTCAAGGTCACTCAATGCTTATGTGAGACGCTGTCTCAAATAAATAAATAGCCAAATGAAGTATGTATTCGTTAACATATAAAAATAGGAAAATAGAGAGATGGCTCAGAGGTTAAAGGTGCTTGCGGCCACGCTGATGACTTGAGTTCGATCCCCAGATTTACATGGCAGAAGGAGGGAAGCGACCCCTGAAAGTTGTCCTCCCGCCTTTCCATGTGCATTACGGCGTGACGATCTATGTGTCCCCACACATTCATGTGACGATTCGTGTGTGCATGCATGTACACAAAATAAATGTTTAAAAAATTTGTTTTCAAAGAAAAAAAAATAGGGAAAGCTGTTGGCCGTCGGGCCCAGGGCCTTCTCAGTTGTCAGTGGGAACAGTCAGGTGCCCCCAAACAATTCTGGGGCAGCAAGGGACTGAAGGGGAGCGCTAAGAGAACCAGCCATCCATTACTCGCAGGACTAGACTCTGAGACTGACCCAGAACATGAAGGAAGAAGGTGGGGACCCTTCATCAAGGCGCTCAGCTAGGCCCTGCCCACAAGCCAAAGCTTCCGCAGCAGCCCCTCCCCCACCAGGTGTCACTCACCAGCTTGCCCAGAGAGGAGAGGAAGATGGCCACCAAAACAAAAGCTGCTGTTGTGCCCAAACAAAGAGAAGTGGCCTGGGCCTGGCCTGTGGCCAGCCTTTGGTGGGGTACCCAGGAGGAAGCGCTTCCCATCCCTGAAGGCGCTAACCCCTCCCCCACGGAATTCCCTGTTCCTTCCTCCTGAGCTGACCTGAAGTAAACATACTCCCTGCCAGCCCTGTGCTGGACATACCACACCCACATATGCTCACCAGGCCCCAGCCCCCAGAGAATAAGGCCCAGGGTCCTGAGAGAAAGAGGTAGCCAGGGCATGGGTGGTTGAAGACCCACAGCCGGAGTGGGTGGTTGCTGGGCAGCTGAGAGCGGGTAGACTCTAGGTGACAAGTGAGGAGGGAGGGGAGGGGAGGGCAGGGGAGGGGACGGGACGCCGGTTTTCTAGGCAGAAGATTGTCAGGTGTAGAGGCATAGCACTGAAATTTGGCTCCATTACAGTTTGGGGTTACACCCAGGGAGTTAGTGCTAGTGTAGCATCCACATCCGCCAGGCTGTGAGAATTCCCTCTCAATCCATGGGTCTCTAAGTGACCCGGTGCTGCAGATGCTGTGGACAAAGTGATTTTCATAGGAATCGTTTCTGCTGTGTGCCTGTTCACTGAGCTGCTGTCTGCAGAGGCAGAGGCAGGAAACACTAACAGCCAGCAGGGCCCCACTGTATACTAATGGTTCTTTCGAGAGGATCGGACTGAGGAGATAGCTCAGTTGGTAGAATGCTTACCAACAGTCCCAAAGCCTGGGGTTTATCCACAGCGCTCCATAAGCCAGGTATGCTGGCCCAGCTCCAATCCTAGTGCTCAGAAGGTGGCTCTGTAGGGGCTTTGAGGACAGTCTGGGCTGTGTGAGACCATCAGAGAGAGACAGAGAGACAGAGCCGGACAGAGACAGACAGAATGACCCAGAGACACAGAGAGAGACGTTGAGGAGGCGAAGACAGGAGAATAGCAGCAATAAGATATGGACCTGTGTGTGTGTGTGTGTGTGTGTGTGTGTGTGTGTGATTTGTGTGATGAAATGGAGTTTACCTAAGTCATTTTTGCTGCTATCCCAACTGTAATGTGCTGAAACTCATAGCTGAGGCAAGCCATGTGCCCGCTGATTGCTCCCTTCTTTCTTTCTTCCCTTCCCTTTCTTTCTTTTGATGGGGCTTCTACATAGTTCTGGCTATCCTGGAATTCACTATGTAGTCAGGGACAACCTCAAACTCCCAGAGATCCGCCAGCCTTTGTCTTCAGAGTGCTGGGTTTAAAGGCATTGGCCACTACCTCAGGCTGCCAGTGGTACTTTCGTACTGAGCAGCAGATAGACAAACTAGTCAGGCTCCAGGTGTCTGGCATACATTTCTCCAAATATGAGTGAGGTGAGCCTGACGCTTCGAAAACAGTCTCAGTATTTGTTTCCAGCAAGAAATCTGAGTTTGAGCAGAACTCAGAATTTTGGAAACTTTGTATCTACCCTCTGGTGGAGGGAGGCGCTTTTAACTGTTAAGAGCGGTAGAGACAGCAAAGGTGATGGTCTTCTGTTGCTCTGTGAGGAAATGTATCAGTCGTTGGAAGATCAGTATAGCTTAGTACCACAGTAGTCTCCGCTGACTTACACTTGCTGTTACAAAATAAAGATGGCCCTGTAGCAGGGCAAGTCTGTGCCCCTAGCTGTTGAAGAGGCCAAGGTAGGTGTCCACGTGAACTCAGGAGTTCCAGACTAGCCTGAGCTACTTAATGAGACCTCTGTCTCAAGAAAACCCCTAAAAGAAAATCAGAACCTTGCAAGGCAAAACTTTATATTTATTGGTAGAGTTTGGTACCTTGTACTGGCCTTTAAGAAATAAGACTTGTCAGCCTGTCCTGGTGGTTCCCTCGTTTAATCCCAGCAAAGGCAGAGGCAGAGACAGGCAGATCTTTGAGATAGTTTGAGGCTAGCCTCTTAGTGAGTTCCAAGACAGCCAGGGCTACATATACATAGAAACCCTGTCTCAAAAAAAAGAAAGAAAGAAAAACAAAGAAAGACCACCAGTCATATTTTCTTGAGATGACATAGAATAGCCACAGCTATCTGGAAACTTTGTGAACTGTTCTTCCTTTCCTAACTCCACACAAAGTGAGGCTTACTCCTTCAAGTCCCTCCACCAGGGCAGCCTGGTATCTTGTGCAGGGATGATACTTCACAGGAACCAGCTGCTGCTAGAAAACCAGACACTAGGTTAACAGAAGCGTCAGACGAGCCAGCAGGATGGCCCAGCAGGTGCAGGCACACGCCTCTAAGTTGGACTGTTGAATCTGATCACCAGGAGTCACAGGAGGAAGGCTCTCATGAATGTGTCCTGATTGCCACATGTAGTCAGTGGCACTGGCATACACACAACAAGCAATAATTTAATTTTTTTTTTTTCCGAGACAGGGTTTCCTTGTATAGCCCTGGTTGTTCTGGAACTCACTTTGTAGACCAGGCTGGCCTTGAACTCAAAGATCCACCTACCTCTGCCTCTGAATGATTAATGCTCTTAAATTTAGATTCTGTTTGATTAAATCTTAGTCCTTATCACCTGCTCCCCAGACAAAATTCTTCCAGGAGTTTTAGAAATTATTTCTGAAAAAATGGGAAGTGCTTTTGGACCCGGGAAGTTTGATGGCTGCCATCCCTACCGAGTCATGGCGAGCGTGGGGGGCGGGGAGGGGTTGGCAGGTGTCAGACCAGCTGGTCTCTCTTAAATATTCCTCAACTGGCATGGACCCAGGCAACTCAGAAAGGGCTCCGACCCCCTTGACAGGACCAGAAGAGCCAGGCTCTGGAGTCCCAGTCAGCTACTCCTGAGGCAGCAGTCCCAGGCTCCCAGGGGCCTCAGGTGCACCATCTGTTCAGCAGGGCCAGTCAGCCTCCCGCACAGGGGAATTACCAGCCTCTTGGCTAATAATGTTGGTGAGAAAAGGCTGTCTAAGTTGTGAAACACTCAATAGATAATTATTTTTGTGGTTGTTTTGTCTGGAACCAGCGTGCTTAGCTGTCTAAGACCCCATAAAACCTGTCCCATGGACATAGGACAGTGAGTGGTTGTCTCCTTTTCCTTAGGGGGACCCGCCCGCCCTTCTGCATACCTTGTCTCTCTTGGGCAGACACTGTGTGGGCTGGCCTGGGACTGAAGGAGAAAGACTGTATTGATGGCTGTCACTCCGTCTGGCTTGGGACATGGGGGAGAGGTGCCAGGAGGCCAGGCCCCGTGTGCCTGTTCCTGTGCCCCGCCCACCCTCCCACCCACCCGCCCGCCGCCTGCCGCCTATAGGGCCAGGAGCCACCACTGGGAGAGGAAGTGCAGTCGGTTACCAATTGGGCTATTTTCATAACGGTTGTCTCCGGCTTGGGGGAGGAGGGTGGGGAGGGGGAGGGGGCAGAGGCGCAGCCACTGCAGCTAGCTCTCCAAACTAGGACTTGCTCTGCAGAGCCCGGCAATCCGAGCAAGCTGGAGCAGGAGCGGAGGCGCCCGGGACCCCAGTCCCCACCTGCGTGTCCACCTCGTGCCTGCTGCCTTGCCCCCAGATCAGGTCAAAGGGGGGGGGTGTCCCTCTCTTCCTTACCTCCTGCTCACTCTGCAACTGGGTGGATTTGGGAAGGGTAGACCAGGGCAGGCCCAGGCACCGCCATCTCTAGATAAGGGCTTTCTTTCCCTGACAGCCCTCCCTCAGGCTGATGGGAGAGGGGCAGGGCCGGCTGGGCTCCCCACGCCGGGGCAGACCCTGAAACAAACACTTGGCTCTCTGATAGCTCTCTTACCCTTCAGCCCTGGCCCACCCGTTCACCTGCATGTTGTTGTGTTCGGAGCAGACTGTCTTTAGTGGGGAGACCTGTAACGTCCGTCCACACCCTGCCTGGCCAGCCCCGGCCAGCCTGGAGGAGCTGGCTGCCTTCCCAGCTTTTCTTCTCTTCCCCTGACCCCTGGGGCTGTGGGAGCCGAGCAGCCAGGGCTGGCCTCTAGCAAGCAGTCCCTCCGAACAGGCAGCCTTCATTCTGGGACTGCTAGATACAGGTGCCCTACCCCAGCCAGCCTTGGTGGCACAGAGGCCTGTAGGACCCGTCCTTCCTGTGGCATGAAGTAGGCTTCTCTAGGGTCCATGGCAGGACCCAACTGGTGTCCTGTGCAGGTCCCTCTGCAGGCCGAGGAGTCCCTGGCGGGGCAGAGGGCATTCCTCAGGAGCAGACACCCAGGTGGCATGGCTGTGGGGCTTGTTCCTCATGCGGTGAGGGGTGGCCACCCTGGGCGCTCCTGCTTCCTTTTCTGGGTTCCCACCTGTGCTATGGGCAGAGACAAACCTCAGGAGGTGGCGCGACCATAGGCCCTGCGGTGCTGCCATGTCCCTGGTCTGCATCAAGAGCTCTCTGCGCGTCGCTGCAGCAGAATGCCCCTCACGCCACCCTTCCGTGGTCTGGCCCGTCTTGCCCACGGAAAAGTAGATGGACAGCTCGTCGATCCGCTGAGGGCGTGGCGTAGACGCTAGGCTCCCAAGGGCTTGCTTGCTTGCTTATTTATTTATTTACGGACATGAGTCACGTAGTCCAGGCCGACATTGAACTTGTTGACTCATCCGAGATGACCTTCCGAGCGCTGGGATTACAGGGTCCCGGCACTGCGCCAGGCGTCTCAGGGTGCTGGTCTCCCCGTTGTAGCAGCATTGAGTGTGAGATGGTTTGGTGAGGAGGCGAGTGGCCTGTGCCTCGCTCATGCCGTCCCCCGCTCTCTCTCCATAGGCCCCGTCCTCCTCAGGCTTTTGGGGGCCAGCTGGGGAGTGATGTGGCCCTGAGACACTTTTATATTGTCCTCCTTGAGTGTGCCTGGCTGCCCCAGACACACCCGGGAGGCCCAGGAGGCAGCCATTTTGCTGTGCTGTGGTGTGAGAACTTTCTGGGGCCCCCCATGACCTTTACATGCAGAGTGTGGTGTGTGGAGGTGGTAAGGTATGGGGTACGAAGAGGTGACCGCTCAGGGGAACCGTGGGAGAACTCCAGCCCCAAACAGGGCTTCTTTTGCTTACCTGCTTTTTAGTTAAACTAGTTAAGAAGGGCTCTCACTGTGTAGCCCTGGCTGTCTTGAGGTCACAGAGAGCCACCTGCCTCTGCTCCTGAGGCACTGGGACTGACAGTGGGAGCTGCAATGCCAAGCTTTTTTTTTTTTTTTTTTTTTCCCTTTTGTATTTCTTTTTTAAAACAATTGGTATATACAGTGTAGCCCAGGCTGGCCTAGAATTCATTACATAGCCTAGGTTGGCTTGTACAGCAATCTTCCTGTCTCAGCTTTCCAAGTGCTGGGATAATAGGCACGAGCTGCCCTAGAGCAGTCTCAGCAGAGACAGGACGTGAGGAGTCAGGCAGTCTCTGGCCAGCAGACCAGGGTTTCTATGGAGATGAGCTGAACAGGAAACATGGGACCCGCGGGAGGGGGCAGTGGGAACCCAGTGGTGTTTGGGGTGGTAATACCCCTCAGAGAGCTTGCCATAAGATGTCAACTAGTCTTAGCAGTCCTCTTAGATGAACAGGGAAACTGAGGCCCATGGCTGTGTGTTCCCCCGGGAGGCCACACCTGGAGCAGCTGAGGAAATTGCTCAGGTGTGTCCCGGAGCGTCCTGCAGCGTGCGGGGGCTGCAGGTGTGCATGTAAGCTGCCACGCGTCCTGACAAGGGCTGCTTCCTTCTTGTCTTGTCGTGCAGGTCTGGGATGGCAGGGAGGGCCCAGCCTTTACCACTGACCAGAGAGCATAGCACCACCTCCCCCACAGCCACTGTGGCCTTTTGTTTTCTGGGTGACACTAGCTAGCATCAGGCGGTGTGATGCATCTGGGTGACTAATCTCCTCCAGGCTGGGCAGCTGTCACAGTGGCCTGAGCAGACTGGTGGGGAAAGCTGACACCCTAGGGAGAGCTGGCAGGCCGTGCCCTGGCGGCAGCAGGCAGCTAGGCCTGCAAGTTCCTCTTCCTGGGACAGAAAATGGACCGGAGGAGCCCACGCCGGCTGGCTGTGTGACCTGGGCGTGCTCTTGCTGCTTTCTTAGAGTGAAGCTGTGGCCCTGCCTCCCTCAGAGGGCTCTGGGAGGGCCCGTGAGGTGGCGGAGGGCTCGCCCATGGCCGGGCACACAGTAGCACTGGATGGGTGTTAATACTGTGGGCCCTTTCTCCAACCCGTCCGACCTCTGTCCCAGGGTCCGCCATCTGCTCCACAATCTCTGCCTGCGGGTTTCATGTCTGCTACCCTCCTAGGTGCCTTAGCTCCTTCATCTTGTTCGTGTTCTCTCTCTCTCTCTCTCTCTCTCTCTCTCTCTCTCTCTCTCTCTCTCTCTCTCTCTCTCTCTCTCTCCCTCCCCTCCCCCACCCCTGTGTGTGTGTCTGTCTGTCTCTCTCCCCACCCCTGTGTGTGTGTCTGTCTGTCTCTCTCCCCACCCCTGTGTGTGGTGTGTGTGTGTGTGTGTGTACATAGTGGACCCAATAAATGTTCCGTGGGTGAAACAGCCCTCTTGCCAGTGTCTGCTCTTATGTCTCTAGAACTCACCTTCTGTCCAATCTCAACGCTGCTTTGCTAGCTCAGTCCCTGCCCCCCTCTCCCCTGCTCACTGATTGCAGGAGCTCTGTCGCTTGGGCCCACTTCTTTTCCCTGCCACACCCTATGCTGGCTCTAATGCCACCTGCCAAGACCCCACAGCAAGGATAGGCGGAGGGCTGAGCTGGGGCTGCATAGATCGGGTGGGCCTGTCCTCCCAGGCCATCCTCCCAGACGGCCCTTCCCCTTGCCCGTGCTCTGGGCTTCAGCCAGGCCAGCCCTCAGCAGGCGGGAAGTGCATGGGTCCCGCAGCCCCTCCCGGCTGTGCCTCAGGCCTCCATGGCTGTGACTTGGAGCTCTCTCCCTCAGCTGACTGGGGACTTCGTACTGTTCCTCAAGTGTAGAAGAGGTGTGAGCACAGAGAGCTCGCCGCAGCGCCCTGGGAAGGAGGAAAGATAGACCAGGGAGCGGGAAAGGAATGTGTCTGGATAGCCCATGGCCTAGTACACACCAAGGGGCCCCGGACATCCTGCAGGAGGCTGTGTGGGTCATCTCAAGCATAGACCCGTGAGTCTGGGGACAGTGCGATGCACTGAGTCCCTCCGCAGGAAGGCTCCAGGGGTTTGGGGGCCTCACACCTTGGGACACCCATATTCCGATCTTTGGAACGGTGAGACAGAGCCACCCGGTACCAGAAAGTTCTTAGAGATGTGTGCACACAGCACCTAACATCAGCACTCTCCTAGCCGGATCCTCTTACTGCATGCCCCACGTGGACACAATAACACAGCTGGGGGCAGGACATGCCTTTCCAGTTCTCTGAAGCCTGATCTCCCAGTGACACAAACCAAAGTTTGGGCTGAGTGTAGGGATTTTATCGGAACTCAGATCCTTCTCAGAGAGCCCACGTTTATTATTTTTGCTTAATTGCACTGTATCCCAGGAGAGGCATCCAACCTTTTCCATGTGGGGGCAAAAGGAAGGTCAGATGAGGAGAGGCCCCGAGCCCTCTCGTCTCCCTGGGCGGAGGCTGGTTCCCAGCTCCCTTTAGCCCTTAGGCTTGTTTCTGGTGCCTGGGAAGGTAAAGCCTTTCTCCTGAGAACGGCTGGGGTAGAGCCGTGTGTGCGCTGCAGTAACCGTGAGGTGAGCGGGCTGCCCTGCTCCTCCTGGTTCCTTCAGGCTCTTCTTGGAGGACAGAGCGTCCTCATCCCTAGCACCTACGTGTCCCTTCTTAGCTTATGGGGCACAGCTGGGCCTCGGCTTTGCCCAGCTCCTGACACTGCCAGTCTGTGTGCCCAACAGCCCCTGGCATGGAGACCTTCTTTAGGAAGCATTTCCAGCGGAAGGCACCAGGTCCTGGAGAGAGGCCGCGGCGCTCCAGCGGCATGGGGCTGCCCACAGGCAAGGCTCGACGCCGCTCCCCTGCAGGGCAGGCCTCCTCGGCCCTGGCTCAGAGGCGCCGCTCCAGCGCACAACTCCAGGGCTGCTTTCCCAGCTGCGGGGTGGGCACGAGAGGTGCCAGTCGCAGGCGCTCCAGCACCGCACCCCTTACCTGCAATCCCCGCTTCACGGTCGACGTGGCGCCTACCCTACAACCTGCCACTGTTGGGGCCCAGCTTCTGGGTGCACCCCTGCTGTTGGCTGGGCTCGTGAGCATGAAGGAGGAGGAGGAAGGGGCCCAGGAGGGAGATGAGACGGCTGAAGCAGCAAGCCATGCCAGGCCGGGTACCAGGACAGCGCCCTTCTCGCACCAGGGCGCGTGGCCAGCGCTTCCGGTGCCCCGCTGCCTGCGCCGAGCCTCCTCCCACCTGCTCCCTGCTGATGTGCAGTGCGGCCATGCTCTTTGGGGTCTGCACGGTCACTATCGTCGCCTCAGCCAGCGGTGGCCCTCAGGCCAGCACCCTGGTCTTGGGGGCCGAAGTCCAAGAGCCTCGGGCGCTGCAGCAGGCCCCGTGATGCCAGCCCGTGTGCGCCCGCTGTCTCGCAGACGCCAGGTAGCTCTAAGGCGGAAGTCAGCTGGACCCCAGCCCTGGAGCACCCTGCTTATGTAGGTATAGCAGCAGCCAGCAGGGCGAGTGGTGTGGCCCCCGCGGGTCGGGCTCAGAGCGAGGACTTTGAAGCTCTGCCTAGCCTGGGGGTAGACTGCTTGGAAGCAGCTCTGGGTAGCACTGGAGGAAGGACCTGCGAGGAGCTGCAGCTCCTGAAGAGCCTCAAGGCTCCTGAGCTCCCGTGGCTTTCTCTATCTTGTACTTTGTGAAAGTCAGTTTTTCTGGGTAGCGGGCAAGGAAGTAGAGTCAGCAAGCACCCGGCTGGCCAGGCTTCAGCTGCCCTCCCCTCTGTAGGAAAGCCATCACCAAGTCGGGCCTCCAGCACCTGGCACCCCCTCCTCCCACGCCCGGGGCCCCGTGCGGTGAATCTGAGCAGCAGTTCCGGAGCACTGTGGACTGGAGTGTGAGTATCTGAGTTCTAAGCAGGGCAGGAAGCGCAGGCACTGCTTGGCGCCAGGTCCTCCTGCCTTCGAGCCTCCTAAGCATTCAGGACCCAGGGCTTGTGGGCAACTTGAGAAGCCCCGTGTCTGAGCAGACTTCCGAGTGAGAAGCAGCAGTTTTTGTAAAACAGGGGGAAAGCAGATTGTGGTGGCTATAGCAGGCTTGAGAGGTGGGCGATGGGTGGGGTAGGGTGGCAGGGAAGGGCTGAGCCTGCTTATCCCGCGGTTTAGGAGTCGGCAGCGTATGGAGAGCACATCTGGTTTGAGACCAACGTGTCCGGAGACTTCTGCTATGTCGGGGAGCAGTACTGTGTAGCTAGGATGCTGGTGAGTGAGCTCCGCGGGGCCTGCTGCCCCCTGGTGGTGGAGTGGGGCCTAGACCTGCAGGGCGACAACTGCAACCCTTAGTGGGCACTGCTCCTACCTGGGTGCACTTGCTCTGGGGCTGCTCCAGGGTGCGGGGGAGGGGTTTTGTCTGATCACAGGTCCTGGGACTGGAACCCCATATAGAGAAAACATGTTATTTGGTCTCCCTGAGATGACATGTAGGGTGGAGTTGTCTGATGTCTCAGGGCCTTCTTCCCTCTTTCTGCCCTACAGCCGAAGTCAGCACCCAGAAGGAAGTGTGCAGCCTGTAAGATCGTGGTGCACACCCCGTGCATTGCGCAGCTAGAAAAGGTGCGTGCGGCTGCTCAGCCTCTTGTGCCCTCCCTTGGGATGCTCAGGCTCTCTCGGCACCCACGCTCTCCACGCACATACATGTTACACAAGTTCACCCTGCCAAGAATGACGGAGCAAGCATAGTACCCAGGCGTCTGAGCCAGATGCACACATTTGAACCCGCCTCCCCATTGGTTAGCTATTGAACGCTACTCCCTAGAATGAGCATGGCCCAGAAGTGAGGTTCACTGCATAGTCCCTAATGGTCTGAGTTAACAGGTGACATCCAGCCGAGCACTCAGAAGAGGCCACTGTGAGCTGGGGGTGTAGGAGTCGCCTTGGGTGTGCAATGCCCTAGCTCAGTCCCCAGTTCTAGAGAAGGAAAATAAAATTGTCAAACATCCTGGCCCCATAGTGCCCGAGTGACAGAGCTCACCCGTGCTTACATGCTACCTCTGTAAAAATCTTCCCGAGGACCATTGTGTCTGTGGGGGGTGGGGCGGGGAAGAGGAATGGCTGACTAGGGCTCAGGCACAGGGAATAGACCTGGCGTGGGAGACAGGAGCTCCTGGGCCTGCAGAAATCAAGACAGCACGTGGCGGCGTCTTTACGAGCAGAAATACCCTGAGCAAGGTTGGTTTGGGCCGACTTCTCTAGTCCTGGAATTGTACGGGCTTTCCAGTGGCTCTTCTGAGACTGAAACAGGCACTTTGGAGGAAAGAAAAGTAGAAATGTATCACACACTGGGATAGTAGAGGGTGACCACAGTCGCAGCATTTGGAAGGCAAGACGATTTCTCCAAGTTTAAAGCCAGTCTGGTTTATGTACAGAATTCCAGGACAGCCAGAGCACCAATGCGTGTTCTCTCTCTCTCTCTCTCTCTCTCTCTCTCTCTCTCTCTCTCTCTCTCTGTCTCTCTCTCTCTCCCCGTATGTCTGTTTGTCTGTCTGTGTCTGAGGGAGGGCATATGCAGCACATCGTGGGAGGTAGCCATGACCCTGGGTTTAGCGTCTAGGCTAAGGGTCTCCAGGTCAGTCTACACAGTCCACAGGAGGGATTGGTTCTGCCTTCACTTCAGCTGGAAAGTGAGGAAGCAAAAAGACCAACAGACAGATTGCCCCACTTCCCACAGTGCACATGGTGGACACGGGCCCCCAGCCCAGCCTCTCTGTCCTGAACCTTAAGTGAAAGAAGGGAAGACCCCTTTGACTGGTGGTCAGGAAGACTCCTGAGATGGGGTCTCTGTGTTCCAAGTAGCTCTTGGGATGATAGATTCTGCTTGCCTGTGAGGTTGACTCTGGGCGAGTGGCCCTGTCGTAAAGAAGGCTCTGACATTTTGGTGGTCACTGATGTTTCACAGATCAATTTCCGCTGTAAGCCATCCTTCCGTGAATCAGGCTCCAGGAACGTCCGTGAGGTAAGTGTCCAGGACAGCAGAAAGGGGCAGAGAGGCCCAGGCTCCTGAGGGACCCTCTGCAGTGCTCCAGGAGTGCCACCGGGGGGGGGGGGTCAGATTGTAGGCTGAGGTTTTGGGGTCACCCAAAGGGAAAGTCAGCTGTCCTGTCTGCAGACGGCTAGGGCTCCACATGTATATTAAGAGATTCAGCCTTGCCTCCAGACCCCGGAAAAAAGTCTGCAGTCCCCTTCATCTCATTACAAGGGACTGCAGAGGGCTTCCCGTGGACTGAGTTCAGGGGCGTGGCTGTCCCAGCCCTCCCCCAGTCCCATGGCCTTTCTGTCCTCTCCAGCCGACCTTCGTGAGACACCACTGGGTCCACAGGCGACGCCAGGACGGCAAGTGTCGGCACTGCGGGAAGGTAAGGGCCCTGCCTGAGCACACCAGCTACGCCGCCCACGGGTCCTGTGTGCCCAGTGTGGTCACTGACATGGCTCGAGTGGGCTCTCAGGTCTGTTGTCATTCATTCAGTCCCCAAGCCTCCTGGCTGTGCCGTTGGTCTCCGAGTTAAGCAAGGGCATGGATTATTTTCTTCTGATTTAGGGACCTTTGAGAGCCATGTGGCCTTCCATCCCTCACTTCGGTAGCTACTCAGGGAGTGTCGTCTGTGAAGCCCCGAGCTTGGCGGGTCCCTGCCTCCCAGGACAGTGGCTTGTGCCCTGCTCGGGAGAGTCCCCACACAGCACCGGTGCCTGCTCGCCTGCCTCCCTCAGTACCGACGGCTCTCAGGAGTGCAGGGCCTCATTCCTCTGCTTTTTTCCTGTGTCCTACACACAGTAGCCCTTGATGATGATTTCTAGATGGGGCATGGATATATCAGGACACTAAGTAGGCAACTTACCTAACCTACAGAACTTGAATGGGGCCTGTCTAGATCTGGGGGGCAGGAAGGACGCCTGAGTTAGACAGATCTCCAGAAGACACACTCAGCATTCTGTAGTCAGGTGCAGCGCTCGTGGGCCCCTAGCTAAGCTCCCCTGCCCTTGGGGCTTATTTTATATAATTTTTTAAAATGTCCTTGGTTGGGGGCCGGAGAAATGGCTCAGTGGTTAAGAGCACTGACTGCTCTTCCAGAGGTCGTGAGTTCAATTCCCAGTAACCACATGTAGCTCACCACCATCTGTAATGGGATCCAATGCCCTCTTCTGGTGTGGCTGAAGACAACTGCAGTGTACTCATAAATAAATAAATAAATCTTTTTCTTTAAGAACGTGCTTGGTTCCCCTGGGTGAGGACAGGCTGGCTGCAGCGTGGCTGTGTCTCCTGGGCCGCCTTGTCCCCTAGCCACCCTGTCCTCCCGCAGGGCTTCCAGCAGAAGTTCACCTTCCACAGCAAGGAGGTCGTAGCCATCAGCTGCTCCTGGTGCAAACAGGCAGTAAGTGGTCCCCGCGAGCCTGTGCTGGGCATGGGATGGGTCCCCAGACCTCCTGACCAGCGGCTCAGCCTTGCCATGCCTGCCTTCCAGTACCACAGCAAGGTGTCCTGCTTCACGCTGCAGCAGATTGAGGAGCCCTGCTCCCTCGGGGTGCATGCAGCTGTGGTCATCCCGCCCACCTGGATCCTCCGGGCCCGGAGGCCCCAGGTGAGGCCCCGGTCCTTCACGCCCAGCACCTTTCCCCGTGGGACCTACCAGCCACGCCCACTCACTCCCACCCCTGCTTCCTGTACAGAACACCCTCAAGGCCAGCAAGAAGAAAAAGAGAGCATCCTTCAAGAGGCGGTCCAGCAAGAAAGGACCTGAGGTAAGACCTAGGCTGGCGGGGAGGGGCCCAGGAGCTGGGGAGGAGTCTTCTCTATGCGGGCACTTTGGATACTGCTAGTTTACCCTGGCTCGGGTTGGGCTCTTGGGGTCCGAGGATGCAGGAGACCAGCTTTCTTGTTCCTGTGGACGGGCCACAACAGGTCCGATACACGAGGGTGTTCTCACTTGTGGCAGGGGATGATATAAGATAGGGCCCAAAAGCACATTAAAGGCTCTCTGTCTCCCAGGAAGGCCGCTGGAGACCCTTCATTATCAGGCCCACCCCGTCTCCCCTCATGAAACCCCTGCTGGTGTTTGTGAACCCCAAGAGTGGGGGCAACCAGGTAAGTACAAGCTTTCTCTTACCCAGAGCCCCGAGTGAGAAGGCGGCTGGGTCAGACCCACCTGCCCGCAGTTGTTTTCAGCAACAGTCTGGGGCTTTAGCCCCTCCTTGCTTTTCCAGGGACCCTGAGAAGACCCTGTCCCATACCAGCCTTCACTGTATCTGGCTCCCACAACTGTGCCGTGTGTGTGTATGTGTGTGTGTGTGTGTGTGTATGTGTGTGTGTGTGTGTGTGTGTGTGTGCTCACCTCATCCCCCCTCCGCATTGTCCCTTGGCTGTCCCTGCAGGGTGCCAAGATCATCCAGTCTTTTCTGTGGTATCTGAATCCCCGACAAGTCTTTGATCTGAGCCAGGGAGGACCGAGGGAAGCGTGAGTACTCCACCAGGTTTTCCAGGGACAGGGAGGTGGCCAGGCTGAGTGTAGCGCATGTCTCCTGACTCTGTTCCTGTCCTCCCCTGGCCCAGGCTGGAAATGTACCGCAAAGTACATAATTTGAGGATTCTGGCTTGCGGGGGTGATGGCACGGTGAGTTCTGAGAGCCGGGCTCAGGCCTGACGCCCCGCTCCCCCGTCTCAGTCCTGACTGACCCACTTTGCTCTGCCTCCTCCAGGTTGGCTGGATTCTCTCCACCCTGGACCAGCTGCGCTTAAAGCCACCGCCTCCTGTGGCCATCCTGCCCCTGGGCACTGGCAATGACCTGGCCCGAACCCTCAACTGGGGCGGGGTAAGCGCCCTTCAGAACAGGGTTGCCAGGGAGGAGAGGGGACCTTTGGCGACAGGGAAGGCTCAGTCTCAGTCTCCTCCCGCCAGGGTTACACAGATGAGCCTGTGTCGAAGATCCTTTCCCACGTAGAGGAGGGCAATGTGGTCCAGCTGGACCGTTGGGACCTCCGAGCAGAGCCCAACCCTGAGGCAGGGCCTGAGGATCGAGATGATGGAGCCACGGACCGGGTAGGTCAGCCAGGACTACAGTCAGGTCAGCAAGTGGGTGGTTCAGGAGTCTGGGATTCTCAAGGACCTGGCTGGACTCTATAGACCTATACCCGATTCAGGAAATGTGGTGAATTGCTAGTTCTAGTTCTTCACAGCCAGCCTCTTTCTGTCCCAGGAGAACGGTACCCAGTAAAAGCTGGTTTCTTACTCAGCCTCCCGGCACGTGCCCAGTGAGGGTCTCCAGTGCCCGGCTCTGTTCTAAGCAGCGGTGATACTTGAGTCCCTATTCCCGGAATTGATACAGTATATGACATCTGGGGGAATAGTGTGCACGGACCCAGCCGGCCCTCGGAGGAGCTGCTGTCTCCCTTCCCAGCTGCACGAGCAGGGCCGGGGGAGCTTTGAAACGCTCTCTACTTGACACAAAGGCCTCTAAAAGTAGTTGGACTGGGCAAGGGCAGTGGGTGGTAATGCTGGCCTTGGAAAGAGTTGACACGTGAGTCACCACTGTCATTTTTCTAGCTGCCCCTGGATGTCTTCAACAACTACTTCAGTCTGGGCTTTGATGCGCACGTCACCCTGGAGTTTCACGAGTCCCGAGGTTAGCCTCTCCCTGCCGCCGGGGCCTGGGGAGGCTCAGGAGTCAGACCTTGCTCCTTTAGTCTGCCCAGCCCAGCCTGGGGAGCCCCAGCAGGTTGACTGACTTCACCGCCTCTGTCTCTCTCTACCCAGAAGCCAACCCAGAGAAGTTCAACAGCCGCTTTCGCAATAAGATGTTCTATGCTGGGGTGAGTCTGGAGACAGCCAGCCCCCAGCCTCCTGTGTGCAGGTCACAGGAGCCCTGTGACACCGTGGTGAAGGAAGGAAGGGCCCTGTCATGAGATGTTGACACCCTCTGTCTTCCACAGACGGCCTTCTCTGACTTCCTGATGGGCAGCTCCAAGGACTTAGCCAAGCACATCCGAGTAGTGGTGAGGAATGCTGATTGACCCCCGCTGGAGGGCCAGGAGGAGGGCGGTCACCCGGGTATGTGTGTTCCCACACTCCCTGTTCCTGTGCGCAGTGTGATGGGACGGACCTAACCTCCAAGATTCAGGACCTGAAACCCCAGTGCATCGTCTTTCTGAACATCCCCAGGTGAGGGCGGCGGCCCCCGTGGGCCTTGTGTCCCCCACTACTGACTCCATGCCACAACCCTTCCGTTGCCCTCCCTTAGGTACTGTGCAGGCACCATGCCCTGGGGTCACCCTGGGGAGCACCATGACTTTGAGCCCCAGAGGCATGACGATGGCTTCCTTGAGGTCATCGGCTTCACCATGACGTCCTTGGTAAGCGGTCCTGGTCCTGGGCTGTCTCTGCCCTGCCCTTCCCTGGCCAGAGCAGAATAGCCACCTCAGCTTTTACTTCCCATCTGATGAGGGCGTCTTCGGTCCCTTTGCTTTGTCCCTCCATACTGTATTCTGTCTGGGGTCCCCTCGCCAGAGCATCTCTGGAACGGGTGGAGCTTGCCCCCGCCGCCCCTCAGCTGAGCCTCCTGTGCCCACAGGCAGCGCTGCAGGTGGGTGGGCACGGCGAGCGGTTGATCCAGTGCCGAGAAGTGCTGCTCACCACTGCCAAGGCCATCCCTGTGCAGGTGGATGGGGAGCCCTGCAGGCTCGCGGCATCGCGGATTCGGATCGCCCTGCGCAACCAGGCCACGATGGTGCAGAAGGCCAAGCGCCGGAGCACGGCCCCGCTGCACAGCGAGTAGGTTCTGCGTTCGCCTGGAGCTCGGACGCGCCCGGGCTCGCTTTACTGAGCCTTGGTTTACTGACCTGCGGGGAGGGTCTGGTTATACGGCTGAGTGAGAGAGCCTTATGAGGCCCTGTGAGCCTCGCATGAGGCCTTAGGTGGCTCTGGCATCCAAAGTAAAGGGCTTTGGGAGGGAGGCAGGATGCCCCTCTTCCCCTCGTCATACCTGGCCCGGTGCCCAGCTGAGGGTCGGTGTCCTAGCCAGGGTCCCTGCTCACGTCCCTGCCATCGGCTCCACCCTACAGTCAGCAACCAGTTCCTGAGCAGCTGCGGATCCAGGTGAGCAGGGTCAGTATGCACGACTACGAGGCCCTGCACTATGACAAGGAGCAGCTCAAGGAGGCCTGTGAGTGGCTGCAGGGGTGGGGCGGGGGGTGTGGGGGGGATGAGCAGCTGCGGGACTGCCTGGGACATGTAGACATGCAGCCAGCTGCTGAAAGGCCTCTCTGTCCTCCAGCTGTGCCTCTGGGAACTGTGGTGGTCCCCGGAGACAGTGACCTGGAGCACTGCCGCACCCAAATTGAGAGACTCCAGCAGGTAATCATGGGAGCAGGAGGAGGTGGGAGCAGTGAGCTTCCCAGCCGAGCTGTGACCCACCCAGACTTCTGCTTCTGTCTCAACAGGAGCCCGACGGGGCTGGAGCCAAGTCCCCAATGTGCCACCAACTCTCCTCCAAGTGGTGTTTCCTGGATGGTGAGTCCTCCATGAAGGGTCCTTTCTGGGCAGTGCTAGGCTGTCCTGTTAGTCCTCCTGTGGGCGAACCTGGCTTAATTAACAGAAGAGTTGGGCTGGGAGAAGGACAGACCTTATACTCAGCCGGCCGTCTCTTCCACAGCCACCACTGCCAGCCGCTTCTACAGGATCGACAGGGCCCAGGTAAGCCCTGCAGGCCTTCTCCGTCCACACGCTCGCTCTCACCTCTGTAGGCAGGCCTCAGGGTTGGTGGCACAAGGCAGACATGCTCGCCACGGCCTTATGGGTGTAATATACTCACATGCCTGTGGCTGTGGGTCACATGTCCCCACCCTCCAGGAATGCACAGGGATGGCGCTAACAGAAAAAGCTGGCATGCCAGAAAAGGCTTCCTAGGTGGGTGGAAGGGAGGGCCTGGAAGCACTGTGCTATCCAGGGAACAGAAGAAAATAGCCAGGGCTGGGGCACCTGGCTGGCAGTGGGAGGCGGTTGGTGAGCTGGTGAGTGCCACACATATTGGTCAGGGACCGTGGGAAGCAATAACGGGATGGGAGAGGGGCCCCCACCTCCCTGTGGCCTCCCCTGGGTGGTCTAGGTCTGCTGCCTCGCCTCTGTTCCCTGCCCCCCTCCATCGCTGCAGACTAAGGACTGTGTGCCTGGCACTGACCTTCAGTTCTAACCCCTCCTCCACAGGAGCACCTCAACTATGTGACTGAGATTGCCCAGGACGAGATCTATATCCTGGACCCAGAGCTTCTGGGTGCATCAGCCCGGCCTGACCTTCCCACCCCTACCTCCCCGCTCCCTGCCTCCCCCTGCTCCCCTCCTCCCCGGTGAGTCCCAGAGCCCCCCCAACCACCTCTCCCGTGGCTTTAACTCCTGTCTGCCTGCTGCAGGCTTGGAATTTCCACCAGCCAGCAGGAGCACCTAGGAGCACCAGACCCTGTCCCTCTACTATCATGCCTCCCCCCATCGGGAGCACTTCCCCCCTCCATCGGGAGCACTTCCCCCCTCTGCATTCTGCCGCCTCCAGGCCTGAAAGTGCAAGTCCAAACAGGCCACTCCCCAGCCCAGAACCCTCTTTCTCAGCTCTTCCATTCTGGGCCTCCTGGCCTCTCTGAGGCCAGCATTTGCCCGTTTGTCACCACAGTGCCTCAGCCCAGGTCCCTTGGGGTCCCTGGCCGTCCTCTGGACTTTTGCGTTTACTGTCTCAGGCCACCTCTGCCCCATCTTAGCTTGGCTCTTCCCTCTCAGAGGGGTCTCTAATAGGAATGCCACCTGAAGGTTGGGACGTGTCCACCCCACGCCCCACGCCCTGCTGTGTTTAATAGCACTTCCAATTTCCTTACTCACTGGTTGGCTTGTATCTGAGCTGGGACGTGAACCCCAGGAGGCCGAGGTCTTCATCTCTCTGGCTCTGCACTTGTACCCCAGTGTGTGATACACAGTAGGCCCCCGATACACGCGAAAAGAGGAAGGCCGCCGTGGTTGCTGCTAGGAAGGGGCCAGCTGGGCTGAGCCGGGTCACATCTCACCCTGTTCTGTTTTCAGGTCACTGCAGGGGGACACTGCACTGCCTCAAGGTGAGGCCTCTTCCCCTAAACCCTGACACTTTCCCTGGTCACGTGTGAGGCTCAGTGAGGGGGGTCAGGGTTCGTGTGTAGCTGACAAGCAGAGCTATTGCGTCCCATGTGATCACTTTCCTACACCAGCCCAGCCTTTGGCATACACACCCCACATTGTTCACACGTCAGCCCCTGCTCAGCCTCTGACCTCGGGGCTGATGGACAGATATTCTGTGCAGGTGAGGAGCTGATTGAAGCCGCCAAGAGGAACGACTTCTGCAAGGTACTGAGTGTTATTCAGAGCTCGGCCTTGCCCCTGGAGGCCCTCACCCCGGGAGGGATTGGGCCCTGTCATCTGTCATCAGCTGGTCCTCTATGGCACTGTCCTGTCTAGGTGGCTTCCTACTAGGGGCTAGTTCATCCCGTTTGCCTGTCCCCTGTCCCTTGTACTTGGAAGGGGGTCAGTCTTAAAGCAACCACGGGCTCTCTGGCTTGGTTGCTGTACCTTAGGGGGAGTCCCTCACCCATAGGATGACAAAAGACTCGTGCCTCTAATGACACTCCAGAAACACCCTCAGCAGCCAGGTGTAGCGGTGCGCACCTTTAGTCCAGCCCTCAGAAGGCAGAAGCGGTAGGGTCTCTGTGAGTTTGAGGTCAACCTTGTCTACATAGTTCAGGACAGCCAAGACTATATTGAAAGACTGAAAGCAAGCCTCAGAAGTGCCTGGGGAGTACCTTGGGTGAGCCTGTGCCCGGGGCCATGCCTGTTGAGGGCAGGCGGGAGGGAGATCCAGCCCAGCTCTGCCCTGCCTGCCGCCCTCAGCTCCAGGAGCTCCACAGAGCCGGAGGGGACCTCATGCACCGCGACCCGCAGAGCCGCACCCTCTTGCACCACGCAGTCAGCACCGGCAGCAAGGAAGTTGTCCGCTATCTGCTGGATCACGGTGAGCTGCTGCGCGCCTGGGGCTGGGTGGAAGAAAGTGGGGCTCCAGGCTCTTAGCACCCCTTCCCTTTATCTGCAGCACCACCAGAGATCCTTGATGCTGTGGAGGAGAAGTGAGTATCAGGCAGGCCCTGGTTCACCTGAGAACCGCCTTCCCTCAGTCCTAGCCACTTGGTCACCCAGAGCCCAAGAGCCTTTTCTGGCCAGCATGGAGTCCCCTTCCCCCTCTTGCCAAACTCCTTCCTGCCCCTTTGAATGGCTTTCGGGAGACTGCTGGGCAGGCCCAGAGGACTGGAAGTGTCTACAGCCAGCCCCTGCTCCCCAGTGGGGAGACCTGTCTACATCAGGCAGCCGCCCTGGGTCAGCGCACCATCTGCCACTACATTGTGGAAGCCGGGGCCTCCCTCATGAAGACAGACCAGCAGGTGAGTTGCCTGGTAGAACACAAACCCGCCCTTTCCCAGACTGGGGGACGGGGCTAGGAAATGTTAAGCTCTTCCGAGCCTACACAGTCCAGGCCCGGAGAAATCTGAGCCAGCAGGGGGAAACCTTGTGACCTCTGAGGATACCCTCCCCCTCTGGCTGGGTAGAAGAGCCCCTGCACTTTCCTAAGGCCTTGGGGGCACTTCCATCTTTCTCCAGGGCGACACTCCCCGGCAGCGAGCTGAGAAGGCTCAGGACACAGAGCTAGCTGCCTACCTGGAGAACAGACAGCATTATCAGATGATCCAGCGGGAGGACCAGGAGACAGCTGTGTAGTTAAGGGGACCACGGATCAACGAGGGACACTACCAGAGGACTAGAGCTCTCCCTGTCCATCCTACTGCCACATTCCTGTCAGAAGGCTCTGGGGGACCCTGCCACAGGGAAAGAGCCCCGTGCCACCCCCTGAGAAGCCGTTCAGATCTAGGGCTGGACTCTAAGGAGCTGGACTCTCACCTGTCCTTGGTTTCGTGGGGAACAGGAAACGGACTGGGCTGGCTGGGCCCCTCCCTTCAGGGCAGCCCCCCCACACCCCCTCAGCAGTCGGAATGGCTGGGCAGAGCTCAGCAAGACTTCCGGGAGACCTGCTCTCAGCCACCTGCTCCTGTGGGCTCTCTGGAGGGTTCTGGTGCCTAGCCCTCCTCTCTGATCCACCCGCCCTGGGCATCCCAGAAACTCACAAGCCTGCTGTATTTACCTGCCCGCTGCCCTGCTTGGCACCTACCCTGGTCTTCCTCATGTACCCAGTCATTTCATTTCGGACTGTATGGCTTGGGGTGGGGGTGGGGCTCCCACGGTGACTTGTTTACAGCTGGGTGTGACTCAGTAAAGTGAATTTTTTTTCCTTTCTTGTTTTCTTTTTTTTCTTGTTGTGGGGGACTCTCATGAGCAATGGCGTGTGCTGGATAATCCTTGGGGTGGGGGAATGGCCACCAACATCTCAGGTCACATCGGGAGTCCCTGGGACGGGTCTGCCCCGCTTCTGACCTCTGCCCAGGGGCTTAGGCTCCCGGGGGCCAGGGGCGGAGCTGATTTCCCCGGCTTCCCGCTCCTCCCGCTGGGATGATAACAATGAAAGTAAAAGGGGTGGGGCGGGGGCCAGGCGTGGGGTTCTTCGGTCCTTTGGCCCTGGGCCCTGGAGCAGTCCCCTCCCCCTGGTTTGTACTGGGGGATCTGCTTGATGTGAGCCTGAGGCCCCGGGTCAGGCAGGGGTGGGCGGGTATCACCTCCAGCCAAGCCAGGTCTGGAACTTCTCAGACAGCCCTCGTCAGCGATGAACTCAGTTCGAAGTGCTCCCCATCCCCCCAACGCCCTTTCCCCTCCTCCTTCAAACCTGCACTAGAAAAAGTCTTGAGCCTTGCTCCCCCGGAGCCATCTGAGGTCCCGGGTACCTAAGCTCCCCGACACATCAGTGACCCTCCTTGCACTGAGTGAACTGATAAAAAACAAGCCGGAGGTGAGCCTGGCCTCGAAGGGAATGTTAGTGGGTGCGGTGGTCGCCCCGGGCCTGTGACACCAGGGCATGGGCCCGCGGTGGGCAAGCGAAGTGGTGACCTGAGAGCTGAACCGGCTGCGAAAGGGAAAAGGAGACAGGCCCAGACCAGGGAAAGGGGAGGAGATAGAGTGCCGGGGCTGCTCGGAGGAGACCTGAGCCGGGAGTGCCCGGGTAAGCGCGCTCCGGGGCCGGGGACCCAGCGATCAGAGGTGAGCGCACAGGGACAGGCGCGGGCGTCCCGGCCCGCCGAGGGCGGGAGTGGAGGCGGGGACTAGGGGGTCTGGGGAGGTGCGGGTTTGAGGGGAGGGGGCGGGGCGGGTCCTTCCATGGGGTGGGGGGAGGGGCGGGGGCCCATGTGACCGGCTCAGACCGGTTCTGGAGACAAAAGGGGCCTTAGCGGCCTTAGCGGGACAGGCCGTAGCGGGAGGGAGCGAAGCATCGCGCCGGCAGTGAGCGAGTGAGCGCACGCAGTGGCTGTGGTCCCTGTCCCTCCAGGCTGCTGCCACCAAGGGGGCTGAGGTGGGGGCGGGGGGGGTACGCTGAGACATCGCTTTCAAGTCCTCCCGCCGTCGCCCCCTTGTCGCTTTCGGGCCTGGAAAGTGGGACAAGTCAGTCAAGGGTGGGAGGTCCTTCCCGCGGTCCCTAGCGGAGAAGGGACTGACTGGGCGAGAAACTAACTCAGGTTTTTCCCTCAGGATGCAGCACCGAGGCTTCTTCCTTCTAGCCCTTCTCGCCCTCTTGGTGGTCACGTCCGCGGTGGCCAAAAAAAAAGGTGATGGAGTAGGGTGGGCTCCGGAGTGAAAGAAAGCTGGGGTGGGCAGGTGAGGCCGTGCGACCTAGGTGCTGGCTTCCGAGGGAGTCTCCCGGCGCGCCATGTCCTTAATTTTGTTCCTTGCGCCTTATAGAGAAGGTGAAGAAGGGCGGCGAGTGTTCGGAGTGGACCTGGGGGCCCTGCACCCCCAGCAGCAAGGACTGCGGCATGGGTTTCCGCGAGGGGACCTGCGGGGCCCAGACCCAGCGCATCCATTGCAAGGTGCCCTGCAACTGGAAGAAGGAATTTGGAGGTGAGGTGGAGCCCGGGAGGAGGGCGGGAGGCGGGAGGGTTTGTCCTTAGTAAAAGTAGGCAGGAAGGGCAGCCACAACCCTCCTGTCTTTCACTGTGGGGCCGCTCTCCCCTCAGCCGACTGCAAATACAAGTTTGAGAGCTGGGGGGCGTGTGATGGGAGCACTGGCACCAAAGCGCGCCAAGGGACCCTGAAGAAGGCTCGGTACAATGCCCAGTGCCAGGAGACCATCCGCGTGACCAAGCCCTGCACCTCCAAGACCAAGTCGAAGACCAAAGGTCAGCGAATATGGTGGGCTTGTGCATCGGGCTACTTCATACTATCTCTACAGAGTAGGCTTCGGAGTTAGGAATGGGCAGGTACTTGAGGGCCACGCTCTGGAGATGCTAAACCCTCTGCCCGAGTAGGAACTACTCTTTCTGTTGGATCATCTGATCTGGGTTCCTGGAAAAGGCTTGTCTTTGTCACCTGAGGAAGGTGGGGTGGGATCAGGGAGGAGTTCACTTGGCGCTTAAAACTCCAAGAAATCTGTCCCGGAGGGACATGCTGCTACCTGACTCCCCACAGCTATTCAGGCCAGCAGGGCAGAGGTCACTCTGCCCACTTCTCCGGTGATGAGCTTGGACATACTCTGATCCTGGATGAAAATAGAAAGTGGAAAGTCAGGCTTGGTGGCTCCTGCCTGTAAAAGCAGCCGCGCTCCAGGACTGAGGCAGTAAGACTGCCCTGCTGTGAGTTCAAGGTTACAGACTGAGACCTGAGACTAGTTTTCGTTTTAAAAAAAAAAGGGAGGGGGAGGCGGGCTAAAAAGTTGAAGGACTAAAGAAAGGCTTGGCATCACATGGCTGCCCTCTTCCGCCACTTCCAGGTTAACTGATCAGTCACCACTAGGGGGCAGGGTCGTCTCTCCCTGACAGACTGGTCTGTGTTGTCTGGTGAGTCTGAGCTCTGTCACCCACCGCACGCACTAATGCATTTCTTTATTGTTTTCCAGCCAAGAAAGGAAAAGGAAGGGACTAAGGCGGGAGGCTGGAGAGCCTCTGGCCTCGCCTGGAGCCTGGACGGAGCCCTCCTCGCCCGCAGGCCCGAGATATAACCCACCAGTGCCTTTTGTCTCCCTGTCAGCCTTGTCAATCACGCCTGCCCTCTCACGCCCACACCAAGTGCCCAAAGTGGGGAGGGACAAGGAATTCTGGGACTTGAGCCTCCCCACTCCCCCTTTTGCTCTCCCCACCCTGATACCTGTTATTAAGAAATGAATAAAATAAACTCACTTTTTTTTTTCCAATAAAAGCTTCTCTTTTTAATATATAAAAGTCCCTTCCCAGGGAGTTTGCCGTGGAGCTTGGGGGTTGGGGGGGGGAGGACGGGGAGCGATGAGCTGAGGGGAGCTGACGCCTTTGTAGGAAGAGCTCCCAACAGCTCGTGGGAAGAGCAGAGCATTTACAAAAATGTCTCCCAGGGCCCCTTGGGTGTCATCTCTCCCAGGGACCCACCGGGCCGGGGTTAGGGAGGAGGACTCACTTGAACTCTGACCCATCTAGTTAAGAGTCTTTCTGGTCCAGGCTACTCCCAGTCTGGAATTTTCTCACTGGGGATCGATGAGGTCACTTGCTTGTGTCACCTGCCACTGAAGCCTGTATGGGTGGCCAAGTTCCCCACCACCACCTTCCCCCCCCCCACCCACACCTCCCTCCGTGCAGAGGAACACTGCCCACTGCTGTCCATTTGACGTGTGACCTGGGGGGTGGGCTCTTGACAATCTGACGGTACGGTCCACCACCGATTGACTCGGTCCCCTGAGTCTGTGTCAGCTTAGCATCACCTCCCCGTTGGCCCATCCTGATGACTGATGACCAGGGCAGTGCCGGAAGGGCTTGGCTTCCCACCCAGAGAGCCAGGCTCAGCAACAATGGCAGGGGAGACCCTCACCCTGGAGTGGGACTTGGGGGCAGGGGAAGGGCTGAGCCTACATGCAGGGGGAGGAGGGCGCAGGAAGGCGGAAAGCACCGATTACAGCACACCAGGGAACCCCACCCCTGCAAGCCTGCCTCCCTTTGCTCTTCTCAAGATGCTCCGGGGCTCTGCTCTGTCCATCCACCTCCGCTGATAGCTGGCCTCGCTGCCCACTCCGGCCATTGTCCCCCATCTTCCTGAGGCAAGGTGAAAGATCCGGGCCAGGTGGTGCCAGTTCAGACCCTCCCTGGGCCGAGCCTGCCGGACTTCGGTAGAGATCTGCTCTCCCATCCCAGCGAAAGAGCCTCTTGTACCTCCTGGTGTCGGGGAGACCTGTTCTCTTCAGCAGATGCGAACTCAGAGTGGGGCCGCCTACTCTCTCCTCCACAGCCGGTGAGCCATGTGGTTCCCCGGTACACACTCATGACACCAGCACCTCCTAGGGCACCTGCCCGTCTACCTGGCTGTGCCGATGTTCCGATACTGGCACAGCAAAAGGTGCCGGAAGGTCTTTTTGAAAGTGGCATTGCAGAGTGCATAGCAGGCAGGGTTGATGGTGCTGTTGACGTAGCAGAGCCAGTAGCCGATGGACCACACCCTGTCGGGGATACAGCTCTGACAAAAGGTGTTCACCAGGACCATGACATTGTAGGGTGTCCAGGTGAGGATGAAGGCCAGCAGGATGGCAAAGATTGTCCGAGTCACTTTGCGCTCCCGGGCCGCCATCTGCCGCTTCTTGCGCACCTGGTTGCGAGCGATGCTGGCAAACTTTCGGGCCACATTGGCTGCTGGGCGCATGCCAGCTGGCGTGGCAGGTACAATCTCGATGGCCGTCACACATTCATTGCCTGTCTGCTTTGTTACAATTTGAATCTTGGACCACTTGGAGGCTGGGTTGAGGGTTCGTGGCTGCAGGGTAGGGGCAGGCAGCGCTGGCGTGGTGGCCTCTGTGGTGGACAGCTCTGTGGGTGGCCGTTCCTTGGTGTTCTGGGTGGCACTGCCCGAGCTGGACTCATTGGAAGTGTCCTTGTCAGGCACTGGGCGTGGAGGCGGGGGCAGGGCGGGTGGAGGAGCCTCTTCGAGCTTCCCGTTGCGCAGTTCCTCTCGAGAGGCGCCCCCTGGTGGAGGTTTCTTAATGCTCGGCTTCATCAGAGGGCTCTTGAGGAAAGCCAGAGTCTTGGCCTTCTTCTCCTTGGGGCCCTCGGGTCGATGCTTGTGAACGCGGCTGCGGCTGGCCAGTGAGATGTGGATATACAGCACCGTCATGATGACCACAGGCAGGTAGAAGGCGGCGATGGCTGTGCCGAAGGTCACTGCCGGGTTGGACAAGAACTGGATGAAGCACTGGTTATCAGGCACTGTCCTCTCGCCCACCACAAACTGCCAGAACAAGATGGCAGGGGCCCAGAGCACAAAGGACAAGACCCAGGCGGCTGCAATCATGAGTCCCGCCATCTTAGTAGTGCGGCGGGCCGGATAGGTGAGGGGTTTGGTGACGCAGAAGTAGCGGTCAAAGCTGATGATGAGAAGGTTCATGACCGAGGCGTTGCTCACCACATAGTCCAGGGCCAGCCACAGGTCGCAGACCACGGCCCCCAGGGGCCAGTAGCCCTTGATGATGTACAAGGTGTAGAGGTTCATAGAGAACGCCCCGATGATGAGATCCGCACACGCCAGGCTGAACAGGAAGTAGTTGTTGACCGTCTGCAGCTGCCTGTTGACCTTGATGGACAGCATCACCAGGATGTTACCCACAACAGTCACCAGGCTCAGGGAGCCCGTCACCGTGGCAATGAACACCATCTCCACTGTCTCCAGGTGGTTGTGGGCTGTGGTGTGCAGGCGCACGGACTGATTGGCTGAGCTACCATTGACAGGTGTGACGTTGGCCATGCTGAACCCAGCCGGACACAGGTGGGCCGTGGCTGGAGGAGGGAGGAGACAGCACAGGAGTGAATTGGGGAAGAGGACAGTGTGTGTGAGTGAGTGAGTGAGTGTGTGTGTGTGTGTGTGTGTGTGTGTTACACAGAGACTGAAAGCCTCCCCGGCCAGGCGCTGTAACCAGCTCAGGGCTGAGATTACAGAGGTGAGAACACACACGGTCCCGTCTCAGAAAGGATCATCTAGTTTGGGGGAAAACTGCTAGAAAGAAGATAAGGCAGTGACTGGGGAAGGGGAGAGTGGGAGAAAAGGCTGGAGAGGACTGGTGTTGGCTGGCTGATGCCGGCCACACCCCAATGACGACGCAGATGAGGGCAGGGGAGACGCTGCGAGGAGCTGCAGTAGGCGTGGCTGAGATAAGGCCCAGGCCCGGGGACAGAGCTCAGGAAAGCAAGGGGTAGCGCGAGGAGTGGTCCCGCGGCTGGAAGGCGAGCAGCAGGAACAAGAGTCTAGCCCTTTGTCCACTCAGGCCCGCCACTTCCCAACCCTGGTTACTGAAGGTTGTTCCCAAGGCCACACACAAGGCAGGTATGCCGCACGCAGGGACTGCTGCACCTGCAGGCCCCTGCTCAGCTCCTTCCTTCCTTCCTTCCTTCCTTTCTTTCTTTCTTTCTTTCTTTCTTTCTTTTTTTTTTTTTTGAGAAGGTCTTACTGTGTAGACCAGGCTGACCTCAAAGTCACAGAAGCATCTGCCTGGTTCGGCCTCTAGAGGGCTGGAACTGCAGGTGTGCTCCACCATATCCAGCCACTTGGATGTCTCTCTCTCTCTCTCTCTCTCTCTCTCTCTCTCTCTCGTTCCCCCCCTCCCAGACTGGGTTTCTCTGTGTAGCCTGGCTGTCCTGGAACTCACTCTGTAGACCTGGCTGTCCTCGAACTCAGAAACCTGCCGCCTCTGCCTCCCAAGTGCTGGGATTAAAGGCGTGCGCCACCACCGCCTGGCTCACTTGGACATTTCTTAACCAATCATGGTCAAGGGAGAGTTGTTCTCTCATTCCCACACTGTCATAGCATAGCATAACATAACATAACATAACATAACATAACATAACATAACATAACATAACATAACATAGCATAGCATAGCATAGCATAGCATAGCATAGCATAACATAACATAACATAACATAACATAACATAACATAACAACAACAACAATAATAATAGCAGCCAGCATAGACTGTCTACTGAGTTCCTGCACTGTGTTTCCTAACAACCAAAGGCAGAGGAAACAGGTTCAGAGGTGTTAAATAAGGTTCCCCATTTCCTTGACATCCTGTGGCTGGTCCAGGGCATTTGGAGCAGGGAAGAAAGGAAAGTCAAGAAAGACACAAGACTTGATGGCTCTAAGGGCTAGGGAGGTCGCTCTAGCGACAGAGGACGGAAGGCGGGATCTGGGGCACCCAGAAGAGGAAGAAGATTAGGAGAGGGAGCAGTGAGAAGACTGAGGAAGCCCAGCTTTGCCCGCCCAGCCCGGTCCTGGGTGAAGAAGGGACAGCATGGGGGTGTGGGGTTCGATCCCTAGCAAAGAAACCAGAAGCCTAACAGACACAGCCGCCGAAGAGGGGCCTGTCTGATTTCCCAGGAACTAAGGACAAGCTCCCTTATGGAGGCAAAAGATGAGCGAATTACCCCAGAGGGAGCCTGCAGCCCACCCAGAGGATGACCCAGCTACGGTCCAACAGAGCCCCTCCCCGGAGTGTGCCTTCCCTCCCACCAGGATTCCTTCATCTCTCCTCCTCCCCTTCCTCTTCCATACATGTGAGGGAGGCCCACGCCCAGCACACTGTGCCAGGGCAGCCGCTCGGCCCAGCCTCCTTCACACCCGCCAACACACAAGCATTCCACATACGCACAAAGGCACCATCTCAGCCACACGCGGGTCGTATACGCAGTCCTGTGCGTCTGTGAGTGCATCTGTGTGTGTGTGTGTGTGTGTGTGTGTGTGTGTGTGTAAGAGGAAGAGAGGCTGCAGCAGCCGGCTGTGGAGGAAGAGGCATCAAGTCAGCATGGGGTCAATGGCAGGCCAGCGAGGTCTGGCTGTGCAGCCCGAGGAGAGCCGTTCGCCCTCTGGGAACGCGTTCTGTCACTTACTAAATAGAGGATCTTGTCCCACCACAGCCTTTGAACAGCCAGGGGACCCAGTTACCACCTCAGCTTGCTCTCCAACTGGAAATGGCCCCGGGGACAGGGACGGCAGACACCCGCCGAGCTTGGGCCCAGCCCTCCAGCTCCAGCACAGCAGATACAAGTTAAACCCACAGGAGGAAAGGGGGTAATGATACCTCCAAAGTCAGCCAGGGAGGCAAGGGTAGAAGACAGATAAGTTCTTTCAAGAGACTCCACAGTGGCATTCAGCTCCAAAATGGAGCCTCGTGCAATCAGCCCTAGGGCCGGGCAGGCAGGAGGATCCAGCAGAGGCCACTCCCCAACCCCCCACACCCGCTGGCAGGGACCGGGGTAAGCCAGTAGGGGAGCCATTAGCACGCACCAAGGAAACCCTCTCTATAGTCTCTCAGGGTCAGAACACAGCCAGCAGCCAGAAGCCAGCAGGATAAGACCAGGAGGACGAGGGTGGGGAGGTTGGGGGGGGGGCGAGATGTGTGAGAGGAAAATAGGACCTCTCCTGTCTATTGAGTCAGGAGCCCCTCAAAGCGTTCTCTTTGGATGATCAAGTTTAATGCCTAGAGCGGCCAGAAAAGGTGAGTACTATAGGTCGCCTCATCTTACAGATATCAAAGTCCTCCTAACGAAGGGCGTCATGAACCTGACGAAATTCATCCAGTTTGTAAGAAGGGGAGGGTCAGGATTAGGGACCAGGGACACGTTCTTATCTCCAAGGTATTGCCCAAACCACACAGGATAGAAGCCCCCGCCCCAGGCACCTTAGATGAGGAACCGTCATATTCCACCCGGCTTCCTCACTTGGGTTTGACCTTTTGTCCTCCCGAGACCAAGAAACAGCCTTGACAGGTAAATGAGCAGATGAATGGTGGGTGGTCTGGTCTCCCGGAGCCCCGACAGATGCAGACTGGGTAAAATCCAGTTTTCTCTACTTGGTCCCAGTGTCTGTCCAGACTTCTCTGATAGTCTCTTAGACGTTCAGACCGCGGCACCTTCAGGCACAAGTCTCCCTCCCCCGCCCCCTCCCCCCAATCCAATCGGGGGCCCATCTAATCTGAGAAGGCTCGCATCCATCACCCTGGTCTGCGCGCACCGCTAGATGGCAGTGTCGGTCCCCGGTGCCAGCTCCGGACCTCAAGCCGTAGGTTCACCACGTCCTCAAGTCCCAGTGTAAACCGCAAATACCGAAAAGCATCAGGGCAGGGCTTCTCCCACAAGGGACCAAAGGGAGGGCTATACCGCCTGTCTCCGTGGTCCCAGGTTGCCACAAAGGTTTCTTAGGTTCGGTCAAGGTTTTCGAGGATGAAAAACTTTAGGGCGTCGGGATTCCACCCGCACCCCGCAAGGCACCCATCAAGGAACACACGTGTAGGTGGGAAATCGAGTGCGAGTTGTGTTTGTGTGTGACTACGCGGGAGCGCGAGTAGACACTAGTAGCTGCTTGCATGTGCCAGTGTGCGCACCCACCGCCACGCCTGGATACCGGTGCGCCTTTAAACGTGTGAGCGATGCCAGCGCCATGCAGACACGTGCGTGTGCATGTGTGTGCGTGTCTGGCCGTAGCCGCGAACTCGTGTGCAGGAGTAAATGCTGGACTATCAACGAATGACCAGTTACATCTAACGCCCGTGGCGGGAACCACCGGGAAGCGCCCGGCCTGTGGGTGGGGGGAAAGGGTTGAGAAAGGACCAAAAATTGAGCTGCGAGGAAACCCTGACTTTGGAACCATTATCTTAGTGGCCCCGGGCACCTGGTCCTATCAAGAATGGAGAGCGCGCAGTCCCCGCCGTGGGCTGACTTGGGTCGAGCGAGGAGCCTCTGTCGACGAATCGAGCCGTGAGGGTCACCGAGCTCAGTTCGATGTGCCCTGCGCATTGAGGGCAGGGGCAGAACCTCCAAACGGGGAGCCCAGTCGAGGCCTGGGTCGAGAGGGTGCAACTGTTCTTCAGTCTTCAACCCGCACCCCCTGGAGAGGCCCTGCATAGACCTGTCAGTCAAAATCGGCACCGAGTTCCCAAGCTGCGGGCTCAGGTGCATCGCAAAGGCCATCTCGGGGCTTACCCTTGGGCCCGTCGCCCGGCTCCTCCACGTCCGGCGCCGGTCGAAAGGGCCAAGGTTCTCCGATGCCCCGCCCTCCCACCAACCCCCCGGCACGCAGTTCCTGTAGTCTCTGGGCGTGGGCAATGTGCTTCCGCGGGTCCTCGAGCCCCTATCCCTGCTGGGGACAAGACGGAAAAGGGTGCTCTGGGAGCCCGTGGGGTGGCTCGTGGGGTAGATTTTCGATTATTAAATGATCACGTTGGGAAAGCCATGGCCCCCAGGACTGTTCTGAGGCAGGGAGAAGCCTCTGTACTTAAGAGGGAGAGAGAGGGTGCTGGATATTGAGCCAAATCATTGTGCCTAACTCTTCTTCTACGAGCTGGGAGGGTGGAGGGCTGGGAGATGTATCTCCCCGGATGAGTAAAAGAGAGGGTACTCCTGGAGAGGGGGAAGGGAAACAGGAGAGAACAGGGGTGTTTTCCGTCGGGGCTCAAGGTCGCGGACAGAGGACTCCACGGGCTAGAGCGTGCTGGAGGCTCCCGGTGGGCCAAGGTGGGAATGGAGGGCAGGGAGACGGGCGGGAAACGGGCGCTTTGGGGCTTCATCTTCCGGCGCCTTGAAGAACAGCCAGCGGGAGGGAGGGAGGGAGTGTGGGTCCTGACCCGACGGCTGCTCGGCTTCGGGGCTGGGCTGTGCACTCTTCCTCCCCTAGCCTTTTCAACGATCGCCAATCCCTAGAGGCTCACCTGGGGAAACCTTTTTAAAGACCTGGGGCCCTTCTTCCAGAGGGGTGCCCCATCCCTGAGCTCTCCGCCCCTTCCGCACCCGCGCTTGCCTTTTTAAGGGGTCTGGGACCCCGTTCTAGCCGGACCCACCTCTGGAGACCTTCGGAGGGTCCCAGAACCCTACATCCTCATCTTGCATAGGAGCCCCCCGCCCCCGCGCTTCCGCGGAGTTACTCACCCGCTGCTTCTGTCTTGCTCGGCTGGCGCCGGACAGACGGCAGAACAAGCCAGAGGCCCCACGAGTCGGTGGGGTGGGCGACTGGGCCGGGGGACGGGGGCGGGGACAGGGTGCCAAGGGGCGGCCCCTGCTTCGCCTGCAGCTCCCGGCGCTGTGGCTCCGACTCGCGCTCACGCTCGCACTTTTCCCCGAGCCGCGTGATGTCACAGGGAAGCAGCCAATCGTGGTGGGGACGCACCGCCCGCCCGGGGCCGGTCACCCAGCGGCGACGCGCGGGGGTCACCACCTGGAGTGTCGGGCACCCTTGATGCTCACACCCTTCCCGGGAGATGGCCCGCGGCTCGGGACTCCAGCACCGAGGGCACCGCCCACAGTCGCCAGAGAGGATTAGCCTCCGGCGCTGCCCTCCGGGGGGTGGGGTGGGGGCTGTCCGCGTTGTCATGGGGACTAGGCGCCCCCTCGCGGGCTGGGGAAGAACCAGGCGGCCAAGCTTGGCTATGAGCCCCGCCTCCGCCCTAACCAAGCACTCTGGACCCCGAAGTGTTTCCGAGCCTCTCCGTGGCTTGTAGCCCCTTCGTCGTCCCGCCTGCGGTTTAATCCTCATCTTGAGGGTTTGGCCCCAACAGGCCCCTGGTGTGCAGGGGGCAGATCTAGCAACGTGCTTCTGTCGGGGCAGGGCGCTGCCTGTTGGTCGCCAGGCAGCCGTCGGGGCCTGGGGAAGAGCAGGTGAGATTGGGCAGGCGAGCATCTACCCTGGCTAAAGATCTTGTCACTCTCCACGCCCGGGAAGGGACGCGCACTAGCTGTGAGGCTGACGATGGCACGAGCCTCCTATCCAGCCGCAAATGAGTTCATTGCTGCCTATGAGGGAAGCCAGGTGCCCAAGGTCACCTGGGACAGAACAGGCTCCGAAGGAAAGCCTAGTCTCCTAGACCTCCCGCAACAGTGCTAGGCTAAGGCCCAAAGTAGGCAGATTCAGCACCTCGGACAGCTCCGCGAGTCCTTGGTCGGGAGGCCAGTTGCTCTCAGATCAGGCACTGCGCTTCTCCGGGCCAGCCAGGATTGAATGCACCCCTTCAGGTCCGGCCCGAGGTCCTGAGTACGGGACACCCACAGCTTCTTGAGTGTCAACAGCCAATTAACTTTAAGCTGGCTGACTCTTCTTGGAAAAAACCACCTGAATCGCAGCTCTCTATCCTCCTGCAAGGACCGGTAGGGGCTCCTGGGGGGCAGTGGTGGCAGCGGGGATATTGTAACAACAGAGTTAGGAACCTTTCAGCCCTTCAGTAGAGCCTGTGAGAGAAGGCTCCTGGTTCAGGCTTCTCCATGCTGAAGAGGAGAGGGACGTCAACACTGGTCACAGTTGAGGGCAGACTAGTGTGAGAGGCCATCTTCCCTCCCATGGGTACTTTGGTCTCCCATGATCCTCGAAAGGAAAAATGAAAAAAGTGCTATTGTTCCTGTGCCCACTTCACAGGAGGGGAGAGGCTCAGTTGATTCATGTGACATCGACTTCTTCCACTTTACCATATCCACCCCTCCCTGGGGGCCAGGAGCAGGGTGCTCTCAGGAGAGAGGAGGTGTTGTGTGTATGGGAGAGAGCAGAATGTTAAGCAGTCACATGAGTAAACAAGGAAGCCGGGCTTGCTAAGGACAGGAGGTTCCTGAAAACAGAAATGCCTCCAACCACAGGCAACGCTAATGCAGTCTGTGCAGCCCGGCCCTTTACCTCACCCACCCACACCTCAGAGCTCACGATGAACTCTGGAAAGCTCAACTGGAACTAGGGGACCCAATTTAGTGTCTCTGCTTTGTCCTAACTGGGTCTTGGAAGACTTTCTTGCTGACACCACATGGTTGTAATGTGTAAGGGGTCCTGCAAAGGCTCACCAGTAAGGAGGCTCTCCGTAGGAACTGGTGTAGAGACGAGGTGTGACTGGTCCCTCCTTGGTCAATCACTACAGGTGGATAAGGCATGCTCACTTTTGGACTTTAATCACAAGCCCCCTTTCTATCCTGTTTGCAGTCAACTAGGAGCATGTTGTTTCCCCTGTGCCTTGTGTTGATGAGGCAGCTGTGTGGATCCTGGCTGTCCGTTGTGTGGTCTGGATAACTGATCATTTGAGGGGTTTTGGAGGGGTAGGTCAAGCCCACTTAGCACATTGTTTACACTCAAACTGAGAGTCTCTCCTGTCAAACCAGGGCATGCATCTGGTTTGTAGTAGAATAGGCATGGCAGTGGGTGTCCTTCTATCCTTCACATATTTAATTCAACTTCTTTCCCTTAAAGGAAGGCGGGTCTCAAGATGCCTGTACACTTTGAGTTGCAATGGTTTGATTATATGGGGTTGAAAGTAAACTGAAGCAGTCCCATAGTGCACTGCGGCAAAGAAAAAAATCAAGACACAGAGAAGGCCAGTGGCTTGTCCAAAGTCACACTGCTAGTGGATGTTTACTGCTACGATTCACTGGCAGTGCTCTACGGTGAACTGCGATAACGTTCTCATCTCCTCAGTTTGCATTACTTGCATTTTTGTTTTGATCTCTGATGTGACAGAACCTGGAATTTTCACCACCCCCACCTCCACCTCCACCCAGATGACTGCCAGTACCCTACCTGTGGCAGTCCAGTTACTGGCAGTTACTCAGGTTTTCTATTATGCTTTAATCTAAAAAATATTTTTATGCATACTGGTGTTTTGACTGTCTATCTGTATGAAGGTGTTGGGTCCGCTGGAAGAGCAGCCAGCGTTCTTCTCTGCGGCCACCTCTCCAGCTCTACCACACCCCTTTAAGGCCTCTCTCACTCTCTAAACCGACTTGACAAGTGAAGAAGCAAACACATGAACGGGCAGGGCAGGCCAATGGCCCCGGTGGGGTGCTTGCAGACAAGTCCAGTCTCCTCTCAGCTGCTCAGGATTTGCTGCAGTGGTCTCTAGGACTAGATGGAGAGTCAAGCTTTTGGTGACTCGACCGTCACTCCAGGCCTACAGTCCCGGTGGGAAGCAATCAGGAGGACTGCCTCCATCATGCCTACCTGTCCCAGTGGCATCAGAGTCTAGAAGTAGCCCTCGACCAGCTGACTTGGGCTAATGGATCAAAGAGCATGCCGTTCCTAACTAGATGCACTGAATGCCCAAGGAAACCTGGCCACCCAGAGTGATGCCTCCACATCCCAGTCCCAACCCTCTTCCCCTCCTCCCCTCTCCGCAGAAATAAGCAGGAGCCGGATGAGGGGCATGTCATCATTTTAATGATGTAGATCTTTGGTGTCTCCCTCATTAGCAGTAGACTATCCCCTCTCCTCCCACCACAATGTTTCTATGATGAGTGACAAACAGAAAGAAAATCACATTTTCATACTAAAAACAAAATGATCAGAGCCTTGATTTCTCCACTAAAAACTACACATACAGTTCAGGATTCCACATGCAACACCTCAGATCACAGACCCAGACCTCACACTCTGACCTGGCATCTCCTCCCTCCACCCTGGGGCTGGCTTTGGCCTATGCTTAGGTAATACTGACACCCATAGGTGCTGCATGGAGGGCTTTGTGGAGGGAGGAGCTTGGTGGACATGCTGGGGGCGGGCCAGCCTACACCCCCTACTCCTGAGGACCTATCCCCCCCGGGTGTGGACTCTGTCCTGTGTCAGGCGAGCAGGCGGCTTCCTTCACTCCACAGGTGTCTGCCCTTGGGAGTGTAAATCACTGGCATGGAAGCTGGGCCTGACTTCCGTCTCTGTGGGCTAAGAGGCTGAGAGAGGCTGGAACTCTGGAAGGTTTAGAGATGGAAGCAATTGGGGAGGGGGTTGCTCCTCTGCTCCTGGTGGCTCTTCCCTCCAGTAGTGGGCAGGGAAGACTGGTCCCACCATTCTGTCCAGGGTGGTGTGGTTTAAATCTGGAAGACTTTGCTCCTCTGGGGCTCCTTCCCAGGGTTGTTTGAGTCCCCTAGGCCAGTGATCCTAGGAGAAATGGGGGTTCGCAGCAGAGACACCCACTTGCTTCTTCATTCACACCAGGCTCAGCAGTGTGTCTCTTCTGGGTTCTAGATCATGGAAGGCTCTAGGACCCTAGGCCAGCCCTACCCCTTGGACTGCCCCCTTACCCACTGGCTCCATGCCCCACCCTCTCATTCCTTCTGTTGCTGGACCCAGGCATCAGCTCTTCTGTGTGTACAGTTCCCAGCCAGCTGTGAGGCCCTGCTTCTGCTCAGCAGCTCGAGGGAGGCGCCAGTGCCTGGTTTTGCCTCTATCGGTCCCGTGGCTCCCCACTAGGGCCTGCAGCTCCCCCTCTGTTGCTCCCGTCACCTTCAGGAAGGTGACTGTTATTGGTCACATTGCAGTGCATGGTTGGTCCCTCATTGCTGGCAAGGGAGACTGGAATGGGGACAGGGGAGGAAGAGGACAGGGCTGGCTGGGGTAGTTCCCTCCCAGAGGTACTAGGCTGTTCCCAGGGAGCTGTCCGGGGGCTTAGTGCTCGCTCTGCCAGTTGCCCAGGTTCTGAGAGCAGTCCTCGAGAGGTGGAGGGCTGGGGTGAGGAGGTGCGAGCAGCCCCTGATTCTGTGCCCGTCTGGGAGCTGCGGTGAATGCGGTGACTAACGATGATGTTGTTGCCAAAGCCACCCATGGAGGCCATGGTGGTGCTCTGCTCCCTCTGTACCACAGCTGTCATGCCCCCCTCGGCCATTAGCCTCTGGATCCTGCTGAGGGCATCTTCCCCACTGCCACCATATTCCGAGCCCTCGCCTGGAAGGTACAAAGCAGAAGAAAGAAGGAGTTAGTTACTGGTCTGAGCCTCTGAGCCGGGCAGGAGGAGCTAGCAAATGCTGGGGGATTCTAGGCAGAACAACCAACCAACCAACCACCCAACCAACCAACCAACAGGATTGAGGCCAACCTCACCACTGTGAAAACTCAAGTCCTAAGAGCAAGACAAGGGTGAGTCCTGAGGACTGCTGTTCAGACCTCTGCTTTACTGTGTCAGAGCAGAGCTTGGACCAAGGCAAGTACTTGGCTTTAACGAACCCTTTCAGTCCCTTTCAGAATGCATGTTGCTTTGCAAAGAGGCAGAGGAGGACACTGAACAGCTTGCTTTGTCTGTCCCTATCTGGGATGACTTTCAGACCTGGTCCTGGAATGGGACTTACCGCCTAGTCTTTGGGAAGAAACACGTGCCCTGCAGGGTGTGGCTCAAAGGCAGTCTGCCAGGCTTTATTTAACATAGCTTTGTTCAGCTTGGTTTGTTTTGTTATTTTCTAAAAGCCTGAAGGGGGACTGCATTTAAATGCTCCCTAGAAGTTCTGTCATCTCTTTTCTCCCTTTACCCATGGGTCTTCATACATTATCCGGCAGTTACTGCTCTCCCTGGGCTACAAGCCTGATACCACATTTCCCTGGAGAGAAGTAACAGCCAGCTGTGATGCCAACTTGCAGCCTGAGGTAACATAGGTCTGTCCCCCATGAGACCTGGACATTCACAGCCCATTCAGTGGCTGGCTGGACTGAGCCCAGACCCTTCGGACTTGTCCAGTGTTGGAGAAGAAATGCTGGTCCAGAGAACTGGTGCCCAGGCAGCAGCAGGACTTCTACCTCAAGCCTTTTCTACTCCCCACCAAGCCGGGCAGCTATAGTCAAGGCTCCCAGCTGCCAGGCCAGGTCCAGCTCCACCAGAGTTCTGATTTGTTTCCTCTGACTATCCTGGTCAGTTTGGAGTTCTTTGGTTTTGGAGTACTCATGGATGACAGGTAACTCAAGGTTACTTGTTACTAGCTGTTTTTACAAGGCTTTCTTTTTTTTTTTTTGGTTTTTCGAGACAGGGTTTCTCTGTGTAGCCCTGGCTGTCCTGGAACTCACTCTGTAGACCAGGCTGGCCTTGAACTCAGAAATCTGTCTGCCTCTGCCTCCCAAGTGCTGGGATTACAGGCGTGCGCCACCACGCCCGGCTTTTCCGAGGCTTTCTTTGTCCCTGGTCCTGAGTCTTTTCTCTGCTTATTTGTGTTAGACTCTAGGCCAGTTGCCTTCATTTCTTCATGCCTTAGCTCACTGTCTAGGCCCAGCTCCGGCATGGGACTGGCGGGCACTTGCTCACATTCTCCATCTCCTCAGCACTAAACAGTGAGGAGTCTACTCAGGCTCTGCTTTTATTCAGCTGGCCTTTCCTGAGGTCCCCATAACAGCTGACCCCATCCATCTGCCCTGAAGAGCTACGCTTCAGGTCTGCATTCAGAAGACAGGAACCTGAAGGTCTCCGAGTCCCAAGAGCCAAGCTTTCAAACAAGAGGGCGGGGCGAGGGGGAAGGCCGAGCTAGACCTCAGTGCCAGTGAAGCCTCTATCTAGGAGCTGCCCCTGGGGTCCTTTCTACAGTTCAGACAGTCCCCAGGCTTCCCAAGAGCTAGAGAGGGGGCCTTCTTCTGTTCCTTGGGGATCTGTAGTGGGCTGGCCTGGGGCCTATGGGCATTGAACCCATCATGTCAACTCCCAGAACTTCCCAGCGGTTGTTTCCAGGGAGAGAAAGGCTACCAAAGTCCAGTCCCAGAGTGCCTTGTGGCCAGCCTGTCCTCTTCTGTGCCTGTCCAGGACCCCCCCTCTCCCATTTGGCTTTCTCCTGACTGACTCTCTTCTCTCCATCCTATTACCAGATTGTTGTCCTATGGGTCTAGTTTTCTTCTTCTTCTTCTTCTTCTTCTTCTTCTTCTTCTTCTTCTTCTTCTTCTTCTTCTTCTTCTTCTCTCTCTCTCTCTCTCTCTCTCTCTCTCTCTCTCTCTCTCAAGTAAGACAAGGTTTCTCTGTGTAGCTCTGGCTGTTCTGAGACTTGATTTGGTTGACCTTGAATTCCTGAGTACTGGGATTAAAGGCATGCACCTCCACTGTCTGGTGACTGTTCTAATTCTTAGTTAACTGAGCTCTGGTTAAGTCCACAGCTTGCACAAAGCTTAGCAACTCCAGAGTTCTCAAAAGTCTCTTTGACTGTTGAGGACTTTTCTGACTAGACCCTCATCATTTTCTAGACCTATCCAATCAATGCACACACAGTCTTTTCTAAAGCTGACCCAACTTTGCTCCCTGACTATACTGAGATACTACACAAGGTCAGGTTCAGGGGTCGGTATAAATGCCACATCTTTTATTCAAGAGTAGAGGCTGCAACAGTTGGAGCTTCAATGATGCTCCATAGCTTTTTGCTAACTCAGTTACTAGTGACTACACCTCTTGCTGCTGGACCTTCTTGGAGATCTTATTCATCTCTGGGCAGTGTTAACCCATGGTCTAGGATGAAATGTCTATTTGCCAAATACATGTATGGATGACTAAAATGTTGCTCCTATGCTGCATATAGCAGCGCCAGACTCCAGGCAACTTTGAAAACTGGAACCTGTCAGTTCACGGTGCTTCATACAATGTGCACCAAAGTGCATGCTGAAAATTAGTGGCCAGGACATTGAGAGAGATGCATATAACAGCTTCTGGGGCTAAGAGTGAACAGCTTCAGCCCAGAATCCTAAGCTGTGTGTCTCTCCTAGAATGCTAAGCTGAGGCTAAGAGGCAGCTGGTATATCTCAAGAGGAAAGACAGACTGAAGGAAGGCCCACAGGTTTGGATCTGAGCAACCGGTGACCAGAGTGGGGAACTCTGCCGCTCTTCCCCGGGAGCATAAGAATTTCTTTCAGAGTTTCAAAAACAGGAGACTGGTTTTGTGCTGTTGGCAGATTGTTTCCTTGGCAAGTTCTGAATGCTGAAGACAGGTGGGATCAGCAACTTCCCATAATGCCCATCAGCTGCATTTAATTCTGGGGGTGGTATGCAGCCAAGGAGGAGAAAGGAACTGGGAACTAAGACTGTGTACCTATCACTCTCGTGTGTGTGTGTGTGTGTGTGTGTGTGTGTGTGTGTGTGTTTGTACACGCATATTTGTTCTAGCTCTTTCATAATAGCATTTGTTTTTTCCTGGCCTAGGGCCTGAACTGTGAGTGCTGTTTTAACTTTTGTCTTCACCACAACAGAAAAAGGCCCAAATGGGCTACTATTCGTGGAAAAGCTGGCGTGTGTATGTGTGTGTGTGTGTGTGTGTGTGTGTGTGTGTGTGTGTCCAGAGCTCTGAGAGAAGTTTGCAGGGCTGAGGATGGAAGTTTTAGGTTCTGCCAGGATTCCTGATGCTGCTGCCTGCTGGGCTTCTGGACCAGCAACTTCCTGGTCTGCTTTAAGGAAGCCAGAGATGGGGAAGCACAAGAAATAAAATTCTAGCCCCTAAAACCTGAAAAAGACTGCTTTTACCCTTCTACCCATCCCCAACTCCCAAAAAGAAAGAAAACTGTAGTCCAAAATCAGCAAGACCGAGGACTCTTGGGAGGTCAGACACTAGGGGTATGCACCTCTCCAGCAGCAAGGCCTGCTCACAGAGCCACTGCTGCACTTCCCCTTTGGACAGACGCTGCCCTCCACCTGGGATCCTGGAAGCCACTCTGCGCACACAGCTAGCCTCAGTTCTCAATGTGGACTAGGCTTTCCTCAAACAAAACACCTGCTAAGGGGCCTCCCTCTGTCCACGTGTACAGTTTCCAACTCAGGGCTCTTGCACATGCTGAAATTCCTACCAGCACATCCTGTCTAGTACTCAGCCCAAGGACTCTGCGTAGGTCCACTTTCTCTGGAACGCTTCCCTGACCCCACTCATGAGTGCTGGCCCCTCCTTGTCCCTCCCACAATCCCCATCACACTGAAGGCGTCAGCTGCCTAGCTGTTAGCTGTTTAACATCATTCAACTCCAAGTTCTGAGGGGAAGCATGGAGACCCCTTCTCGGGCTCTGCCCACTGAGGGCAGCCCTCCATGACACTCGCCTCATCAAGCCCTGCTAGAGACCACTGCCCCAGCTGACAGTACTCTGGTTCTGCTGGAGAAGCAGCGGTTCCTTGGCCACTTAGAATCTTCTGGGCATGAGCCTCACAGATTCCAGGCAAGCTCAGAGTCCATAAATCCCTGCAAAATGGACCTGGAGAAGGCTGAATGACACTTCATCTGTCTCTCTCTCCTCCTCCTCCACCCCCCCCCCCCAGGCTCAAAGCTGCAGCTGGCTGGCTCAGCCAATACTGCCAGCTGCTCATGTCCCCGGCAAGGGATTTCTCCTCCATAAAGAGAGCCCAGCTTCAGATGCGAGAGATGGAGTAGGCTGCAACTGACAACAGGGCTTGAACTCTGACCATTTCAGTTCAGGCAGGGAGAAGGAAAGTGCCCCATGGAGGCAGGGCGGGCGGCAGTACAGAAAGCCATTCCCCGGAGGCAACATCAGCAGATTTGTTACTCTTGGCCTGATGCACATCAGGGCTTCTCCTTCATGGTCTTTCAAGCAAATGGCTGGACCAGGCCTAGAAAGTCTGTTTAGATGCTCCCTTGTTTGGAACTAGGAGCAGCAAGGGGGCTGGAGGTAGGAGGTAAGGAGAGTGAGAATAGCCTGCAAACGCAGTTGCTGGTGGGTTACAAAGTGGCTTGAGCCCTACCACTGGGAAGTGCTAATTGGTTCTTAAATGTGTGAGGCCAGCAGAAAGCCGAGGCTGATGCTGGCAGTGTCATACCTGAAGTAGGTGAGAGAAGGACTGCTGGCATGCCCAGCTGTATCCACAACATCAAAACGCTGCTACCAGAGGAGCACCAAGAATCTCACTTGTAGCAGTACCAATATGCCACGCTAGCTGAGGAGAGATAAGCTAGGGGCCCTGCCGTGGCTCTGGAAGGAGCGCTCCCCTATTGAACCTCACTTTCCACGCACCCTTTTTGGTAGACAGCCTTGGTCCTTGAAGAGCACAGGTCTAATCCTCCCTGAGAGGACAGACGGATTTTCAGTCAGATGTCCCTGGCTCCTACCTTCACCAGGACCTGAGGATGCTGCCCCTGGTTCCTCTTCCTCCCTCTCAGTCTGTGTTTCAGCATTCTGCAACTGGAGAGCCAGAGTCTGGGTGCCCTGAGATGTCACAGAGGTGGTTGGGTTCCGAGGTTGCAACCCAATTGCATTCATCAAGCCCATGTCTCTGTCTGTCCGCCACGTGGCTCTGCTGGTTCTAAAGTGAAAAAGACAAGTCAGGAAGGGCTTGGGTGGGTCCTTTACAGAAGTCTTGGCTTCCATACCAATTCTAGGCCTGCAGCCAAAGAGGGGAGAGTCATGATACTACCAGTACCTCTTCATGGTAGCCATGACAAGAGCCTTGTAGCCTGGGAGTACAGCTGCCACAGAGAACCAGGCGCCAGGCTAGTGCTCGCCTCTTGTTGGGTATTTCTCAGACACAGACTTCTGAGCCAAGAAAAGGCAGGAAAGCGGAGTCCTAGACTGCTGACCCTCACCACACCCTCACTTTCAGCTTCTTCTGGGATTATCCTTTTAGCCGTATTCTGTATCCCTACAGGAAGCAGGACCAGCCTTAGGTTTCCCACTGAGCCAGTATTTTGTTTTTACAACGTCCCAGGTTTCATTCATGGATTAAGTGAAGAAGATGCTTAGTGTCAGATCTCTATCTTTGGTGGCCCCTGGGCTAGAGCCCTCACTTGGCAGCTTGGTCCTTGTGACCCTAGTCATCTGAAAGTGATACCCTACTCCTCAAGTCTCCTTGGGCAAATGAGCAGATTACACGGGGCAGCATTTTTCTCCAGGGCTCTTTATTTTCACTCCAAGTGTGCCCAGACACCATGGCCAGAACTAGAGACTAGAACAATAAGGGTTTTGTCTTCTTTTGCAATTACGTGTAGGATATGGGTGTGAGGATATGAATGCACATATGAATGCTTGCAGGGACTAAAGGCGTCAGGTATCCCTGGACCTGGAGTTGCAGGTGGTTGTGAGTTTCCAACTTTAGCTTACCCAGGCCGCTCGCTGCTCCTGCTACTTGAGTGGACGGTGAAGACTGTTTCATTTAGCTGGTCCCAGTAGTACTCGATGCCAGAGTTTAAGGCCCTGATGGTCCATTGGAAAAGGTAAGAAATAAAAGGTGAAAAGTATCAGGGAGGTAGTTAGGAATTCTTGACAAATTCTGGACTTAGGTGCTGTGGTGGGGTGGTCCATTCAGAAAGGAGAAGGTCCAGAAAGCTCCCGCAGTAAGGTGCTCAGCACTAGAGCACCTCATATATCTTGACTATCCCAAATGCTTTCAGCAGGCTTCTCCTTGGAGCCAAGAGAGGCAATTAAAAACGCCAATATCAGATATGCAGCAGGTTCCAAGTATCTTTTAGAAACACAATGGTCCAGACAGTGATGAGGACAATATAGATCCCTAAACACAACGGCTGCCTGCCTGCCGGGGATTTAGTACTAACAAAGTGCCTACTCGGCATGCATAAGGCCCCAGGTTAAATCTTACAAAAGGGCTCTACAGAGAAACCCTGTCTCAAAAAAAACAAAAAAACAAAAAAACAAAAAAACAAAAACAAAACAAAACAAAACAAAAAAACTTTACCACTACAGACACAGACTAACTTGCTTTGGAAGATTCCTCCCTATCCAAGCAGAATGGTAAATAACTATACACTAGCAACTTGGGAGATAAAGGTAGAAGGATTGAGAATTCCAGACTTGTCTAGGCTATATGAAACTCTATATCACAAAATAAATAAAGAGAAAATTAAAGATCCCCTTCCCCCCAGACAGGGTTTCTCTGTGTTGTCCTGACTGTCCTGGAACTCACTCTGTAGAGCAGGCTGGCCTCGAACTCAGAAATCTGCCTGCCTCTGCCTCCCAAGTGCTGGGATTAAAGGCGTGCGCCACCACCGCCCGGCAAAGATCCTTTTCTGATGAAGTATTGCCTTGTAACAAACACTGTGTTTAAGAACGGTGCTAGTGATGGCTGTAAAGTGTAGAATCAAGACGTGGGAAAGAGGGTTGGCTTTTAAAGATTTCTTTTTATTTTACATGTATTATGATGCTTCAACATACATATGTGCACCACAGTCATGCTTGGGCCTGTGGAAGCCAAGCAAGGGTGTGGGGCCCCCAGAACTGAAGCTACTTGTTATCAGCTGCCAGGAGAGAGCTAGGAATTGAACTTGGGTTCTCAGAAAGAACAGCAAGTAAACCCAGTGAGGAATGCTGGTGCAATCATAGCATAAATGTTGTAGAAGTAGCCAACCATTTCGTAACTGGATTTAAGTCATTTAAGTTCATCCCATGAAATGGAACCCATGCCTGACACTGCTAGGTGGCTAAAAACCTGAGATTGATAGTCAGTTGGCCTAGAAGAAAACCAACACTATCGTCTGTTAAAAGAACACACCACTAACATGACTCATTGACATTCTGCTCTGCCCATACACCAGCGCTCCACTCTGCCATCATCAGAGCAGCTGGAGACGGCGTGCGCCACGGTGAGAATCAACAGAAACCCACAACTAGACAGTGTGCAGAGAATAGAAGACTTTGGGCCACTCCTCTAAATGGGATGTCTTCATCAAACCCTTCCCCTCAGGGCTCTGAGAGCTATGCAGAGGAGGTGGAGGAGAGATTCTAAGAGCTGGCGGTGGTGGAGACTCTAAGGAAGCCTTATTCCCCAGCTATAACAAGACCAATGCACACACAGACTCACAGCCTGTGGGAACACGCACAGGACCTGGGCAGGTTTAAGCTAGATGGGCTCCCAGTGCTAAGAGGGGAAAGTGGACATGGCCACCACTTTTAGCCAAGAAGCCACCTACAATGATACCTGCTTGCAAAGAAAAAGTTAATTTTTCTCCAATGAAGTTTCACTGGGTAGTATATTAACCACACTTGGAGGTGAGGCCCCACTCCCAGGGCAGTTGGCCAACACAGAACAAGCTCAAGGACATTTTTGTAGACTTTTGTCTCACAGTGCTTTGTTTGGGCACTAGTTTGTACCAATGATCTTTTACTTGTATATTCTTGTTTCCATTTATATGGTTTTATGTGTTTGTGTTTCCTGCTTTCTTCTTTCTTTTCTTTTTCCTTCCTTCTTTCCTTCTTTCCTTCCTTCCTTCCTTCCTCCCTCCCTCCCTTCCTTCCAAGAGAAACAAAGGGCGTGGAGTTGGGTGAATGGGGGGTCTGGGAAGAGCTGATGAGAGGGAAAGTATGCTATTGCATAAATATTTTTTTTTAACTGGGCAGTAGCAATACATGCAAATCCCAGCACTCAGGAGGCAGAGCCAGGTGGATCTCTAAGTGGAAGGCATGGATTATAGAGTGAGTTCTAGGACAGCCAGAACTACACAGAGAAACCCTGTCTCAAAAACAACTAACCAACCAAATTAAAAAAAAAAGAAAGAAAGAAATCCAACTAAAATAAAAAGAACAGCAAGTGCTCTTAACTATTGAGCCACCTCTCCAACCCCTCAAATATTTTTAAATATTTAGTGTAGCATGTGTATATCACACGGTATGGTGGGCATGTGAGGGCTTGAGGATAATGTGTGGGAGTTGTACCTTTACCCATAGATATATCTACTAAACAAACAAACAAGGTTTTTTAAAGTTCACTAATTAGCTCTCGTAGACAGCCTAAATGATATCTAAAATACCCCACAATTCTCCTAAACAAGTCAGGAAATCAAGTTCCTGAAGAGTTCTGTTCTTCCAATTTCCTATTCTAAATTCCAACATCAGTGTTTAGAAGGTAGACATGGTTAAGTGAGGCCATTTGGATAGGCCCTAATCTGATAAGACAATGGTCAAACAAGAAAAGGGACAGAGGACTCTCTTAGAGGCACAGTAATGGCATGGTGAGATGTAGGCACCTATAAACAAGGAAGTCGGCCCTCTCAGGAAACTCTGAAGGTTGTATTTCCAACCTCCAGAACTGTAAGATAATCAGTATTTGTTTAAGCCACAGGTCAATGTGTTTTGTGAAGGCAGCCTAAATAGATTATGATATACTCTGGTATGTCAGTTTATAACCTGGGGGCAGTGTCACTCTCCTTTGACAACAGAACATCCCCAGAGAAAAAGAGATGGAAGTCAGCTAGAAGAAGGTGGGTCTGGGAAGAAGTTTGAGGGGCTTCTTTTCCAATCCTAATGAGTCAGCACAGGCATGGCTGAGAGAGGACTACAGTGGAAGGCTGGGCTGCCTTGTGCAGAAGGAAGCAGAATTGGGGAGAGCCCAGATCCAGCTGTACAGAGCCTGTCATTCTGCGTAGAGGCATCGCCTGAGGGAATGCTAGATTTCATTCTGGGCTCTCTTACATGCTTATATACCTCCTGCTCACTGGACTTTTATTTGAACCACTCTATATAGAGTACAGTCTCACTTCTACAAAGAGTTATTTCTGTGGGGTCTGAAGACTACTGGAGAGCAAAGGAGAGAGGTAGCCTTGCATTAAGAAAAGGCAAATGGCCAGAGACAAACTACAGATCCTCTCAAAAAACTCTTTTTGGTGAGCAAATCCTGGCTGCATTATGTTAATGTGAAGCCAGCTGCCAAGAAGCCTTTGATGTACAAACTTGTCAAGATTTATTGACAGGCTGCAATACCATGTAGGCCTCTGCCAAATCCCTCCTCTGTAATTCCTGTTACTCGGGGTTAGTTAGTGACAACAAACTGTTCACACCAAACCTACAACAAACCATGTACTGTGTGACCAGGAACCTTCTTCCTCTCTCAGTAAGGAAACTTTGGAAAAATCAGTCTGTTCTGGGACCACCAACATGACACTAGAAGCCATGGACCCCCACACAATACCCCCATCAGGCTGCATGTACCATCCCTTAAGAGCTGGGGACTGAGCTGGGCGTTGGTGGTGCATGCCTGTAATCCCAGCACTCTGAGAGGCAGAGGCAGGTGGATTTCTGAGTTCGAGGCCAGCCTGGTCTACAGAGTGAGTTCCAGGACAGCCAGGACTACACAGAGAAACCCTGTCTCAAAAAAAAAAAAAAAAAAAAAAAAAAAAAAAAGAAGAAGAGCTGGGGACTGAAGATGTCACAGCTGGGTGTGCCATTACAGGTCCATAGAAGAATCTGGGAGGGTTAAGGATGGAGGATCCTGAGTTTGAGTCCTCCTCCCTGCTCTGTTTTGTGGCTAGTGAGCATGACAATGGCATGTTTTGGATTTGATTTCCTATCTGGGTATTGTACTAAAGGATCAGAGTTGATGAGACCTTTTCTGGTGACTAAATGTCACTGATTCTGCGTTTTAGTTAAGAGAATGATTTTCAGCCAGCTCTTTCTTTCTTGGGACTTGGTAAGGATGAACGAGTGAGTCACTGTTTGTTCTAGGTTCTTCTTGGGAGTTAGACAAACAGACAAAGGGATAAAGACTGGGAAGGTCTACAAGGGGCAGTGTTTCAAATGGACTTCTACATAGCACCCAGTTCTCTTCAGCAGCCTAAGCTGTGTTTCTGGGTGTGGCCCTCTCTCTCCGGCTCCTTGAGTAGAAGGAAAAGCAAGCCTTGCTTTCTCAGTGATCCCAATGTTCTGTTAACACGATCTGTGGCTCGGAACTTCCCAACTTCCTAAGAACACTCTTCATCTGACGGGGATGTCTCTGATGACTGCTTCCAGGAAGACTGCCATTTATCTGCACCATCTCTATGGTGAGGGAAAGATCTGGCACCTGGCTCTCCTGGCTAGCCTAAAGGAGAGTCTCTGTGGAAGTTCTGGCTCCCTTTTTCATTCCGAAATATGCCTTTCCCCTCCTTGGTTAATAATGCTTGATTATAATTACCATTCACACTGGTAGCTCCCTCAGACAGAACTGAGGCTTTATAAAGAGTGCCATCCTTGTCCAAGGTTTTAGGCATTCTACACTCAGATTATTTCTCTTCTGCTAATCTCTATTCTGCCTTCTGAGCTGATTCTAGAAGCTCCCCTCACCCTCATTTACAGGGAAAATCCATGAAGCCAGCCAGTGGTCCTTACACTCACTGTGAGGGTCAGCAGTGGTGGCCAGGCTGACAATCAGCCAGAGGCACAGCATCCTGGAGTTAGGGAGGTACAGCTCATTATCAGGAAGAGGAAAGGGGATTACTGAGCTTATCTGCCATGGTGGTGGGTTAGCCTGGTACAGGCCCTCATGGGACAGTCTTTTCACTAGTCCTAATAGTTCTTTCCTAGGGCCAGTGAGATGGGGTATTCTTTAGAGCCTTTGTCTATTGGCAAGTAGGACTTAACAATCGCCAAGAGATACCCAAGAAGCTTGTTCCCAGTCTTTGTGCTTGGCAAGAGGACTGAGGCTGAGACAATGGGAAAGAATCAAGAGCAGCATTAAGAGCACAAAATGCAGTGCAGCTGCCTGTGCTGGACAAGGCAGACAACCACCTGTTTTGGGGGAGGGCTGCAATCTTGGCCCAGCTGGTGGGCTAGATTCTGTGCCCTTGGGAATGGGTGTGCCAGGGACTGCGTCACACAGGGACAGGCAGCAAGCCTTCAGCAGCTGCCTATGAAACAGACTGCCACTCTGAGCTCCTAGTTCTCTACTTGTTCTTAGTCTAGGCAAGAGGCCTATCAATCATAGATGTCAACGCTGGCTTATCTTCCTATTTTCCAATGTACCAGACACCTGGTTCACCTAAATAGGACCTAGAGGCCTTAGGGAATTATAAAAGCATGGATGTGTTCCTGTGGTGTATTTTTATGCAGGAGAGAATATGTTGCTCTCTTAAAAAAAAAAAAAAAAGAAAAGAAAAGAAAAGAAAAATGAAAAAGGGAGTTGATTCTTTCCTCCTACCATGAGAGTCCTGGGGACTGAACTCAGATCATCAGACTTGAGATCCAGGCCCTTCACTGTCTGAGCTATCTCAAAGGCCTTGTTTTATGTTTTATTTTGAGATAGAGTCTTGCTATCCAAGCCATGTTCAAACTCAAAGACTATCCTCTTGCTTCAGTCACTTGGGTGATGGGATTATAGGCATCACCACCATATGTGGTTTTAGAGGGATTTTTTTTTTATATGAAAAAAGGCTTAAATATCAGTTGTAGGAAAAGAGATTTGAATTGGAAAATTCAGAGACCTAATTCTAACAGTGATTTGTGTGTGTGTGTGTGGGGGGGCAAAGATAACCTTGGCTGAAGTAAAAATAAAAGATATGAAGGTGGCTGAGCTTTAAGTCCAGGAGAGTGGAAAGTGCCTGTGATGGGGAGTTTGAGGGAATCTAGGCTACAATGTGTGTCAAGGTCAGTCAGCTTTGGCTATATACTGAGATCTTGGGGTATCTTTGCAGAACTTAAGACAAAATCTCATCCATGCTAAACGTTTGTGAGACCCTAAATTTCCTGTCTTACGGCTATAGGAGCCCAAGCAATCAGAATAAATAGATAGTAGAACCATAACTGGTGGATAAGTTACCCCCACTTGGCCTGGGATAGGCTTGTTTCATGGTCTAGTGCCCATTTTCTTTAGAAAGAGGCTTGAGCTCCTAGAAGCCCAAGATGGTTTAAGCTCACTGAGACTCTGGGATGCTGAAGACAACATATGGGGAGAAGAGAGAAAATAGAGGCCAAAGCCACCTTCATGTTTGGCTGAGGAGTCTGTGACTCACACCAAATATGTGGGCTTGGGTTTGAGGCATGACATCTAGGAGGAGGGGTGACGACAAACTGGGTTACAGAGTGCCTCTGGAAGGGAATCACTTTGAAAGGGAGAGGGCTAGAGTACTTTGCTAGGGACAAAGGTGAGTGGTGGGAGCCAAGGATAAAACCAGACTGTGGAAAAAACAGGTCTCTGAAAAACAGGAAAAGAAATGCCCAGAACTATAATGTTGGTATGAATAAAATTATAGTTCAGAATTCTATACCAATTTTGGAAAGGATATCTACTAGATTTATCTTAGGAATTCCTAAGGAGAAGAAATAAGATAGCCAGGCAGCCTCTCATGTGGTTTGGGGAAAAGAAGTATTTGAGAACCCACACAGATTCTGGACCAGAGACAGCACAGAGAAAGGGCAAAAAGTGATAGGTTCAGCATCTGTGCTAAAAGTAGCTCAGAGATGTAGGCTTTGTTATGGAAAGACACAAGAGTTAGTGAGAGAGCATTCCTGGACACAGAAACTTAGGAGCAAGCAGCAGTCAGAACAAGGCCATCTCCCTTCTACAAAAGCAACTTCGCTGGGTCAGACTTAAACAGCAGCCTCTTTTGGGGAGGGTATCCAAATATTCAAGATGGAATCAAGGCTCCAGGCGGTGGTGGTATACGCCTTTGATCCCAGCACTTGGGAGGCAGAGGCAGGGGGATTTCTGAGTTCGAGGCCAGCCTAGTCTAGAGAGTGAGTTCCAGGACAGCCAGGACAACGCAGAGAAACCTTGACTCAAGAAATAAAAAACAAAAAACAAAACAAAACAAAACAAACAAACAAACAAACAAAAACCAAACCAGGAATCAAGGTACTGCTGGTTGTAATGAACTGGGTTTTCCCTCCCTAATGCCACTGTCAACACAGCTGAGAGCTGATAGGGTTAATCACCAGATACCTACCAGACCATAAGAACTGATCCAAAAGCCTGGCAGAGGTGGCACATGACTTTAATCCCAGCATGTGGGAGGCAGAAGCAGGTGGATTTCTGAGTTTGAGGCCAGCCTGGTCTACAGAGTGAGTTCCAGGACAGCCAGGGCTATACAGAGAAACCCTGTCTCGAAAAACCAAAAAAAAAAAAAAAAAAAAAAAAAAGAACTAATCCAAAACAGGAACTTCAAGGAAGCAACCAACCAACCAACCCCCACCCCCATCAAGGCCCCACTAAGCACAAAGGCAGTATAGAAGGTGGGGATGTAGATCAGTTGAAGAATGGTTGCCTAGCAAATTAATGTACAAAGCCCTAGTAAAACATAAACTGGCTGTGATGTCACATGGCCATAATCTCAGCGCCTGGAAGGTGGAGGCAAAGGGGGTCAGAAGTTCATGATCTTCCTTGGTGATATAAATTCTGAGGCTAGACTGGAAATCATAAGATCTTGTCTGGAAAAAATAAAATAAAAAGAAATAAAGAAAACATGGGCATTCCCAAAGGCCAAAGGCCTTGCATGACCAGTCCCAACAAGCACTCACTCGGGTCTGCACAATGCCCTAGAAGACTGCACCAAGTGAAGAGCAGCATTAGGGAAGCCTGGAGACAGAAGTGGCACTTAGTCAGCTGGAACCCCGCAGTGCCCCGCGGCAATCAGCCTGCTCTGCAGCAGCACAGCAGAGCCCCCCTCTCTCCACCCGGCTGGGTCTGCAAACTGATAATAATCAGGCTGATCCTGGGCTCTTAGTATGTGGCTGGAGACACCTCTATCCTTCAAAAAGCCAGAGGAAGGGAAAAGGGTGTCATTAGGTCAGATGTGCTTCTGCTCCCCTTTTATTCCTTACTTCAAAATCAGGGAATAATCACTGTGACTTCACATCGAGCTTTTCAGTCTGCCCCCACTATTATGAGCTATAGCTTCTAGTAGAAAAACAGCAGGACACAGAGACAGTCTGTTGGAGATCAGTAGCCTGACTAATTAGTTTGATTTATTTATCTTATGTGTATGTTTTTAAAGCGTATTTTATTATATGATTATATAACAAAATATCATTACATTTTATAATTTTATAATAGTTATAATTTCATAATATTAAAAAGATAAAATAAATGTTATTTTATGTGTATGTTTACATGTATGTATATGCATGAGTATCCTGGTACACATGGAGATCAGAAGAGAGAGTCAAATCCCCTGGAACTAGAGTTACAAATGGTTGTGAGCCATCACATGAGTACTGAGAACCTAACCTGGGTCTCTTCAACAGAAACAGTGCTCTCAACTGCTGAGCCATCTCTTCAAGTCCCTAGATTTTGGGGGGTGGGGGGTGGGGTAGGGGCAAACGCTATTCCCAGTTTTATTTATTTGTTTATCTAGGTTCTTTAAGACAACAGGATTTCTCTGTTTAATAGTCTTGGCTGTCCTGGAAGTCAGGGTCAGACCAGGTTGGCTGGCCTTGAACTTACTGAGATCTGCCCACCTCTTGTTTCCTGAGTGCTGGAACTACAGGTGTGCAACACTATGCTAGCTTTAATTTTATTTGTTACTGTCTGTTACATTTATATAAAAATTAGACCACTTGTTGAATTTTTGTAGAAAAAGTTTTAAAAAGAACCTTTGTTATCCACTCTTTTGCCTGCGGTGACTTTGCTATCAATTGGAAAACAGGTAAGAGACAGCAAAGGAAAATATAACATTGTCTAGATTCAAGAAAGCAACCACTGCAGTGTCTGGTTTTTGCTTTGCTTTCTTTTGGCAGTGCCAGAGATTGAACCTAAGAACTTACACATCCTCGACTCTATCACTGACCCACACTCTCAGCTCTGTTACTTAGAAACTGGAGCTAGGGCTGGAGAGGTGGTTCAGCGGTTAAGAGCACTGACTGCTCTTCCAGAGGTCCTGAGTTCAAATCCCAGCAACCACATGGTGGCTCACAACCATCTGTAATGAGATCTGATGCCCTCTTCTGGTGTGTCTGAATACAGCTACAGTCTTGTATAAATAAAATAAATTTAAAAAAAGAAAAAAAAAAGAAACTGGAGCTCACTATATAACCCACGCTGCTCACGATCTTCCCGCTTCATCCTCTAAAGCAGTTAGGATCATATGGGTACCAGACTACACCCAGCAACTAAAACTTTTTTTTTTTTTTTTATTGGTACAGTATTTGGAATGAAGAGCTAACTTCATCTTGAGAGAAGAAGTTTAAGTAGCCTGGGAAATTGCGGTGCAGGGACCAACATAAAACAGAGGATTTTTTTAAATTCCCTCTTTTCTGCGATAGGGTCTGGTTATGTAATCCAGGCTTGTTTTGAACGTCATCCTTCTGCTCATCTTCTTCATGTACTACCTCCAATACCTCTCCAGCAGGGTTTGGACTGTCCGTGTAAAAGTACCTACCTGTCTGACCAGGCCTACAAGTCAGTACTATTTTGTTTAGTCCTCTGTTCAGATAATGTCCATACACCCTGCACCCCTCCCTCCCTTGAGCAACTCACTCTGGTCGGCAGATCACCAGGTCTCCTTTGTTGGTGCCATAGGCCAAACCAAGCCCTGGCTCGGGTAGCCAACGGGCAGAGTTGATGCTGACGTGTCTCCGCTGGTCAGCAGGCATGGGGTAAAGGACGTTGAAAACTCTCTGCATAGGAGACAGAGAAGAGAATGGAAGGAGAAACAACTTGTTATCAAAAATAACAAAATGCAAGGATCAATTACCACAGGGGAGGGAGGAAACTTTAGGCTGGAATGGGATATTTGAGACTCTGGGGAAGGAGGAGTGGGAGCACTGTCACTCTCCGAGAGCAAGGTTTAGGAGCACACTTAACAGTCTGAGCTTCTCAGTGCCCCTCACCGCATCCCTCTGGCATCAGGACCTTAAAGCCTCACCCACAGCCCACCACACTGGAACGGACTGGCCATAACTTTCCTCTGACCAGCATAAACCAGTGACAGGCAACCTGGGCTGGTAGTATTGTTACTATGGAAACCCAGATATCTCACAGTAATAGGGAATTGGAGGTGATAGGGGGGCGGGAGGGGGTGACAACATCAGAGAACATTCTTAATTCATCTAATTAAAAGCACTGTTAAAACTGCTATTGTTAAGGAAACCCAAAAGGTGTATTCAGATGTGGGGAGTAGAGCAGAGGGGAATCTTCTACTTGTGAGTGAGTGCCTTCTGGCTTATATAAACCACCATTAGATGGATCTCCTTAAAGGCAAAACTTTCCCTTTCAGTGACTTCTGTTATCTTCCCAAGTTAGTCTGTCCTGAGGGTGACCTAGCTACATGTTGAGTTTGGGCTGTAGGGAAATCCAGCTACAAGGTCTCTGACCTGAGAATCATTTAAAAAGAACCTTTGGTCAGAGATTGAGGCAGGGAGGAGAGAAATAAAAAAACAGAGACATTTACTAGGACCTAACTTTGAACCCTGATGTGACTACATAACAACCTGATCTCAGCCTAAAACTCTCCCACACTCAAGGCTGAGGATAAAGCCCAATTGGTAGAGCACTTGCCTAAGCATGCATGAAGCCCAGAGTTTGATCTCCACATAAACTTGGCCTGGTGATATACAACTGAAATCCCAGCACTCAGAAGGTAGAGACCAGCCATCTTTCAGTACAGAAAATTAAAAACTAGCAAACTAGCCTGGGCCATGTGACATTCTAGCTAAAAAAAAAAAAGAAAAGAAAAGAATGAAAGAAAGAAAAAGATAAAAGAAAAAGTGAGATACAATACTCAATAGTAGAACACTTGCCTAGCACAACGAAATCTTGGGTTATATGCTGAGTACTTCAAATGCCAGTGAAATGAGGGGGTGGGGGAGACACAGGATCAACCAACTCCCACTATAAACCACAACACACTTGCATTCAGATAACTATGGAAACTTAAGCATTGAGGGACATAAAAATTGTCTGGCGTGGCACAAGCTTATAAATGGAGGCTGTTGACCTTGTTGCTGGGAACATCCTTCCAGGTTCTTCAGAAACCTGTGAAAGGACAGGGATCAAAACTCATCTCCTCTGTCTCATCTCATGTCTCTCTGCTTTTGTTCTAGCTTCCCTGGGTTTTAAACTATACAGTAGGGATAAACTTTCTCTACCTTTACTTGCTTCTAGGGATCACAGAGGCAGGGTAGTTCAGAAAGCAATACATATATGAAATTTAGGATGGTTTGGTAACTTTAAAAAAATATTATTGTTATTATTGAGACAGGGGCTTGCCCAAGCTGTCATTCAATTTTTGTGTTCAAATGATCCTTCTACCTCAGCCATATCTAATTTTTTTTCTTCTTTCAGATAGGGCCTCTCTGTAGCGCTGGCTGTCCTGCAACTTGCTCTGTAGACTAGGCTGGTCTCAAGCTCAAGAGGTCCACCTGCCTCTGCCTCAGGAGTGCTGGGATTAAAGGTGTGCTTCACCACACTTAGATGATAATTATTTTTCTAATTATTCTAATAAGCGGCTAAAAAGGAGAAAGAAAATAATATGCATAAAATATATTATATGAACACAAAAAAATTAAAAAGAGACTACAAAAAAAATAATGAAGTAAAAAAACTGGAGTGTGTATAGTGATGCACGCTTGCCCAAACTGTCCTTCAGTGTTGTGTTCAAATGACCCTCACCTCAGCTCTTGAGGCTGGGTAAGAGGACCTCAGTTTTGAGGTCAGCTTAGGCTACATGGTGTGATCCTACCTCAATGTCCCACTCCAAAGAGGTAAAAATCAAACTAAGGGACTCCTCTATAATCTGCTCAAACGGAGTAATCTTGGGTTTGAGAATATGGGTATGAGGGGCCTTCACAACAGTCTACAATGCATGCACATTCCATGTTACTGCCACACAGACAGAATCCTGATATCAGTAACTTTCCAGGTATGGCACTGAGAAATGTGTCCAGTAGCTGTTGGCACTCTTTCAGAATGGCTTTGCTATGGTCCTAAGGCTGACTGAACTTTTATCTACACAGAATTAGCTTTGGCTTGAGTCCTAACCATGCATGATGTACTACAAAACTCCTGGACTGGCATGACTGAGCACATCTGGGATCCTAGCACCTACAAGCTGGAGATGAGAAAATTAACTGGGCAATAATTTCCCCATACTGACAGATGATGATAGCTCCAGCTCCTCTGAAACCATGTGTGATCTCAGCCATTAGTCTGTTTAAACCAGAAAACAGGTGAGACTCAATCGGGACTGCAGTGGGGATGGGATCAAGTCCATCTGAACAGATAGGACAGCTTTGCCATAGCTAATGTTCAATGAATATAGTTCAAAGAAAGGTTTCCTTAAGATTGTTCAAGTATCCTGAAATTCATCAGGGGATGTGAAAGGTCAAGCCAGTAATCTGCCAATCTCCATGACCCCAGGTCAAAAGTGACTTCCCATAAGGCACACTTCTTAGTTCTAGGACATTGGAAGAGAACTATGAAAACCTGGGGACTCTATGCAAGGTTGGATACAAAATGGAACCACTGATTCATGCCTGAAAAGTCCTGGTTTCACCCGCTTTAGCTGTAGCCAATACCCTGGAACATGACAGATGCTAACAGCACACCTCTCCTCCTCAAGTACAGCATTTTCATTTTGTCTATCATCTATAGAGGAAATGAGAATCAGTATGCTAGAATGAACAGATTTTAGTGCCCATACGGTCTCAGCACATCAACAGGGAATGGGTGAGACTGCCAAAGCTTTATAGTTCCCAGGGAGTCGAGGAAGGTAATGCGTCCTCCACTTCTAGGGTATCCTCTGCATCACCTGCCTAAACTTCAGCTTCAGTAGGAACAAAAGAAAAAGTTCCTGAAAGAAAAGTTTCAAAACTGAAAGCTTTTTTTTTCCTCTCCCTGTTCAGGAGAGTATAAAAAAAGAACAAAAGGTCAGTGGAAAACTTTTAAAACTCAGAGAAATCTGGGCATAGTAGTGCGCATTATAATCCTAGCACCACAGAAGTAGAGGCAGGAAGATTCCAAATTTGAGGCTTTCTTGTGCCACACAAGGCATTCTAGAGAAGTAAGTGTAGGCTCTATAAAAGCCTGTCCCACAACACAAAACACAACACAACACAGGACAAACATGCTACAGCATTTAACCCTTCTTTTCTGCTGCATGTCAATAAAACCCAGGCCATTAATTAGCTCAGCTACAAAACTGCATTGCTCAGAGGCAGCCCATTAAGAAGCTAGGAGAAAAAACCCTCTGTGGTGCTTTTCTGTACATCATCTGTGAAACAGAACCTGAGAGTGAAGGCTGGAGGTCCAATGCAGCTGGTGGGTCCACCTTGCCTTAAGACAAGGACGCTGGTTCAAGAAAGGAAAAATGTGGGACAGAAGGGCTCTGGGATGGAAAACCTGTTAGAAAGCATGAGTTTTCAAAAGAAGGTGATAAGAAGAAAACCAATAGTTTAATTAGATGGGAAAGATTAGTGGAAAGATGACAAGAAACACTGGATAGATGGGTGCCTTTATCAAAGGCCTAGGGTAGGCAGAGGAGGGGCACATGATCACTATTTTAGTGTTTGAGACAGGTTTGACCTTGCTGTACAGCCTAACCTGGCCTGAAACTTATAATCCCTGTTTCAACACCTGGGATGCTGGATCATAGGCATGTATCACCATATCTAGCTTGAGCTTTCTTTCTTTCTGTGGTATTAGGGATCTAATGTATAATTCTGCAGATGCTAAGTGAGTGTTCTATCACTAATATTATACCCCAGAATTCTAGAAATTTTGAATAACATTCGCTATCTCCAAGGCCTGTGTATTTATTTTTGTCTTAAAGATAAAACCTAGGATGTTATGAATACCAGTCAAACACTCTTCCACTTAACCATACCCCAACACTCCTAGTGTGGATTGTTTTTCTTTTGAACATTTATGTCTCTGTCTGTCTGTCTGTCTCTGTCTCTGTCTCTGTCTCTGTCTCTCTCTCTCTCTGTGTGTGTGTGTGTGTGTGTGTGTGTGTGAATGCTCTCATGAATGTCATGGCACACTAGTATAGGTCAGAGGCAAACTTGTAGGAGTCAAATCTCTTCTTCTGTCATGTGGATTGCAGGAATTGACTGAATTCAGATCACTAGGTTTGGTGCCAAACCTCTCCCACATTCCTGAATGCATATTGAAACCTTGACTCTGTTCTTATTATATTCAACACCAAGGCTAATGACATCCTTAGCTACTGATTTCTCCAATCCAGATGCAACAGCCACTCTCCAGTCTCATGGAATAATTCTTCTACTCTTATTTATAAATGTAGGTCCAATGTGAACTTACATTTAATTACATTACTTTTCTTTATTTTTGTTATAAAACACAAATTTTAGGGACAGTTTTTGAACTGATATCTAGCCTCACTCACTGTAGGAGGTGGAGGAAACATATCCTACTTTCCCTTCCACTATTGGTGATTCACTAGGGCTGCTCACATGCTAGGCAAGTGCTCTATTGCTGAACTACATGCCAGTCTAATAAACTCTTCATTCAGAGCTCCCTGGGTCCTAAGCGTTTCAGTTTAATACGTTTAGGAGGCACACAGCAGTTTTCTTTTGAGAAGACATGAATGTGGTATGGACTCCGTTCTACAAGAGACACCGAGGGAAGCGGGGGAACATCAGAGCTGTGTGACTGTCACGGAAAAATTCTCCTAAACTTTCGAAGGGCTCTGATGGCAATTTAATGGTATTTTTAATTTTGTATCTTGTTCTCCCCTCCTCTGTCAAATCACACCAGAGACACCTCTGACTTTTAACTTGCCCCTCCCACTTTTCAGCAATGTTCTGAAGAGAGGAACGTTTTGAGGATAGACTCTTTGTGCTACATCGCAGAAGTCAACTTAAGATAATTGCAGTGGAAACAGCTTTTAATCAACTGACAAGCAGCCTTAAGGAAATTAATGAGGGCAGAATCTTGGGAAGGACTAAATCATTTTTGACAACAAAGCTGTCTTGCTTCTGTCCCAATCTTCCCTTGAAGAAATGGCACCCTTCAAATATACAAAAATAAAGTGTCTGTAATTTCAGTATTTATACCCAACTCAAAGCCAAATCTTCTTCCCCAAGATTAAGAAATAGTTCAGACTCTTGAACCTCCTGAGTGTTCTTCACCAAGCCAGAGTTTTGGATCATCTTTGAAAATAAAAAGATTTAAAATTCAGATGTACAGAGATGTGTAAGATTATACCACAAAGCAGGGTCTGGGGGAAGATGGTGGTGAAGATTAGACACATTAAAATAAAAGTAGGATGGTTCAGAGGAGAGCATGTATGAGAAGTCCTATAAATGCTGGCCAGGACTAATGGCTCCTGGCACACCCCCAGATCCAGGATCTAAGCTACAATGGAAATTACAGAAATATGAGCACTCTGCATATCCTGTCTTTTTAACTAATCTTCTTTTCTGGATATTGTTGTGCTTTTTCAATGAAAATTTCTATAGTCTAGGCTTGTCTTTCTTTTTCTAGTAAGATTTATTTATTTTCATTTTGTGTGTATAGATATTTTGCTGTGTGTGTGTGTGTGTGTGTGTGTGTGTGTGTGTGTGTGTGACATAATATGCATTGGAGGTCCGAGGGCACCTTTTGGGAGCTAGTTTTCTCCTCTCACTATGTGTGCCTAAGCTGTTAAATTCAGATCCAGCTCAATGGCAGGTGCCTCTCTATCTGTGGAGCGGTTTCACCACCCATCCTTGAATCCACACCTCCAGTTCTCAAGTGTGGGGTTCAGGTGTGCATCGTTATTGGCTCAGTTCTAGTCTTTAAGCTTACCAGGGCACTAACACTAGGATGATGGTTAACATGACCCAGAAAGCTTAGGATATAGAATACTCATCAATTTCCCAGTTATTTGGAAATATCTAAAAGATGGTTAATAGGAGGAATGATAGAAGTAAACCAGATGAGAGCTCATCACTGAACAGCAGAACTCATAAAACCAAGAAGGGAAGAGAGACCATGGTGGGTGTAGTTCAGAGGTAGATTTCTGACTTTCTGTGTGCAGGCTCTGGCTTCTGGGTTCAATATCCAGCATCACAAACACATGAAAACCAAACAGACATTCTAAGACATCTTCCACATGGCTAACCAGGGCAATAATGAGTCTTTAAATACAGCTTTACCGCATAAAGAAACATTTTCAATAACTAGGCTGGTATTCCCCCAACCAAGTCAAATGATGGTATTCTTGTCCATCACTTCCACTGAAAGGGAGAAGGTGGGGTGGTCTGTGGGCCAGAGCACTGAGCTTCATGTTCCTAGAGCTTCTTATGTACTGAGAATTGTTTCCAGTTCTTTCTCTTTGTGGTGCTGAGCCTGGTCTTGCACAGGCTAAAAAAGCACTGTACTACTTAGCTCCAGTTCTAAACCATTTGTCTGCCTATAATTTGCATCTGTTGGGGAAGGATAGTCCGTGCTTTGGGGAAAAGAACATGACATGTTACTGATTCTTTTTTTTTTTTTTACACTTTTTATTTTTTATTTTTTTAAGATTTATTTTTATTCATATGAGTACACTGTTGCTGTCTTCAGACATTCCAGAAGAGGGCATCAGATCCTGTAACAGATGACTGTGAGCCACCATGTGGCTGCTGGGAATTGAACTCAGAACCTCTAGAAGAGCAGTCGGAGCTCTTAACCGCTGAGCCATTTTTCCAGCCCATGTTACTAATTTTTATTCTTACTTTCTAGTTGAGAATGCCTAGTAAATCCCTTGTCCTTGAGTCCCTGCCCCAGCCCTGACTTTTTACTCTTTCCCTGAATAACACAGGGCTTATATGATAAAAACAGAAGGAGTGATTTGGTATATGACTATTTCTGGCTTCATTAGTAATTTTGTTATTGTGCTTTTACTTGGTTACAACCAAAGTTATTATAATGTGCAAGTTGCCACTATTTTAGAAAATTAATTGCAGTTTTCTGTTACAATATTGTGCCTTGTTCCAATTAGAAAATGAAAGCTGAGCGGGAACACAGGCAGTTTAGTGTTTTAGGAATTCAGCAAAACTTCAGCTCAGCAGTCTCTAAAAGCCTAACTTAAAACAAAACAGAAATGAACAAAAAGCCCTTACTTGCTCTAGTGAAAGGGAATCAGACAGCAAAGGTGACTGACTTATAGAGAGCCTCAACTCTGAGTTTAGGGGTTCTCTAGTAGACAGAGAAAGGGAAACAGAAAACAGGAACCTGGGCCCAATCTTCCTGCTCTGCAAATTCTTAGAATTAGAAGGAGCCTCAGAAAGCGTCAGGGGGAATACTAAAAGGATCTTCCCTCCTAGAAATAGGACAGAACTGAAAATGACTCAACCTGAAGAATCAAAGCCTTGAAGAGGTACAGACAATTAAGAGAAAGACTTGGAGAGCCTCGACAACCGCAAAGAGAGAGTAGAGGTGAAACACAGGCGCTGAGAAGGCTGAGTGTGGGCCGTGATGGGAATTGCTCTGTTCCACCATGCCCTCCTACCGCGATGAACTATGACAGCTCCATGACCAGGCAGCACTGGTGGCAAGGCAGTTAAAAACAGTTCTAGTCTTTACCAGCTCTATCCTACCAAGCGTGTATACACTACTACCAGAAGTGTATATAAATAGCTGAAGATATAATGGAAATAAAAGCATTGTCTTCTAAAATCTGAAATAAAAGGACAGGGAGACTTTAATCCCTGAGCTTGGAAGGTAAAGGCAGACAGATAGTGAGTCCCCGGGGAGGTTGAGTTTAATGGAAACAGAACACAAACAGCAACAAAATCAGCACAGGATCAAGGCAGGGCATCCCTCAGAATCATGATGGTGTAAGAAAATGTGAGATTGAGTCTCTGCTTGCCTTGCTAAAATACTAAAGCCGACACCTTAGTGAAGGTGGTAGACATTAAGACCAGCAGTTCACAAGCTCATGTGTAAAGCAGAACCACTGGGAGGAAGGGGCTTGTTTGAAATTCTAAAATCCTTTTTTATATACACAAGAGTTCTGCTTGCATTTATGCACAGGCACCACCTACATGTATGGGAGATACCCTTCTTAGAGGTTAGAAAAAAGCATTAGATGCTCTGGAACCGGAGTTATGATGATTGTGAGCCTCCAGGTAGGTGTTTGGGAAGCAGACCTGGTCCTCTGCAAAAGCAATAAGTGGTCTTAGCCACTAAGCCACTTCTCCAGTATGGGAAGCTTGTTTTAAGATACAGACACTGGCTGAGCAGTGGTGGCACACACCTTTAGTACCAACACTTTGAGGCAGAGACAGGCACATTTCTGAGTTTGAGGCCTGCCTGGTCTACAGAGTGAGTTCTACAACAGCCAGGGCTATACAGAGAAACCCTGTCTCAAAAAAACAAAAACAAAAACAAACCAAACAAACAAAAGATACAGACACTGCACCATTGTTATATATTGTAAATACCTTTTATCTGGAGACAAGGCCTCATAATAAACAAGCTGGCCTCAACCTCACAATCCTGATTCAGCCTCTGAGTAGCTGGGATCATCAGAACCCACGCTTGTGACTGTAGGTCTAAAGTGAATCTGTGTTTTGAGGGCCTGTTACCCAGGCACTATAGTTCCAATGCCCAGGGACCACTGTTGAACTCTTGGAATAAGCACACCATGGCTAATATCAACTAGCAATTCATTTATAGAAGAGATTTCATATGGGATCCTGTAAGAGATCATCTCCTGAGAGAGAGAGAGAGAGATCACTTAGAGGGAATTAAAATAAATCAATACCCCAGAGGATTTTCCCCTGGGAATGTCTGTTGGTACAACAAGTTCATCGCTTTGAATATTATCATAGCGAATCCAAGAAGTTATTCCATGGTGGGGAGGGGGAATACACGGTGGAGAAGCTTTAGACTCCTCTGCATACACATGTTTCAAGGGCAAAGCTAACTTTGCACAGAGAGAAGCACCTATGCTAATCTATGCAGAGAAAGAGACAGACAGACAGACAGACAGACAGACAGAGACAGACAGAGAGTTGGGCAGAGAGATCCTTCAGTCCCATTTGAACTTTTGGACATGCTGGGCAGCACACCACAGTGTGCCATTGGATGGTATAGCACAACTAAGAGGGAATGCCAGACTGCCAAGCATGTGTGTTGGCATCTAATGCCTAGCAAGAGAGCAGTAGACCAACTGGACCCCATCTCCCCAGCAGAATCCTCTAACCAAATTCCCTCAGATCTGGCCTCACAGGACAAAAGACACCTTAGATTTGCATGTAGGTATTTGATTTTAGCCAGGTATTTCTGACTGATTATGAAAAAGAGAGCTAGAAAGTTTTGCCTAGGAACTAGGCAAGAGGCCTGGCTTTTGAGAAGTAGCTGAAGATGTGTATTAGCATTGCTGTAATAAGATCCATAAGAAAAATTCTTTAAAAAGATTTATTTCATTTATATGAGTACACTGTAGCTGTCTTTAGACACACCAGAAGAGGGCATTGGATCCCATTACAGATGGTTGTGAGCCACCATGTAGTTGCTGGGATTTGAACTCAGGACTTGTGGAAGAGCAAGCAGCCAGTGCTCTTAATCACTGAGCCATTTCTCCAGCCCCTAAAATGTTTATTTTTTACAACTGTTGGGACCAGGATGCCGGTGGTGAGAGGCAACACTAGGTGCTTTTACGGTCTGCTTAGGATTCGTAAAAGAACAACAGTGCTCTAAAACTCTACTTCCACCTTCAGATATCTAGTTAAGAAAACGAGCTTGGGGAACTACCATGGTTTTCTCATTCTCACCCATACAGAACTCAAGTATCAGAACTCTACTATCATGTTATCAAAAGCAGAGTGCCTTGTTGCTGCCCCTTGCAGAGGTTTTCAAGGCTGCGGCTGGTTTCAGGTGGATGATTAGCACCTGACAATGATAAGGGGCAAGGGTGCTTTTCTGAGATCCTCTTCAATTCACTTTGTTTCTACTGTGTATCAGGTTCTCTACTAGGTACTTGGAGTTCATAAAGGAAAAAAAACGGATGACTCTGCTCTCCGAAGGAACTAAAGTCCAGCATATAGAAACAAATGCAGGTTGGTGAGACAAATATTAGTATAATGGCATGTATTCAGTGGAGGAGGGGAGTAGTCTATAAAGGAAGCTGCCAGAGGAGAAGACAAACTTGAGGGCAACTGAAGATGCGGAGGAGGCAAACATCTCAGGTTTTAAGGTATCTTGGCAAACAAGAGCCTTATCACTCTCAGGTTCACAGAGCTTGAAAAGCAGTTCAGTACAGTCAGCTTAAGAGACCAGAGGAAGAGGAGGCCAGCAAAGGCACACCCTCCATCACTTTGCATATCTCTATTTTTTTTCTTGACAGTAAATGCTTCCTAGTCCAAGCATTCAACAAGTCTCTACAAGCACAGCACTAGATGAAGGCCCTAGGGACTATATTCTTTTTTATTTTTATTTTTCATGGTTTCAAAGCTTTATTATAGAGAAGTAAGAAAAGAGAAGTAAAGAGAGAAAGAAAAGAGAGAGGGGTGAGAGCTGGCCATGACCACGTGGAAAGAGGGGAGAATAGGGAGAGGGGGGAACAGGGGGGCAAGAGCATAAGGGCAAGAGAGGAAAGCAAGAGGGGGACTATATTCTTAAGGAACTTATACTGAACCCAGCTGGGTTAGACGAACCACGCATGACACACAGTTAAAGGGAACAAACAAACAAACACGCAAAAACCAATCAAAAAACAAAACAAAACAACCCCACCAAATGCACTGAACTATAAATGGCACAGACTACACGAGACTGAGGAATTAATACACCAGTCTTAGATTGGAACCAAGCTTAAATACTATCTAATTAGAGAACTGTTCAAATGCTTGATTCTCCCTGACAACACCCTAGCCAAATGAGCCCCTAGAGGATGAGGGAAACTCAGTCAGCTGCAGAGTCTGGGTGAGTCCAGAAGACAGTTAACCATACTCCACCCAATAAGCTCCCATGGCCACACAGGAGGGCATGCCTCAGACAGAAGTGGGTCCTCAGGGCATTTCTACCCTATCGGTAAAGGGGTTGGTAATTCAGAGCAGAGAAGCTGCCTAAAATCCTCTTGTTCCACCTCGATATCATGGAATCATGGTATACAATCACTTTTTAAGCTTGTTTCTTCAATACCAAACCAGAACAAGAACTTTATTTAAAGACACATACAATTCCAATTTTCCTGGGCCCTTCACACACTTCTGCCTTACTCATTCACATCGCAGTTAGGAAGTACATCATAATCTTGGGTTTGAGAAAGTTCCTGAGGTGTGTTTCTTGGTGCTATGATCCTCACTCACATACAAGGCAAGAATGCCACCAAGCTACTACTTCCCATGGTCTATATAGACTCTTGCCTCAGCCTCTCGAGTAGTTGAGATTATGGAACAATGCTAACAAGTGCAGCCAAAAGTTCCTGACGTTCAATATTTCTGATCTTCTAAAAGTGAAATAGACTGGTCACAGGTCACCTGGACTAGGGTACTGGCTGGACTAGAGGCTCACATCATAGTCCCTCATTACCCTGCCAAGTCCAGGAGAGATGTGAACAATGACACTCACCCTCATGGAAGTCTCACCACCATGGGCCTGTTGCAGCCTGAAGACCTGGGCTACCATGTGCTCTGTGGAGGGGTGCAGTAGGATCCTTCGTGAGGCCAAGCCCACCATAACGTATCGGCCCATTGGGGAGAGGCTTACAGAAATGGCATTGGGACCTGAGGGCCAACAGAAGACAGTCACATTTCTCAGAACTCTTGCCGTTCCATGGAAACAACTTTCATGCAGTCCTTTCTCCTTTTCTCCAGCTTTCACAGTCTGACTATGCTCAGGTAATCTTCTAGGGTTGCAGTGTGCAGAGAAGGTGCACACTTACTGAGTGCAGTGCAGTGCACACTTAGCACTACCGAATACTAGCTATGTTCTCATAACTATAAGACTGCTAGCACACTCAAGGCACAGTTCTGAAATTTTTTTTTTCACTTAGGCATTATAAATCTTTTCAATTATTACTCTTTCATAAGAGCAGTGTTAATGCTACTTGTGTTTTATGCCATCACTGTACAGGCATTTATTTTACGCTACTCCTTAAAAAACAATCTCTTAAAGTAACAAATTGATGTTTTCCTGTATGATAAATAACAGGGCAAATATCTTTGTATAATCTTTGTAGTTTTCTGATTATGTCTTCAGAAGTGGATTACTTCCTTAGAGTAAAATTTCTGAATTAAAGAACACACATACTTTGGAAGGTTTTTAAAACACAGTGCCAAATTCCCCTTGCAGTATATGTGCTTACCCAGCCTTCCATGCCATAACTAAACCGCTCCTTCCTTATTGCTAGCCTTTGTCACAGGGGCTATAGTGATGCTATTGTGGCAGGGAGAACTCTTACTGTGAGATTCTTCTGTAATGAATGCTATAGCCAGGACTCCTGCAAAGCATTCTTTCTCTGGCCTGTGCCTCAGTGAATGAAGGCAGAGGTAGTACTGACCATTACTCTCACCCATGCACTCCATGCCTCACCTAGGAATGCCTATGCCAAGGCATCAGCGTCAACTCTGTCATTAGGTTGGGCTTCCTATCCCTTACCAAATCGCTTGGTGTAGAGCATTTCCCCCAAGTTATGAGGGGCCAGGGAATACACTGCCAGGATGCCTTCATCAGGAAAGCCCCTCTGGCTGCTCGGGATGAAAGCTGCCAGGAGTTGGCCATCTGCAGAAATGTCACAGCTGGCATCATTGTAGATCTTGCAGTTCTGTACCAGGACATTCACAGAGGCTGCATTGGACAAAGAAAAGAAGGGGAGAAAGTTTAAACAGTTAGAAATTCTGAGACCAAGATGTTCTGGGGCCCTTCTAAGGGTATGAATCCTCTTTGGAAATGGGGCAAGCTGTCTTAATTAACTTCAGATGTTGGGAAGCAGGAAGGCAGGAAGGATCTGTGCATCTACCACTTAGTAGAAATTAAAGGACAGCCCATTACCACCACTGCCACCAGAACCACTCCAATGCTGCTATTGTTCAAAGTATGAAACCAAGATAAATGAAAACACAAACCCACTGGTGCTAAAGTAAAGGGGCACAGGTAGAGCACTCCTGGGAAAGCAATCCTCCTCAGAACCTGCCATGTGATCTCACAGAAGGAAGTCATTTCAGAAACGTGTGTTTCTATCTCCAGGAACACTAATTCCAACTCCACACAGAAGAAAATGAGAAACAAAGCCCAGCCTGGACTAGACAGTGGGAGTTCTGTGCATTTCTCATTACACTCTGTGCCTCTTAAATGTTCCTAGGTAGACCTTATCTATATCTACGTTACCAAGAATAATGCACTGGGCTGGCTAGGCAGTGGAGTGGACCTACTGAGGAAGCAACGTTGTAGGCCAGAGATGGTGAGGAGACCCCGCTCTGCCTCTAAGGACTAATGAGACTCTGCAGAGCACAGGACTATGCCTGGTTTAGCTCTGGTTTGCATTTGAACCCTCAATGTTTGCACTGTGGGATTTCCTGCTAAGGGAAAGTGTTTATCTTCCATGTGAAGCTAGAACTAAAGGGTCCACCTGCCACCCACAGGGACAGAACAGTAGAACACATACAAACAGGCCAAGTTCCTAAGCTTTGTTTTTCACTTAGCTCCACTCCATGTAAAGTGATGTTATCCTTTTCTTATTTGAAAGAGATGTTCACCATTAGAGGCATAAAGTTTAAAAAAAAAAAAAAAAGTTAAAACCAAAGCCAAACCAAGGTCAGGCTGCTTTCATCAGATTCCACGTAATATATCCCAATAAGCCAAAATTCAGGAGTGAGAAAACTAGGAAACTAGCCAAGAAAAACAAAACAAAAAGATGGTTTTAAAAGGCTTATGGAGGCCGGGCGATGGTGGCGCACGCCTGTAATCCCAGCACTTGGGAGGCAGAGGCAGGCGGATTTCTGAGTTCGAGGCCAGCCTGGTCTACAGAGTGAGTTCCAGGACAGCCAGGGCTACACAGAGAAACCCTGTCTCGGAAAAAAAAAAAAAAAAAAAAAAAAGAGCACAGTCTGCTCTTCCAGAGGTCCTGAGTTCAATTCCCAGCAACCACATGGTGACTCACAGCTATCTATAATGGGATCCAATGCCTCTTCTGGTGTGTCTGAAGACAGCTTCAGTGTACTCTTATAAAAGGCTTATGGAGCCAGGCATGGTGGTGCTTGCCTGTAATCCCAGCACTTGGGAGGCAGAGGCAGGTGGATTTCTGAGTTCGAGGCCAGCCTGGTCTACAGAGTGAGTTCCAGGATAGCCAGGCCTACACAGAAAAACCCAGTCTCGAAAAACCAAAACAAACAAACAAAAAACAACAACAACGACAAAAAAAGACATCAGAACACATTGATTAGGCTGTTGTGCCAATCCCTGGGGGCTGACACCTACAACACCATTACACATAAAACTGAGGACAGTTCTGTTTGCTAACTAATAAAATAATGAGACATCCAAATACCACTGCTATCACCATAGCCTCTCTGCTGCTCAGCTCCCAACTTGCCATCTGCTCCAGCCTGCAGGACTAGATTTATCTCGTTAGCATGGGACCGTCTGCTTCTGACACAGGGTCCCAAGCCTTTTGCCAAAAATATGGCAATTTCCTCTGGATCCATATGACTCTAGTCAAGGACAAGACACAAAATAATTTTAAAATTGCTTTCAGAAGTGTGTCTATTTTGCTTTTCTAACCTTGATGTGAGCATAATCCTCAGTAAGAGACAAAGAAATTAACGAATTAGAACTCTGCCACCAAAGGCAGGGAATAGAGATAATAATGGATATTAAGTAGAAGGGCTGGAGAAATGGCTGAGTTGGATTCCTAGCACCCACACGGGATGGCTCACAATCACTTGAACTCTAGTTCCAGGGGATTTGACACCTTTTCCTAGTATCTATGGACACCTACATGTCTACAAGCATACACTCACAAACAAAAATACGTATGAATAAAAATAAAAATGAATCTTAAAAATATTAAGTGAGCCGGGTGGTGGTGGCGCACGCCTTTAATCCCAGCACTTGGGAGGCAGAGGCAGGTGGATCTCTGAGTTCAAGGCCAGCCTGGTCTACAGAGTGAGTTCCAGGACAGCCAGGGCTACACAGAGAAACCCTGTCTCAAAAACCAAAAAAAAAAAAAAAAAAAAAAAAAAAAAAAAAAAAAAAAATTAAGTGGGAGAATAGGAAGATGATAGAATGCTATGGACTACTTTGCATAATTACCATTTTACCTATACTCTATGTCCCCAACATCTATGACGGTTCATCTGTCTTGATAGTAGAGATCTACCTTGTATATATCAGCATGTATTTTGGTTAAAAACAGAAGTCCATAATAAGCTGAACCTATAGGTACTGGCCTGTAATCGCAGCTACTCAAAAGGCTGAGGCAGGTGGAGAGCAAGTTCAAGGCTTGCCTGGACTACATACAGAGAGTTCAAGGCCAGCCGGGTAACTTAGGGAGACCTAACTATAGAAAGTAACAAAGAGGGCTGGGGATATTGCAGTGGAAGAACATTAGCCTATACAGAGAATACCTAGGCTCAATCCCATTACCACTAAATGGCAGGGAGGGACCATAATGACCTTAAACTACTAACTGAATTATAAGTATCTAACTGATTACAAGGATGAGAAGATAATATGGCTTTTCTTCTGGAAAGTTTGGATTAAAGCTTGCAAAAACTGTGCAGATGGACAAAAAAACATTCTGTCAGAGTCAATTCCAAGCCACTATATTTGTGTTTGCATTATCTTATGATAAAGTCAATGGCTAATTCCCAAAGTTTGCTTTTTCTTCCAATTCTACCCAATTTCATTACGGCTCCTGGTAACTATAATGAGCTCAGAAAGACAGGTAGTGATCTATTTATCTGGGCCCATGATTTTACCCTATTAAAGGCATTTGGTAGGCACACAGAGGACTATGATAGCTCCATTATAGACAGCACCTGGCACTATTATATAGACAGCACTACTTCATTTTTCTTTCAAAGCTCCAATTAGCAATTTACGCTTGCTGTCTGTTGCTTAATAATTTCCTATATAGAAACAGAAATAGTGGTTACTATAGTTCATGCGTGTAGCTTTCCCTCACAAAGTTGAAATTCAGTGAGTTAATAATATGCACAAGGACAGTTCTTGGGTAGAGATAAGTAATGTTTTAAATATAAAAACAGCCCATCCCTTTTTTGGATTGAGCAACTAAGTAAGTAGACAGGAAGAAAGCTGTGAATGAAACAGCCTGAGCCACTGTCAGCACACATCACTGGAAAACCCTGTTGATGTTCTATACCTCACTCTGCCATGCAGCTTAGGTCAGCAACACCTGAACAATGCGGGGCAGAGTCTGAGAGCAAATACTGCCAGCAAAGCCTCAGGTGTCTCAAGTGCTCCAAGTCTGAGACCACAGTTGAGAACTTAGCAACTTACTGTCCCTTAGTGGTGAAACACATGGGAAAAAATTATAGGACAACTAGAACTGGGGAAATATTTAACTCAATGGGAGAGTGTTTATCTTGCATGAGGTAGGCTCTTAATTCAATACTGGTATGGCAAGAAAATAAACAAAACCAAAACTACTTAAGAGAGTCAGGGGAAGCCAAGTGCAACAGTGTACATCTGTACCCAGGGCTCTGAGGAGTGATGGGGCGCACAGGCAGAAGGACGGCAGCAAGTTTGAGGCTACTCTGATCTACATAGTGTGCTCCAGGCCAGCCAGGGTTACAAAATGGCTCTCAAACACCACCACCACCACCACCACCACCACCACCACCACCACCACCACCACCACCACCACCTCAACCAACCAATTAGCCAAACAAAAAGCAAACACAAAACCCTAAGAGGTTCAGGTGTACCTTCAAAGGGAAATTACTTCCAAGTAAAAATGCTTTAGCAAAAAACATTAAGGTATCAGCCCAGAGAAGTAGATGACTCTGTTTTCCTATCAGATCTGTAAGTTATAACTACTATACCTTATATAAAGATCCATAGGTAGCCTGTTGCTATCCAGATGAGACCACAAGAGTGATCAACAGCTGCAGTACTTTACATATGCATCACACAGAGATTTAGAAAACCCAGAAGGGTTTAAATCAGAAGCAAATTCTCCTCTTGGCTCCATCTCTGAGTCCCTCTGGCTACTGCAGATCAGAGCTCCAGACTGCATTATAAACACACCCGACAGGTATCAGTCACCATATCCATTGACTCTTATGGCCTCTTCTACCAGGATATCTTAGTGATCAAAGCCATTCACCAAAGAAGAGTTTCCTCTCAAAAATGAGAGGGAGCGCCGGGCAGTGGTGGTACATGCCTTTAATCCCAGCACATGGAAGGCAGAGGCAGGTGGATTTCTGAGTTCAAGGCCAGCCTGGTCTACAGAGTGAGTTCCAGGACAGCCAGGGCTATACAGAGAAACCCTGTCTCGAAACAAAACAAAACAAAAACAAAAACAAAAACAAAAACAAAAACAAAAGAGAGAGAGAGAGAGAGAGAGAGAGAAAGAGAGAGAGAGAGAGAGAGAGGGAGAGGGAGGGAGGGAGCCAGGTATAGTGATGCACACCTTTAATCCCAGTCTTGGGAGGCAGATAGGTCTCTGTGAGTTCAAAGCCAGCCTGTTCAAGTTCCTGGATAGTCAGAACAAGGATACAGAGACTCTGTCTCAAACCAAACCAAACCAAACCAAACCAAGAATCCAAGAATTCTATAGTGAATTTAATTAAATTAGTTTTTTCCTCTCTTCTCCCCCCCCCAGGTTGTTATTATTCATGAAAGCAGCATAAAAAAATCTACATAAGGGGCTGAAGATGATGGCTTAGTGGCCAAGAACACTTGCTGCTCTTCTAGAGGGCATGGATTAAGTTCTCAGCACCCATGTATCAGAAAGTTCACAACCTATTGGAACTCTAGCTCCAGGAAATCCAACACCTTCTTCTTCTGGCCTTCGCAAGTACCTGAACACATAGACCATATACATACACAGACAATCACATGAGTAAATAAAAATCAACATGAGGTGAGGCATTATTCACAGCATTCTAAGCATCTTACACAGGTTAGAATTCATCAGCTCTCTTAACCTCAAGTGAGAGAAACAAGTATGAAGAATCATTAACCTAGTTCTAAAAAAGGGTTAAAATCGATTCAGAAAAGCATATGAGCAACAACTTGGTGCCTGATGAACCCCATAAGTAAAACTAAAGCTCAGTAGCTTCCGGGCTGGGACATAGCTTCTGAAACCTAAAGTTAACCTCCAGTAGGAGGCAGATGACTTTGGGGGGGAAATATGAATCCTACATCAATAGAGTCCCAATTTACTCTCTAAACCTATCAACAGTAAATAAAAGTTGAGACTGTAACTATATACTGTATAGCTTAACTACAATTTTAGTTAAAACAGTTAAAAGTAATAAATAGGAAACTGTTGGGTGTTATGGCTCACTCATTTTAATCTCAGCACTTGGTAGGAAAGGTACGCAGATCTCTGTGAGTTCAAGACCAGTATAGTCTACACAGAGAGGTCCAGGACAGCTAGGATACATATTAATGTTCCACTACCCACAAACACATACCAAACAAACAAACAAACAAAAGTTAGCTTAAGTTGGTATTGAATGCATAGCAGTTGGTCATCTGGAACTAAGTTTCCTAATGAATCAAAGATTTAAATGTATAAAACTAAAATATAAAAGTAGGAAATGATCCTAATGATGACACAAAGCCTAGGAACCATAAAAGGAAAGGTGTATAATTCTGACTTAAAATAAGTTCTATGTCAAAAATAACCTTCAACAAAGTCAAAAGATAAATGACAAGAAACTCCTATTATAAGTTAATTTTCCAATTTATAAAGAACTTCTACAGAATTAAGGGAGGAAAAACCAGTAACGTTCAGAGAAAGAGATAAAACACATGGCCAGCCAAGACGAGGCAGCACCATTAAGGATGTGGAGGAGAGCCAGGTGTGGTGGCCCACGCCTGTAATCCCAGCACTCTGGGAGGCAGAGGCAGGCGGATTTCTGAGTTTGAGGCCAGCCTGGTCTACAGAGTGAATTCCAGGACAGCCAGGGCTACACAGAGAAACCCTGTCTCGGAAAAAACCAAACCCCAAAAACCAAAACAAAAAACAAAAAAACAAAAAACAAAAAACAAAAAACAAAAAACAAAAAACAAAAGGATGTGGAGGAGCACAAGGAATAGAAACATAAATGCTCATGTGGTAGGTCTTTACCCTATGAAATCTATAAATATTGAAAATTTGGAAACACATTCCTTCAGCCAAGTGTTTATAAAATCAAGCACTCTGAAAGACTATGGGGGTGGAGCAGGGCAAGCCCGGTGGCTCACACTTGTAATTCCAAGCATTCAAAGAGGCAAGAGCACTTGTTCTGAATCCAAAGCCTACTGGCTACAGTGAGGATTTGTTTGGAAACAAAAAGGAACAAACAATGCCTATAAATGAGATTATTAGTTGGAACAAGCAGTGTAGAGAGGGAGATAAGGCAATATCTACCAAAATTATGCACCTTTTCTACCCTGTGGTTGTAGTTCTTTTTTTCTTTTTCTTTTTTTTGGTTCTTCGAGACAGGGTTTCTCTGTATAACCCTGGCTGTCCTGGAACTCGCTCTGTAGACCAGACTGGCCTCGAACTCAGAAATCCGCCTGCCTCTGCCTCCCAAGTGCTGGGATTAAAGGTGTGTGCCACCACCGCTGGGCTTGTGGTTGTATTTCAAAGAGCTATCTTACTGATATGCATGTGTAAAAAACAATCTGTAACAGTTTGGACAGCAAGATTGTAAACTCCAAAGTCCTTCAACAGGACACTGGTTACAATGAGTTACTAGGTAGCTATTTTTTCAAAAGAGGAGAAAGGGGTGCAGGCAGAGAAGGAGGAGGAGTGGCAGCTGTGGGGGCTGCCTGCACCAGCAGCAGCTGCGGCTGCCAGCAGAGTGATAGCTCATGCCTATAATCTCCGCACTCCAGGAAGCAGAGACAAGAGAACTGCTGCAGGCTCCCGGCTAACCTGGGATTCAGAGTAAGACTATCTCTAAACAAGACAAGAAGAACTAGAGACAGCTCAGTGGGTAAAAAACACACGCTTGCCCTGAAAGCACGAGAACTTGACTCCAGCACCAAAGCAATATACTGGTCACGGAAAGGGGGAAAGAGGGAAGGGGGAAAGGCATTCTGCATCATAGCACTGGGGAATGGAGACCGACAGGTCCTGTGCGCCTTCTGACTCTCAAGGCACACATAGATGCATATAAGACACACACTCTCACACTCTTAACAAAAATATGGAAGATTATGAGATACACTGTACAGGAAGAAAAGTGCAGACGTTGTCATTTAGATCACACAGTAGATGGGAAGCACTGTTCTCTGTGTTCTTACACATACATATACTATCTTTCAAGAGACATGTAAGAACAGAAATTGATAGTGGTCACCTATTGCAAGGAGTCACAGGCAGCAGGGTGCAGGGTTAAGAAAGTTCTTATTGTATATCCTTTAAGTTTTGAGTTGTAACTATATTATCTAATTTAAACACTAATAAAAGTAAAAAATCAAAATAACTGAAGGTGAACTATGGCCAATAAGGTCTAAGTCACAAATTTACAGATGAACTTGAGTTGTCAATAAGAGAAAGGCAGACTCTTCTATGATGGATTCTTAGTAGAATTGAAGAACAGATTAGTGTACCAGTCACCAAGATGGCTCAGTGGGCAAAAGCACTTTGCCTCATAAGTTTGGTTACTTGAGTACAACCCCCAGAATTCATAGAGAACAGAATTAATTCCAGAAAGCTATCCTCTGACCTCAGCACATGTGCTATGACATGTGCATACCCACACACAATAATAAATAAAACAAAAAAATTCAAAAGAACAGACTACTTGACATATATGACTTATAGGCACTTAGAATAAATGAGTAGTTGCTACTTAGGACTCACTAAGAACAAAGCATGAAAAATTAACCTCATTTATCTTGTCTGATAAGAATACTAAAGACTAGTACATCATAACATGATTACCTTTAAATAATTAAGATTTTTTTATCTGTATCTCCAAACTCTTAGACTGCTTTACATGATACCACAAACATAAGGGCAGTCACAGTGTGCATTCCTGCAGCCTAACACTAGAGGCTGCGGCAGGAGGACAACCAGTTAGTTCAAGGCTAGCCTATACTATACAAAGCTACGGTCTTTTATTACTTACTTATTTAAACGATTTATGTATATGTGTATTATGTATGTTTTCTTTCTTTTTGGAGGGGTGGGGATTTCTCTGTGTAGCCCTGCCTGGCCTGGAACTTGTTCTGAAGATCAGGCTGGCCTTGAACTTAAGAGATTTGCCTTCCTCTGCCTCCTAGATGCTGGGACTGAAAGCCCTGTGCCACTACACCTGGCATGTGTACGTTTTCTATGAATGAATGTGTGGACACTCTCAGGGGCCAGAAGAGGGCAATGGATCCCATGGAGCAGTAGTTAACAGGCACTTGTGAGTTTCCCATAGTGCTGGAAACTGACCTCTAGTCCTCTGGAAAATTAGCAAGTGCTCCTAACTGCTGAGCAATCTCCTCAGACCCCGAGAAACTGTCTTTAACAGGGAAGAACTTTAGATGTGAAACCCAAAGAAAGAATAATTCATGTTCCAAAACTGATAAGGATGGGGGTCCAAAAACATATCACAAGGCGTAATGCAATTTCCTGATTTATTCTCCATTTTTGCTAGAAATCTAAAAGTCTGAGAAGAGATGTTTATCATATTAGCAGATGATCCCTAAGACTGAAAGAAAAGGACAAATCAGAGTTCATAAAGATGCTGCAAGGAAGACCTAGAACTGCAATGGCAGGAAGATAACACAATGGCTCAATTCTGGCTCACTAACAAGTGTCAAGGAACTTTAAGTCACTGTAAATGCAATAGTAACTTCAGAAAAAGCTGCTGGAATCTGTAGCAAACATCACTGTATTACGTTTTAGCACACATCATTCATTTTCTGATTTGTTCTGTTTCATTCTATGCCCAAAGTTAAGGGGAAAAAGAACAGATTGGAAACCACATTAGAAAAAAAAAAATCTACAGAGGTTTGATCTGAAAGGCCAGATGTAAAGGTACTTTCAGATTACTAAAGGACTTAAGACACTAAACAGATTATAAGGCATTGCAGCAGCAGAAAGAGGACCAATGGGATGACGTGACATCAAAAGAATGAATCTGCGATGGCTTGCTATGAGAAAGAACCTTCTGGCAGAAATATAACAGTGCCACCAACAGCCATCATCAGCTGCAAACAAGTAGGGGCTGGTTCTCACCTCTTAGGAATGCATGAGAGCCCTTCCTTAGGCAGAGGAAACATCTACAATGCTGAACAATGGGACCATGGATGTCTTTCAAAGGAAACATATCTATCTCTACACACATTTGTAAACAGATATTAATCCGTTTACAGAGTGGTGACTCATCTGCTTAGTTGAAGCCTGGATTTGCCAACAAGTCTACACTCACTACAGTCTTTTCTCAGTCTCAGCTCTATCTGTCTTGTAGTCTCTATGAACTTCTCCTCAAATTCCTCCTTAGGGGAGCTCTGGCATTTCCCCTAAACTGTTTTTTGAACTGTGCCTCGTAACTGGTAGTTGAGGATAAGCTGTTGAAAGAGTGGATGGCCATCAACAACTCAACGAGAGACAGACAATTCAGTGCTACTTTGGTGTTTTTGTATTATTTAAAGTCCTGTCTCACCAGAAACCCATCTTGCCCATCACTACGCCAGATTAACATCAACTCACCATTACTGATTTCTGGAAGGTCAAACTTAGTGAAGTCCCACCACTGGAGCCTGTAGGTAGTATTGGCAATGTTACTGGCTACAGCAGACTGTCCATCTCCAATTACTGCCCCTGATGACAGAGAAGACAAAAAGACCACATTAGACTACATACATTGCATTCTTTTTTTGTATGTTTCTACTGCAGAATATAATGGAATACATGAATTAGTAGAGGAGAAAAAAAAGAATCACAATTAAAACTCACGAAAACTTGAGAGATCTGCAGGACAAGTCAGCGCAAAGAGAAACTAAACACAACCTTTCACCAGGAACAGTTCTATGTGGAAATGAAACATCATTCATATGTGCTTCCCATTATTAATGTGTCAGGTCCTGAATATATACTAAGAATATATACATTATCTGAAGAAACAGATGAGTTTTCATACAAATGTAGGTAAAGAAATTTGAAAACAAAAGGAAGATGCCACGAACACACAAAGACCAGATGAATTTCAGTTCAGTTCAGTTCAGTTCAGTTCAGTTCAGTTCAGTTCAATACAGTCCTGGATGTCTTGGCAGCAAGCAGTGCTCTTTAGGAGAAGCAGTTCCTCCTTTGTTAGTGACCTTTTTCCTAATAAGACATCTCAAAAGAGGACTTCCTCCAGAGAAAAGGCAGACAACACATGGTGACTGGAGAGAAGCAGTAAAGAACAAATGAGGTAACAGTGTTAACCTCTTTTAAAACTCGGGCATATAACACAGCAGATACTTATGAGCCTGCCTTTGTAACATGAGATTATTTTTATTAAGGTAATTTTTAAAAATTCTCCCCTCCAAGACCTTCCTTTAATTCCAGATTCACTTGTAATGTTTCAGTTTAATTTTCCCTGAGATATACACTTCAGTATGACATTTTTTTCCTTGGTAACCAATTAAATAAAAATTTGACTTTTTTTTAAAAACAGGGTGACACTTTAATTTGCAGTTGTATTTCATTTACACGAACATGTCATTTCCTCCTCCTCCTTCCTAGGTGCATTTCATACACAGCCACCCTTTTGATCAGGCAGAACCAATCCTTCTTAGGAGAATAGAAGATCCCTGTGCACAAGACAAGCTAAACGGTATTTTCAGCTGCAGATCTGGTCCGTGCTGACTAGCCTTGGGACAAAGCAGTTTTATGCCAGAATTCATCAATATCATCTAGCCTCTGCCTTCTGAATATCACTGAGAAAATACCTCTACTTGTTTTTTGTTTTTTTTTTTTAATTTATTATATGTAAGTACACTGTAGCTGTCTTCAGACACCCCAGAAGGGGGCATCAGGTCTCATTACAGATGGTTGTGAGCCATCATGTGGTTGCTGGGATTTGAACTCACGACCTTCAGAAGAGCAGTTGGCGCTCTTAACCATTGAGCCATTTCTCCAGCCCTACTTGTTTCTTTTAAAGAGCTATATTTATTACTCTGCTGTCTCTAGATTTTTCTGCTCTTTCAGTAAATGACCAAGAGAGACACTACCCTCTACACAATCATGAAATAAAGGAAACTTACTCTTTTTCCTTATCCAGGGGCTGCTGGCCACTAGATATTTTTCAGTGATAGTTTATTAACTGTCCTTTCAGTTTCAATTTATTTATTTGTGTAACAGTTCAAGCCGGGTGGTGGTGGCGGCACACACCTTTAATCCTAGCACTTGGGAGGCAGAGGCAGGTGGATTTCTGAGTTCGAGGCCAGCCTGGTCTTCAGAGTGAGTTCCAGGACAGCCAGGGCTACACAGAGAAACCCTGTCTCAAGACACCCCCCCCAAAAAAAAAGTTCATTTCCTAGATGATGACAGATGATGACATTTTTAGGCTATATGGTTTCAACATGGCCAATATTGCCTTCCTGGAGGTAAAAAATGTCCTATGGTGCCAAAATGAAATAAAAGCCTACAGGCCAGGAGGCTTAGCAAGCAAAAGTGCTTACCATACAAACCTTATGAGCTGGATGTGGTGTAGTCCACCTGTAATCCTGTAACCCAGCACTCCTACAGCAGCAGAGGAGGCAGAGGGCTGGATGAAGGAAGCTCCTGCACACAGCCCAGCAGCAGAAATAAGATCCTGTCTCAAAAATAAGGTAGATGGAGAGAACCAACTGACAAAAAGTTATCCTCTGGCCGGGCAGTGGTGGCGCACGCCTGTAATCCCAGCACTTGGGAGGCAGAGGCAGGCGGATTTCTGAGTTCGAGGCTAGCCTGGTCTACAAAGTGAGTTCCAGGACAGCCAGGACTACACAGAGAAACCCTGTCTCAAAAAAAAAAAAAAAAAAAAAAAAAAGTTATCCTCTGACCTCCATACGTGTGCTGTGGTATATGTATGTGCTCTTGTTCTCTCCACTTCCACACACAAATAATAAAAAAGAAGTGCCCCCATAAACTTAGTATAATCTCATTAATCCCAAATGCCAGAATACATGGATACACACCACGTATGTGTGTGTGTCCATGGGAGGGAGAATGAAATGTCTTGGGAGAAGGATAATAAAATAAAAGTTGAAAAATACTATTCTAAATAAACTGATAGCCTTAAATATTTTTAAGGTCTTACAAAATCAGTCGTGATGTACTCAAAGGCATTAGAAACACAGCATTTGCAGGTGTTGTCAACGTGGCCACTGACTTCAAGCCTCAACTGGCGGCTCCATGGAACATACAGACATGAGGTGCATATTTACCCTTCCTTCAACACAGAGAATTCTCCTGCAATAATTCTATCTGGGAGCTGGTGAAATGGTTCACCAGGCAAGCCACTGGCTGCCAAGGTCAAAGACTTGGGTTTGATCTCCCAGACCCACACAATGAAGGAGAGAACTGACCCACAAGTCATCCTCTGACCGCAACATCTATGCTGTGGTATGTGCATGCATGAGCGCATGAGTACAGACACATAGACAGACACACACACAGACACACACACACACACAGTCAAAGAAATGTAAAAAAATCTGAATATAGGGTAGAGGGAGGGATAAAGGGAGGGACAGATAAAACTAAGGGGTCACATGGAAATCTAATACAGATGAAGCTTCTTAAAATATATGCATATATGAAATGGTATCACCAAATAACAAGGAGACAATGACTCAAGTAGACATCTCCAGCCACCAAATGAAACCTCCAGTGCTGGGAATTAGTCACATCTAATCGAGTTGTTGGTGAAAGGGGCCCAGTAGAAAACTAAATAACCCAGGCTACTGCTAAAGGTATTGGTTGCTCTCCACAAACTGATGATAAGGCCCTATTGTTGAAGATGACAACCGCATAATTCACTGAGTACAAAGAAGTCAAGCTGGTGCCTGTCTAGAGCCTTTGCCCCTACTGATCAGTGTCCATAGTACTGAAGGGTACTCTGCAGACTACCAGAGAAGAGAGGTAAACACACCCGTGCAGCTTCAAAGCCTTCGATCTACAATGGTGACCTGACTGTGAGATACACTGGTACAAGAGTGGCACACATGCTGTGAAAGTAACCAACTACTATCTGATGGAATGTAAGGACCACTCCATGAGATGGGGCCCAACCCTGCTTGTCTGGCCACAGACTTAGGGAAAAACACAGCACTACTGTTCAGTTAAAGGGAACACAGCAGTACAATGATTCTCAATAGCATTCTGTTATACTCATAGATCAATGTTTTGCTCAGTCATCACAGAAACTTCCTTCTGCAGTAAATGGGAACAAATACAGAGATCCAGAACTGGACAATGTGCAAAGAGTGAGAGACCTTGTAACATTCAGTTCTAAATGGAATGTTTCTATCAAATCCTTCCCCTCAGGGTTCAGGGAACTCTGTGGAAGAACTAGTAAAAATTTTCTAAGAGCCAGTGGAGATGGAAGGCACAAAGAAAAAAGGTCTTCTAGACACAACAGGACTAACACACATAAGAACTCACAGATTGGGACAGCATGAATAGCAGCCCCACAGGTCTAAGTCAGATGGGTTTCTAGCACTGAGGGAAATGCACATAAGCTCCCATCTTGAAAAACAGTTTTCTCAAAAAAAAAAAAAAAAGAAAAGAAAAAGAAACAGTTTTCTCCAAGGGAGTTTCACCAGGTATACAAACTACACTGAAGGGCGGGGCTTATGCCCAGCAGTAGATGGTTAACACAAAACAAATTTAATGGTATTTTGGTTTCTTCCGGTTTGGGTCTGGGAGCTTTTTTCTGCCTTAGAGGTCTCTTGCTTGTGCATCATTGTCTACAATTGTGTGTCTCCAGGGAACCTCTGTCTATGTGGCTGTGATGTGTCTCTTTACATTTCTATGCGTACATTCCTTGGCACCTCTCTCCCATTTGTTGTTTTGCCATATTCTGGTTTGTTTTTTATTTTGTTTTGGATGTTTTTTTCTAATAGAGAAAGAAAAGGTTTAATTTAGGGAGATGGGGTGGATCCAGGAAGAGTTGGGAGAAGGGAACCATAATCAGAATCTATTATATAGGAATAAAAATAATTTTCAATAAAAAAATCTGATGTGAGAATTTTGCTCATTATTGGGTCAAGAAAGAAGCTCTGCTGTCTGTAGGAATTTCCTTCCTTTTTTTCCTTTCTGAAAGATTTTAGTGGGCTTTATGACTCTAGAATTCCACAAAATACAAGTCTGTAGGATATATATATATATAGTCAGCCTAGCCTTGCTGAGCCATTCTCCAGCCCAAAAATTTCTTAAAAAGAATCAGGCTCAGATTTTCTTGGCCTCATTAATAATGCAAACCATTTAAACCATTTTAGTTAGAAGATCTCCCACTTCCCTGGAAGGAATCACTCACTCTTCATTTTGATGTAGGCTTCATTCCAGAGCTTCCAAATTATTCCCCAGGCTTTCACATCTATTATCTAGGTCACTGACATCTCCTTTAAGAGCCAGTCTCAAACTGCTTTAGTTCCTTACCATTTCTTCTAACTTACTAGAAAAGCACATCTCTAACCCCAAACACAAAGAGGCCAATTGGTTTTCTTCACATATGATGTTAGTTGCTAAGAGAGATTGAAGAAACAACTATTTTCTCAGGGAGAGGATTAGACCTACAACCAGAGAAACAGTTCAGAAATGCACATGCTGGCTTTATAACTGGGAACAAAATGATTTCAGTTTTAGCCCCAACTCCAAAGACATCCTGTACAGCGTATGCTTCTGAAAACAGCTGTGCAGTAAATACACGTGTAGGGTGGTACTGTGAAGAGACTAGGGAGGAGATCTCTGCCAACCGTGCAGGAGTACTGCACAGAAACAGAGCTTGGCATCAGAGAGCCAATTTTCAGTGCCATGTAAACACAGATTAGGGAGTGAAAGATGCCAGCAACAGATTAAAGTATTGTCACCAGGTTCTCTTACACAAGAACTGCTGGCCAACTGAGCCTGTCTCTTGGAAACATCAGGAAGAAAAAGCATTGTCCTGTTTAAAAAAACAAACCCAAAAAACCCACCCACCACTTAGCAGCTTCGGCTGAAAGTGCAGGCAATATGCCAGAGCCAGTTAATTAATGGACTGAGCCATGGACAGAGGTGGCATTCAGCCTTAGAAGCAAATCCTGATGACAGTTAAAAGATTTCTAAGGCTTAAAGGTTTTCACATGTAGTAAACTAGATTCAGTATTAATTTCTTAAAATGTTATTTATTTGTTTGTGTATTTCTGGAGATAAGGTCTCACTGTGTAGCTCTGGCTGTCCTGGAACTAACTCTGCTGATCAGGCTGGCTTCCAAAAATCACAGAGATCCACCTGCCTCTGCCTCTGCCTCCTGAGTGCTAAAATTAAAGACATGTGCCACCACTCCTGGCTATATTTTTTTAACTTAAAAAATTATTTTTTCTAGGCATAGAGGTACATGCCTTTAATCCGAGGACTTGGAAGGTTGAGACATACTGATCTCTGAGTTTCTGGTCAGCTTGATCTACATAGCAAATTCCAGAACAGCCAAGACTACATAGAAAGATCCTATCTCAAAAACAAAGACACCTTTTAAAACTCACAAAAATGCATCTATTTTTACTTTATATGTATGCATATTTGTCTTAGTAGATTTATGCTGCACCATATGTGTGCCTGGCGCCTGCAGAGGTCAAAAAATGGAGTCAGGTACGTTGGATACATAGTTTTGAGTTGCCATGTAAGATGCAGGGAACTGAATCTGGGACCTCTGGAAGAGCAGCCAGTGCTCATCACTGCTGAGTCATTTCTCCAGCATTAGATTCAGCATTTCTTAACTGCCATACTTATTGATATTCGAGATCAGATCATTTATCAAAGAACAGCAAAGAGACTTGTGTATTGAAGAACATTTGGAAGCATCTCTGGCTTCCACCCATGAACACTATGACAACCAAGGAAAATTTCTCCAGATATTCCAAATGTTCCCTATTGATAAAAGCTATCCCTATTTTGGAAGTTACATGCCAGCTACACTGTAATTCCAATACAAACAACCTTAGATCTATTTGAGCTGGTCATGGTCACATATGCCTATAATTATAGCAACTGGGAGGCCAAATTATATATTAATAGTATATATTATTATTCCTATTCCGTGTCAGTATGGCTATAAACTAAGACCACATCTGAACCAACCAAACCAAAACAAGAAAGTACTGCTCTTAGAATATCTGCTGCTAAAAGGACTCAAACTGACTGTGACATTGATAATGTAAGATGTCAGGTCTTAAGGAAATTCTAATTCTCCAACCTCCAATAGGAAAACAAAATATTCAGAAATGAGCTCAACCTGTGCCATAGGATGATTTCTGGGTGTTAAATAAAAGTTAAGATTCCTCAGGAACTTAGTAAGCCAGTTCCCTTATGAAGTCAATTCCCTTACCTCTGGCAGAAGGGGCATATGGTTACCTATGGTGCTATCAGCAAATAAAGTACGTACTGGTCTTCAGGCTCCTTCGGAATCACAAGTACCCTTATACATCTCAGAGTCCAAGCTAGCCCTCCCTCCTAGTCTTTCTCACCTCCTCCCCAACAGAGACTCCTTCCAGCTCTCAGGCTTCTCTTACCCTAGCTACTATTTCTCTCTTGGTTCTGGGCTCTTCCAGATGTCTCTAGATGTTCTTTTGTATCTACAGTAAAATCTTTCCCCTAACTATGGAGCTGCTTACCCTACACCATAGAACAGCTATGCCAGTTTATGAAAAAGGAAATTAATAAAAGGTATAGAATGATTTAAATACGTCTTAGCAAACCATGTTTTTTTTCTATTTCTACCTTGGATTGGGGCAGATTTAAAGTAGGATCTTACAATTTGGTACTTTTTTTTATGGTTTCAAAAAACACAGGTGAGTCAAATGTACCAGATTTTGACATTTCCTGCAACTATGTAGTTGTGTGACCTTTTTATAAATCAATAATTTGAATCTGGGTTTCTTTTTTTTTTTTTTTTTTTTTTTGGTTTTTCGAGACAGGGTTTCTCTGTGTAGTCCTGGCTGTCCTGGAACTCACTCTGTAGACCAGGCTGGCCTCGAACTCAGAAATCCGCCAGCCTCTGCCTCCCAAGTGCTGGGATTAAAGGCGTGCGCCACCACCGCCCGGCTGAATCTGGGTTTCTTTATCTATTAAAAAAAGTATGTAATAGCTTGGCATGGATATGAATGCCTGTAATCCCAGCACCCACATTATAGAAATACATTGCCTTCTCAGGGAGAAATCACTTCACATACTTAGAGATAAAAGAAAATTCTTTCTAAAGTACCTGGCTAGCTGTGGCTAATGGTCCAAAAAAGAGATAGCTCCCAGAACAAGATTTACTAATTTATATACATCTTAGGCTTATGCATTACAAAACTACTGTCATCCTCAAATCTCTTTCAGGTCCCTACCGCAGGTTACACTTCAAACAATTTAAACAAACACAGGAGACTGAGTCTCGACACTTAGGCAGACAGACTGACACAGCAAATACATTGCATATTGCCAGAATTATGTTAATGACATCAGTGTTGTTCTTTTTTGAATAGTTGTTACCCAGGGTCATCTTGCCTACTGGGAACTTATCAGCAGACCAGAACTTCATGTTGACCCATATGCTGCCCACCCCCCACCCCCCACCCCCCACCCCCCACCCTGTAAGATGTCCAGTAGAGGTATCTCTTTCGTTGGGGAAGGGAAGGAGGCTTAATGGCTGGTTACTACTAGTGAATAAACATTTACATCCTAACATCCTAAATGTCACAAGCCTATTAGCATAGTACTTTACCTCTGGGGAATTTTGGTGGTGGCAATGTTCCCTTAACTAGATTCTACTTGTGCAACTTAATGTCTCCTGTGCTAATCTATTAACAAATCCTTTATAACATCAATCCTATAACTCTGAATTTTTTCTATATCGTTTAGAAGGTAAAAACAGGTGAATGAGGAATTTGAGGTCAGCCTGGTTAACTGTGAGAATCTACCTCAAAATAAATATTCAAAAAAAGGAAAAATAAACAATAAACCCTCTAAAAACTGAACAATAAGAAAACCAAACCAGGCAGTGATGGCACAGGCCTTTAATTCCAGCACTCAGAAGCAGAGAGGCAGGTGGATCTCTTTGTGTCTACTTTGATCTACAGAGTGAGTTCTAGGAAAGCCATGGTAGAAATCATATCTTGAGAAAAAAGAAGGAAGGGAGGGAGGAAGGAAGGGAGGGAGGGAGGGAGGGAGGGAGGGAGGGAGGGAGGAAGGAAGGAAGGAAGGAAGGAAGGAAGGAAGGAAGGAAGGAAAAAACCAACAACCCAATTTTTAAAGTGGGCAAAGGATCTGAAATAAATGAGCACATGAAAGAGGCTACAGCGCAGTTATTAGAGTAGCAACATTAATAACAAGGAGAAACCATTCCTCAGGTTTCATCACTGCAAACCTCTAAAGCAATGATAACTCCAAATGCTGGCAAGACCTGGAGTAACATTCCTTGCTGGTGGGAATGCAAATGGCACATCTACTTTAAAAGACAGTTTGACAAGTCTCCTGGAAAACTGAATATATTCTTACCACATGATCTGTGATAGGGCAAGCCAGTGTAAAGACTCTTCCATCTTGAACTCTTGCTGAGGCCATTTCAGGTTTAGCTAGAATTTGATCTTGATAGTGAATCCCAATGCCCAAGTAACTCAGTTTCTGTTAAACTGCTTGCTTGTGCTAACTTCCCCCTGAAGCTGGCATGTGAGACCATAGGATGTGATTTTTGCCTTTAAAAGCCCCTGGCTGGGCTGGAGAGATGGCTCAGTGGTTAAGAGCAATGACTGCTCTTCCAGAGGTCCTGAGTTCAGATCCCAGCAACCACATGGTAGCTTACAAACATCTGTAATGGAATCTGATCCTCCCTACTGGTGTGTCTGAAGACAGCAACAGTATGCTCATATAAAAAAATAATAATAAATGAAACTAAGAGAAAGAAAGAAAGAAAGAAAGAAAGAAAGGAAGGAAGGAAGGAAGGAAGGAAGGAAGGAAGGAAGGAAGAAAGGAAGGAAGAATGAAAAAAGAAAATGCTAAAAGCCCCTGGCCGATACACTTGCTCCACCTTCCAAATACCTAAGTGTAGCCATCTTAGGCAGGTAGAATAAAGACTTTTAAAGACTTTGAATTGGTTATAAACTATGTATGAGTGGTCATCTCTGGCTCCCTATAATAGGTCCAGCACTCCTGTTCTTTTTTGTATCTATTCACATGAGTGGAAAACTTATTTCCACACAAAAACCTATCTACACTAATCTGTACAACACTTTGTTCACAAATGCCAGAACTTGAACCAGCCAAGATATCCTTCAATAAATTTGTGAACTAATTGTGGAAAATACAAGTAAGCATTAGTACATATGCTTTAAAAAACAAAACAAAACAAAACAAAACAAAAAAAACCCAGCTATCATGCCAGTCTGGTTCTCTTTGAGTTGAAGGCCAGCCTGATCTACAGTGTGAGTTCCATGTCTGTCTGAGTGACATAGTTAAGAGTCTGACGGGGGTGGGGGAAGGCAGTGGAATCATTAACATACTATTTAATAGATAACTGTGTGTGTTATTAGTGAAAAAAGTACAAAAGATAAAGAGCACAAGACTCCAAATAAAAACAGAATATTCCTAACCTGAAATGGAAGAATTACGTGTGTACCACTGTGCTCAGCTTCCAAATTGGAACAGTTTTCTTTATTTTCTCTGTAATTTCTTAAATGTGTAAGGTGCAAAGCTCAGGTGCTAGAGAAATGGCTAAGCAGTTAAAATCGCAGGCTGCTCTTGCAAAAGACAGGAGTTCAATTCCCAGCACTCACATCAGGCAGTTCATAATCTCGTATAACTCCAGCTTAGGGAATTCAATGGCCCTGGCTTTGGTTTCCACATAGACCCATACACAAATAAGTCTTTTTGAAAACACGATGATGGGCAGGGCAGTGGAGCCGCACGCCTTTGATCCCAGCACTTGGGAGGTGGAGGCAGGCGGATCTCTGAGTTTGAGGCCAGCCTGGTCTACAGAGTGAGTTCCAGGACAGCCAGGGCTACACAGAGAAACCCTGTCTCAAACAAACAAACAAACCAAAAAAGAAAGAAAGAAAGAAAGAAAGAAAGAAAGAAAGAAAGAAAGAAAAGAAAACATGAGGATGCCGCACAGTGTTGGCTATTGGAACATTCTGAATTTTGAATATTTAGATTAGAGTTGCTCAATCAGCAAAGTCTAGAGGCACAATCCTGCTAGTCACAACAGTTGGAGGGCCAGGTCTACACAGGGGTCTGAATCCATCTCTGCCTCTGTTTGTCTCAGACTCAGTCTATTGTTGCTTAGAAGGGAGAATTTGGAACCTTTTACCAAAAGAGCGTCTTAGTCTATCTCCAGGATCTGTTCTAGGAACAGGGAAATGAAGATTATGATTCAACAGTTCAGTAAGACTACTGAACAATGGGAATCATTAGCAAATCTATCAGAAAGGCTAATTTGAAGAGGGTAAAAAAGGGCAAGCTGCAAAGGAAATGTTCAAATTACATTTCAGTCCTACAAAATCTGTTTCATTGGAGACTGCATAATTTAGAGTGGCCATGTGCTGCCGCTGGAGATGGGAGAAGACGGGCCTGGGCCCGGCTAAGAAGCAGAACTGAGTAGTGGAACACTTGTGTACCGAGCACCAGGCCCTAGGTTCCATCCCCAACAGTAAGGGGGTGGGGGAGGAGTGGGGATAGAGAGCAGTGGACACAAACATACCCCCAAATTACTCTTTCTGCCTCTGCCTTGCTGGCTGGCACACAGGAGTTTAGACTCAGCCTGCTGAGAGGTTGGTAAACCTGAGCCTAGGAAGCCCAGGGCGGAGCCAAGTGAACGAAAGTGGAATGTGAGACTTTTCCAGGATTCTTAGAAGGCCATATACTGTAGAATCCCATTACAGGAAATGCCTGGAGCAGGCAAAGCTACAAAAACTGAAATGCACATTAATGGTTGCCTGGGGCTAGAAGGAAGTAAAGAAAGGGCAAGGAGCGGGAAGAATAAAGTGGCTGTTAATGCCTACAGGATGTTTTCGTGATAAAATGTCTGGAACTATAAAGAGAGTAGAAATAGTTGCTTTATTCTATTAAGAACCACTGACTTACATCTTCAAATAGGTGAATCATGTCACAGTAAGAGTACTTAAAAAGTTGCTGAATTCAATGTGGTCGTGTTTAATCCTAGTATTTGGGAAACAGAGGCAGGTGGACCTCAGTCAATTCAAAGATGGCCTAGTCTAAATAGTGTGTAACAGATTATACAGTTATACAGGCAACAAAATGAAACAAAATAAAACAAAACACTAGCTGAGGTAGTAGAACCATGAGTTCAAGGCTATTTGGGGCTATATGTAAACATACAGGCTAGACAGTAGATTAAGAGCCTAAAACAATCTTCAACATAAATATCAGCCAATGAAGGAGGAGGAGGAGGAAGAGGAGGAGGAAGACAGGACAGGGTTTCTCTGTGCAGCCCTGGCTGTACTGGAACTCACTCTGTAGACCAGGCTGGCCTTGAACTCAGGATCTACCTGCCTCTGCCTTCAGAGCACCATGATTAAAGGTGTGCACTGTCACCACCACTACCACCACCACCACCATCAAGCACAGCCCCCCCCTTTTTTTTTTAAAGTAGCCTTATTTTCAGTACCCATTTGTATTTCTTAATATCACAGAACACTGGCAATATCCTTTTCATTTGTACACTGCCTTGCTGTATTTTTTTCTCCCCCCTCTCTTTTTTAAGTTTAATTTAACGTATCTGAGTACATTGTCTCTCTTCAGACACACCCTTAAGAGGGCACTGATCCCATTACAGATGGTTGTGAGCCACCATGTGGTTGCTGGGAATTGAACTCTGAACCTCTGGAAGAGCAGTTGGTGCTCTTAACTGCTGAGCCATCTCTCCAGCACCCCTGTGTTTTTCTCTTAAAAAAAAATGCTTAAAATTTTTAATTTTATTTTAGCTTTGGGTGTGTAGGTATGTGTGTGTGTGCATACTTTAGTGCCAGAGACATGGAGGCCAAAGGTATCAGACCCCTTGGAGCTGGAATTATAGGGCGTTTGAGCTGCCCAATATGAATGTTGGGAAGCCAACTCAGGTTCTCTGCGGTACAAGATCTTAACCACTGAGCCATCTCTCCAGCTCCTGGGATTATTTTCTATTTGCAATTATTTTACTTTTGGGGGAAAGGTTTTGTTTTGTAGCCTAGGCTGGTTTTGAACTCATAACCTTGATGAACCCCAGGTGGGTTTGATTTATAGGCATGTCACTACTAGATCCCTGTAACTTATTTTTGTTTGGATAGCTGGTTTTGTTTTTTTGAAACAGGCCAGGCTGGCCTCAAATTTGCTGTAGCTAAGGCTGGCTTTTAAGTTCGATACTTCTCTGTCGACTTTTTTTTTTTTTTAAAGATTTATTTATTATTATATATAAGTACAATGTAGCTGCCTTATCTCATTATGGACGGTTGTGAGCCACCATGTGGTTGCTGGTATTTGGACTCAGGCCCTTTGGAAGAGCAGTCAGTGCTCTTAACCACTGAGCCATCTCTCTAGACCCTCTGTCTACTTCTTTGTCACTTCTTTTATTGCATATAGCTTACCTGGGGTTAAGTAGCCTTTTACATATTTTGATATTTTGTATGGATTGTCTGTGCTTTGAGGTAAATAAATGAACTGCTATGTATGAAAGGAAAACTGCCCATAAAACCTATCCTTTCTCTTAAACACTGAATGACATCAGAAGAGGAGCTTTTATGGTTTGGGTATGAAAAGTCCCCTGAAGGCTGTATATTGAAGGCTGAATTCCAAGCCAGTGGATCCAATCATCAAAGACTGATTGGACCATTAACACTCTAATAGATTAATCCATTGATGGCTTCATATTTTAATAACAGGAGGTGGCAGACATTAGGAGAGGGGCATTTCAGGGAGTCCACCTGGAATGGACACTGTTTCTCCCTCTTATGTCTCCTTCTACCTCCTAACAGCCACAGTGTGCGTAGCCTCTTCCATCATACACAAATGCCATGATATTCTGCCTTGCTGTTATAGAGCAACAGAGTCAACGTTCCTCTGAAACTATGAGCCAAAATGAACCTCTTTTGAAGTTGCTCATTCAGATGTCACAGCTATAGAAAATCTATGTCATCTTCACTGAAGCTTCATTTAACTCAGTCTTGAAATCTGTCCTAAGATAGGGACACCATTAAGCACTTAGCTATACTCTGTCCCCATTTAACAAAGAACAGATGCACAATAATCTGTATCACAACACTGTGTATACTTTAAAGACAAACTGTTTTGTATTATGTACTTTTAATTATCTTATATATTTTCCATACTGTAAATCTGAAAGAGTTCCTTCCTAATAGAAAACAGAACTTCCCCCATGGTAAATGTCACAAGTTCCCTTCATTCCCTTCTCATGGTTCTGACGATGAAGAAAATAGCCAAACATGTATATACACATTTGTTTAGAATTATAACTTTATGAAGACATGATTCTAATACCATACACAATTTAAATAACACGTGTCAAGGGTTGTTAATATATTCACAATATCAAATCAATCTTGCAACCATTGTTGCTATCTCTGATCTCAAAACACTGTCATCATCTTCCCCAATCAATCTGCACTCATTAGTAGCCATCTCTCTTCACTGGCCTCCATTCCCTTCCCAGCCCTCAGTAACTAGTAATCTGTTTGTTCCTTACTACACTTATGTTTCTCTAGGACATTTCATATCATAGAAATCACATAGGAAGTGGTCTTTTGTGTCTGGCTTCTTTCACTAACATAATGCTTTCAGGGTTTAAGCATGCTATGGTGTGTATTAGAACTTCATTTCTTTTTATGGGTAAAATAATATGCCATTGTACATTTAAAACTGAACCAAGAGGTCATATGAGAATTAGATAATGCTATTTATTTATTTATTTGTTTGTTTGTTTGTTTATTTTTTGGTTTTTCGAGACAGGGTTTCTCTGTGTAGTCCTGGCTGTCCTGGAACTCACTGAAGACCAGGCTGGCCTCAAACTCAGAAATCTGCCTGTCTCTGCCTCCCAAGCGCTGGGATTAAAGGCGTGCGCCACCATTGCCCGGCCGTTTTTTTTTTGTTGTTGTTGTTTGTTTTGTTTTTTAAATTTTAGAGAAAATGGCATGGAAACCATAAAAATGTTTGAGGGAAATATAATAATTTCCTTTGGAAGAAAAAAAGTTCACTTTCAAAGACCAATTCTGAGAATACTACCTACAGTTAGAACTGACTCTGCACCCCTCCCCCCCCACCTCCCTCCCCGACCCCGCCCAGGCCAACATAAAAATAAGAGGAATGTTAGGACATCATTTTCAGTAAAAACCACAAAAGGCAGCACAATTCTACCACAGACAATACTCTTAAATTAGGTTTTAGGTCTTTATATTGGATTTAGGCTCCTCAATAACTACGTAATTAGTTACTTATCTGATGTAGAGATCAATCATTACACAATATATACTTAAAAGGTAAATGTTTTGTAAATACAGACTTTAATAACTTACATGTACTTCTCTGCAGGAATGATGCCCCTAAACTGATGAACATTTAGTGTGAATACTCTAAGCCAAAGCTCTCACGCTGAAGAACAGAGCTACATTAGTCCCATATCCAAACTGTGGACTGTGGGAACAGACTGACAACAGGTTAGTACCAAAGGTATCAAATGTGGCCAATAAAACAAACATTAGTGTAAGGACTCGGTGTGAAAATGAGTAAGGTCTGGACTATAGTTGCAAAGAAAGGAAGAGTTACTGAAAGTTTCTACATACCACAGCTTCATTCGCAAGACAATTCAAATGAAGACTGTAGAGCTAAAATGAAGTTTGACTTAAAGGGAGAATCAACAGAAGAAAGAACTAACCTGTTATTCATAGCAGCATGTGTTGCCTTCCCAGAGTCATCATGTGATGGTTAGTCTCATGGTTAAGCAAGCTTCCATGCACACCATGGGGAAATTACCCAGATTAGTTTAGCCTTGGAACATGTCCATGAAAAGATTATTTAGATTAGGTTAACTGAGAAGATCAGCCTGAAGGGTGGGTGGCATCACCCATAGTTTAGGGTCCTGGACTAAATAAAAGGGAGAATGTAGCTGAGCAGCAGCACGAGGGATTTCAGCTCCTGATGGTGGATCAAAAGTAACCAGCTCCCTCAGGCTCTGGCTGCCTTGACTTTGAACTACTTCTTAACTGTAAGTTGAAATAAGTTGCTTTTGTCAGAGTACTTTATTCAGCAATGAGAAATATAATCAATTCAAAATGTAAACAGTACCATGAATCTAGTATTAGCTTTTAAAAATCATAGTAAAACAGAACATACTATAAAACAGTTTTTAGGTTAAAGTATAATCACAGTGTTATAAAAACAACCTCCAGAACATTTTTATATTGTACACAGGAAATTCCACACCTACTAAACAATTCCCTTTATTATCTCTCACTAATATTGCCAACATTACTTGACTTTCTGTCTCTCTTTAGCTAACTCACAGATGTAGAATACTAGAGTATTAGCATGGACTTCTTAGCATACACCTTGAAGGAAGAGGCACATAAGTAGAGAGCATGCTCACAAAGCTATCTGCAGAGGTAGCATGAAACTGTCTGCTAAAAACAGCAACGTAGAGCCAGGTGGTGGTGGCACACACCTTTGATCCCAGCATTTGGGAGGCAGAGGCAGGTGGATATCTCTGAGTTCCAGGACAGCCAAAGTTACAAAGAGAAACAGGAGTGGGGGAGTGGGGGAGTAGGGGGGGAGGGAATGTGCAAAAAAAAAAAAAAAAAAAAGAAAGGAAAAGAAAAGAAAAGAAAAGAAAAGAAAAGAAAAGAAAAGAAAAGAAAAGAAAGAAGAAAAAGCAAGGTAGTTATGTCTGACTGGGAATCAACACTCTAGAGGCTTTTCATGACCATTTTTTTCCAGCTAAGATGTCAAAGAAGGGTTCATGCTAAATTGTGATCTACTGAAAGCCTGAGGGTAATGAGGTTGCCATTAGTCTATGATTTTTAACTCTGTGATCTGTGATTCAATCACATTGCTCTGAAAGCACCAGTGTCACCCTGAGTTCAACAATGCGCTTCTACCATAAATAAAGAAAATGAGTACTCCTTATTGGGTCCTGACTCCGTCCTATCTCTTTGAAACTGAGGCCTAATCTTGGCTATTGGCAGGAAAGCTGGGGATCTCCAAGGTCTGAGGTCAAACTTAGGCCCATTTTTATCACCATGTAGTATTCCTACCTTCTTTGTTATACATGTCCTAACGAAGCAATTACTTGCACTTATAACTAATGCTATAATTGAGGCAAGTAATTATGAAAGTAGAATATCCATTTTGAAAGAAATGAAGATCATTACCTTTCTTCCACCCACAAACATTATTTAAGACAAAAACAAATAAGCTTACAAGAACACATGCTACTAAAAGATTATTAGGAACAGCATGCTGAGAACCCACAGCATTTAAGGAAAATGGGGGGCGCTCATAAGACTCTCCCCCCAAACACTAGCAATCACTCCCACCGGGCGGAAATTTCCTCTGCTAGAGAATTATAAATTATTAAGAATCACTCTATCACCTTCCTCTCTTTTTACTTATACAACATTTACAGTCTGGCATCTCCTATATTTAGGTCCCAGAGACAAAGGTTGCTACTGGCTTGGTGGGCTGGCACAGACAAAACCAGAAAAGCTACCTTTCTTCCAACATGTCTCAGGAGCACAAAGATGGACAGAGAGGGGAGGCTTAAGAAAGGGAGGGAGAAAGGAGAAAGAAAGATAAAGAACATCTCACTGACTCACTGAATAGCTCTCCCCAATCATTTGTCTTGAACTCTGGAGACTCCTGCAGCTTTTATTATTTGGGGCAAGCACAAGTGAGTGGAATTGGACCAGAGGGTCTCGAGCTTGTCAGCAGCAAGAGGCAAACAACCTTTATTGCTGCAAAGAGGATGCAGATTTCAAAAGCCTAAAATTTGCAATGAAGGGAAATGGAAATGTGCTGAACGTGGGTTTGACTGGCAGCTTTCCTCATCTGTCGATCACAAGGTAATAAACACTGGGAGATGGCAGAAATGAAGATAAATGCTTTCAGTAGCACCAGTCCCCACCCTCCCCTCCTCTTCCGCCCCCACTCAGCACATGACAAGAGAATTAAAGAAAAAAAAATCAGCTTCTTAACCAACTCCTTTGTTAAAACTTTCCTTACAGGCCACCTACACGTGAATTACTGCTCTATGAGCCTACATTCTCATTAGGGGGCCCAGCTTCTAGAGGTGAAAAGCTCCTGTCAAGAGAGCACCTGCACATGTCAGGGTACAGCTTACAGAGCCGAGTCAGCTAGGGTCAGCACTCAACAAAGAGTGTCCAGATAGCAGAGGACAGACCCAGCAAGTCTAGGCTTGACTGTCTAGTTCAAAGCCTGGCTCCCCCGGCCTCCAGGAGTAACATGGTGGCCTTTATACTGCCACATTACCCAGGGCAGAAAAGGCTCAGCAACAGGGCCAACAGAATCCCTTGGAGCTTGGAGGGCAAAGATGTTGTCAGGTCAGAAAGATGGGCTCCACATACAGCATTTGGTCTTGCTTACTAGCTTTACATGAGGATGAAGGAAAACTTTTTTTTTTTTTTTTTGGAGACAGGGTTTCTCTGTGTAGCTCCGGCTGTCCTGGAACTCACTCTGTAGACCAGGCTGGCCTCAAACTCAGAAATCCGCCTACCTCTGCCTCCCAAGTGCTGGGATTACAGGCGTGCGCCACCACCGCCCGGCAAAGGAAAACTTTTAATAAGTCATGATCTAACAAGTGTTACACAGCTTGGTCCAAAAGAAGTATCATTCTGGGCCATGTGACACTGAGACCAATGTGATCCCAATAGCATAGCAGATCCATTAGTTTGAATATTTAAATTCTTAGTCACTAGGGAGTGCAACTCTCTGATAGGGTTAGAAGGTGTGGTCTTATTGAAAGAGCTATGGCCTTGTTGGAGTTGGAAGGAGAGTGTCACTTGGTGTGCGCTTTAAGGTTTCAAAAGCCCATGTCAGGGCCAGTGTCTCTCTCTGCCAACTGGTTATAGATCAGGATGTAGCTCTCAGTTATGGCATTCATTCAACCATGTTCCCCACCATGATGATAGTGGACTAAACCTTTGAAATTGTAATGCTTTCTTTTATAAGAATAGTTGTCTTGGTCATGGTGTCTCTTCACAATAATAGAACATTGACTAAGACAAATGGCTTTTTTTTTTTCTTTTTTTCTTTTCTTTTTTTAGGTAAAACCAAGAGGCTGGCAACTCCTAATGCAAGGGAGGCAGCATGTGCTAATAATAAGATGGGGGTGGGCGCTCATGAGAGGAATACATGCTTGGGATCCCAGCAGAAATGGAAGCAGAGGCTGAAGGAAGAGGAAGGAGTTCAAATCTAGTCTCAAGTACATAGTAAATTCTGAGTAGACTCTGAGACTCCTCCTAAACAAACAAAAAACAAACAAACAAAAAAAAAAACTCGAAAAATAAAGATAGCTTCAATTTCTGCAAAAACAACCTATTAATTCTGCTGAGTAGGCCTGAGAGAAATATTAGTGACTAGAAGCTTTATAGACATCCAAGAAGACACTGCCAGTATTTCCCCAGGCTGTTGTTCTAAAGTGCAAGGATCCATTGATAAATCTGGAGCATAAGTGGGAGAGAACATGGTGAATGGGTCAGTTTCACCACAGGCTGCTCACACTTGAGAATCTTTAGAATCACACATATGTTGTGGATCTTGGGAGAAGAGTACTTGATTTGAAATAGTTTCTAACTAAAACCCACTAGGCATACAATGGAAAAGCTTAGCGAGCCCTTTCTGTGAAACAGCCAAAGGATGCCCCCCTCCATGTCAACAGGCTCCATCACCCTCTCAAGTCTTAAAACCCAAATAATACTGGGCACAGACTTGTAAACCCAACATATGGATGGTGAGGCAAAAGGATTACTGTGAATCTGAGACTAGTGTGTCATACATACTAGTCAGTAGTAGCCAGCCAGGGCTATACTGCAAGAATCTATCTTATAAAGCAAAACACATACACACACACACACACACACACACCCCAAAAGCTAAGACTCAAAGACCAAAACAAAATAATAATAATCAAACAAACGAGCAAAACCCTACTGGTTTCTTTCCCAATAAGAAACACTTGTCAGGGGCCACAAGAAGGGGATACTGGGCAGAGGGGCTGCAATCGGGATGTAAAGTGAATGAATAAATAAATTAATGGGAAAAAAAGTCCAACTCTTGTCACCTGTTGGGTCTCCTGGCTATTACCAATCATATAGTTGGGAGTATGAGTGATCCGTTATGTGCAGTTAGTCATCACATCAGCAGCTGACAGTGTGCAATTGTTTCTTCTTGAAATGGGGAGCTACTTGAGGGGAAAGGGTCAATTTTAAATGTCACATTGCTAGGTGTGGTAGTGTACTTGTAGCCTCGAAGACTAAATAAAGTATGTTCCATGGAACTAATGCTTAGTTGAAGGACTACAGAAAAATGCTTTGGTCTTAGGATTAAAGAGAAACTCATGAACCTGAGGCTTTTTGTAAGGAAAATCAGAATCATCCCCTGAGATACCTTTCATGTGTCTAAGAAATAAAAGGGCTCATGTAGCCTAGGGTGACCTTAAACTTTCCACTTAGTTGAGGATATCCTTGAACTGATCCTCCTGCCACCACCTACCAACAGCTAGGATGACAGGAATTATGGGTATATGCTATCATGCTTTACAAATATATATATATTTGGTTTTTCGAGACAGGGTTTCTCTGTGTAGCCCTGGCTGTCCTGGAACTAGCTCTGTAAACCAGGCTGGCCTCGAACTCAGAAATCCGCCTGCCTCTGCTTCCCAAGTGCTGGGATTAAAGGCGTGCACCACCACCGCCCGGCTACATAAATATATTTTAAAGAAAATAGCAGCTGTAATGTGTCCTTCAGACTTCTGTCTGCCAGGTCAGCCTCCCAGAATTGTGAGCAAGAAATGCCTGCAAAGGAACTGAGTACAGCAGTGGTGGCCAGGGACAAGAGGCTATATACAACAGGAACTGGCCTTCATGATGGCTGGTGATAAATTTCTGCTCTCTCTGAGTCAATCTTTTCAAATAGGCAAAGACCATCAATGTTAAGTTATTGCCAGGTAGGGTAGTTGTGAGGCTGAGGTGCGAGGATCTCTAGAAGTTGGAGGCCAAACTGTTCTACATAGCAAGTTCTAGGCCAGCTACATAAGGAGCATCTGTCTCAAAATAAAAACAAAAACAAAAATTGGAGCTGGAGAGATGGCGCAGCGGTTAAGAACACTGACTGCTCTTCCAAAGGTCCTAAGTTCAAATCCCAGCAACCACATGGTGGCTCACAACCATCCCTAATGAGATCTGCCTCCCTCTTCTGGAGTGTCTGAAGACAGCTACAGTGTACTCACATATAATAAATAAATCTTTTTTTAAAAAAAAAAAGAAGTACTGTTGATTCTTCCAGAAGACCCAGTTTGGTTCTCAGTATCATCATGGTGTCTCACAACCATCTGTAACTTCAGTTTTAAGGGATCCAACGCACTTTTCTGGTTTCCTGGGGCACCAGGTAACGTGTGGGGCATATAATACATGGAAGAAAAATGTCCATACATATTAAAAAATTATATATCTATATGAGCCCTTATCTCTAGCAGCTATCCTTCGAACACACCCATGCGGAAGCTCCTCATGTCCTGCTACTACTATACACTCCTCGATGTGGACACCTCAAGCAAGATCTGCCTGGGCATCTTCACGGACAAGTGATACCAAGTTTATGCCATGTGATGCTTGAGCCTTGGGTCCCTGTGAATCACAGGAGCTTTGTATAGCACAAAAGCAGGGAATCTACGGCCATGGGCTTTAGGGTTTAAATTAGAAACTGATCAATCAGATCAAACATGCATAAACATGCCAGGTCAGCTATCTTGACATCTTACCTTGAAGACAAGAAAGGCTTATTTTAAATGTCAGGTTTTTAGATAAATGTTGAAGAAAGGCTGGTGGCAAATTTCTAGCTTTCAAAAGAGATATTTTACAAAAGAAGACAAAGGGAGAAGATGTATTTTTGGTGCCTTTTTTTTAAAAACCAGGGCTGTTTGTGTGTACCACTCAGAAAACATGACCTGCTACCAAGTCAGGAATCCCGTGGATCATAGTGGGATAGCATCTGCTTTTCCAAAGCCACGTCTATTATTAGTTACCACAAAGAACGCTGGAAATAGGCAAACTTCTCCTAGAGTAAATGGAATACCACAAAGGATTCTTATAATTAATTCTAAATTATGGGCTCTTCCTTTAAAAAAATTATCTATTCCTCTGTACTCTCCTCAAGTCAGGTGGATTATATATATTTTTATTATATTATGTAATTTAAAGACAGGGTCTTCACTATATAGCAACACAGACCAAGCCAGCCTCAAACTTGGAATAGTCCTCCTGTCCTGACCCATATGTGTTGTTGGGGTTATAGGCATGTGCCACTTGTACCCAACTGCAAAACTGACTTATTTTTATTATTTTTTAGAGTAATTTACTTAATTTTACATGAATGAATATTTTTCCTGTCACATATGGAACACATATGAGGTCTGGTATCTAGAGAGGTCCAAAGAGGATTTTGGATTCCTTGGTGGTGAGTCACAATGTAGGTGCAGGGAACTGAATCTGGGTTCTTTGAAAGAAGTACTTTTAACTTGAGCTATCTCTCTCCAGCCCCATGATTTTTTTTTGTTTGTTTGTTTTTTTGTTTTGTTTTTTGAGACAGGGTTTCTCTATGTAGCCCTGGCTGTCCTGGAACTCACTCTGTAGACCAGGCTGGCCTTGAACTCAGAAATCCGCCTGCCTCTGCCTCCCAAGTGCTGGGATTACAGGCGTGCACCACCACCGCCCGGCTCCCACGATTATTTTTAAAGGAGAATTTTGAGTCATCTACTCAAAAAGACTTCAAAGGCTCTGTACTGCCAGAGAAGAGGCAGACTTCTTGCCTGCTATTCAGTGTCCTCAACGATCTCTCTGCAACCTGCTTTCCTCTTACTCACATTTAATCCTACTATGGATACTCTACTCTCTACCCCCTTGTAATGCCTAGTAAAATTCCTTGCCTTCTAGCTCCTGTTTAAGGACCGTCAAGCCCCTTTTCTATAAAATCTTTTCTAGTCTTACTACCCTGATACCATCTTCTCTTTGGAAGCCTTATTCTATACTTTTAATACAGAATGGATTGTTTTTTATTGATTCTTTACACTCAAAAATAGACAGACACAGACACATGGATGGAGGGGAGGTGGACAGACAGACAAACAAGGTGAAGGGAAAGAAAGAGAAGCTAGTGTGATGGTACATGCTTGTAATCCCAGCACTGAAAAGGCCGGGGCAGGATTGCTACCAATTCAAGGCTGGCCTAGGTTTCAGCCTAGATTACTTTCCCCCAAGTAAGACTTTACTGGAAAGAAGGACAGCAGGGGGGTGGGAGGGAAGGAAGAGAAAGGAGAGAAATTGGTGGTTTCATACAGGGGAAACATTCCAAGAATTAACTCCTTTTATGACTGCAGCCAAAACAGAGCGAGGGTGGGCAGATTTCCCTGCTGCAAGTTGGTAAAATATGTGCCTCCTATGGCCTGGGAGGATCCATGCTGAGAGCAGGCCTCCTCTTTTGTTAGTTTCACCAGTGGCTTTTGCCTGAAGGCCAACAGGATTAGCACTGCCATTTCATGCTCTGAAAAGTCAGAAAAGAAAAGATGGGGAGCTTTTCATTCTAGGAGATGCCTGCTCATCAGAGAGTTCTGTTTCTGATAAGCAGGGATGCTGAGGTTAAAAAGCAAAATTTCCAACAACGGTTAATGAAAGGTCTGGAAACAAATGTACAGAATTAGGCAATGGGATCAAGTCCAAGAAGAGAAGAGCAGGTGCCAGAGCAAACTCTCCACTGAGAACCAGTACTAGATGTTTTCATGCATTCAAAAATTTCCATGTATTTAAAATGTCATCAGGAGGCCCTGAGAGCACAGACTGGATGCAGCAATTAGGAATGCAGGCTTAGCTTCTTGGCATAAAATACAAGCAAACTCCTCTACTCAAAGTCAGAAGAAAGAGGAAAGAAAAGCGTTACCATGAAGTTGAGCAGTTTTAGTTGCTACACTCTTTTCACTTTTTCACTTTAACAGATAATTAACTGGAACCCACCTCCCTTTCTAAGAGGTAAACTTTTTTTTTTTTTTTTTTTTTTTTTTTCCCCCGAGACAGTGTTTCTCTGTGCAGCCCTGGCTGTCCTGGAACTCACTTTGTAGACCAGGCTGGCCTCGAACTCAGAAATCCACCTGCTTCTGCCTCCCAAGTGCTGGGATTAAAGGCGTGCGCCACCACGGCCGGCCCTAAGAGATAAACTTAATAAACATCCAAAGACATTTAAGTTCCCAGGATCCAAATTAGATTCTGAGGTGTTTGTCTACAAATGGACTTCAGAAGGCTAAAATAAATCACTCAGAAGTAAATACACTATATGCCTGTGTTTGTAATGATAATGCACTAGTTGTGTTTTTAAATTTTTCTATATTTTATGAGGTTGTGACATCTTCAGGTCTTACAAAGAACTATTTCTTCTAGGGCTAATTTCATGAGACATGTCTTTAATATACAAACCAATCAGTAGATAGTTCTCACCCAGGGGAAGGTATGGACAATTAGCAACCCCTCCTATAATTCAGGGTCCAAAACTCTACTAATCCTAAAGTTTACTCAGCCCACCTATTCTACCTCCTTTTGGCCTCATAGTTTCTAAGGTTTCTAAAGCAACCTTGTATTATATGCTATATGATACCCTTCTTTCTTCCCTTGGAAACTAACAAACCTAACTTTTTAATGGGAAAAACCTCTTTACTTGTGGTCCTTACCATACTTGAATAAAATAAAAATATGGTCATTCACACACAAATCCATATTCCCTCTAGCCCTTGTCCCCAATGCCCAAGGTCCTGGGGCTCCAGCTCATGAGTCAGATACATCACAAATGACACTTCTCTATAAAACCAAGTGGGTGCTTAGAGAGTGCAAGGGGAAACAGTGGGGTGTTTGCTGACCTCATGCCCCCACCCTTGTTCTCCGTCTCCTAGGCCTTTCCAGTAGAGGATTATGAAGCAAGGTGGGATAAAAGAAGAACATTCATAGTTCTCAATACCAGTGATGCTGGAGTAGTGTTTCTTTGAAATAATAAATATTTCTGAAATGCATACTTACAATTTTATTTAAATATCTACTTTTCAAGATAGAATTGCATATGTTATATTCTATCAACACAACTGGCACACTGAGCCAACCAATAACAGTGTCATCAGCAAAGAAATGAAGCCTTGGCCTTCAACCTTACTATGGCTGACAAAGATAGAGATCCGGAATCTAAACAAAAGTACAAAGTCTTGAAATATGCCCAGAATCAAGAATCACAAAACAAAGCATTTTTTTTTTTTGGACAGCTGAGTGAGAACTGAATATTAAACAGATGTTCATCAAACACAGATCTATGGAAGACGTCTATAAAATGGTAATAAGATGTCCTCCTTTCTTGTTGAAGATGAGAACCTAGTTTAGAAGATAAGACTTCCATCAAAAACATTACACAGAAGAAAAGAAACATGAGCGTTCTAATGAGAGAAAGAGACAACCTGAGCCACAGCTGTTTAGAAGGAAATCACTGGACATAGAGGGCTCATAAGAAAGACAGAGAAAGCCGGGCGTGGTGGCGCACGCCTTTAATCCCAGCACTTGGGAGGCAGAGGCAGGCGGATTTCTGAGTTCGAGGCCAGCCTGGTCTACAGAGTGAGTTCCAGGACAGCCAGGACTACACAGAGAAACCCTGTCTTGAAAAACACCAAAAAAAAAAAAAAAAAAAAAAAAAGAAAGAAAGAAAGACAGAGAAAGCTTAGTGAGAAATAGGAGCCTTAACAGAAGCTTAAAAGAAAAAAGCACCAGGACTCAGAAAGAAAGAGGTAGCTTAGTAAATAAAGTGGTTACCAGGCTGGGATGCAGCTCAATGGTAGAGCCTAGCATACACTAGGTCCCTTGTTTGATCTCCAACACTGCAAACAAACAATAACAACAGCAACGAAAAAAGTGGCTCTTGAGGGAGTCAGATACTACTATTAGTTTAGTAAGAAACAATGGTGTCTATAAAAACAAAACAAGCAAAAAAAAAAACAAAACAAAAAAACAAAAAAACAACAAAAAAAAAAAAACCAAAATAAAAAAAGGAAGAAATGGCTTAGATGGTAAAGTACCTGCCTCACAACCATGAGACCTGAGCTCAAGATACCCAACTCCACATCTAAACAAGCCAGGTATTGTCTGCAACCCAGAGCTGGTGGAGACAGGTGGCTCCTTAGTGCCAGCTACCTCCCAAATCAATAAACTCCACATTCAGTTGAAGTCTCTGTCTCAAAACTTAAGGTGGAGGCTGCTGTGGGGGGGAGTTGATTCAAAGTTTTTGTTTTTCCAAATGGTATCAATGAACCCCGATTTCAGAAAGGTAACCTCCCACCCTGCCAAAGGAACATTTCTAAAATGTTTTAAACAGTTTTGGTAATCTGGTTTCTCTAGAGTTGTTCATACCTTTTAAGTTCTTGCCTATGATAGTGACATCTATATAGTATTAAGTCTTTGAGGATTACCTGTCCCTAACAAACAGATTAGGTCAACCAAAACCAGACAAACAAAAACAAAAACAAAAAGGTGGAAGATATCTGCCACCAACCTCTGGTTTCCACAGGCACCTGTCCAAATATGCACATCATGCGCGCGCGCGTGCGCGCGCACACACACACACACACACACACACACACACACACATACACACACAGATAGGTATACATCCCCATTCACACAGAAAATGTATATGAGCCAGAGTTATGATTCCTCAGAAGGTTGAGGCAGGTGGATCAAAAGTTCAAGGGCCTGCCAAGGATAGAGAATAAGTTCAGACCTACCTGGACAACTTAATGAGTCCTTGCCTCAAAATAAAAATCCTTTACAAAGGGTTGGGGTTTTTGTTGTTGTTATTTCTGTCAACTTGGCAAAGCTAGAATTATCTAATAAGAAGAAATCACAACTGAGAAAATACCTCCATTATAAGATTTGCCTGTAGCAAGCCTGTGGACACTTAAAAAATATTCTTATCTTATGTGTTTGAGTGTTTTGCCCACATATATAATCTCTGGCCCTGAAGATACAAGAGGGTATTGGATCCCTTGGAACTAGAGTTACAACTGTTGCAAGCTGCCATGTAGGTGTTAGGGGTGGAGAAATGGCTCAGTAGTGAAGAGCACTGACTATTCTTCCAGAGGTCCTGAGTTCAATTCCCATTAACCACATGGTGGCTCACAACCATCTGTAAGGAAATCTGATGCCATCTTCTGGTGTGTCCGAAGATAGCTACAGTGTACTCATATATAATATTTTTTCTTTTTCTTTTCTATATTCTTTGTTTATATTCCAAAGGCTTTCACCTTTCCCAGTTCCCCCCTCATCATATGTCCCATAAGTCCTCTTCCCTCTGCCCATTCCCCAATCACCCCACCAACAACAACAACACCATTTCTCTGTTCTGATACTCTCCTACAAAACTGGATCCAGTCTTTTCGGAACCAGGGTCCTCGCCTTCCTTCTTCTTGGGAATCTTTTGATTTGCTAATTGTGCCTTGAGTATTCAGAGCTTCTGGGCTCATTAATATCCACTTATCAGTGATTGCATTTCATGTGTATTCTTTTGTGACTGAGTTAGCTCACTTAGGATGATATTTTCCAGATCCAACCATTTGTCTACAAATTGCATTAATTCATTATTTTTAATTGCTGAGTAGTATTCCATTGTATAAATATACCATGTTTTCTGTATCCATTCCTCCTTTGAGGGACATCTGGGCTCCTTCCAACTTCTGGCTATTATAAATAAGGCTGCTTTGAACATAGTGGAGCATGTGTCTTTATTGCATGCAGGGGGATCCTCTGGGTATATGCCCAGGAGTGGTATGACAGGGTCCTCTGGAAGTGTCATGCCCAACTTTCTGAGGAACCGCCAGACTGATTTCCAGAGCAGTTGTATCATCTTGCAATCCCACCAACAGTGGAGGAGTGTTCCTCTTTCTCCACATCCTCACCAGCACCTGTTGTCCCTTGAGTTTTTAGTCTTAGCCATTCTGACTGGTGTGAGGTGGAATCTCAGGGTTGTTTTGATTTGCATTTCCCTGATGACTAATGATGTTGAATATCTCTTAAGGTGCTTCTCAGCCATTCAATATTCCTCAGGTGAAAATTCTTTGTTTTAGCTCTGTATCCCATTTTTTAATAGGGTTATTTGGTTCTTTGGGGTCTAACTTCTTGAGTTCTTTGTATATATTGGATATTAGCCCTCTGTCGGATGTGGGGTTGGTGAAGATCTTTTCCCAATTTGTTGGTTGCCATTTTGTCCTTGTGCCTTACAGAAACTGTAATTTTATGAGGTCCCATTTGTCAATTTTTGATCTTAGAGCATAAGCTATTGGTGTTGTGTTAAAAACTGCATGGTATTGGTACAGGGACAGGCAAGTAGATCAATGGAATAGAATTGAAGACCCAGAAATGAAGCCACAAAGTTATGGTCACTTGATCTTTGACAAAGGAGCTACAACCATCCAGTGGAAAAAAGAGCCTTTTCAACAAATGGTGCTGGTTCAACTGGAGGTCAACATGCAGAAGAATGCAAATTGGCCCACTCTTATCTCTTTGTACTAAGATCAACTCCAAGTGGATCAAGGACCTCCACATAAAACCAGACACACTGAAACTAATAGAAAAGAAACTGGGGAAGACCCCTGGAGGACATGGGCACAGGGGGAAAGTTGCTGAACAGAACACCAATAGCTTAAATAAACATTTTTTAAAAAATAAGAAAAGAAATAGAAACTAGGCTTAAAAAAAAAACAAACCTAAGTTTAGCATCTATATAACAGATGATCCTTTGTGGTTTTACTGAGTAAAAGAGTAAAAGAGTTACACAATGGACAAAGTTTAGCTTCTGTTGTTTAGAAACATGACCTCCCTATAGATAGGGCTGGCTTGGCTCTCTCAGAAATCCCCTTTGGATTACAGGCATGCACTACCTACCACACCTGGCTTAACTTTTGTATGTTTGTTTTTTCCTTTTCCCCCTTAAATCAATATTCTACAAACATGTACTCTTAAAAGGCAGTAAATACTTTAAGATGAGTAGAATTAAATAGTAGTTTAATAGTCCCAGGGCCCATTACATCTTAATTTCTACTCCCTATAGTCAATTTATTTTTAGGTTTTTGAGACAAGGTCTAATATAGCCTAGGCTGATCTTAAACCCCTGCTCTATCTGCCCCTCTTTCCAGATACACTGAGATTATAGCTGTATTGACACCATACCTCACCATATGACCTAACTCTAGCCCAGGCTGGCACCAAACTAGTGTCAATATTTCTGGCTCTGCTCACAATTATAGGCATAAGCCTCTATATGCTGGCTTCCTGTGACATCTTTTTTTGTGATTTTTCTTCTGATAATTAGCTATTGTATTTCTGTTTACTAAGTTTTCAAGGTTGGCTACTACCTACTAGATTCCTAGATATTATGATAGATGTGTATTACATAGATACTCTATGAAAAGGAAAGATTTGCCCCCTGATCACTTTCTTTCCTATTCTTCTAAACTAGTTAATCACTTTTCAATTAATATTATTTACAGTATTATGGGTATAAAAATCCAAACATACCTTCCTTTCCCTCTTGGAAACTGTTAATAAGTTACATTTTCAAAATATAGGTAATATTTCCTTACCTACTGCCCTTGTATTTCCTTTTAGATATACATTCATTACTCTACAGGAAGCACTCACCCTAGCAATGTACTTTTCAATTGTCTGTTTCAATAACTTGAATTCATTCTAAAATCACATTAGGAGGGGATGAGGAAAAGGTTTTCTTAGCTCTCAAGTATTTAATTTAAAAAATATGGATTGAGTGACTATAGTATATAGGGTACAAGAACTTAACTCAAAACCTGAATCAAATTTCTATCATAAAAAAGCAATCTGTTGCTAAACCTGGATCATTCAGTTTACTTAGGAAAAAAAAAAAAAGGTTACTATATCTCTTGGACAAAGGTGATAATGGAAGGCAGCTACGTGACTCTCAGCCGCTTGATTGCTTTTAACTGACAGGATCTCCCTACATTACCTAGGCCTATCCTGAACTCTTTGGTTCAAGTGATGCTTCTGCCTCAGTCTCCATTGTAGCTAAGTAGCTGAATGCTACTGTGCTCAGCAATTTGGTTCAACATTTGTTGAAAGAATACAAACACTCCTTTGAGTGTTTTTTGTACTGTGAAACCTCAAAGGAGTTGAGTATGATGGTGAAGGCTTGTAATTCCAGCACTATGGAGACTGGCACAGGAGAATCTGTTGGTTCTAGGCTAGCCTGGTCTACAAAGGTGTGCTAACAGTGCTAAGCATATACAATAAGCAGATCTTAAAAAAAAAAAAAAAAAAAAGCAAAGATTGTACATAGACCTAGTTACATGTTAGATTTGTCAGTTTAGGCTTTCTACAAATGCCTTATCTATCTATCTATCTATCTATCTATCTATCTATCTATCTTCTTTATTTACATTTCAAATGTTGTCCTCTTTCCTGGTTTCTCCCTCCTGAAAACCCTTTAACCCATCCTCCCTCCCCCTGCTCACCAATCCACCTATTCCCACTTCCCTGTCCTGGCATTCCCCTACACTGGGGCATCGAGCCTTCTCAGGACCAAGGGCCTTTCCTCCCTTTGATGTTCAACAAGGCCATCCTCTGCTATATATGCAGCTGGAGCCATGGGTCCCTTCATGTGTACTCTTTGGTTGGTGACTTAGTCCCTGGGAACTCTGGGGGTACTGGGTAGGTCATATTGTTGTTCCTCCTATGGGGCTGTAAACACTTCAGCTCCTTAAGTCCTTCTCTAATTCCTCCATTGGACCTGTGGTCAGTCCAATGGTTGGCTGAGAGCGTTCCCCTCTGTATTTGTCATGCACTGGCAGAGTAATGCCTAACATTTTAATAGAAATTGTCCCATCCCTCTAAACTGGTATCATTTTTACAACTTTTTTTTTAAATTTCTGTGAATGTCCTAGAAATATAATCATTGTATTACACTGAAACAGGTTATAATGGAAAATCTGAGCACAAAAAGTCTCCTGGCTAGTATTACTGACTCAAGCCAGGGGCACCTGAAAGGAAGGAACCTCAATTGAGAAAAATACCTCCATATAATCCAACTGTAGGTCATTTTATTAATGAGTGATTCATGAGGGAGGGCCCAGTACACTGTGGGTGGAGCCATCTCTGGGCTGGTGGTCCTGGGTTCTATTAAAAAACAGACTAAAGCAAGTCAGTAAGCAGAACCCAACCAAGACTTCTGCATCAGCTCCTGCCTCCATATTCTTGCCCTGTTTGGGTTCCTGTTCTGGCTTACTTCAATGATAGACTACAATGTAGTAGTGTAAGCCAAATAACCCCTTCCCTCTGGAACTTGTTTTTGGTAATAGTGTTTCATCTCAGCAATACAAACTCTGAGTAGGACAATAAATATGACTAAAGAAGCTGAGGATGACCTTGAACTCTTCCTGCTAAGTTTTGGGATTACAGGTATGTGCCACAACACTTAGTTAAGTGGTTTTGGAGGCTGAACCTATGGCCTCCTGATTCTAGTTAAGCAACCATTCTATCAACTGAGCTGTATCCTCAGTCCAAGACAAGACTCTTGACTTGAGAAGAGTAACAATCTAGTAGGAGAAAAAACATAAACACATAAATACCAAACTACAAGGGAAGGAGACCCAGGTAGAGTGGCTCATGCTTATAATGTGAGTAATTTCTGGTAGAGGCAGGAAGACTGACATGAATTCAGGCCAGACTGGGCAACAAATCAGGACCTTGTGTAAGAAACATAGATGAGAAATAGAAGGTAGAAGGGTAGAGGGCTGAACAGCTTTAGATGATGCAGTTTTTCTGTTGTTGTTCTCAGCTTTGTCTTAAGACAGAGTCTCACATTATAGTTTGGGTTGACCTAAAACTTGTGATCCTCCTGCCTCCTCCCATGAGTCACCGTCCAACTTGATTGGATAGTTTCTGAAATGTCTGGCTGAATGCCTTACAAAAGAGAAAAATCATATTCAGACAAATTAAATTTGCCTTAACTAAGAGGTAAGATGACGAGATGTGAATTCAGCTCCTGCCTCTTCTACTAAACCACATGGTATTTCACAAGGTCATTAATAAATTCAGTGTTCAAAGTCTGGTTTATGTTGGCATTTTTAATCACTCAGAAAGGGTAATAAATAACTTAATTTCAGTTTTTAATATCCCATTACATATCAATATTAACTTTTTTTAAGGGGCTATGAGTGGCCTGACAACTTTAGTTAACACTATACTTTTGGAAAGGCTGAGAAGAGATCAAAATAACAATTAGTCAGCAATCATGTCCTGAGCTACAGAGGCTGTGGGATTAGGTACAAATCCAAAAATCAGAGATAATTTCTACAGTTTCACTGTAGCTGTGACTTCTTCTAATTAGTTCAACAAAGTTCTTGTGGGGTGGGGTGGAGGTGGGAGGTTGTATTGTTATTATTATTGAGACAGACCTCGACTCAATCATATAGCCAAGGATCATATTGAATTTCTGATCCTCCAGCCTTCACTCCCAAGTACTAAGATTATAGGTGTGTTCCAAGGACCCACTTAAGTGATCGTAAGGATTGACCTCAGGGCCTTGAGCATATTATACAAGCACTATACCAACTGAACCCTGATTTGTTTGTTTTGAGATGGTATCTTACTCTCACTGTATAGTCCAGGCCAGCCTGGAACTCACTCTATAGTACAAGTCAGGATGGACTTGAAAGTGATGCTTCTATATCAGATTCCTAGGGGCTAGGACGGGATTACAGGTGTGAGCTACCATACCTGGCTTGATATACTACTTCATGCACCAAGGGTATATAGCACTATTCAGATGTTCCTTGGCAACTTTTATTGAACTAACCTGAAGCTGTCTCTTAATGTCAAGAAGTCCCTGTCACTGAAGCTTGGCATCCCAGCTTGCTTGTCTCAGGTAGTTCTGGCACAAAATCATCCTGGGTTAGAGTAGGTAGCTAGCTAGCTACTTTGATTCCTTTGGCTTTCAACAAATAGCTTTTCAAAGGAAGGCAGAGAGCTTTAGCAGTTGTTCTTAATCTCTGGAAGGAACATGGAAGCAAGCATATACTCTCACCTGTCAAGTAGACAGAGATTAAATGACTCACTCAAATAATTCAGTAAATCACCGAGGAAGCGAAAATGAGAACAAACTGGCTGTCAACTTCTACCTCATTTACTAAACACAAGAGCAGTAGTTCTAAATCTTTTTTGTGTTCATGACATATAATTGGATACTATATTTCTTGACAATTTATCAAAAGACAGGAAAAGACACAAAACAACAATAAAGACAGCAATAATAAAACCACAACCATCATTATAGGGAGACAAGTCCCACCAGTCCCTATGTGGTGTCATCTGGCAGCATAATACGGAGCAGAACTGTTTTCCCTGTCCTGGCATTATGCTCTCATGGGGAAACTTCTCTTATGCTCTAGGAAACACAAGCTTGGGGCCTTTTATCTTCTGGGTCTTCAATCCTATTCCATTGACCCACTTGCCTGTTGCTGTACCAATACCATGCAGTTTTTAACACAATTGCTCTGTAATATTGTTTAAGGTCAGGAATATTGATTCCCCCAGAAGTCCTTTTATTGTTGAGAATAGTTTTAGCTATCCTGGGTTTTTTGTTGCTCCAGATGAATTTGAGAATTGCTCTTTCTAGATCTATAAAGAATTGAGTTGGGATTTTGATGGGGATCGCATTGAATCTGTATATTGCTTTTGGTAAGATGGCCATTTTTACTATATTGATCCTACCAATCCAGGAGCAAGAAATATTTTTCCATCTTCTGAGGTCTTCTTCGATTTCTTTCTTCAAGGACTTGAAGTTCCTGTCACACAGATCTTTCGCTTGTTTGGTTAGAGTTACGCCAAGGTACTTTATGTTGTTTGTGGCTATTGTGAAGGGTGTTATTTCCCTAACTTCTTTCTCAGCCTGCTTGTCCTTTGAGTACAAGAAGGCTACTGATTTGCTTGAGTTAATTTTATAACCAGCCACTTTGCTGAAGTTGTTTATCAGCTGTAGAAGTTCTCTGGTGGAGTTTTTTGGGTCACTTAAGTAAACTATCATCACTTACACCTTCCAACTTTGTGTTCTACACTAGGGTATGTATGTATGTATGTATGTATGTATGCATGTATGTACACACATGCGCGCGCGCACGGACACACACTCTATGAGACTCCTTCAACCTCAAAGTCAATCTAATACTGTATGTCTTAGTCAATGTTTCATTGCTGTAAAGAGACACCATGACCAAGGCAAATCTTACAAAAGAAAACATCTAACTGGGGCTTGAACAGCTTCAGAAGCTGAGTCCATTATCATTCCAATGGGAAGGACAGCAGGAGTTTGGCAGTACTCACGGTGCAGTAGCAGTAGCTGAGAGCTACACACGCAACAAGCAGAGAGACAACTGGGTAGGGTATGCGGGTTTTTGGAGCCTCAAAGCCCATGCTATGGCACACTTCCTCCAACAAGGCCACATCTAATCCTTCTCAAATAGTCCCACTCCCTTAATTATGACTATGCAACTCAAATATGTGAGCCTATAGAGGCCATTCTTATTCAAACCTCCACACTGCAGTTAAGTCCTAGTAAAATTGCAGAGATCAAAGCTGGTGGCAGGATGTGTGAAAAAGGTCTTGATGAAACCCTCTATTTTGGCAGTACTGGGGACTGAACCCAAGACTTCATGCAAACAAGGAAAGCACTCTATCACTGAGCTTCAATCCTAGCCCTGAAAACCCATTATTGTATAATTCACTAAGGATATTCGATCCCTTGGAACTGGAGTTATAGATGGCTGTAAGCCACCATAAGGGTGGTGAGAATTGAGCCCAAGTCCTCTGGAAGAGCAGCTAGCATGTAACTGCTGAGTCTAGCTCTCCAGACTCACTCCCAATATTTTTTAATGTAATGAAATAACATTGCACTCGGTTATACAAGATGTAACCTTGCCCTCAGAAGAAAAGCCTCCTCAACTATGAAATTAACTTGTATTTAGTAGTTAATTCTTTTTTATTGCAACATCAGAAGGGAATAAGGAACTGGCAGGAGTGTCAAGAACACTAATTAAAGACCTCCTGTGTCATGTCAGAATGACAGCCTGTGTGACAACCTCTGAGAGGAAGGCACTGACCTCATCTCAGAAAGCCAAAGCTGAAGGCTGTTTAAGTCTTGTCTGTATGGTAGAACTGCAGGTGTGGTTAGGAGCCAGAGTGATGTTTTATCCATATAATTCCAGAACTCAAGAGGCTCAGGCAAGAGGATTGCTTTGAGTTCAAGTCCAGACTAGGCTACAGAATAAGGGCTCATCTCAGGGGAAAAATGAAAAAGGTTGGAAAATAAAGAGGAGGGGAGAAAGGGAGGGAATGAGGCAAAGAGGCAGGTAGGAAGAAACATCAAAACCAAACCAAACCAGAACATTGCATTTCTCTGATGGGATAAGTATTCCATTGGTATCTTTGAGTAAACCCTGTCATAAAACAAAGTTAATCATCTTACTTGTTGGGGACATTGTGAGAGAGACCAGCGGTAAGGAATCAGAAGTTCGATCAGTAGTAGGAGCAGAGAGCAGACCCCAGAGTGACCTGAGAGCCCCACCGTTGCTGCCGGAGACCTAGCAGCTGCGGGCTGACACCAAGCCGGCTCCATGGGCAGCACAGTGGGTAGTGGCGGCCCGTGCTGCTTCACATCAGAGGCGCCAACAAGCGGGAACAAGAAGGTTATCACAAGGAAGGTTTTGGGAACAATAAAATGGTTCAATGTAAGGAATGGATACGGTTTCATTCATCAACAGGAATGACACCAAGGAAGACATATATGTACACCAGACTGCCATACAGAATAACCCAGGAAATACTTTCGCAGTGTAGATGGAGAGACTGTGGAATTTGATGTTGTTGAAGGAGAAAAAGGTGTGGAAGGAAGCAGCAAATGTTACAGGCCCTGGTGGAGTTCCAGTTCAAGGCAGTAAATACAAAGGAGACCGTAACCATTATAGCCGCTAACCACGTCATAGGGTTTCTCCACGCAATTACCAGCAAAATTACCAAAATAGTCAGAGTGGGGGAAAAGAATGAGGGATCGGAAAGCGCTCCTGAAGGCCAGGTCCAACAACGCAGGCCCTATCGCAGGCGAAGGTTCCCACCTTACTACATGCTGAGACCACAGTATTCCAACACCCCGGTGCAAGGAGACGTGAGGGAGGGTGCGGACAACCAGGGTGCAAGAAAGCAAGGTAGAAGACCAGTGAGACAGAATATGTACTGGGGTTACAGACAACAATTCTGCAGGGGCCCTCCTAGTCAAAGAAAGCCTAGAGAGGATGGCAATGAAGAGGACAAAGAAAATCAAGGAGATGAGACCCAAGGTCAGTAGCCACCTCAACGTTGGTATCGCCGCAACTTCAATTACTGACACATGCCCAGAGAACCCTAAGCACAAGATGGCAAAGAGACAAAAGCAGTCAATGCACCAGCTGAGAATTCGACCGCTCCCAAGGCTGAGCAGGGCAGGGCTGAGTAAATGCACGCTTACCATCTCTATCATCACTGTTTGGTCAACCAACAAGAAGAAATGAATATGAAATTCCAGCAATAAGAATGAACAAAGATTGAAGCTGAAGACCTTAAGTGCTTGCTTTTTGCCCACTGACCAGATAACATCAGAACTATCTGTCATTACCAAAAAGAAACATCTTTAGGTAAAAATAATAAAAACACCCATGCTGCATAGATAATGCAGATAGTTCTAATGTTATATCTAGTCGAGTAGAGATTTTTAAGAACTTCATTTTTAATTTGTAATAAAGTTTACAATTTGATTTTTTCAAAAAAGTCAACAAACTGCAAGCACCTGTTAATAAAGGTCTTTAATAATAATAATAATAATAATAATAATAATAATAAGTTTTTAAAAAAGGAATCAGATGATACCAGACAACTAAGTACAAAGTAACTAATAATTAAGGTCTTGAAAAGGCAGGAAAACAATAATTCAACTTGAAATTTTTCATAGGATATACATAAAGGGCTACAGAGGACCTTCATTCAGGTCCTAGCACCCATATAGGACAACTGACAACTTTTCACTCTGACATCCAAGAATCCAACCTAATCCACACAGGCCTTCTTCTGGTTCAGCTACTAAGGAAACCAAGGCAGGAAGATTATTTGAACCCATGAGTTTGAAGCCAACTTGAATGTGACCCTGCCTCATTTTTATTTATATTACTGCTGTTTATTATTTTAGTTTTTCTGAGACAAGGTCTTATGTTAACCAGGTTGGTTTTAAACTCTTGATCCTTCTGTTTCTACCTTCCAAGTGGTGGGTATATGTTACTACATGAAGTTTTATTATTAGCTGTTTAGACAGGGTCTTACTCAGTAGCCTAGGCTGACTCAAACCGTGGGCAATCTCCTGTCTCAGCCTCTCAAGTGCTGGTGGATACGTTTGTTTTTTTTTTCTTCAAGACAGGGTTTCTCGTATAGTCCTGGCTGTAGACCCAACTAGCCTCAAACTTAAATCTACCCGCCTCTGCCTCCCAAGGCATGTGCCACCACTGCCTGGCACAAATTTTTACATGTAGCTGGTTTTTGTTTTTTTAATAGGAAGGAGTTATAGAGATAGTACAGATAGTGCGGTAGCTAAGTATGCTTTCTTACAGAAGGCCTGGGTTTGGTTTCCAGGACCCACAGGGCAGCTTACAACTATCTATAAATACAGTTCCAATGGATCTGACATCCCTTTCTGACCTCCTAGGCATTGCATGCACTCAAAACACAAAAATAAAAAATATAAAATTCAAGAAATATATCACATCAAAACTTAAAAGCAGCTGGGCAGTGGTGGCGCACACCTTTAATCCCAGCACTTGAGAGGCAGAGGCAGGCAGATTTCTGAGTTCGAGGCCAGCCTGGTCTACAGAGTGAGTTCCAGGACAGCCAGGGCTATACAGAGAAACCCTGTCTCGAAAAAAAACAAAACAAAACAAACAAACAAAAAAACAAAACAAAACAAAAGAATATATAACCCATCTGAACATTCCACTAGTAGGATCAGTTTGTTATTTTTAATTGATTACTTCACAATGAAATGTTAATAACTAAGGGTTAACACCATTAAAAGAAATATAGGGGGTTAGAGAGTTGGCTCAGTCATTTAGAGCACTGACTGCTCTTCCAAAGGTCCTGAGTTCAAATCCCAACAACCACATGGTGACTCACAACCAACAGTAAAAAGATTTGACTCCCTCTTCTGGTGTGTCTGAAGATAGCTACAGTGTACTTACATATCGTAAATAAATTTATCTTTGGGCTAGAGTGTGCAACTCGAGCAGCTGGAGTGAGCAGAGGTCCTAAATTCAATTCCCAGCAGCCACATGAAGGCTCACAATCATCTGCACAGCTACAGTGTACTCATATACATAAAAATAAACAAATCTTTTTAAAAAACTTCACAGCAGATGCTTCTAAGCTGTACCTATAGTACTTCTACATGAAAGTAAAAACAAAACAAAACAAAACAAAAAAAACAAAACAAAAAGAAACTTAGTAATTGAGGACCCCCCCCCAGGGTTTCTCTGTGTAGCCCTGGCTGTCCTGGAACTTAGTCTGTAGACGACCAGGCTGGCCTCGAACTTAGAAATCCACCCGCCTCTGCCTCCCAAGTGCTGGGATTACAGGGGTGTGCCACCACTACCCGGCTGAAATTTTTTTTTAAAATTAGGTATATTCTTTATTTACACTTCAAATGTTGTCCCCTTTCCTGGTTCCATCCCCTGAAAATCCCATAAGCCATCTCCCCTTCCCCAATCAACCCACCCCTGCTTCCCTGTCCTGGGATTTCCCTATACTATGGTATCAAGTCTTTTCAGGACCAAGGGCCTCTCCCATTTGGTGTCCAACAAGATCATCCTCTGCTGCCAATGTGTCTGGGGCCATGGGTAACTCCAAGTGTACTCTTTGGTTGATGGTTTTGTCCCTGGGAGCTTTGGGAGTACTGGGTGACTCATATTGTTGCTCCTCTTGTGGTGCTGCAAACCCCTTCAGCTCCTTGGGTCCTTTCTCAGTCTCATCCATTGGGGACCCTGTGCTCAGTTCAATGGCTGGCTGAGAGTTTTCCCCTCTGTATTTGTCATGCACTAGCAGAGCCTCCCAGGTGACAGCTATATTTGGCTCCTATCAGCAAGCACTTGTTGGCATCCACAATAGTGTCTGGATTTTGTAACTGTATATGGGATGGATTCCTAGGTGGTATAGTATCTGAATGGAGGAAACTTATTTCAGTTTTGTAATCATATTTTTGGTTTTAGTTAATTTACCTAATAAGCACTATAACATTTTCCACTTTTATTCCAGTTACTTCAGTGGAGTCAATGTAAATATTTAGACCAGAAACTATTTTGTGCCTTTTATTAGCTCAGTTGGCAGCCGTATGTATAGTATGTATGTATGTATGTATGTATGCATGCATGCATGCATACATGCATGCCTAAAGAAAGATACAGTTGAAATTGTTTAAATACTGAAACCTGTGAGAGGAGGAAGACTCCTAAGACACTGAGAGAATGAAGGCAGGCAGGACACTAGGCAGGACACACTCGTGACTGGTGACTCTATTACTGGGCAAGACAGATAAAGTCTAAGTTTCTTATGAGGGAGACTCTGCTTCCCTAGTCCGTATGTTTGCATCTTTGGCACCACTCATCTGACTTGAGAACTGACTCTACATTCCCACCACTCCAGGCTAAGATGAGCATGCTGCTTTTCTCACTTTCTGGGAGCACTCGTCAAGCTGTAGCAGTGGCCCCATTCTGCCTCACCATTGTATCATGAGTTTTGGCTAAGCTTTGAGACAAGGCAACTATGTAGTTGTGTGACCTTTTTATAAATCAATAATTTGAATCTGGGTTTCTTTCTTTTTTTTTTTTTTTTTTTTTTGGTTTTTCGAGACAGGGTTTCTCTGTGTAGCCATGGCTGTCCTGGAACTCACTCTGTAGACCAGGCTGGCCTCGAACTCAGAAATCCGCCTGCCTCTGCCTCCCAAGTGCTGGGATTACAGGCGTGCGCCACCACCGCCCGGCGGCAAAGAGATGTTTATCAACCATTCTAGCCCAGGTAGTGTTCCATAGAGCCTCATCATGAAGCACTGGTCAAAGCCAGTTTAAAACTGGTACAACAGCTATACTATTTAGAATGTGACTGCAAATGCAGGGCTTACCAAGAGCAATGGCTGTCTCCTCGCAGCCAGAGACAGCTCTACATGAACACCAAGCAATTTCTAAAAAATGCCTTGTCAAGCACTGATTTGTCTCTATGTAACTGGAGGCCCAAACCACATATTCAACTTTGGAGCCATAAATAGCTTTTAACCACCACTATCAAGAAAGTCAAGTAGACTATTAAATACTATGCATGGGAAGACCTGAGTTCTTGCTTCTCCAACCACTGCTATAAAAAGGTAGATTTAGACTAGGAGTGTGGGCACACACTTAGAATTCTAGCACTTGAGGGGCTGAGGTGCAAGTGTGAGTTTGACCCTGCCTGAAAACACTGTAACCCAATCTGAGAAAAGCCATCATCCACAAATAAAGCATCACCAGCTGCAGTGACTGGATCCACAAAGGTTCCTTGCCACAGTTTCCAGGAACTTTTCTTCTAATTTGCTTCTGTTAAAGGAGCTGTGGATTATAAATGAGACCATGAATACAGGTTCACTTACAGACAATTTAGTAAGTGCTCCCAGTTAATTCTGTCAGTCTTCCTCCTACACAGAAATACATGTGGCCCCAAGGGGCCCAACCACCCACAGAGCTCTTTTGCACATCTTTTTACCCTCCAGCACATAGAAGTGCAGGGCTATATCCTAGCAAATACCCAGGGGAATAAAAAGGTAGTTTCTCTGAAATGCTATGTCTAGAAAACCAGAGCTACCTTTGTATCGAGATGTTATTTCTAAATTCAATTTTCCCTGAATAAAAATATAAAAGTGATGTAAAAAATCTTTCATGTATGTTTCAAAATCTACACATTTATATTCCTCCATATGCTCTTCCATAGTATGTGTAAGGAAACTTACAAAAGCAGTTGTTTGTCATGAACTATCAGGCTGTTTAGCATCCTCAAACCTATTTGGGGTAGACTATTACAACCCCTCATAACACAAGTCTTCCATTATCTATGTCTTTAGACAGCCCCCTCCCAATACAGCTGGAACATGGGGAACTAGGTGTACTGGCATATATCTCCCGTTCGCTCGTAATTCCAGCACATGGGAGATTGAGGCAACAGGATTTTCACAAGCTCAAAGCTATCCTAGCAACCTAGTGAGTACCAGGATGGCCAGGATTATGCCAAGATCCTGTCTTAACAAAACATACAAAAAACTCAATGTAACACAAGACAAAAGGAGAGGCTCATTATATCGTGAAGCCTGACCTACCTTGCATATATTTAGAATCATGAGACCCTGTGAATGAACAGTAGAGAGGCTAATTTACTGATGAACCCTCCTGTCAAATCCCAGATATGCGTAAGAAGCAGACTCCAGTATGTGTCAGTTTTTTATAGTTGCTGTAACAAATACCACGAACTTACTGGCTTAAACAACACAAATTTATTATCATTCTATAGGTCCAAAGTTCAACAAGTGTCCCAAGGAGTTGGCAGGTCTGTCTTTCTAGATGTCAAGGGAAGAATTCTCTGTTCCTTATATATGTAAAAAACAGGTTTCTGATCTCTAGTAGAGCCCATTCCTTTTCATTACCTTGTAGCTGAAAGTTATAATTCTTTGTTTAACCATTCATTCTTTATTCCACTTTTTTAATAGTTCACATAATAGGAATGAGTCTACTCATAATCCAGTGAAGCCCCCCTGTGATAGCTGATTTTTACTGCCAACTAGACAGGGTTTAGATTCACTATGGAAACAAACCTCTGAGCAGGCCTGGGGGAACTTTTTAGAGCAGGTTAACAAAAGTGGGAAGACTCACCCTAAAGTGTGGGCAGCATACTTTAATGAGCTTGGGTCCTGCACTGGCTTAACAGGAAGAAAGGGAGTGAGAAGCAGCATTTTGGGGCCCTCTGGTTCCTTGCTGTGGATGCAATGTGACCAAATGCCTCAAGTTCCCACAACCATAATTCTATACACCATGATAGATTGCCTCAAACTGTCAGCCAAAATAAACCCTTAAACTGTTTTTGGTAGGGTAATTTGTCAGAGCCTCAAGACAAATAACTACTTAAGACTTCCACACTCCCTGAAAAGAGCCCTATAACTTACTTTACCATATCTGCCAAGTCCTTCCATCCATACAGCATAGCATATGTCCATTGGGGCTAGGGTAGGTACTGTTTAGCAGGTCATTATTCTACAATCTAAGACTATCTAGCCACATCATCAACTGATCATGAGGGCAGCTAAGAGGCCAAACCAATCAAAAAGACTTCCACACACAGAAGTGTAAAGGGCAGTGAAAATTTTTAAGATAATCATTTTTGTGGTAGTTTACTCATTAGCAAACTGATACAATGGTTGAGGCCAGACTACTTTGAATGTCCAATTCTCAAGCCAGTAACACATATCTTACCCTATTCTCCTAGTTTAACAAACATGACTATGAGGTCACTCAACCTTCTGTTCTCTGGCTCATGAAACAAAACAAAGTGGTTGTGTTATTTACTCTAGCCCAAAAGTAAAATTAATTTGACTTATTATCTCAACAGAACCAGAGAAGGCCTTTTAGTTCTACAACTAGAAGCCATATAGATGAAAAATATACATGCTGGAAGTCTTAATAAAAAGATTAAAAGCAGGGCTGTAGAGAATGTACAGTGGTTAAAAGCACTTGTGGCTTTACAGAAGATTCAGGTTTGGTTCCTAGCACCCACATGGTGACTTAACTGTAGCTCCAGTTCCAGGGGATCTGATGCTTTCTCCTGACCTCCATAGGCACTATGCATACATGGCACACATACATACATTATATACATACATATATGCAGGCAAAGCACACATACACTTTTTTAAAAAGTACATTTTTTAAAAGACTAAAAGGAAGAAGCATCTATTGACAGAGAAAAAGCTGATGATGTGAGAGGAAAACTTCCCTGCTACCCACCATCTTTCCCCTGTTCACAATGACCAGTGAGGTATGACTGAAACAAGGTCCCTCTGTCCTTTCATTAGTCAAACACAGGTTTTTACACAGGCACTCTTAAATATGCTGATTCTTAGGTATGGAAAACTTCAGTGGCAGGAAAACACCAGTAGCAAGCTAATGTCCTCTTGGCACTTTTGGCTGACTTCCCTGTGCCTGGGTCTTGACTATTAATTGAATGCTATTCAGATTCCATCTCAAAAACAAATGAGGATGGAGACCAGAGGCCTGCCTTCTCCAGACTGATAAGAGCAGCACAGTGCAATTATACCCGAATAGCTTTGTTTTGGAATGTAATCACCGCCCCAGCCTTCTTCCCAATGGGATGGCAACAGTGTAATTACCTCTTCAGGATTCATTGTTTGGGAATGTAATGCTCATACAGGCCTTCTTTCCAAGGAAAAGGAGCTACAAGAACAATCTGTAGCTACAAGAATCTAAGAATGTAAGCCCTCTCCTTCTGAGTCCAACAAATTATTTTTGTTTTCTTAAGGCCTGAATGTGTATTTCATCCTGTTTCCTACCCATGAGAAAGATCAATCATACATCAGTACAGTTCTGTTTGAAGTGACAATCTGAGTTGACTGCTTGGGTTCCAATTCTAGCTCTTTCAATTACCGTTCTCTCCAGTTTCCTCTATGAAAAACACCAGCAACAATGGTACATCATAGAATGTAAATATTAGTATGCTTAGGAATGCTCAAAACAGTATTTGACAGAGTCAATGGTCTTACAATTTATGTTTGTTTGTCTGAAACAGGATCTCGTGTAGCCCAGGCCAGCTTCAAATGCAGTAAGTATCCTGATGGTAGTTGTAAATTTCTGGTCCTCCTGCCTCTATCACCCAAGTCCTGTAATTACCAGTGTGTGTCTCCATGCCCAGATTTATGTGGTAGTGGGGATCAAAACCAGGGCTTTTTTATACATAAGTTGCCAAGCCTTCTACCAATTGGGCCATATCCTCAACTCCTGTTTGTTTAAAAAGCATATTTGAATCTCCATGTGTTAGCATACACTTATATACTTGGGAAACAGGCAGGAAGGTCAGGGGTTTGAGGGCAGCCTGGGCTACAATACAAGAAAGCCTGTTTCAAACAAACAAACAAACAAAACAAACAAACAAACAAACAAACAAATGAAATTACACAGCCAACAAATTTGAAAATAAGCTTTAATACTAGTTCATGGCCAAATCTATGTCTGAGTCACTAAAATTCCTATTTTCACAATCCCTGTTAGTTCATCATGATGGGCAATGTTTTTGGATAATTTCAATGCTACTACAAAACTGTCACAGACTCAGAGAGCCGTCACTCTAATAAGCAGGAGTGACTATGCATATTCCCACTTTTTTCCACATGTCATTAGTTCACGACAACTACTAAATACAGTGTTGTAAAATCTTGCTGTGAAGATGTATAAAAAGCAACCATTTGCAATACATGATTATGGCAGATTACACTGAGTTCACCTTTCTAGCCATTTTTTTGTCTATGAAAATAAATCATATATTTTCCTCAAAGGCCTGTTGTGTAACCCACTTCTAGCTGGAAAACTGAACTTTCTAGCTTTCTGTTCCTCTGTAGCCCAAACTAGTTAAATCCTCTATTATGGAAAACCTTTTTCCAGGGCAGAGAGCAGGGGAGCAGGTGGGGAAGATATGTTGTAACAGCCCTGAGCCACAAAAGCAAAATGAGTTTGTTTCCAGGTAGGTCTAAATTCAGTCTCTGTCTTAGTCAGGGTTTCTATTCCTGCACAAAACATCATGACCAAGAAGCAAGTTGGGGAGGAAAGGGTTTATTCAGCTTACACTTCCACATGGCTGTTCATCACCAAAGGAAGTCAGAACCGGAACTCAAACAGGTCAGAAAGCAGGAGCTGATGCAGAGACCATGGAGGGATGTTCCTTACTGGCTTGCTTCCCGTGGCTTGCTCAGCTTGCTTTCTTATAGAACCCAGAACTACCAGCCCAAGGATGGCACCACCCACAATGGGCCCTCCCACCCTTGATTATTAATTGAGAAAATGTCTTACAGCTGGATCTCATGGAGGCATTTCCTCAAGGGAGGCTCCTTTCTCTGTGATAACTCCAGCTTGTGTCAAGTTGACACAAAACCAGCTAGTGCAGCTCCATAGCTCACAACATGGCATACTGCTGCAGTGGGCAGGATTCATGATAAAACAGGGAGCTACTTCTACCACCCTTAAAAAGAAACTATTGAGGGTGCAGGCATATTGATATTGTTTCAGTAAATGGTCATGTTGTCAACCTACCTTCTGAACATATGTGTTTATACCTATAGACTGGTGTGGCTTTCAACCTTGATCAGACAAGTCCCTCCCCTCATGGGTACTAAGTGCCAAGACTCCTAACTGGTAAAAGCACCGAGAATCAGTGACAGTGAGGGCCCAGCTATAGATGGTCATCCATATCAACTTCTCCCCCATCCCTAAGCTCAGAAAGAAGAGTCACCCATCCATCTCAAAAATATTAACCCAGAACTGATCCTGTCTAAAGGAAATGCAGGGACAAAGAGTGGAGCAGACTGAAGGAAAGGCCATCCGGAGACTGTCTCACCTAGGGATCCATCCCATCTGCAGACACTAAACCCAGTAACTACTGCTGATGCCAGGAAGGGCTTGCTGACAGGAGCCTGGTAAAGCTCTGCCAGAGCCTGACCAATACAGATGCAGATGCTCGTAGCCAACCAGCATGACAGCAGCCAATCATTGGATCCCAATGGAAGAGTTAGGGGATGTACTGAAGAAGCTGAAGGGGTTTGCAACCCCATAGGAAGAACAATATCAACCAACCAGACCCCCTAGAGCTCCCAGGGACTAAACCACCAACCAAAGAGTACACACAGAGGGACCCATGGCTCCAGCTGCATATGTGGCAAAGGGTTGCCTTATCTGGTAGGAATGGGTGGGAGGGTGGGTGGGTGGGTGAGGGAGCACTCTCATTGAAGCGGGGGGGGGGGGGATGGAGTAGGGGAGTTTGCAGAGGGGAAACCAGGAAGGGAAGGGGGATAACATTTGAAATGTAAATAAATAAATTAACCAATTAAAAAACCATTTTATTGTCAAATAAAATAAATTGGAAAAAAAAAAAGAATGTAAGAGCTACAGGATGAGGAGAAATGTGAAAGACTTCCTTCTAGATGTGACATGGCTTCCATTGGTTGTGGATGCAAGATCAAGCCAGTAAAGATTCCACTATGGACAAAGTAGGAGCTCTTACAGCCCCACCTCTAGCTGAGAGAAGAAAAGTCACTGACTTCCTTGGGAATATGGCCTCTGGAGCCCCCCCACCACCACCCAGTGGACAGCTCCACAACCTTGCCCAGGTGGTGTGCACTAACTGGACTCAGTGGCATGATAAGAGGAGGAGGAGAAGATGTCAGGAGGGAGCCAGATTGGTGAGGAGGGAATTAGAGGGTAGATAAGATCAAAATACATGATATAAAAATTAAAAATGCTGGGGCTGGAAAGATGGCTCAGCGGTTAAGAGCACTGACTGCTCTTCTGAAGGTCCTGAGTTCAAATCCCAGCAACCACATGGTGGCTCACAACCATCCATAATAAGATCTGATGCCCTCTTCTGGAGTGTCTTAAGACAGCTACAGTGTACTTATATATAATAAGTAAATAAATCTCAAAAAAAAAAAAACTAAAAAAATGCCAAACAAAAAATATTATATACATACACAAAATTCTCAAAGAATAAGAATACTTTTTTTTCTTTTCTTTTCTTTTCTTTCTTTCTTACTTTCTTTGTTTCTTTCTTTTTTTTAAATTTTTTTTTTGAGACAGGTTTCCGTATGGCTCTGGCTGTCCTAGAGCTCGCTCTGTTGACCACACTGGCCTCAAACTCACAGATACACCTGTTTCTGCCTTCTGACTACTAGGATTAAAGGTGTGTGCCTGGCAAAAAAATAAAACAAAAACACTATTTTTTAAAAAGAGAATGTTTTTACAGAATGGAGAATGTGGTTATAAGATATAACAAGCCAGCAATGAAGTGACAATAGGGAACCAAAAGAAACACCCGTAACACCCCAAAAAGTCATTTAACAGTCACACACACACACACACACACACACACACACACATCTTTCCATTTTAAAACTTTTAACAACATATCCATGCTGGCTATTCCAATTGAGGTCACAGGGACCTTATGGATCAGCAAGTATGAAAGGAAATAAACACCCACAGGTTGTCTTCACTTCTGTATCGAGAGTGAGAGGTGCTGTCTGTCAGCTTCCATGGCATTTCCAGCCAGCTTGGAGTAAAATAAGGCTTCTGGAGGGCCAAGACAAGGAAAAATGCAACATGAGTCTGAGGTTTGAAAACAGTGGGTAAGGGGCTAGTGAGATGGCACTTTATATTCAAGCCAGATGGCATGAGTTTGATCCCCAGAAAAAGAGAACCAATTCTACAAGGCTGTTCTCTAATCTCAACAGGTATGTGGTGGCACATGTACCACCCCCATCACATACTGCATCGCTGCCGCTGATGATAATTTTTAAAAGACATGATGAGAGTCTATATGGATTGTTACCTTCCAGCATGTATATTCATCAAGTAAAAACTGATGGAGAAATAAGACAGCAAAGAGGGCTGAATTATAATAGATTTCTGCTCCCATTTCTGCTCCCAAACAAAGTTTACATGTTAAAAAAGAAAACAAATGAATACTACACCCACCTCCATTTGACCTCACGCTTGCCTATTACTCTCCTTGCTCTGGGCAGATTTCTAGATCATTGGATTAATTATTTTAGGGGAAGCAAACGTGCCAAAGCATATCATATCATAAAGAAATCATGTATCATATCATAAACAGAGAAGTAAAGAACCCTGAGAATTAGAGTAGTTCATTTCAGGCTATAAGACCTCCTCAGTAAGCACAATCAAAATGAACAGTAATTCTAAGAAGTACAGGTCTTAGGATTTCTATTGCGGTGATAAAACACCAGACCATAAGCAACTCAGGGTGGAAAAGGGTTTATTCTAATTATATTTGCACATCACCGAAAGAAGTTTGGGCAGACATATGGAGGCAGGAACTCAGTTAGAGGTGAGGAAGGAACCCTTCTTACTGACTTGCTTACCATGGCTTGCTTAGTTCTTATAGCACCCAAGATCATCAGACCAGGGCTGTGGTTCCTCCCACAGCAATCATGAATTAAGAAAATGCCCTGCAAGAATGCCCATACAATCTGGCAGGGGTATTTTCTCAACTGAGGTTCCCATTTCCCAAATGAGTCTAGCTTTAGACAAACTGACACAAAACTAGCCAGCACAGAAGACAACCATGGGGCTTAAATCTTTGAATTATATTACATCTATAGAAGCCCCAGAAAGTGACAACTTAAAATACAAGTCAACAGTGGGGTCTCATACAGATTTTTTTTAAAGGAACAAATAGGACAAGTAGGAAGAAAGGTACTAGTTACCATCCTGTTGCTGTGATTGAAAACACCAGAGGCAAATGGTTAGTGATCAGAAGCAACTTATAGAAAGAGTTTATAGTTTCTAAGGGAGAACACAGAGTGGTGGGGAGTCATGGCAACAAGCAGCAGGCATGGTGTCTGGACCAGGAAACTGCGAGATCACATCTTCAAACACAAAGCAGAGAGCTAACTGGAGGGGAGGCTATTTCCTCCAGCGAGACCACACCTGCAATAGCTCTCCCAAACAGCCCCACCAGCTGGGGACCGTGTCCTGTGCAAAGGCTTGAGCCTATCAGGGACATTACTCATTCAAGCCACCACAAGGTTATAAGATCAATTTTTCCTAGAAATGAAATGTTAATACACTTGACAGGAACTTGTTGTTTCAGCATAACAGCTAGTGAGCTAGTGTTTTCTACTTCAGAAAAGCTTTAAAGACCTCTGAGCTCCCAGCTTGTTTCTGCTGCTACTTTAGCATTTAGCACAGTATCTACTTTTCTTGCAGCTATTTATGATGGTAGACAGTATATTTAGATGGACACAGCACCTTGCTCACACAGGTACTATCCCATATTTCACCCTGTACTAACAAAAAAAAAAACCTTCCTAAATGCTTCCAGAGTCAAATGGTTGATATGCCAGCTTAGTGTCCAGCAAATAATTATAAGCTAATTCACTTTCCCCATTTCTAATCAATCACTTCATCAGGAACTCACCAGCACAATGCCTCTGCCTGAGGCCCTGGCTTAAGGGGTTAGTCCCTACAGTGGTTCTCAAATTTTAAAGTGCACCAGGAAGACATTTTAAAACACAAATTCCCAAACCCTAAAACCAAGGTATCTGGCTCAATGCATCTGGGTTACGTTCCAGGAATGCATTTGTTGTACGTTCCTAGATAATGTTGATCCTACTGGATTCTTTGTTGTCCTGGCTACACAGCAACAAATAATTAGACGGCTGAACAGATATGTACGTCACTAGCACAGAAAAGTATTTTTTAAGTGCAAACTTTGTGACTTCTTCACTCTTTCTCCCTTGGGTAACACAGCTACCGACAACAGTACAAACACTGAATTGTCAAGCTCTCCATTTACCAACACATTGGTTTGCTAGAATCTGAACTCTTAATTTTTATTTTTATTTATTATTATTATTATTATTATTATTATTATTATTATTTTGGTTTTTTCGAGACAGGGTTTCTCTGTGTAGCCCTGGCTGTCCTGGAACTCACTCTGTAGACCAGGCTGGCCTCGAACTCAGAAATCCACCTGCCTCTGCCTCCCAAGTGCTGGGATTACAGGCGTGTGCTGCCACACCCGGCTAACTCTTAAATTCTTATAACTCTCCAATCATTGCAAAGGAGAGAAAGCCCTGGTTAAGACTTAGAAAAAGGAGCAATGTTGAGGAATGCAGAAACTTTGAGAGAGCTGTGTACAGATGCCTGTAATCCCAGTACACAAGAGGTTGAGGCAAGATAATAAATTCAAGATAATCCTATGCTGTGTAGTGGGTTTAAGGGCAGTCTGGATATTACTCCCTATATGACCCTTCCCCTAACATATATTTAAAAAATTTCAGTGAGAGAGCAAAACAGTATGAATGAGACTAATTTATACAGGGACCAAATTTATAATGAAAATCGTAGAGTAGACCAGGCACAGTGGATTGCGCCTGTAATCCCAAAACTCTGGAGGAAGCGACAGGAAGACTAGGGTGAGTTTGAGGCCAGGCTGAGCTACACTGTGAGCTCCAGGCCACCATGGACCACAGAGCAAGACACATCTCAAAAAACTAACAACCAACTAATCAAACCAAGAAACAACCAACCAAACCACAACAAAACCCCTTGCACGCATGCCACAGTCTGATTCCAAGTGCTTCACATGTGAGTTTATTATCCTCTATTTGACATTTCAAATTTTAGACTTTCCCCCTTGATTATGGATTATTGGGACCCAAGTGAAATTTAAAACTTTTTATTTCAATGTATATACAGTTTAAGAGTAATTCATACATTATTTTAAGTAATTTTATAGATGAAACAAGGTGATACTGTGTGAAACTTTCCTCCTGTACTTTACTGATGCTCAATTGGATTTTTGAGTATTTCAGATTTTTAGCTTAGGAATGCCCCACTTGCTAATTCATTTAACCCTTAGCCCTATATACTAACCTCTATATGTAAGTACATTATACAGATGAAAAGCCTGTGTCCCAAAGTTAAACAAATTATCAGAATTTAAACTGCTAGAAGGAGCCCAATAAATATTTCATAATAAAGAATCTGGTTCTAAAGCATGCCTGTCAACAGACTTACCCTGCAAATGGCAGCTGCCCTTCTGAGGCTGCATTCAAACTATTAATGCGGACACAATCTATGCTTTTTCAAATTATACCAAGAGTCATACAGCACTCATACAAGCCCATTTTGGAGCTGTAACTGAGCTAACCTATCTAGATTAACGATGAAAATTCTAAGGGAATCATTCATTTTTTTTAGTGGCAGATCCCCAAACAATAACACCAAACTCAACTCCGCCAAAAAACAACACAAAAACCAAAATTAGGTCACTCCCTGGCTAGACTCTAAACTCCCTGAGGGCATTTAATCCTCTTATAATACCTATTGTGCCTTGGAAACAACTAGGCAATAGCATTTATAAAGTGCTGTATATTTCAAAATGACAGAACAAAAAGGGCTCGAGGGTAAAGGAGAAAGATAAAGACTCAAAAATAAAATAAAATAAAATAAAACAAATAAATAAAAACAACCAAGTCTCAAACATTAAAGGGCCAGTAAAGTTTATTGACAAGCCCAACTTTTTTCCCCTAGAAAGGCCTGAAGGAGTGCAGGCACACAGCATAAACAACTGAAGGCAGGTTTTCAACAAGCACACCTCTCACTGGTGTTCTCAGAAGAGTCTAGGGTGAAGGGCTGTGATAAAAAGTGTGTAACTGTGCCAAATAAGCAGAAAGCTCTACCTGCAGCTGGCCAGCAGCTGGCCTGTGTTCTCAGGGAGGGTAACATTTACTGTTTCCCAGGCAACCAAGCCAGCCCTTTATCACTCTCACTTTCATCACTGAAGCAGAAGGAAAGGTAATTGGGTTAATTATTAAAGCAGCACTAGTTAGTAGCATCACCATTAATTGTCCATTTATCTGGGGTTATAAACAGCCATCTTAATTGATGCTGAGTTGGAATGTGTTACTCACTTTACTTGCTTGGGTACCGTGTCCCAGAGGTGTACGGAGCAGAGAGAGAAAGAATGTAAAATAAGTATTTGTTTCTATTTGTACTAAATACCAAGATAGCCCATCTGTGTTCCAAAAATGATATCCAAGTGCAGAGCTGGTATACAATACATGATAAAGCAATTTGCTGTACTAAACAATGCTGTTGCTATCAGATTATCAAATTATAATAATTCCTAAAAAAAACGGAAAGCCCCAGATGTTCACTGATGTCAATGGAACTAGGGTGGAAAGACCTTGATAGAGTACCCTAATGTAACAGACAAGGGGAAGACATGTAAGAAAGAGCACTGGTGTTTTTATAGACAGTAGGAAGAATGCCAGTGCTGGTAATATAATATCTACAATACAGTACTTGGACAAGCTGAGGTAGGATTGCGAGCATATGGCCATTCTGGGCTCCATAGTAAGATCCAGTCTCAATGAACAAAAATAATCAAAGGAGAAATGGTATTTGGAAGGAGACCAGGAAAAAAGTTAATAAGGAAAAGCAAAGTTTTAAAAATATTTTATTAATATTTATTTTACATATATATCTGTGTATGTATATGTGCATGTACCTTAAGTTAGGGACATCCCTTGGATGCTGGAGTTACAAGCAGTTGTAAGCTGTCTGAGGTGGGTGGTGGGAGTTGAACTTGGGTCCTCTGCAAGAATAGTACATGTTCTTAACCACTGAGTCATCTCTCCAGCCTGTCTTACCCAAACTAGTCAACAAACAAAAGGATACTTGGAACATAAGATTACAAAAAGCAATTACATGTGTTTGTAGTATCTCTAAACTTAACATACATGCCAAGAACAGCACAACAGAGGAAGGGGAAACAGAGCTATCGAGAACAATGTTTACCTATCTTACCAGAATCAAGTCTATATAAATACCAAGCAAATTCTAATAAATATTCTTTGAAAATCAGTAAAGGCATTAAAATGCCATGATAGATGATATCATGTAATACAAAGTCATAGTAGGAGAAATCAAACCAAAAAAGCACACTAAAGATACAGGAAAAAAAAATGGGCAAAAATCCACAATAACTTTAAATGTGAATTAATAATCCAAGGACAGAACCATCTGACTCAAGCAAAAAGATGTGACCCAGGGAGAAGGCCCAGCAAGTCAAAGCACTCACTATGCCTGACAATCCTAGTTTGATCCCCAGAATCCTTGGTAGAAGGAAAGAACCAAATCCTAAAGAACCAAATCTCTTACACGGAATGTACTAGTTGTATATGACACATGCATGTCCACACATTTACATATCATGTACATATGCACAAATAAGATAATTTTTAAAACTAAGATACAGCCATATGCGTTCTTTTGGTTAAAACAAAATCTACTCATAGATAACACTCATAGTGGCTTATACATGGGAGGCTCACTGTGGGTTTGAGGCTAACCTGGGTTAGAGAGTAAGTTCTAGGCCACCCTGAGCTACACAGTGCATGCTAAACAAATAAGCAAACAAACAAAAACTAAGTTGAAAATGAAAGATGGAAAAAATATATCATAAAATCAGAAACCACAAAAGAGATAGACTAGCTATACAAATATAAAGATAGACTCTAGGACAGAAAAACAAGTAGACATATCTTAATGGCAATATTAAAAACACTTTAATAAAAAAGCAACAACATGCCGGGCAGTGGTGGTGCATGCCTTTAATCCCAGCACTTGGGAGGCAGAGACAGGCGGATTTCTGAGTTCGAGGTTAGCCTGGTCTACAGAGTGAGTTCCAGGACAGCCAAGACTACACAGAGAAACCCTGTCTCGAAAAAACAAAACAAAAAACAAAAAACAAAAAAGCAACAATACTAAAGGGAGAAATACACAATTCAGCAATAATAGTTTGTTTCACTATCATCTTGACAAGTGACAGAACAAGACACAAATCCAACATGGACACATATCCATTAACACTATTAACCAAGCAGCCACACCACTTCATCTAACAGCAGCAGAGTGATCAAGCACATTTGCTGAGGTAGCCCATATGCTAAACCAAAAATAAGTTAAAAAGAATTTTAAATATCTGAAATCATAGAGTATGTTCTTAAGCCACAACAAAATCAAATAAGATTTTTTTAGAAAAAGGAAAAAGAAAATGGAGATAGTTACAAGTATGTGGAAAATGAACAACACATCCCTAACTGACTAAAGTCTTCAATCTTCCTAATGCATGACCTTTAATATAGTTCCTCCTATTGTGGTGAACCCAAACTGTAAAATTATTTCATTGTCGTTTTGCAACTGTAATTTTGCTATTCTTTTTTTTTGGGGGGGGCGGGGTTCAAGACAGGGTTTCTCTGTGTAGTCCTGGCTGTCCTGGAACTCACTCTGTAGACCATGCTGGCCTTGAACTCAGAAATCCACCTGCCTCTGCCTCCCAAGTGCTGGGATCAAAGGCGTGCACCACCACTGCCCGGCCCAGTTTTGCTATTCTTATGAATCAGAATGCAAGTATCTGCATTTTCCAATGACCTTAGTGATCCCTGTGAAAGAGTAGCTCACACACGCCCTCCAAGGGGTCACAACCCACAGGTTGAGAACCACCGGGCTAAAGTGTCAAGGGAGAAACAAAATGACTAGGCACAAAGCCATCTCCAATCTAGGACATTTGACTAGATTCTAATGACCTGTGGATAAGAGCAAGAAAAGCCTGACACTTCCCATTGATTTTAATCAAAATAGTGAATTAAGTACATCAGGCTCACATCTGCCAGGAACAGATGCTCATTAGGATGGAAGTCAAGAGGATTACTCAGGGCAGATAACATACCCTACATTACTCAGGCCCTATCTTCAGAAGATTTTTGTTCTTTAAGTAATTAAAAGGAAGCTGTCCTGTGCCAGGACTTCTCATTTCACTTCTCTGAGGTTTCAAACATGTCGAAAACTATTATAAGCTTAAGAACCTTTTGGGAGACTCTTAACTCTGAGCAAAATGGCTCAGAAGACAGAAGACAGTTAGGCAGACCAACTTTGATCTCCCAAATCTGCCTCTCAATAGTACTATGCTGGGCAAATGAAGTGATTTCTCTGCTGGGTAAAACTAAAACCAACACTCACTTTCACAGGGCAGAACAATGATTTACAGAGACAGTGTATGGGAAAGTACGAAGGAGCACACCTCGTCCACTGAGGCAGTGCTCAGCTTCATTTCAATCCCTGTCTGCTAAAGTATCAACAAGGGAAGCTTTCTAGACTGCTACATGCCCCATCTCCATACGCGTGTTAAGAGATGCCACAGCATTTAAGAGTATATATATATTTCTTTAAATATGGGTACAGAGTCTGTACTACCTTGATAGGTAGTTGGAGACTAGTAGGGACCTGCAAAATTGTGGAGAAGACACAAAATAAAACAAAAAATAAAAGGGAAGAGATGAAGATTAACAAACCACTGGCACTTGGATATAAAGGCTCAGTTTGCTGACGATTACTTCCATCCAGTCTCTGGTGGAAGAGAGCAGATTTAAAGGATTTTAATTTTCCACAAATCTACTTTTATGGATGTTTCAGAATAGCTTTGCTGAGAGCCCACTGGAGACTCATTTGTCACCACAATGCTGGTCATAACTCCTAAAATTGCAGATATGTGCTGACTTTGTCCCTCTATATCTGCTGAATTTCCATACTACTCCCCCTGTAAAGACTCACTTACCATTAAGAGCTTCTACTTATGTTTGGAACCAAAAACTGAGCAGCACTTTTTTTTTTTTTTTTTTTTTTTTTTTGGTTTTTCGAGACAGGGTTTTTCTGTGTAGTCCTGGCTGTCCTGGAGCTCACTCTGAAGACCAGGCTGGCCTCGAACTCAGAAATCCGCCTGCCTCTGCCTCCCAAGTGCTGGGATTAAAGGCGTGCGCCACCAACGCCCGGCCTGAGCAGCACTTTTAAGATATGATTTACTACCAAGACTCCAAGATACAGGAGAGCTGAGATTCTGTCTGTTTTGTTTGAGGCTGGCCCAGAACACTGAGCAGAACAAGTATTTGCCAAGTGTAACAGTTCTAGGACCATCACAATCTGGTTCCAATCATAGAAGAGAAAAGAGCCTTTCCAGGAAAACTGGGAATGCTTACTGTTAAAGACAAATTTCTCTTGCACTCTGAAAGTCATTACTATAGTACCTCAATTACATGATCATAAGTAAGTTTAATAAAAAGCAAAACATCTATCCCCAGGAGAACAAGAAGGCTCAGAGAAAAAGCTACCATTATAGTAAGATTCCCTCAGCTAGCACCATTCAGATATAAAGTTTTGGTCATGCCTAGGAAGCATTTAAGACAACAACAACAAAAGTGATTAAGAAAAACTCTGAAGGCCAGTGAAAGCTTCCCAGGAGCCCTTTCTGCCTTCTGCATTACGGTCTTGAAATAGGAATTCTATGCTGATAATTGTGGGGCAGCAGACTAGAAGATGGTTTGGAGGAAAGTCTTGCAGTCCTTTGCCTGGGCTCAGTCCCTGGCTCCTACACTCTCTAGCTGAGAGTACAGATGAGGCATGGCCAGGGAGAGCAGTGTTTCCCCCACTGCTCATTATGTAATATCAGTTGTCTCAGCACTACTGCAGGACTAAACCAAAACATTCCCAAAGTACTTAAAATGCTTCCTAATACATAGTAAGTACTACACACTTGGGTTTTGTTGCTTCAAAAAGGAAAGGTAAAGGAAACAATAGCATAGCTGTTACAGAATTTGGAGGGATATCTATACATGATGACAGCTTCACAGGAAGTCCCAATAGGTATGCTAATATTGATATTTAGAAAATGAGTATTAATGGTGAAAAGAAATAATTGCTAACTCAGGTATAAGGTTCTAGAAGTCTAGATCTTCCCTTGGTGACATTTAGAGTCACTTGACAGATAAATTTTCCCTCTAGATGTCATACCCATAACCTAACCTATAAAATGTTACAGCATGCCTCCTTACAGTCAAATTCATCTGTAAGAACAAACAGGCCTGCAGGAATCAGGCCACTGGTGAGAAAGTAGGGAATGGAAAGTAAAGGTACAGAATTACTAAAGAAAAAGAAAAGAAAAGAAAAGAAAGAAAAGAAAAACTATACAGCTTTTTAAAAAAATAAGCTTTTTTAATACCAAGGAAAGATATGGAATGGCAGAGGCAGATGTCTGGAACAAAGAAGAGGGCGAAGAGCTCTTTGTATCGCTGCCTGGCAGCAAGTGATCACCTTCCACAAGCTTTCCACCAAGCCACATGCTTGGAGAGGCACAAATCCACTGTTTAACCACTCGGGCCAGCTATCTGGAGATTGGAATAATCAGCTCACCTACCAAGCCATGGCCTCTGAAGTCCTAATATCTGGCAGAGAAACTCCTGAGGATTGTGGGATTCTAGAATTTTGTGTTAGATCAAGGGGAAGACCAGATCCTATGGCCTGCCAGCTGCCAAAGCAGCACTGTAATAAGGCTGGGCATGGTGGCTCAGGCCTTTATTCCCAGCGTCGGAAGGCAGAAATCAGGCAGATCTCTATGAGTTCAAGAGAAGCCTGGCCTACAAAGCAAGTTCTAAGCCAATCAATGATATATAGTGAGTTGTCTCAAAACAAAATTCCCTAAAATACCTGGGTTTAGAGATGCAAAGCTTTCTACCTTTGATCTCAGCACTTGGGAGTCAGAGGCCAGCCTGGTCTACATAGCAAATTCCAGGCTTGGGGTACACAGTGAGACTATGTTGCATTTAAAAAAAGGAAAGAAAAGAAAAGGGAAAAGAGGGAAAGGGAAGGGAAGGAAAAGAAAGGAAAGGGAAGGGGGAGACAGACAGACGGACAAGGGTGGGAAGAGTGTATCTCTGAACCAAAGCAAACAGAATGCTACATTCTCATAGGCCCCTACCCCCCAGTGAAACCATCAGGTCTGCTACCTTTCTACCTTTAACCATCACATTGCCCAGGTTTTCCATAACAGAATGCCATTTACATTTTCCTAATAAAAACCCTTTAAAGATATGCCTAAGAACTCGTTTTGTGTATTTTCAGACATAATTATGTAAGTTGGTGGTGAAAGTAATGGGAAGGGGACAAAGAATGTAATGATGAAACAATCTTCACCACAAAAATGGATTTCTGCTTTGTTCCCTTTTCTGAAGACTGTCAAGAAGCAGCTGCATACAACATGTCTCAGAACTTGGTCATATCATGCCTGCAAGCCCTGAAACATGGGTCACTAAAAGGGGTCCTCTCATCATAAACCACTGCAGCAGTGCTTGCTCAGCCTCTTTTCTACCCTGTGGAGTTCTGAGCTGCCTCCACGAGTTTCTTCCCTCCTCCTTCCATTCCTGCAATCTCCACAGGCTGGCAGAAGCAAATGGGTAGAGAGCTGTGCATTAGGCTCTTAATTAAAATCACAGGATCTAGCTCATGACTATCTCACCAACTGAACCATGAACAAGACACCTTTATCACCCAATTAAAGCACAGCCAGGATTTAGTTACCTATATTAAGAAACAAATGGCTTTTAAAAATTCTCTTTCCCAGACAGGCAGTATCTGAGCCTTTAATCCCAGCATTTGGGAGGCAGAGGTAGGTGGATCTTTAGGAGCCCGAAGTTAGCCTGGTCCACAGAGTGAGTTCCAGGACAGCTAATACTCCACAGAGAAACCCTGACTTGGGGAAAAAAGTTTTTTCCCTCCCCCCCCAACCCCTTTGGTTTGCTTGTTTGTTTGTTTGTTTTCACAAAAAGGCCCAAAGGAAGTAGAATTAGGCAAAAGAAACAATTTCTCAACTGCATTGATTCTTGTCTAGAAGTAAGAAACTGAATCTAACACTGAATGGACTTTCAGCTGATGCTAAGAAACTATCATATCAAAACAGAGGAAAAAGGAAGACTTTTTAGTTTCCTGCCTTTCATAATTTCAAAATCCATTTCCTTACCTGCCAGGACCCTGTTAACAGAAGAATGAGTAGCCAAGCCAGGCTGTCCACGTTCATGAAAAATCCCAGCATAAGGCAAGTACTCAGGCAGCAAAAAACGCCTGTAAGAAGGAATCACATGTGAAAAGTCAACTAAAGACTACCAAACAACAAAGGAGATACTACAGAGTTTCAACATTGTTGGCTAAGTAAGGCTGGGCATGATGGTCTATAAAGATGGGAGACTAAGGCAGAAGGATTGCAAGTTCAAGGCCAGACTGGGCCCCAAAAGATGCTATAATGAAATACAGCCTAAGGGATATACTAACCAAAAAAATCCATAAAATCAACAAGATTTGTCCTTTTATAAATGTGTAACTCCTTATTGCCCTTCTTCTAAAGTAAAGTTAGTCAGGAGTGATGCACGCCTTTATCCCAGCAATCACAGGCAGAGCAGGCAGATCTATGAGTTCCAGGCCAGCCCAGTCTACATAATGAGTTCAGGCCAACTACAACTACAAAGTGAGACTCTGACACAGACTTTGAACAGTATGCTCTTGGTGCCATTTTTCTATCTCTCTCCACTGTGACTAATAAACTCCCACCAAATATTTAAGTGACAGGACCAGAATATAGAGGCTAGGCAATAATTTTATATATGGATAATCACAGGCCAGAGGCTGGTGTAGCTCAGCGGCAGTATGCTTCTCTAGTGTGTGCAAAGCCCTAGGTTCCAGTTCCAGCACTATAAAGCCAAGTTAAACTAAACACACAAAAATGAAACCCTCAGCTGTCAATAAGGATCCTTCAATGCTTACAACCCAGTTCTTACCTTGGGACAAAGCGTCCAAGTGAAGGTGCAGACATTCGGGCATTTCTGGGAGCTCGGTGCCTAGATCGGTCACCATTGTCCCTGGAGAAAACAGAGAGACTACATATAAGACAGTTTCTGAAACAGAACTATTCACCTGCCACCAAAACTAAGCTTCTGCAAACTAAAGACCTACACTCAAGAAAGGAGCCTAATGCAAGCAGTTCCCTATTGGCTAACTTAACTAATTCAGTGCCCAAAAGCCAGCTCTGAGTCAATGTGGTCTTTGAACTCTGAGTATATGAAAGTGAAGCCATATTTAAATCATGGAATCTGGAAAGGCTACGTAAGAATTTATTCTTCTTTCTTTTAATTTTTGAGACAGTGTCCCTCTATGTAACCCTGGCTGTTGTGGAACTCACTGTGTAGACCAAGGTGGTCTCAAACTCAGAGATCCACCTGCCTCTGCATCCTGAGTGCTGATGCAAATGGCATGTACCACCACACCTTGCCCAGGAATACCTTTTTCTTCATTTGATCCCCCTGGCATAAAGAAAGACTGACAGAGAAAGATGGGGTGGGAGCTAGAGATGTAACTCAGTGCTCACAGCCCTTGCCTGCCTGGCATATGCAAAGCCTCAGGTTCCTTCCTTAGTATTACAAAAAAAAAGGCAAGCAGGCAGAAAGACAGAAATAACAAAAAGCCCACAGTTCCTTCTTTGAAAAACTGAAAACTGACCATGATGAAAAAATATTAGAAAATGTACTCCTAAACAAAATCATTTGATAAAACTTTTTATTATAGATTTTTAACCACCATTTATTAACCACCATTTATTAAGTGCCTGCTAAGTTCAGTTCAGTGATGTTAATGTCATCCTATTTAATGCTGTTAATGTCATCCTATTTAATCTCTTTAGCTATTCCATAAGGTGTTGGTCTGATTTTACATAAGGAAACTAAAGAATCAGACAGGCAAATCCAAGGTCACAGGCTAGAATGTGGTTGATGATTCAAGAAAGAGCTTTGGATCTTTTCACTGCATTTTACTGTTTCCTACAAGAAAAGAGGAAAGGAACTTCAAGTGGCTTAAGTTTCCAACATATCAAAGAAACAATAAGCTAAAGGGCACTGGTTGGACAGCAGTTAATTAGCTGCTTACACAACTCAAGAAATGAATGAACCTCTGAAAGCCTGATTTGGGACATCTGAATTCTCTCTTTGGATTATCTTCAAATCAATGAGATAATCTTCTAAACTAGCCCTGGAACCAACATTAAACACTTTGGCTTAAGTGGCCCACTGGAGCTGTACCAGCTAGAAAAAAAAAGCCTTTAAAGGTTTTTGAGCATTAAGAGCAATCAATATCAAGGCTACTGGAAGCTGATCCATTAGAAGTAAGTATTTGGGTCCCCCATCCCAATGAAAAGATACACTCTGGTTTTCCTAAGATACTGTATTTTGTTGACTTGAAACTCTGGGTATAAAAGGAAGGATAAGGAGAAAATCATAAGATTATATAGGGAATAAAAAGGAAGGTATAATTTATGAGAGATGGGGGTTTGGAAAGATGGTTCACTGGATAAAAAGTTTGCCACATAAGCATGAGGACTGGAGTTCAGATCATCAGAAGCTATATAGAAGCTGGCTGGAGGGCTGGAGAGATGGCACGGAGGTTAAGAGCACTGACTGCTCTTTCAGAGGTCCTGAGTTCAATTCCCAGCAACCACATGGTGGCCCAGAACCATCTATGAGATCTGGTGCCCTCTTCTGGCCATGAAGTCATAACATTTTATACAAAAAAAAATAAACAAATCATTTATTATTTTTTAAAAAAAGAAGCTGGGCTGGAATAGAGAAGCTTGTAATTCTAGGACTGTGGAGGCAGACAGAGGATCCCAAAGGCAAGCTGGCTAACCAGATAGGTTAACCCGATTCAGGGAGCTATGGGTTCATTAGGGAGCTATGGGTTCATCAGGGAGCTATGGGTTCATCAGGGAGCTATGGGTTCATCAGGGAGCTATGGGTTCATCAGGGAGCTATGGGTTCATCAGGGAGCTATGGATTTATTAGGAAGCTATGGGTTCATTAGGAAGCTATGGGTTCATTAGGAAGCTATGGGTTCATCAGGAGACCCTGCCTTAACAAATATAGTGAAGGAGCAACCAAGGAAGATACTCAACATCATCTTCAAGCCAAAGTGTGCAAGAATGTGTGCGCGCGCGCGCGCACACACACACACACACACACACACACACATACACACACACACACACACACACACACACATCACAGGCTGCATAAATTATTGCAGAGCTTCTAACATGCACACAAAGAAGCTGAGTATTAAATGAGATAGCTAACAATATTGTTATTTTTCAAATATATGATTTTGGTTATGACAAGTTAAGGTACAACTAAAGTAATAATGGCATTTCATTACTGTGCATTTACCAATGATTGTAGCCAATTATCATGAAAGGAGTTTAGAAAACATTTTAAAGTTTAGAAGTGTGCCATGAAAGGAACATAGAGGCTCCCGGGCATTAAGAAAACAAAGCTAGAAAACAACATTACAGGGTGGATTCTATTTCATGGCGCTGGACTGAGCTGCTCTTCCTACAAATCACCTGTGGAGCTGACACAGGTTCCTACAAGTCCATAGATGATTCTTTCTGGTAAGACGGACTATTATCTGCAAATACAGATATGAAGGACAGTAGGGGACAGTACTGATGAGGTCAGTGCCTTTTGAGAGGAAATAAACCCTAGCGAGAGATAAGCGTGACAAGCGACAAGGATGAGGGGGAAGTTCGACTCTTACAACACATGTATCACAAACCTCTTTTTGCTATTTAAAACCTAAAACCTAAATGCAGTTATTCTATTTTAAAAAAGAGGGGGTGGGGGCTGGAAAGATGGCTCAAGTGGTTAAGAACACTGGCTGCTCTTCCAGAGGACAAGTGTTCAATTCCCAGCACCGACATGGCAACTTATAACTGTCTGTAACGCCAGCCCCAGGGGATCTAATAGCCTCATACAGACATACATATAAAGAAGGTGTAAAAATAGTAATTTTATGTTATATAAGTGCTAGGAGGTGCACAAGTGGGCACACATGCGTGCGTGCATGCACACATACTAAAGAAATGGGGCGGGTGGGCTGAAATACAGCTTTAAAATGTTTAGAGACTACTGAAATATGATACATAAAGGAAAATAACATCAAGTCAAGTATGGTGACACACATATAGTGATCCCAGAGCTCAGGAGACCAGTCTGGGCTACATAGTAAGACCCAATCAGTAAAAAGAGATAGAGACAGACAGTAGCATAGCTAGCTCAGATAGAGGCATACTCTCAAATGGATGGCACATACATCTCTATGCAGATCTTAATCTTAGCATCTTGGCTAAAGATGGGTAAACAGGAGCTGAACAGCATCTCAATATCATGCAGGTAATAAGTCTCTGATTCAGTGTTAGGACTCCACTAAGAGAGAAAAATGACAGGACAGGAACCAGAACTATTAGGAAAATATAAAGCATGAGAAACATGCAAATGAGATGTTGTTTGAGGGAGAAACCAGCAAACTCCCTAGGAGAAAACAGCACGACAGATGAGCAGCACAAATGGCTACTAGCCAGGATAAACCTGAAAAAGAAAAAACTGTCAGGGTAGCAATGACCAGAATGTCCAAAAGCCAAAGTGGAAGAGAAGACGGGGAAATAATTTTGACACAGCTCCAAATAAGGGGGGAGAAATAACTGATTTTATTGCCTAGAAAGAAAGAGTTTTGGAGATGAATGGGGATAGAAGAATAAATTTTGTGCACGGGAGCTTAGAGGGAAAGATAATGGCAAGAGTTATAGGAAAAGACCAAAGGAATTAGATGCACTTAAAATAAGATATTTTAAGCCGGGCAGTGGCGGCGCACGCCTTTAATCCCAGCACTTGGGAGGCAGAGGCAGGTGGATTTCTGAGTTCGAGGCCAGCCTGGTCTACAGAGTAAGTTCCAGGATAGCCAGGGCTATACAGGGAAACTCTGTCTCGAAAAAAATCAACAACAAAAGATATTTTAAGAAGATGAGGAGTCTGCTATTCACTTCACTGCTAACACAAGGTCAGCAGAAAGCAAGCTGCAAGAGTTAGAAAGCAGTCAAATAAATCAAAATGGGACTGAAGATAATGCCAGATGGACACTGCTACAGTTGGTTGTCATTAGCAATAGTAGCCAAGTGCAAAATACTGGGTTTTAACATAATATACCCAACAACCTTCTAGAGGAAAGAGATGAAGAACAAAGTACGCAGATATGCTCGCACTGTTTTTCTACCAAGAAGGACTTTTTTAAGGGAACATCAGAGAAATTCTCATCAATTTTAACATTCAGAAGCTGCATTTAAGCTGGCAGGAGAGAGACTGGCCGTACTATTAATGGCCTTCCCAGTTGCTGAACTCTGTGCATCTTTGATTAACTCTGAGAGGAGTATTTTTTTGGAGGGAGGGACTAAAATTTTGTTTCAAATTATTTTATAAAGAAAAAAAATCTTCAAACAAGCTTCTAAGACGTGTTGAATGAAAGACAACACATCTCCAGGACAAAAGAGAGACAAAACAGCAATCTACTAGATGTCCAGGATTAAAGAAAGACAATTTAAAGGAATAAAAAATATACCTACAGACTGTTGTCTGAGCCCTGACCAGACAGTCAGGCTGTCATTGTTCTTAAGTGACAAATAGCTCTGACATGAGCCTTGAGGATGAATCTATTGCATCAAAAAGCTCAAAAGGCCATTGTTTCCCCAGCAGTACTGTTGATTTTGCCAAATATTTAAAAAAGAAAACTTGTCTAAGAACAAATATCAGAAGACCCACTTAGCAATCCTATATCTGAATGGCACAGTGATCTTGGTCAAGTGCTTTTCTTACTAGCTCCTATGAGAAACTGAGGAACAGCCTCTATTTTTGGAGATGACACTAAACAAAGGTCTTAAATTTTGCCCCAGCTGACATCCTTTGTAAGAAACCTAACAATGTACGTCTCCCGGAACAACAGAGCCTTAGTTTTTCCCCGAGGAAAAGTAATATGAGATAATTATAATTTACAAATTCTTGTCCTCCCTTATTCTACCTCCTAATCTCATTTGCCTACATTATGCAAATTTATATTCACATTGTGCATTTTCTGATAAAACAACATATAAATCTAAGTGGTAATGTCTTCCTCCCAGTATTTCCTGGCTGTTTACATTCTTTCCGTCTGTATTTTCCCATTTTCAGCCCAGGCACAATCTAGATATATACTACTTTCCTTTCCTCATTTCTTATTTTCCATTACCCAAAATAAACATTCATAATGTACTTTATTTTGTTCAGAAAGAGGATTTCTATAGCTGTCAAGCAATGTTACACATTTCTAAGTAACAGGTCATGATCCTTGGTAATGAAGTAGTATTATATAAGTAGATATTTTGTAAATATATTGAGGCTTGACAAGTACTAGATAGCTTTTTCCTCTGCCTCTTCAGAAGGCCCCCTTACTTTCTGAGAATTCTCATTATTTTCTCATTGCTGAGCATCAAGGAAAACCTTCTTCGGCAGTTAACACCAAGAACCTTAGGGTTAAGAGAAGCACCAGTGTTGTCCAATTTCCTTTGCTATCAGATTCTGAGATCTTGGGAACAGGACTTGTTCTCAAACTGGTTCTTCTACATCAGTACACTTGACAAAGTAGGCACCCTTAACTACTGCTTTTTAAGAGTGTGCTGTCTAAAAGAAAAAAACTGAATAATGGCTGCCCCAATACAAACAAAATCCAAACTTTCCAGTTAGATGTTCCAAGCTTTCAACAGCAGAGGCTCAACCAAGACTAGAACCCAGACAATGGAGATAGCAACAATGATAAAAGATTCCAATTCCAAGTGATGATGTTCTAAGAGTCAAATGGTCTCCAGTAATAGCAATCAAAGACTGAGGAAGCATTCTATTTGGAGAAGCAGATGATATGGTTGGATTTTCAAGGACATCCACAAATAGGCCTCTCAGTCTTGGAAAACACCAAGTATGCCTGCATAGTGACCTACACTTGTAATGCCCTACTCAGGAGGCCAGGTCAGGCCAATCACATGAGCCCAGAAATTCAGGGCCAACCTCAGCATCATACAAAACCCAGTCTTGAAAAACAACAAAAATTTGACACCTAGACAGGTATGATGGTGAGCATCTTTAGTCCCAGCATCACAGAGGCACAAACAGTAATCCCTAGGGCTACAAAATAAGACCCTGGTTTTTGTTTTTAAAAAGGTGTCTATGAAGAAAACACTAAGGACTTTCACAATAAATATGTAAAGCATCTTCACTTATACTAGCCTATTACTATTGAACTAGTTCTTCATCGGTTGACTTGTCAGGGTTGTATGAGTTAGCTTCCTAAGCACGTGCTTAATAATAGCTGCCTTTAATAAACACAGAGTCCAAATTTTCTGCCAGACATTGCAAGCCCTTCACAGTTCTGTTTTCTGACCTTTCTCAATTACTAGCACTCTATAGCTCTAGACAGATTCTGAAGCTCTATTCAAGATTCCGAATAAACCCTGAGTAAAATCTGTCTGAGTTTTTACTTGCTATTCCCTTTATCTAGCATATTCTTCCTATACCCATAGGAAGAATTCACAGATTCATAGCTCAAAGTCTAGGGGCTGGGCAGATGGCTCAGTGGGAAAGTACTGCTACAAAAGCCTGACAACCTGAGTTTGGATCCCCAGAACCCATGTAAAAACTAGATATACTGGTAACCAGGGTAGAATTCCAGTGTATGCCTCTCTAGAGAGATAGGCAGAAGCAAGAAAATTCTCAGAAGCTTAAGAATCACCTAAGTTGGTCATACAACAGTGAACAAAACAGAACCAATGTCAGGTAGGTAGAAGGTGAAACCCAATAATACATCCATGCAGTGGGATGCAATTCTTCTCCACTAAGCCAACAATACATACACAATTTAAAAACAAAGCAAAAGTAGTCCTATCCAGTCTTCAAAATCAAGCTCAAACTATGGAATCTCCCATTTCTCCAAAATCTATTCTTCCTTCCTGCAAAGCTGGTCAAACACTTTATTGTAAGTATCACAGTCTCTTTTCACATATGTAGTTTTTACTTTGTGGGTTCTGGGAACTGAACCAGGGTCCCCCTGAAAGACCATCCAGTGCTATGAACTTCTGAACCATCTCTCTAGCCCCCTTTCATATACTTATATAAAAATCTGATCATTTTATTCTATAACTAAATGTTTTAATGTCACCATCTTAACAGGGTAAAGCTCATCTTGACTCTTAAGATCTGTACTTCTATGACTCCCAAGGCTCAACTTACTAGATAGATTTGAACTTTAAAGTGACTAATACAGCTGCATCCATCAAAAATCAAGAAAAGCCAACTGTCAAAACAACTATGCTTTTCGTGTTTTTTTTGTTTTTGTTTTTTTTGTTTTTGTTTTTGTTTTGTTTTTGTTTTTGTTTTTCGAGACAGGGTTTCTCTGTATAGCCATGGCTGTCCTGGAACTCACTCTGTAGACCAGGCTGACCTTGAACTCAGAAATCCGCCTGCCTCTGCCTCCCAAGTGCTGGGATTAAAGGCTTGCACCACCACGGCCCGGCGAAAGACCCTAATTTTAAGACTTTTGCTTGGCTAAGGATGTGGCCTAGTAGCTGAGCACTTGCCTAGAAGCCTACAACGAACAAGGTATTGATGTTTGTGTTTAGAAACAGGGTTTCTCTATGTGTAGTCTTGGCTATCCTGGAACTCACTCTGTAGACCAGGCTAGTCTAAAATTCACAGAGATTTGACTGCGGTTACCTTCCAAGTGCTGAGACTAAAGGTGTGCACTACCACCTCCCAGCAAGAACAACATCATTATAGTGCTATTTCTCTTAGACTTCTAAAATTTGTGTATGAAAAGAAGAAATAAATACAGCCATATCTCTCTAAAGATTTTAGCTGCCCTTCTTGGCTATGAGTTATATTTGTTATTAAAGACAAGTCAGGAACTCCTACAGAAATCCTGGAACTTCCTAGCTCAGAAAAGAAAGTACAAACAAGTACTACTGAAGATGTTGTTTCTCAGATGAAATTTCTAGCTAAGATTTGAAGTAAATATAGGAGTCTCATTCAGGATTATCACCTGAAATGAGAAACAATACTTATCTGGTTTTTAACATATTTCCTTTGCCAAAGGCTGAACTAAACCTCAGTTATATCAAAAGGGCAGAGAAAGAACAATAAGTTGTCAACTAAACATCAACAACTTTTCCTATGTCATAGCCAGCAAGATGTTAGAAATGACAGCCTTTGGAACGCTCCTCAGCTACACCAAATACAAAATCTTTTAAGGACATCCCTGCCACATGATGCCTAGCATGGAGACCAGAAAAAGAGAAGCTCAGGTAGTAAGGTAGTGCATAAGCTTATAGTCCCAACTACTTAAGAACCTTGGGTGGGAACATTACATAAACTCCAAAGTTTGAGATCAGCCTTTGAAATATATCAAGACCCTGTCTCAAAAAACAAAACAGGGGTATAGAGATGGCCCAGAGGTTACTAATACTTGCTGTTCTTGTAGAAGAAAGATCTGAGTTTAATTCCCAATACTCACAGCTAATCATTGTCTGAAACTCCAGTCCAATGAATGCTCTCTTTTGACTAGGCACACATGTGGTACACACATATATGCAAGCTAAACATTCATATGTATAAAATAATAAAATAAATCTTTTTAAAGTATTTATTAAAAAATAGTTGGGCATGTGGTACCTATAATCCCAGCACTCTGGAGGCTGCAGCAGGAAAATCAAGAGTTACAAGTTAGGCTAGGCTACAACAGTGAGACTGTCTAAAAATAACAACAAAGGGGCCAACCAGGATCAGGTACCTTGCCTGGCAGGCAAGGAGCCCCAGGTTCAATTCCTACTACTGCTCCCACCCTACGCCCCAAAAAAGAGAAGGGAGGGAAGAAAGGAATAAAAAAGAGAAGGGGTAGAGAGGAAAGGAAAACACTTCTGACTAACCTGGAGACTCTATCTTAAACTAAAAGACTTAAGATCTCACTGAGATTTTCCAAGTACAGCCCAGTGTCAAAACCATGAATAAAGGGTTCGTTCTCTTCCATGCTAGCATAATCTTTAAGAAGCTGAATGTAATTACCAGTGGCTGTGTGTGTGTGGAGGGAGCTATTTGTGGTTGATCTAATCTGAAACATCTCTAGTTCTGTCATTAGCAAGTATCAGATCAGATTATTTATCTTTTGCCTCAGAATGCAAAGCAGCTACAAAAAGAGGCAAGAAGGGCAGGGAAATGAGCTGGGAAAGATTCTAGAATCATAATTAGAATAACAGAAAAAAAGAAAGAAAGGGGGCTGGAGAGATGGATCAGTGGTTAAGAGCACTGACTGCTCTTCTGAAGGTTCTGAGTTCAGTCTTTCTGTTTTTTTTTTTTTTTCATTTTTGTTTTGTTTGGTTTTTTTTTTTTTTTTTTTCCCCCCGAGACAGGGTTTTCTCTGTGTAGCCCTGGCTGTCCTGGAACTCATTCTGTAGACCAGGCTGGCCTCGAACTCAGAAATCCACCTGCCTTTGCCTCCCAAGTGCTGGGATTAAAGGCATGCACCACCACCGCCTGGCCTCTGAGATTCGATGCCTTCTTCTGGTGTGTCTGAAGACAGCTACAGTGAACTTACATATAATAAATAAATAAATCTTTTTTAAAAATTAAAAAAAGAAAGGAAGGTACAAAACTAGCTAGAATCAAGGGTCAGTGAGACACCCCCCCCCCACACCCACACACACACACACACACACACACACACTCTGGTTTTTTGAAACAGGGATTTTATTCTATGTGTCCCTAGCTATCTTGGAACTCACTTTATCGATCAGGCTGGCCTTGAACTCAGAGATCTATCTACCTCTATATCCTAATACTGGGATTAAAGGTGTGCACCACCACTATATGGCCCCCCTCTTTATAGTAATAATTTTAATTTAAAAATAAAGACTAGCTAGAATTATCATGAACACACAACTCTTATAAGTCTTAGCAACTACTAGAAAAAGACACTTTTCTTGTGCTTTTTTGTAAGCTACCTATCCTTTATCTAACAGGACAGTTATAAATTAAAATAGGAATTTTGCTATGCTTACATGACAACTACATTCAAATAAGCAGTCTGAGCTCTAACACAGGCAGACAGTAATGTCAACGGGCAGACACACCTTTACCCTGCTTGTGAACTTTATGCAAAGACAGCTGGCTGAGGACTTCAGAAAAAACCTGCTGACAGCAAGTTTCTGGACATCCTATTTGTACATTTTGATAAACACTGGGATCCTGCCATTTCAATCTTCAACACAGAAAGAGATGAATGGCAGGAGAAGAGCTTGCTTAGAAGACAGTCACCAATCCAGACTACAAATAAATGGAAAATTTAACCTGAACAATTTCCAAGGGCATCCACCCTGAAGATAAATCTGAAAGGCCTATTCCACAACAAGTATATGAAAGAACCTAAATATGATTGTACATCACTGTTATAAAAGTTTAGATCTGAAGACAATAAATATAGTTATTCCTATTCTCTAATCTGATATATCTCTAATATGGTGATATCCTTAGTCAAGGAACAACAGATGAGAATGATTTATTAGCCCTCATTTGGTCATTAAAAGGATTCAACAAAAATTTTAAATCTATTATTTATATATAAAAAGATAGACAAATAATCTACATCTGTATGCAAAGTATGAATACATCAGTAACTGCTACATATACATATATGAGGTGGATTCTTTGTCTATAAAGATACATATACATACTATAAATATAAGTAGTTAACAACTATGCATATGAACTCTATAGTTCTGATACTTTTTGATGATGAAAGAGAACCAAAGAAGACATGATCTGATTTCCTGGGGACTTTATGCATATGGATGAAAACTGTTCAAGAACAGTAAAATAAATCTATGACTTAGAAAACGTGAGAGTGAGGGCTGGAGAGATGGCTCCGTGGTTAAGAGTACTGACAGCTCTTCCAGAGGTCCTGAGTACAATTCTCAACCACATGGTGACTCACAACCATCTGTTAACAGGATCTGGTGCCCTCTCCTGGTGTGTCTAAAGACAGCTACAGTGTATTTATCATATATATAAAATAAAAATAAATAAAATCTTTAAAAAAGGGGGGGGAGTGGAGAGGATGATATGGGGCCTTGCAGGTAGGATTCTGATGTCACAGAAACTACAGAAACCCGATAGAACAGTGTCTCTTAATGGTGTCCATTTAGGCAGATTCCATTTCACAAAAACCTTACCTGCTTATGTGTACTAAAATAACTATAGTTTATGACTATATAACATTCCCCCCACCCCAAACACATCTTTTCTGAGGGTTGACAATATGGTTCAGCAGTAAAAGCACTTGTTGCTCTTCCAGAGGACCTAGGTTCAGTTCGAAGCAACTACCCACATGGAAGTTCACAACTGTCTCTAACTCCAGTTCTAGTCAGATCTCTGTGGGCAACAGGCACCATGATGGTTTGCAGATATACATGCAAGTAAAACATCCATACACATAAGTTAAAACATTATTTAAAAATTAATATCCTGAACTGGATGGTAGTGACACGTGCCTTTAATCTCAGCATTCAGATGGCAGAGACAGGTAGATGGATCTCTGAGTTTGAGAGCAGCTTGGTCTACAGAGCAACTTACAGGACAGCCAGGACTACACAGAAAAACCCTGAAAACCCTGTCTCCAAAAAAAAAAAAAAAAAAAAAAAAGAGGGGGGAAGGAAGGAAGGAAGGAAAAAAGGAAGGAAGAAACAACATCCCTTTTAGTTATCAAAGCTGAGGACTAAGATGATGGCAAATGAATTAAACAGGCTGCTACAGTCCCTAGTTTCTGCCTCTCCCCTGAGCACTAGACATGAAAAGGAGCAACTACAACCAGTACTCAGCTTATAGGACCAGGAGGAGGACAGAGAAGAGAGAGAAAGAAGAAACAGATGGCAAGTTAGTATCAACCTCTTTCACCAGAAGGCCTGTACTACTCATGTTAAGGTAACTGATCATAGCTGCTATCCAAAGCAAGATTATAGTTTGTACCAAAACCATCTTCCAAAAGGCAAACATCTAGAGAGGGACATATAGATGAGGCATTAGGGAGATTAGCCCATGGTTAACGAAGACACCTAGGAAAAAACTGGTAAGCTGATGAAGGAAAGGTAAAGAAGGCAATGTAAAACGAGGTCATGCTGAAGCCCAGGGAGATGCTGGGAGCACAGGTGGGCTGGGGGAACACACACAGAAGGCAGGCTGACAGAGGAAAATCGAGGGGGAGGGAAGGGGAGAGCGAGGAGGTGGCAGCAGAAGAAAGGGAAGGTAAAATGAGAACAGAACATTTTAAACTAACCCAGAACTCCATTGTGAAGGACAAGTCACGAGGCAGAGTACAGCTGAAAGGCATGATCCCCACATCACACCACTGGTTAAGAGGCAATTTCAACTTCTAAGCATGCATAGAAAGAGGCAAGGCAAGGCAGAGTCCAGAGTCCTAGAGCACTACGGAATAACTGGATAACTGAACTAAAGTCACCCAGGTTTTTTAGCAGTACTACAATGGCAGCGACCTCAGTGTAAGTGTTTCTTTCTCTCTCTCGCTCTCTCTCTCTCTCCTCCCTTCCTTCCCCCCTCTCCTCTACTCCTCACTCCTCCTCCATCACACCCCGCTGTGTCTATGTGTTTATATGCTTGCAGTGCTGAGGAACCAAACACAGAACCTCATGCTAAGCAAGTGAATTACATCCCAACACCATTGGCATGTATGAACTTCCCTAAAAGGACCCTTGTGCTAGAAAAATGACTACATCTCCAGTATAACATGTGTCATTATAGACATCTATCTGGCTCCGTTCACTGTTGGTATATGCAGCCATCTTACCCAGGAGGACAGCTAGAGAAAAGGACAGGACCAGCACACTCATGCTCCATCTGCCTCATGCTAAACCTATATTTGTTGAGCATTAAAATCTTTTTCAGACCACTGTCTGTTCTTCCTTTTGCTTCCCAGAATTCAAATGTTCATGTGTTCGCCATAAGCACCAGGAAGGCAAGCTGGCACAAAGGTTACTACTCCATATTATCTCAGATCTTTCTGGCAGAGAGATCAAATATACCCTATAGCTCTAGTGCAAGATAGCTTTCGGGGAACTATCCATGCAGCTGACAAGAGGAAAATGGTTGGGGGATTGGTAAGAGCTCTTAAGATCCCAGATCTACCAAGGCATGTCAGGAAGAGCAGAGGAGACTCTCATATTCCATTAAAGCCATCAAGAGAGAGAAGGGGGGGAATGCTTCTTTTTCTTTTGCATGTTAAAAAAAATGACAAAATACAAAATCAAAACAAAAGCCAAATGTCCAATGTGATCCAAGCTGGGAAAACTCCATGTTAAACGGGGAGCACAGTAGGCAGAACTTAACAGCAAGGCTAGAAAGCATGGACTCTGCAACTTGGAGCTAGTCCTGCTCTTAGGCATTGTCCTCACCCCACTCAACAATATATGAAAAGAAAAAAAAAAAAAGAGAAGGGAGTGGAGTGGAGGAAGAGAGATGTAGCATCAGCTCCAGCTGACAGTAACATCAAGAAGTCACTCCTCAAGCCAGTACCTTACTTAATCTGACAGGTGGGGCCAGGAACAGGAAGAGAGTCAGACCTCAAGGAATCAGTTTATTCAAGGAAATCTAATACTTATAATGAAACTTAAATTGTCACCTCTACTCCAGTTAAGAGAATAAGCACCAAGCCTCCTACTTCCTTTGTCCGGTGAAGATAGCCCAAGAAACGCATTTCCACCATACATGCCACAAGGAGCTAGAAGAGTGGCCAGCAGAGCAGCAGCCATCTTCTTTCCCCTCCGGCCTGTGGAAAGCCCAATGGGCTGTTAACTCCCAGAAATGGGAGTGCTCTAGGTTCTTGAAGCCCTCTGATCCTCAATCCCCGCTTACTGCTTATAGATAATAATTTAGGGGTTAGAGGCAAGAGTGCTCACCACTGATACAAAACCAGTGGCTAACTCAGAAGCACTCAGGCTGGGAAGAAGGAGGAAGCAAACTGAGAATATACTTACTCAAAGTCCTCAAATTCCAAGTCGGTTCCTTCTACTGCTGGACCCTGGTTGTCTGAGGAGGAAGAGGAGGTGGAAGAACGAAGCCGATTCTGCTGGTAGCGCATGGAGCGCTGGCGAATACTGTCTCTCCTTGAGAGATACTGGATCATCCTCTGGGCGTAGTATGCAGCAGGAGATAATCTGAGAGAGACAGAGATAGACAAACACAAACTAGCACTAATGTGGGGAATACTGTGAAAGAGAAAAAGCCAACTTTCCCCTGGCCCCTCTCTGAGACAGCTCTGGATATGTAAAAAGTACAGACCATTTAACTCACCAGGAGGTTTGTGCTGCAGAATATGTGTACCAGACCACCCCAGTGCTTCTGCTCTGAGATAAGGCAAACAGGCCATGTAATGATCAAGAGTGGCCCCTTCCCAACAGGATTAGCACTGGGTCTTTCTTCCTCCTCAGGTTCTTATGGAACCTGACTTAGCTTTTTTTGTTTGTTTGTTTGTTTTTGTTTTTTTTGAGACAGGGTTTCTCTGTATAGCCCTGGCTGTACTCGAACTCAGAAATCCGCCTGCCTCTGCCTTCCAGAGTGCTGGGATTATAGGAGTGCACCACCACCGCCCGACCTGACTTAGCTTTTAAGGGTGTCCTTAAACAGCTCTTCCTTGCTTAGCATCCATACACAAAGTTTAAGAAATGAAAAGGGCCTTAGTAATCAAGTCTGGACATTTTATAGATGAGAAAACGAGCCAGAAGATGATATAACACTTAGATGATTAACAAAGGTACCCAGAGGTATCCTCTTTACCAGGAGGTCTTTCTTCAAATTAATCCCTCACAAATTAATCATAGGTATTTGTGCATGGAAAAATATCCAGGATAGGGATTGAAAGAGATTTTTTGTACTTGGGAAAATAGAAAACCTAATAGAAAAAAGAACTTCCAATTTTTAGAATTACAACAATGGAGAATACATCTCCTATGCCAGGGTTCAGTCTAGACTCCAAGGACATATCTAACATTCTAACATATCACACAATTCTACATATTCCTTTCCCTTCTTAAAGTTTTCCTCCATCTTTACAACACTGTTCAGTAATTAGAGACTATAAACTGAGGATAACAGAAAAATGTGATAAGAGATTGCTAAGCCAACTGTAAGGCTTCTAAGAACTCAAAATGATGCAAGTCCACTAGTAAATTATACCACACAGAAATACACAAGAATATAAATGAATAATATATGTTACATGAGAAAGCTATTGTCATCAGTAGAGAAAACCTGAGAAACAACCCAGAAACCTACCTATCAACAGATTAAGTAAATTATTTCCATACAGAGAAACACCAGGAAACCATTAAAAAGAATAAATTGGCTGGGCACAGTGGCACAAGCCTATACTTTCAGCATAAAACTTGAGGCAGGTGGATCAGGAGTTCAAGGTCGGTCTCAACTACATAAATCTGAAGTTAGTGTGAGCTATTTGAGACCCTCAACATTTTAAGATGTATATGTATGTAACAATTATCCTTATCTACTCATAAGACACCTCTTGTAAAAGAAAATTTTAAAATAGAGAAAGGGTTGGTGATATATACTGTCATTCATTTATATACACATATATTTGTTTTTCTGTATTTAAGAACAAAAAAAAAAGAGTCATAAACCTGGTAGATTTTACATTTTTATAATGTTTAGATATCTAAAAGGGAAGGTGTGTTTTGTCTTCCTTTTATTGAGGATACTTTAAAAAAAAAACTGACTTAGAATAGCTATATCTAGCTGGGCGGTGGTGGTGCATGCCTGTAATCCCAGCACTTGGGAGGCAGAGGCAGGCGGATTTCTGAGTTCGAGGCCAGCCTGGTCTACAGAGTGAGTTCCAGGACAGCCAGGGCTACACAGAGAAACCCTATCTCAAAAAAAAAAAAAAAAAAAAAAAATTATTATAAAAAATAGCTATATCTAAATGAAATAAAAGTATTTACTGTTGGGCACACCTGTGCGACTGTAATCTCAGCTACTTAAGAGGCTGAAGGACCTCAGGTGTGAGGACTTGTAAATCTGAGGTCAGATGGGCAACTTATATTAGTAGAAGCACCCCCAATACTGCAAACATCTTGTAGTTCCACTTCTAGTACCTCTGACACTTTGTTCTCAGGAGTTCTACCATCCTAGGCTAAAAGAGGTCTTGTAGTCAACTGCAATAAGACCTATGGTTGTCATTAAAACTGTCCTTTGGAGCCGGGCAGTGGTGGTGCACACCTTTAATCCCAGCACTTGGGAGGCAGAGGCAGCGGATTTCTGAGTTCGAGGCCAGCCAGGCCTACAATGTAAGTTCCAAGACAGCCAGGGCTACACAGAGAAACCCTGTCTCAAAAACAACAACAACAAAACACCAAAAACCAAACAACAACAACAACAACAACAACAACAACAAACATAAAAAAACTGTCCTTTGAATCAGTCATCAAATAGAATTCTGAAGGAGCTGGCTAGTAATCACTGGAATTCAAAAGTTAACATGTTAGAATAATATGCTACACTGAGCATGCTGACTCCAAATTACGTTTGTTCAGTAGGTGGGCAGAGACATTCAGAAGCAGAAACCTAGACCAAATAATCAGACAACACCAACTATTTTCCAAAAGCCTCAACTTATGGTATTTTCATTACTCGTTGGATACCTGCTGCCAAGCATTCAATCACTAAATACCAGACTTTGCACACAAGTCAGTGTCTTCATGTTGTTCTTGTTACCTAATATATTAAAATCTTCCAGCAGAAATTAAACATGGATTAAACTCAAAGAAATTAGACTAGAGAAGAAAATATGTAACAGGAAAGAACTGAACTGATGTGGAGAAGAACATGAGTGACAATAATAATAAGCGCACCCAATTCTCAGCCATGGATGGCCAGAAAGAACAGGAAAAAAAAAATGGGACTGTTATTGATAATGGTGTAGAAATAATATTGTTGCTTCAATATTGAATAAAAACTACCCTTTTGAGCCTGGCGTGGTGGCGCACACCTGTAATCCCAGCACTTGGGAGGCAGAGGCAGGCGGATTTCTGAGTTCGAGGCCAGCCTGGTCTACAGCGTGAGTTCCAGGCCAGCCAGGACTACACAGAGAAACCCTGTCTCGAAAAACCACTAAACAAACAAACAAAAAAAACAAAAACAAAAAAACCCCTACCCTTTTGTGTAGAGATGTAAGTACAGCATGCCATAACCCCTAGTTGTTTAATTACATTACAGGAATTTTTTAAACTATGAAACTACATTACCAGTAGTACAAATAAAGAAATAAAGCAAGAAAGAGGGCAAAACTATGTCAGAACTCCCATGTATCCAGGGGGAAAGAAAGGTTTCTGCATGCTTTAGAAAATGTCTCACAAAAGCTTTCCCTATCCATATAACATAGATACAACTAAGAGGACAAAGAAATGAGTAACATGTGAGGAGATGGCAATGAGTAACCCTCCACTGAGGAGTCGCAGGACCATCCAAGCTACCAAGAAGTGTTCCAAGTGAAACCTTAAGTATTTAAGCCTTCGCTAGTACAGAAATCAGAGTAGGAATTAATAACAGACTGCATGAAAGGACAATATCTGTAATCTCTACATTCTGAGCCAGAGGCAGAAAGATCACAAGTTGGAGACCAGCCTCCACTGGTCCACTATACAGTGAACTAGAGGTAGCCCAGGCTGTACATCTGGCCCTGTCTCAGAAACAAATCATTAAAGTTTCCCAGTCTAAAATTTCTGAGGATGAGATTCCTACTGCTATTTGAAACTCACTATGTAGAGCAGGCTGGCCTCAAATTCACAGAGATCTACCTACCTCTGCTTCCCAGTTGCTGGGATTGACGGTGTGCACTGCCACAGCCCGAAAAGAAACTGTTTATGGCAAGAAGTTCTGTTGAGTGTTTTATGGTTCTTGAAAATATAAAACTTTCCCTTCCTTTTTTTTTTTAATTGAAAAAACTCATTTTTATTTCTTTTTAATTTTTTGTTTTTTATGTTTTTTATTTTTTTGGTTTTTTGAGACAGGGTTTCTCTGTGTAGCCCTGGCTGTCCTGGAACTCACTCTGTAGACCAGGCTGGCTTCATTCTCAGAAATTTGCCTGCCTCTGCCTCCCAAGTGCTGGGATTAAAGGCGTGCGCCATCACTGCCTGACTCTTGTATGTTTTTCCAACTTAATTAGAGACTAATATAAATGTCCTTGCTTCAGTCACCATCTGAATTGCCTATCTATTTTTAAAGTCCTCATCTCTACTGTCTGGATCCTTGCATTTCCTACTTCTGGGATATGGAAAACACAGTAAGAAGGAAAATTCTTGTTCCATTACTATCTTGGTAAGAATGTGCACAAAACTGTGGCAACAACAAAATCATTTACTATCTCTGGAGTCAGACTGGTCTACAAAGATGTTTTCAGGAGGACAAGAAAGCCTTAAAACTCATTCAGTCTTATCTGGCCTATGCTACTGACTTGCCTAGCTCACCACTGCAAATTATCCTTTTCCTTATAACATTTTCTGATACTATTTAAAAAATAGTCGAGTTAGCTCTTTTCATATCTCTAATAAGTCATCAAATCTAGCTATGACAACCACATGAGGTTGCTCTTTACTGATATATGTTGTAATACAGCAACTCAATGTTCCAGCCTTGGTTTTGTTATCAGCACCATCATCAGCACTAGGGACTTCAGGATGGTCCCTTAGGCTCATATGAAAAAATATCTTTCCCCCAACTTTTAAAAATCTCAGGGCTAGCCGGGAGATGGTGGTGGTAGTGCACGCCTGTAATCCCAGCACTCTGGGAGGCAGAGGCAGGTAGATTTCTGAGTTCGAGGCCAGCCTGGTCTACAGAGTGAGTTCCAGGACAGCCAGGGCTACACAGAGAAACCCTGTCTCAAAAACAAAAACAAAAACAAAGAAACAACAACAACAACAAAAACCACAAAAATTTCAGGGCTAGGAAAATATTTGACTGGGTAGATAAAGGAGTTTGCTATAAAAAGCAAAAGGACCTGTGTGTAGCTCTCCAGCACCCATGTAAAAACTGGGAATGACAAGGTATGTATCTGTGACCCCAGCAATGCAAGATATAGAAGACATATCCCAGGTATGCCTAGATACAATGGCAAGCTCCTAGTTCAGCAAGAAATGCTATCTTAAAAGTGAACAATGACGATGATAATGATAATGATGAAGAAGAAAATGATAATGTAAAGAACAGAGAAAGACTCCAAAGTCTTCATATGGCCTCTGCATGTGCCCATAACACACACACACACACACACACACACACACACACACACAGTCTCCAATAACCTTTCAAATGTCTTCTAAAACAATAATGCAAGCACTTCAGTAAAATGACAATTTCATTCCATTATGCTTCCTTCATCTCTTCTTTTGGATAGTGTCTAACACTGGCTTGAATTTTTTACCCCTTTGATATTGTAAATTTGTTTAATTTTAAGTATCTTCCCTACATGTAAAATGTTCAAATCTTTGGCTCTTCTTTTGGCTGTCCATCTGCCTGTTGAGTAGTAGAAAAGAATACCTATGCCCTCCACAGGTATCCTAGTGCTCCACTGACAGATGGTGAGTCCCAAAGGACAATAGCTCAATTACACTCCTCTGTTACCAGAGGTGCCATTCACTTACCTGCAACCATTCCCAATCACCTGAAACACCTGCCTTCACACTGTGACTAAAGAGTAAAAGAGCACCAGGACCAGAGAGGCACAGGTGGGGCTTCCCACAACTTGGCAACCCCAAGGGCCGCCCCTCCCCCCTCCTAGTGCCATTTCTCATTTTGGCCTTACCTCGCTGGGTCTGGGTAAATTGGGTGCTCTCTGGATCCTGCTCCATCATAACGGGATAATGAAATGAGGGAAGACTCCAGCAGCCTCCTAGCAGAGATTAAAAAGATGGCAATAATCCCTGTCAATTACCAACTCAGAGCTCAATCATAAGAGAAATGGGGGAGAGGTAAATAAGAATCCCCATTCACAGCCAGCTAGCATCTATTATCTAGGGTGTTACCCTTCCAACAATCTAATTATATAGAAACATTAATAATGGAGAGCTACAGAACTCCCATACTGGACAGGACCATTGTATTATGCTGAATGCTGCTCTTCAGTGAAATACATGCAAATGCAGCAGAAACATGATCTTATACCTCTTTATAGTTCCTTCAGCAGACAAATAGGCTAGAAGCAACATAAGAGGAAAATGAGGCATACAGAGAGATCATCACACATTTATCCTAGCAATTGGCTCCTTTTTATGAGAAAGCATACACTTGGGGTTCTCTTAATAACTGGCAAAAACTTTTTGCCCCATTATAAATTCCAACTACTGACAGTAACACATTTTATTAGGCAGTTTTTGGGTAGCAGGCCTTAGCTCATCCACGAGATCTTAAAAATTACTACATTCACAAGAACACTGGGACTAGAGACTTATCGGCCCATGACACACAACTATAAAGGATTCCCATGAGGCCTGTTTAAACTCCCATAGGTTTCAATCTCTATGTTATACTGTACGACCTTCCAGAGGCCAGGTGGGAAACAAGTGTCTACTGCATGTAGCCATGGTGAACAATAAATACTAGCAAACGGGAAGACGGGAATCATATCGCTCAGATATAGCTAATTATTACCAGGCTACAAACTAGGCTCAGGGTTGCTGGATTGTCTGATTTTGTATAGCCAAAATCTGGATTTCTGCATGAAATTTCAGAGTTAAGTTTTAGCAAACTTCAATACAACAAAGATTATTTAAATAATAAAGGTTATTTAAAACACATCCAATAAACAGGTGTGGTCCAGGGGCTCCCTGGTCCACCATACTACTTTCCAGCTCATATATATATATATGCTTGGCAGCCAGTCAAGCTCCTAATGCAGAACACATCTGAAAGGAAGTGGTCTCAGAAAAAAATTGCATATTGTTCCTCTCCAGAAGCATCTTGCCTGGCTCTCCCAGGAGCAGGTCTCCAGCTCCCTGCCAGATCCCTCCTGAAGCAGATCTGCAGGATAAGAACAGCAGCTACCCTTCTTTTCCAATTGAGTTAAGAAAATTCAGTGTTATTAAAACCAGCTGTCTTTAGGTGTAGTCATGGGCAGTAACTATCCCAGCACCTGACCCACAATGGCGTTTCCAGTCACAGCCAAGGCAAAAACAACTGACCTCCATCAGCTTAGCTTTACCTATCCTGCCTGGAACAAGCAACCATTAAAGTATATTTTCTACTGAGACATGGCCCACATAGCCAGAATTCAAAGAGCCCTAACGCTCAATAGAAAGAATACAATAACCAATGAAGAAGGAAAGAAGGTAATAAAATATACCTTCTCTCTGCTGATATCACAGTTTGCAACAGCAGAAATGTTATAATTCTTTTCTTTCTTTCTTTCTTTCTTTCTTTCTTTCTTTTTTTTTTTTTTTTTTTTTTTTGGTTTTTCGAGACAGGGTTTCTCTGTATAGTTCCGGCTGTCCTGGAACTCACTCTGTAGACCAGGCTTGGCCTCGAACTCAGAAATCCGCCTGCCTCTGCCTCCCAAGTGCTGGGATTACAGGTGTGCACCACCACGCCCGACTATATTTCATTATTCTAAAACACACTTTATTAAACATTCCAATGTGTTGCAAATTGGGATACATCTTAAATTATGTGATACAGATTAACTAGCAAGTTTCTTTTTCTTTTCTAACATCACAACAAAAATAATGGCATATCCAGATCTTTCAAATTCAAAACATTGTGATGGTTAGGGAAAGTCTGAAGTATTAACACATAAACTAGACAAAAAAGAAGTCTGTTTTTGAGAAGGCTATTGTACAGGTCATTTACTTCCTCTTTATAAAAATTCCTTATTTCTTAACTGACACATAAAAACATACAGGTGAAACATGTTTATTTCCTCAAATATTTTTATTATTTATATTGAAAACTGTCAAAACTTTTTTCCAGTTTCTTAAAATATGCAATATATTACATGTTGTTATAGTCAAGCCCCCTCTGCAACAGCACTTTTTCCCCTTTGTTTGAGACAGGGTCTATAGTCCTGCTGGCCCAGAATGAGAAATTTTCCTGTCAGTGGCCCCAAAATGCTAGGATTACTGACATCCCAGTAAAACCCTCTTGTTTTGTGCAATAACTTAAAACCCATTGACCAACCTATTTCCCCGAGAGCAGGGTAAGAGCTGAGGAATGAAGCAAGGTCTAGGGATAGCTGCTCACCTGTATAACCCTAGAAGATTGGTCTATCCAATACTAAAGTGCTCTGCAAGTGATGCTGAGTATTTCCGACCTCTGACTATTACTCTGCTTAGTATGGCAGAGGGCCTTTGGTAAGAAGGCTTATCAGAGTGACCTGTTTTAGAACTTCTGTGTAGAAAATGAACTGGATAAGTTATGAGACAAATATTGCCCACTACCAACTATGTCAAGGCAGTGACAGAGCTCAGAGAGAAATGAGAAGACTTATCAGGAATACTAAAAGAAGATTTCTAAACTTAGTACAACTGGGATTAGACAACGTCAATTTTAGGTACTCCATTTGATATCCTGCATACTCTAGTTCCCATCCTAACTTTCTATTTTAATCAGGAAAACTTCTTGTAATCAGAATAGCATCAAAATGTTAAGCTTTGTACCAACAGACAATGCAACAGGACTGACCAGCCTGTGCTGTGTGTGTGTGTGTGTGTGTGTGTGTGTGTGAGAGAGAGAGAGAGAGAGAGAGAGAGAAATCATAAAAGAATAATCATATTCAGATATAGATAGAACACAAGAGAATAATACAACAGGTGTGGCTAAATGTAAGCATTTAGAGAACGTGGAAAAGGGGCATTTGAGAACTCTTTGTATTATTTTTGCAATTATTCTGCAAATTGAAATTATTTTAAAATAAAATAAAAGTTAGGCATGGTAGCTGACACCTGTGATTCCCCCACCATTGTAAGACTGAGGCAAGAAGGCTGCCATGAGCAGCCTGGGTCTCAGTGTTTGAGACCCTGTCAAATAAGTAAATTAAATTGAAAGCTAGACATAGTAATACAGATCTGTAGTCCTAGCACTTACGAGGCCAAGGCAGGAATACTGCTGATGAATTCAAGGCCAGACTGGTCTTCAGAGTGAGACCCTTTGTCAAAAACAAAACAAAACAGCAGGACAGTATATGCCTTTAATTCCAGCCCTCAGGAGGCAGAGGTAGGAGAATCTTCTTGAGTTTGAAAGAGAGAGAGGGGGGGGGGCTGGTCAATCCTGTTGCATTGTTTGTTGGTACAAAGCTTAACATTTTGATGCTATTCTGATTACAAGAAGTTTTCCTGATTAAAATAGAAAGTTAGGATGGGAACTAGAGTATGCAAGATATCAAGTGGCTTATCTACATGGCTAGCTCCAGGACAGCCAGAAATACATAGAAAGACCCTGTCTCAAAATAACAAAACAAAGAAACCCTACCACCACCAAAACAAACAGAAAACTACACGCTATGAGCATGATGGTACATATTAGTAATTCCAGTATTCACAAGGGGAAGTAAGAAGGATCAGGGAGGGGTTCAAGACCCATCATGGCTACAGAATAAGTCCAAGACCAGCCTGGCCAATATAAGACCCTGTCTCAAAACCAAAACAACAAATTAAAATACCCAACATTCAAAGGTCTAAGGAAGTAGCTCAGACATGCTGGTTAGGAGTCTGGCAACTGAGTTCAATCCCCAGGACCGACATGGTGGATAAAGAAAAATGGTTCTCACAAACTGTCCTCTAACTTCCACATATGTTAAGTGACATGTGAATATACACACAAATAACTGTAATAAGAAAATTAAATCCAATATTTAAAATCTTTTAAATTTTTAGAAATGTTTAGAAAAATCTAAAAGGAAAAGACTAACGAGGTAGCATTTTCAAAATAAGTAACATTTTAAACTTTTTAAAAGTTTACTTTTTTTTAAATTTTACTTTATGTGTAAAGGTGGTTTGTCTACATGTACTTCTATGTACCATATGTGTTGCCTGTAGGAGCCAGGAAACAGCATCAGATCCCAGGAAGTGGAGTTATAGAGAGTTGTTAGTCAAATACCAGGTGCTGCTGGTATTTAAGCCAGGGCCTCTGAAATAGTGGCCAATGTTCTTAACTGCTAAGCCTCTATCTCTATTTTTTAATTATGTGTATGTATGTCATTGTAAGGTATATACAAATGAGTGCACGTGCCCATAAAAGCCAGAAAAGGACAAAGAATGCCCTGGGGCTGTGGTTTAGGCCCTTATAACCAAGCTATCCAATATGGTTGCTGGGAATAGAATTCAGGTCCTCTGTCAAAGCAGTAAACGCTCTTAACCACTAAGCCATCTCTCCAGCTTCTAAAAAAGATTTTTGTAGTCTTTCTCTACATAACCCTGGCTGTCTGAAAAACGACAGAGATTTGTCTCTGCCTTCCAATTGTTACTAAAAGCATATATCACCATGTCTAGCTTAAAAATTTTCTTTAAAACGGCAAATTACTGCCGGGTGGAGGTGGGGCACGCCTGTAATCCCAGCACTCTGGGAGGCAGAGGCAGATGGATTTCTGAGTTCGAGGCCAGCCTGGTCTACAGAGTGAGTTCCAGGACAGCCAAGGCTATACAGAGAAACCCTGTCTTGGGAAAAAAAAAATCAAAAAAAAAAAGGAACAGCAAATTACTCTACTGTTCTAAAGCATGTTTGATAAACTGTAAGCTCTGAGTTGAGCTTTTTAAATAAAATTTTTATCATACACATACAAACACACACTTTATCATATATGCATGTAATATATATATATATATATATATATATATATATATATATATATAAAATCTGCAACTGGTTTGGAGGCAGGAACCAAGGCAGAGTTGAATGATACTGAGAGAAACAATGCCTAAAATATTTACTACCTTTGAAGAAAAAGCTCTCCTACTTCTAGTCCAAAACACATACATAAAATTGCTTGAAAGACAGCCTTTTAAGGTAATTCTAGCTACTCCTTTGGTTATTATAGGATGATCAAAAGTTAGAGACCAGCCTGGGCAACATAACAAGATCCCAGAATAGGTGGGGACATGATTGGAGGATGCAACTCTCTGTATGTGGGAGGGGGCACTGTAAAGCTGACTATTTGAAAGGGAAAGAACAGGACCATAGAATATGGCTTACAGACTTCAGGTGTTCTAACTGCACCTCACTAAAATAATAATCAATTATTAAGCTCTGCAGAGGACACAAGTCAAATTATAAAATTCCCAACATTTTCTATGAATGTTCTCTCTGATTAGTATTATGAGTATTTTCAATAGGTTCTCTGTTCCACATGGATCTTTGCTAACAAAAAAAACAAAAACAATAAAAGAAAATTCTGAGGTGAAATGTGTTCAAGGAGTATGAGACAGATCATCCAGAAGAGAAAAAGAATCTTCAGGTGGATCTGGTGGCACATGCCAAAAATTCCAACACTGGGGAGGTGGAAGGAGGAGGATCACCTTTAGCTTAGTATAAGCAGTCTGGACTACAAGAGACCACATCTTAAAAACAAAAGAATAAGCCAAAACAAACTAGTACTTCAAATTTAATAAATACTAAAATTCAGGAAGCAGAAAGTCTGAAGTAGTCTAGTAATGACAACACCTCTTTACTAAACAATTACACCCTACAGACCCTGGTTGTCAGATTACAAAGAAAGTCAATATCCTAAAAGCAGCAAACATGTTCAGACCTTCTCCAAGCAGTGCAAACATCAAGTGTAGGAGCTGCGCAGCCTCTGCAGGCAGAAGACCTCACTGGTGCCCATGCTTTACAGGGATAATTCCCTTTCCATGTCTGTGTGACATCTACTGTTTAAATTCAGGAGCCAAATGCGAACCAATAACCCCCTTATGCCTAAAAAAATCAAATTTAAATGCTGTAGCTTGGCATAGAAAGTGTGCAGTGAAATTTCCCTTTCCTTTTAGATATTCTATTCGGATGTTTTAACAGTTTCGATCTCAGAACTCCTTCAAAACCAGGGGGCTACTAAACAACTTTGTTTTAATATGGGACCTGATACTTAAAACCTTATTTCAAATTATAAATGGCAAGAGCACATACACTCAATTAGTGCTTGGTTATATAATCACATTTCATGCCATGTGGTCTAGGAATCCACAGAATATCTCTGTGGAAGACTGCAGTGAGAAGACAAAGGACACGGCAGCATCCAGAAGAGCCTCCAGACTTCCGGGGCTCCCGACTGCACTCGGAGAGCCCGTTACAGATAACTATACACTGCTGCTGAAATCCTTCAAGCTCACAAATCTAGCTCCTCCTGCCAAAAGTTCACTCTTTCAATATTCCACGGTATTTGGTAACTCTCTTAAGAGAAGAGATCTCCTGGGGCTGGGCACAGAGGTGAACACTTTTCATTCAGCACTTGAAAGGCAGAAGTAGAGACAGGTAGATTTCTGTGATTCAAGACTAGCCTAGTTCGTATAGTAAGCGCCAGGCTATCCAGGGCTATATAAACAGACTCTCTTTTAAAACAAAAACAAAAACAAACAAAAAAAAAAACAAAAACAAAAAACAGACCTTCTCCCTGTGGGTTATTTATAAACATGTCTGTGTCTACTTTTAGACTTACAAGCTACATAAAAGCTGGTATTGGTTCCAAGTCATCTTTTTATCTCCATCAAAATTCACATCCTAATTAACATGTAATAGGAGACAAATAAATATCCAAGCTTATGAGTCAGCAGGCAGTCTAACTAGACTGGGAAGGATAAGTAAGAAAGCATATCTGATTGTTCTTTACTGACCCCACGAGTCTCAAACAAGGATGTGAGATGTCAAAAAATGCATACTAAAAAAATTCCTGAAGGAAGGAGGGTTCTAGAAACTGCCTACATCACCCTTTATCCTTCTAGTCACTCGAGCCACTCGGGTTAAAGTGCTGACACAGTTGTACTAATAAATATAATGAGCCTGGTCCCTTTGATGGTCATTAAATCATAAAGTCAGAGGCCTAGGAAATGACCATTGATGATCCTAGACTATATGTTCCCAAGAGACCTCATAAAGAAGCGGGGCAATGTTTGGAGGGGATAAAGGGGCAGTAGGTCAAAGAATTTTGGATGTAATGTTGCTTGCTAGGTTTCTTAATCTTGCTATGCAAGTCCCAGATCTCTGTCTCAGCGCATGCCCAGGATGAGAGATGACAAGTCTTTATTCTTTGTTTAAAAAAAAAAAAAAAAAAGTGTGTTCTGAAATGACACCTCTATTATGATTTCCAAGTTGACATTTCTGATTTAAAGCAGAGGCATCAAAGCCTCCCTATTTCACACACTAGCAATTACCATTTAAGTTATCCAATGATAGGCATTCATCTGATCACTGTAGGGCCCCATAGTTCTAGGGGTGCACTCAGAGTACATGCTGCAGTTGCCAACAAAACCTGACAGACAAATCCTGTCCCTGCTGTGAGGTGGACAAAAACAGGTCCACAGCTAAAAGGGTAAAATGGGCAGGGGTGGTATGGCAAGGCAAGCAGACGCACTACAGAAAGAGCTCATGTCTGTGGAACGGAGCAGCTGTATTTTATTATAACCACGCATAAACAAACCAGGACATGCAAAACAATGCCATTTACCAGAACAAAACAAAAAAACATCTTTACCAAACATTAATGTATTCTGCAATACCTCTGGGCAGTGAGCAACAGATAGAGAAACATGAGAGCACAAGGTAACCTAGCACAACATCTGTACCTAATATGCAATCATGATCTAGACAAAGTCAGCTAGATAAAGTCAGCTAGATGTTTCCTTTGTTTTGATAGCTGGCTATTTTCATATCTTTGTTATAAATCCTCCACATATTATAATATGGTTATGAAACGTCAATGTATAATAAAAAAATCACTTCTGTCTACATTAACTCAAAGGTACAAGCTGATCTATACACTGTCTCTGAGAAACTGGGGAGGTCTGTTCACAGACTCCAGACCAGTTTTGGAATCAGGAATTTAAATCAGAGACTTTTTCGCGATGTTGCCTATGGGCAGATCTCTGAAAACAGCCTTAATACACAGCTAGTTCCATAAACTCACAAGCACATCCCACAGGCTGCAGCTGGAATGCACCTTATGAGGCAATATACACTGAGGGAGGGGCAGTGAATCCTAACTTGTTCCCCAAAAGTCATAAAATGATTTACACAATTACACAACCATGACTTCTGAGTTAACTTGATTCAGATAAATCCTAAAAATCTACCTCAAAACCCATTAATTCTACAAAGAACATGTTGATAGAACCAAGAGCAAGAAACATGTAACTATCTCCTAAGCTAGTTTTTCATATTTTCATTGCTAAACTGAAGATTTAAAAATGCTTGACTAAGGCCTGTCATTAAAAAGTAATAGCCAAGCCAGGCGGTGGTGGCGCACGCCTGTAATCCTAGCACTTGGGAGGCAGAGGCAGGCGGATTTCTGAGTTCGAGGCCAGCCTGGTCTACTAAGTGAGTTCCAGGACAGCCAGGTCTACACAGAGAAACTCTTGTCTTGGAAAACAAAAACAAAAACAAAAACAAACAAACAAAAAAAAGTAATAGCCACCAGGCAGTGGTGGCACACACCTTTAATCCCAGCACTGGGAGACAGAGGCAGGTGGATTTCTGAGTTCAAGGCCAGCCTGGTCTACAGAGTGAGTTCCAGGATAGTCAGGGCTATACAGAGAAACCCTGTCTCGAAAAACCAAAAACAAATGAACAAACAAACCAATAAAAGAGTAACAGCCACTGGGTGGTACCTTTAGTCCCAGCACTCAGGAGGCAGTGGCAAGAGGAGCTTTGTGAGTTCCAGGACAGTCGGGGCCACACAAAGAAACCCTGTATTGAAAAACCAACAAAACAAGACAAAACAAAACAACCCAAAACAAAACCAAAATAAACAAACAAAAAAAGAGTACCAAACAGGGCTGGAGAAGTGGTTCAGGAATTAAGAGCACTTAGTTAGTGCTCTTCTAGAGGACCTGAGTTTTACTCCCACATGGTGGCTTGCAACTATCCATACCTGTAGTTCCAGGGTATCCATTACTCTCTTCTGGCCTCCATGAGCACCAGGCATGCAAATGGTGTACAGACATACTTGCAGGCAAACACCCATATATATAAAATACAGTGTGATCAAACATTTTTTTAAATAACAGGCTTTGACTTGACCTTCACATAGTAAAAATACTATATAATGGGAAGCAAAATCTTAGGGATCAAACCAGAAAGGCAAGGGGAAGAAGCAAACAGAGCCTTACAAGAGATGTAGAAGAAAGCAGAGTAAGCTGGGTTTCATTAACCATCACAAGGGCAGCTTTTCCAGCTCACATCTTCATGTAACACGTTTCTGAAGCCTACAGAATTGGGTAAGACTCCAGCAGGGTCTGTTAGTCCTTTTTTGGGGTTCTCACTGCTTCTCTTGGTGACAGCTGACTTTGCCTCTCTGCACCCGGCCGGGGATGTGCTACTTGCCCTTCCACCCTGTTCTCGATGAGCAACCACAGGAATCTGGACTCGGCATCTGAGAATCCACTGGAATAATTTCTCTACAATTTCCCTCTGTCTAGACAACATGAAATTGTCATAAGTGACACCTAAAGTACAATTAGTAGAGAAACTGCAATTTCCACTCTCCTCCTCCGTTCCCCAAAAGAACTGCACATTAACGTCCTCCACCTTGTCAATCATACTACCCTGATGAAGATTAACTTTGAGGAGTCTGGAAGCCATTTCATTTCCAGCTTGCTGAAAATTTTGTAGCCCCCGCTATAATTAGAACATGTAAATTGCTTTCTTCTTACTAGCACTAATGGCTATAATTGAAGTGATCTGAATGTCTACTGAATGGATACCTGTGTAAGAAAAAAATCCTCATAAATACCACTTTATCCAGCTGCATTTTATTTAAGAAAATCACAAACAAAGAAGAAAAGACAAAGTGGGGGTAATGAAAGGCATGAAGCCACCAGAACCCCGGCTAAGCCATCCAGAACCCCAGCTTCCATAACTACCTTAGCAGATACTTTGAAGCCACTGCCAGTTCCTTTCAAGATGCCTCATTAAGAGGGCAGACAGATCAAAGGACAACAAATCATGAAATATTTTATCAGTGTTTTCTGAAGGAGGGTTCCCCCCAGGGTACACTTGACGACTTCTGGAGACATTTTTGGTAGCCGCAACTGGTTTGGGGGAGTGTTACTTATGTAACAGCAGGAATACTACTAAACACCCTTCAAAGCATGAGAGCCTCCCACAACAGAGGATTATCTAACCCACATGGCAGGAGTGCTGTTGTTGCTAAACCTCCTTGACATATTTTAATGGTCTGAGTTTAAGCAACAGAAATTCTAAATAACAAAACTGGTAGAAATCTGGGATCCCAGTTTTAGAATCAGGCAGACTGCAGCTTGAGCTCCATCCTGTATCACCACTTCTTGGGCTATGCAACCTAGAGTTTATTCTTAGTTTCCACATTTGATGGGAAAGCCCCACCTCATAAATTTTTATGATGAACTAAGAACACATGTGAGGCTGGAATGTAGCTCTGAGAGAGAGTGTGGTTGACTCTAGCAAGAAGGAGGCCCTGGGTTTGATGTCCAACAGAGACAAGCAAACAGTCACTGTTGTTCAGCCAATTTTTTACTTCTTTGGATTACAACTATATATCAGGAATATAAAATACTCATCGTGTCTAAAAGGGTTTTTTTTTTTTCAGAAAGATATTTTCAAGATTAATACTATAAAAGCTTAAATATAGGAAAATAACCCTAAGAATCACACATACCACATCCAAATAAAGTAAGAATGGTCTATCCAGCCACTAATATACACTATAAATACCAAGTTCTTGCTACTGGTTATGTATCTGTACAGCTGGAGTATCCCTTATCTAAAATGTTTAGGATCAGAAATATTCCTATTTTTGGAGGTTTGCAGATTTAGGAATATTTGCATAGACTATGGGTTGATGAATCTCACATCTGAGACAAACCCTTACTCCCAGGATTTGGGAAGCAGAGGTAAGGAGCTCTCTTGAGTTCAAGGCCAAGTTGGTCTACAGGGAGAATTCCAATACAGCCAGGGCTACACAGAGAAACACTGTTTCAACCCCTCCCCCCAAATCTCAAATCTTGACTATGAAATTTTTGCTGTGTGTTTTTTTTTTTTTTTCTGAGACACACCTTTCCCTAAGTAGTTCAGATTGAACTTTGGCTCAAGATCCTCCAGGCTCCTCCAAAAATACATTAAAATAAGTACATATGGTGCCAAATACATAGCTATAATCACACACACACAAAATGAGGACAAAGAAGAAAGCTAGCTGGAGACAGTAGCCCAGAGAAGGCACTTCAGAGTACCTGAAAGTGACCCAGGGCTCAGTACTAAATGCACACAGCTAGGTGGAGACTTAAGATGCTAGTGAGATGTGAAAAACATAAAGAAAACTTGAGTGAGAAAGCCCACCATGCGACACGAACTCCATAATCTTTTCTATAGCCTCAAAACCTACCATAATAAAGGCAGTATGGGAAAACATTGTGTAAAGACACATACAGACTATTAAAATAGAATGGAGGGAAAAAAATAAATGTTAGGTATGAAAAGGAAAAATGATCCCTAACAAGGGCACAGGACTATTCCCACAGTGATGGCAGAATAGCAGAGAGTGAGCCCTGACATTACATTACCTAAAAGTAACTCAAAATGAGTTAGACCAAAAGAACACAATGTGGAGATGTTAAATAAATCTTCTTTTCCTGTTTTACACTGTTATTTATTTATTGAAGATAGATGGCTGAACTTGTGTGTATGCGTGTTTGTTTTGGGGGTTACTGTTAGAGCACTGACCTTAATTCTGGTAACAGTATTCTTTGTGTATTTTTGCTTTTGTTGCTTGTACTTTTGATGTCATATATAACAAACTATCAGCTCTTCCAGTGTCATGAAGCTTTTCTTTTAGGAATTTCATAGTTTCAGTTGTTGGATTTTATACATAAAATAAAAATAAATCTCTGTTTAAAAAAGTTAAACAAGGGTTAGGAATATAGCTTTGTGTTAGAGTGCAGAGCATGTGCAAGGCTTTGATTTCAATCCCAGTACCATCTTAACCAATCAAAGATGTACTATGTAGCAATGTGCATATAGCGAATATTGGACAATATACCTGGAAATTTGTTGAGGGTAATCTGTCACATATGGGGACAGGGTTCAATCTGCCACCAGAACAAAGAGAAAATGATAACAAGCTACCTTACAAGGCAAAGTGAATAAAAAGGAGAGCAGAGAAGGCAGCTGCAGCTGAGGTCCTTACGTGATCATGTAGAAAGAACAAGGAGAGCGGCAGAAAGCCTCCTGCTCATCCCTTTTGATGCGGCAACAGGAAAGAGCATGGGGTCAACAAGCTCAACTATCAATGACGAGGTCATAATTTCAGCCTCAGAGTCTTTTATTAATACAATTTTCCACTTTTGTTCTCATTTGATTTTAATTTCCTGGCAGGTAACAACCAAATCATGTGTCCATCTCTCATCAAGGGTGATCCACTGATAGAGAAAAATTTTATATAGTCCACTCACACATTCCAAATGAAGGCGGTTCTCATTGTGTGCAACTTTAGAAAATGGAGAACTGCTCACTCAAGTGAGCCCCACAGGGGAAATCAGCTTGGACCCCCCCCTTCCTTCCCTTCTGGAAACAGAGGAGGAGCCTGCTAATTGTTGGTATTAAAAACCAGGCAGTCTCTTAGGTGAGAGGGTTGTTAGCATGTCAGCCCACAACCAGCAGGGAAGCCTCTACGGCTCAATTAGGTGGGACAGATCTTGTAGAAGCAAGGGTCTAATGTCTAGTGCCTCCCTCTGGCAAAATGGCATGGGGAAGCACATAGAAAATGTTATTTATACCCCTAATCATCAACAAAAATGTAATGATCTCACAGACACAAAACTGACTTCAGAACCATGAAGTCAGCCGAGCATAGGCTAAGGCAAAAAGGCCTGCCAACCAGGCATAGTGCTACCCATCTCTAAGTCCAGCCTGGGAGGCATAGGTAAGAAAATCAAGGTCATCCTCAGATTCACATAAGTTTGGGGCTAGCCTAGGCTTTTTGAGCCTATCAAAAAAACAGGAGGGGTTGGGAGAGAGGTAAAAAGGGGGGAGGGAAAGAGAAAGTCTATGCTTTTCTCCAGCACTCCTGTAATTTTAGGGGAAGAGGTAGGGCAGCAGTATGGAGAAGGCAAGGCCAGGGCAGGTATGCCTAAAGTACTAGCACTGGGATACAGAGAATCACAAGTCTACATACAGAATTAGTTCAAAGCCAGCCTTCACTCTTATAGCAAGACTCTGACTCAAAAAACATGGAAGAGAAAAATCTTTGTCTTGGCTTGAGGAATAACTATTCACCTGTTGCTGACTATTAAATAGGGGTGCATATTAGAATTACCATAGTTTATGGTTTTTTTCCCTTCCAACAAAATCTAGGAATCTAGATTTGGGGGGAGGGGGGACTGAAATTTTCAGTAACATCTTATGGGCCAGATATACCTTGAAGACTATTTGTCATCTCCAGATTAATTTAAAAGAATCACTCCCTGAAGCAGTATCTGTTTACAAAAACATAATCAGGAATGAGCAAAAGGACTAGAGAGATAGCGTAATGATTAGGGCATTACTGCTCTTAGAACCAGAATTCAGTTTCTATTCCCTACATCAGGGAGCGCACGACCATGTGTAACTCCTGTTTCAAGGAATTTGGCATCTCTGGACTTCACAGGCACAGGGGCGTGTACACAAAATTGTTTGTTTTTTTTTTAAAGAAGTAAACATAAGATGTACTGGAACATACACACAAATGCAAGAGTAAACCAAAAGGGGAAACATAGCTCTACTGGGCTGAGACCCATTACAATAAACAAAATATATTATGCAAAAAGAATACCTGGTGTTATTGTCTTGAAACACACTTCAATGTATTCTTTAGAATATTTCTAAATAGACAATAGGGAGGAAGACCAAAGTGGGGGTATGAATACACATGAAGTTTCTCTCAGTGTATTTACAGCACATACACAAACTTCACCATAGTCTCCTTGGAACTCCAATCCCCTGGGCTGACAGAACGATTACATCTTTTCACAGTTTGGTATGTACACAAAGCACATGGCCTGCTCTGCACCACTCAGCCCCAGAGAAGCAAGAGGGATAATTTAGCTCAGCCCTACCAGGTGCTAATTTGACCTTCAATGAGGGAAGGGTTGTTTGTCAGGCACATCCCTGGGAAGACCCGGAGGCTCATACCTTTCTAAACTACCTCACTGACTCAAAATTCCCAAAACAAACTTAATGAGGCTGAATGACTGCTTCAAAGTAAATAATACAAGAAACTGGAAATTCTCAATTACATATATCAGCTGTTTGTTTGTTTCTCTGTTTCTAGAGAAGAACTGTGTAGCCCTGGCTGTCCTAGGATTCAATCTGTACACCAGGCTAACCTCGAATTCAGACATACCACATACAGCTCTGGTCTTAGCCACTGAAAAGTCTTACAAGAGGTGCTAGGGATGTAGCCCAGTGAGTAGAAATATTGGGAAGCTGAAGAGACACAGAAACCCTATTACCCACCCAGTGTGTGTGTGAGTGTGTGTGTGTGTGTGTGTGTGTGTGTGTGTGTGTCTGTCTCTCTCTCTCTCTCTCTCTCTCTCTCTCTCTCACACACACACACACACACACACACACACACACACACACAGACAGACCCTGTCATACTAAACCATATGAACACACACTAAAAAACAAAACAAAAAATTCTTACTACCTACAAAACCCAAAATATTTACCTTGTCAGTTTTTATCTTGTCCTGTACAGAAAGTTTGCCAACTCTAATGTGAAAGAAAAAAAAAAATGATCATACCTAGAATTCAGACTGACTGGAAGACAAAGATATAGTTTAAGGATCAAGTGCCAGCAACTGATCAATTTGTCCAAAAAGAGTAAGTTGGCACATACCTGTAAACCTAAAACTTGGGAGAATACGTCAGGAGAACAGTCCCGCTAGGTTTTGTTTCTCAAAACACTAAACAAACCTTGAAGTAGGTAAACAGAAAAAGAAAGAAAGAACAACATCAAATTATACCTCTCCTCTACCTATTCTTACATTCATATTACCAAGGAGCATTGGGTTGCCTACCTAGACTAAGACCACTGTCTTATAATTAGCAAACAGCTGCTTGGATGTTGTCAGTCATTTCATAAGACAAAGACTGTGTGGTCTGATGTCAGAGATGTTAGGCTTTTCTCCTGTGAGCACGTGAGTACAGAAAGAATATAATGCCTGGATTTGAGATCAATAGGAATCTTTCTCAAAATGTTTCTGAAAATCCAATGATGGGAGAACTTACTACTGTGAAACTTCAGACTCTGAGACAAAAATCAGATTAGGTGTACTGATCTTTCAAATTATGTTCAATAAGATAAAATAGGAAATAGGGAAAACTTTAGGTCCTCTTAAACTAGTAATAATATGCTATAATTATCATTTGCCATTAACAATTATAATTATTGGCACTGGCAATTACACTTCCAGAAATTTATCATGCATGAACATACAAAAAATGTCCCAGGCCCGGCGGCGGTGGTAGCGCACGCTTTTAATCCCAGCACTTGGGAGGCAGAGGCAGGCGGATTTTCTGAGAATGAAGCCAGCCTGGTATACCGAGTGAGTTCCAAGACAGCCGGAGGGAGCTACACAGAGAAACCCTGTCTCTCGAAAAACCAAAAAAAAAAAAAAAGTCCCAGTAGTACAATAAAGAAACAGAAATCATCCTGATCACATCACCATCACCAGGGAACAACTAACTACTGCTAAAATACTGTACCACTGTTAAACTAGCAAACATGGAAATATGCCTGATACTTAGTATGAGAACTAAGTAACCAAGGAAAGAACTGTGTTTGTCTATACAGAGGACAACTGAGTGACACAGGATTGTTCCCAGTTGTTATCTTTCAGCACTGGCTTCACAGAAAATTTCACTTTCTATGACTACAGCACATTTCTGAAAAGTTTCAACTTTTTTAACAAGTAAATCTACGTTAGTTCTGTAAGCAACAAAACCCAGGCATTTCCACTTATGAAGCTTTGCTCTGTATAAATTTTCCAAGCTCTCCTTTTTTCTTATTTATAACAATACACCTTCTGATTTGGGGATTGTGGGGGAGCACTGTTGAAGACGAATGATTCTTTCATTCATCCATTCAGATGCCCTTCCTACACACATTCAAACCCTTTTTGTTTCTTTTTCTTTTTCTTCTTTTTCTTCTCCTCACTCTAGTACTGGGGATTGAACTCAAGGCTTTTCACCTGCAACAGTGCTATTCTGGCAGCTCTGGCCTACTGACTTTCACCAGCCTTAAGACACAAAATAATCTTTAAGTATGTGAGCTAACATAATTTGCATAATCTCACTCTTTAATCTATTCTCCATCAGCAGTCAAATCATCTTTTTAAACAACATCTTTAGGACTATGATAAGATGTTTGTTTAACATGTAGGGGGCCTTAGGATCAATTCCCAGCATCACCCAAAAATAACAATGATGTCAGATCTTTGATATATACAATCATCCCAATCTGATGACTTATCAGATAAACGGGCAAAAGTCTTTAAAAGTCAAGAGTCTATATAACAACCCTGTCACCTCTCCAACGTCATCTCCCACTGAATAGGGAGAATTCTTAGGTACACTGACTTTGTCCATTTCCTTATGATGCTCTTACTCCCAATGTTGACAGTTTGTTCCTATAATTCCCTGAGGTCACTGCTCAGATGCTACCCTATCATACTTCCTCTAATCACCCTATTTTAAACTGCAACCACCCACACACACCCTACACCTTTTTATGTGTGTCCCTTTTCTCCATCTAGCATTCTAGATACTTTCTTGTCTTTCTCCTAAGGAGTACTTGGTACACAGTAACTGTTAGTTACTATTAGCCAAATAATATTAACCCTGAACACACCTGATCTCATCAATTAGCTGAATACATGGATAACTGAATAGATCAATCACAAAGTACTTTGCAAGCCTGTCATCCTGGGTGATAAGAGTCAAAGTTACGCAGGGGAGGAAGGCCTTGTTAGAAATCCCTCTAAGGCAGGGGTTAGCTTTCCTTGGTTTCACTTTATGTCTCATAAACTACACTGCTTAACTATACCACAGGTTTTGATCCTTTTCTATTTTCTGTTTTTGTTTTTTGTTTTGGTTTTTTGGTTTTTCGAGACAGGGTTTCTCTGTGTAGCCATGGCTGTCCTGGAACTCACTCTGTAGACCAGGCTGGCCTCGAACTCGGAAATCCGCCTGCCTCTGCCTCCCAAGTGCTGGAATTAAAGGCGTGCGCCACCACTGCCGCCCGGCTCCTTTTCTATTTTCTAATACCTGTTTCTCATTTTTTCCCAGAAAAAAAATCAAGTCAACATTTGTCCACAAATCAAATTTTCTTGGTTGACCATTCCCTATCCTTTGTTTCAAAATGCCAAGATTCTGAGTATTAATTAAAAAGTTTACTGTACTTTGAGTAACAGGGACCACAATTTCACAGGTTTTTAGAGGTAACTAGCTAACCTTAGGTATTCTTCCCACCCACCCACCCACCCCCAGACAGGGTTTCCTCTGTGTAGCCCTGGCTGTCCTGGAACTCACTCTGTAGACCAGGTTGGCCTCGAACTCAGAAATCTGACTGCCTCTGCCTCCCAAGTGCTGGGATTAAAGGCGTGCGCCACCAACGCCCAGCTTTTTGGTTTGTTTGTTGTTTTTTTTAACTTTCTGTATTCTTAAGAGATTAAGCAAAAATTTTATATAAGGATTCTGCATCCTGAAAAGAAAATAACTACAACCAGAACCCAAAATCATCTTGATGGATTTGCAAGATGGCTCTGCTAGTTGGTAAAGGCACTTGCTACCAAAGCTGATGACTGGCCCTCAATCCTGGAACAGGACAGTAGACAGAACAGATGTAACTCCTACATCCTCTTACATCTGAGCACTCTTGTCATGTGCATGCCTCTTACAAATACACAAATACATATATTTGGTTTTTTTTTTTTTTTTAAAGATGGGCATGGGTACATAGTATACAGATATAACAAAACACAGGAAGAGATCCTGCATTCTATCCCCAATACTACAATAAAATAAAATAAATAAAACAAGATAAAATAACATCATTAAAATGATGCTCAAAACCTCTTCTTGCCAAAAAAGTATACACTTTCTTAAAACCCGAACCGTCTATGTCTGAGAAAGTTCAGTATTTTCCACAAAAACTAGAAGAAAAATAAAACATCAACAGGAAACAGAACCATTACATATCTAATTTTGATTATTCACACTTGAACTTCATCAAGGATAACTTTATTGAGACCACAAATATAGCCCAAAAATAGGTTGTTCCAAGCAGTTGGGGGTATGGCCAAATTTAACATCATCTGTCTCCTTGTTTTGAGACAGAGTTTTATGTAGTCCAAGATAATCATCAAAGGATAACACTGAATTATAATCTTCCTGTTTTTACCTCCCAAGAACTGGGATTACAGGCACATACTACTACAACTGCTTTATTTAGTGCTGGAGATACAATCCAGGGCTTCATGAATGCTAGGCTAGTTCTAGCTGTTGAAAGATATTTCAAAGAGAAAAAAATTCCAAAAACATTGTCCAGTAGAAATAATAGTATCACCAAGATGCTAAATGCCAATATCAAAGAATGCCCTCAGTCATCAATAGACAATCAGTGTGACGGGCATCTGGCCAGATGCCAGAGACATCATACAGGCTTCAGCACAGCCAGTTCATAATTTGGAACCACAATAAAATAAAGGAACAAGTTCAAGTCACCTGGGAACATTATGGAAAGTATATCTTTAAGCAGTGCCACTTCATTGATTCTATATGCATTTACTGAACCCAGGATTCTCTATAAGATGAAAAGATAAGAGCTGAACAAGCTAGTACACATCTACCTTAGCACTTGAGAGACAGTGGAAGGACGATCATGAATCCAAGGCCAGCCTTAAGCTATTCTGAGACCAGAGTGAGGCACCTAAGACTATGTCTCAAAAAATTATTACAATAAAAAGAACAGGATATAATGGATCCTTTAACCTCTCTTACTAAAAAGGGCAAGCAAGAGCAAAGGCATATCACCAAACGTCCTAGGGAGGCTCACAGAGTAGGTCAGCTACACAGTGAAGTTAAGGACAGCTTAAGCACATAAGCAAGAATATCTCAAAACTTAACTAACAAACTTTCTAAACAAGCCTAATGAGCCGAGTAAGCCTTGGAACCCCACCGAAGTGCAGGAGGAGGTAAGAGAATCCACAAATATGTCCTCTGACCTTCAAAAGCTCACCATTGCCCCACGCTCCTCCACATCAAATATGCATCCATGTACATACAGTAAGATAAAAATAATCAACAAAAAGGCTGGAGATGGGGCTGGAGAGATGGCTCAGCAGTTAAGAGCACTGGTTGCTCTTCTGAAGGTCCTAAGTTCAAATCCCAGAAACCACATGGTGGCTCACAACTGTCCGTAATGAGATCTGATGCCCTCTTCTGCTGTGTCTGAAGACAGTTACAGTGTACTTGCATATAATAATAAATAATTTTTTAAAAAGGCTGGAGATGAATGGAGCTCAGTAGTTGAGTGCCTGCCTAGTACACTCGAGTCCAATCACTAATATCACACACACAAAGCAACACAATTTTAATTCCACTTACTCAATTCAACTGAGAATTTTAAAGTATGAGGCATGTGACACATGCATTTAATCCCAACACTCAGTAGGCAGAGGCAAGTGGATCTCTGTGAATTGGAATACACAGAGCCTGGTATACAAAGCAAGTTCCAGGACAGCCAAGGCTATTACACACACACACACACACACACACACACACACACACACACCCTTGTGTCAAAAAACACAACAAGGAAAGAAAGAAAGAGAAAATTAACACAGTAACTACTGAGTACCAGGTACTCTCCATGGGGTAGCAGGCATTCATATATAATTACTATTCACAGTGGGCTCATGACAGAAAGGTAATCAAACGAACCCAAGCCTGCATCATGTGCCTCTAATGCTAGCACTGGATGGATCCCAGCAGCTTGTCCAGCCAGCCAGTATAGCCAATTGGTAAGTTCTGTTTTGATCAGATCCTGTGTGAGAAAGTAAAGCAGAAAAGTGAGTGTGCTCTTTAATCTTAGCACCCATAAGACAGAGGCAGGTGAATCTCTGAGTTTGAGGCCAGCCTGGTCTATGCAGTGAGTTCTAGACCAGACAAGATTGCATAGGGAGACCTTACCTCAAAAAAAAAGCTAAATAAATATGGTGGAGAATAATAAAGTTACCCAATGTTGACCTCGCGCGCGCGCACGCGCGCACACACACACACACACACACACACACACACATAAAGAAAAAAATAAGGAAAAAGTGATTATATGGAGCAGTCAGGGAAGGTGCATTCTCATACACACACCGCCCCCCACTCGAGTGCGTGTGTGTGTGTGTGTGTGTGTGTGTGTGTGTGTGTGTGTGTGAGAGAGAGAGAGAGAGAGAGAGAGAGAGAGAGAGAATGTTTAAGTAGTAGAGCTTGTGTCCTATGGTGCACATGTGGCAGAGGTCAGAGGATAACTTCTGATTCAGATCTTCTCTGCACTCTGAGCACATCGGGTTATCAGGTTTGCTCAGCTTTTACTTGATATATCTTACCAGCTTTGTACTGGGTTCTGAACAACATGCTGAGAACATTCTCCATCTAAAGAAGCTGTTACAGTCTGAAAGTGAAATAAGTGTCTTCAACTGGCCCTTGGTTTTGAATAGTTGGTCCCTAGCTAATAACACTGTTTAGGACCTTCTCAACATGGGGCCAACCTGGCTGATTTAGGACCTGAGGAGTTAAGGCACTACTCTAGTTCTGGTCCAGGTTGTCTGCTTCCTGATGGAAACCAGATAATAACCGGCTGTTGCATACTTAATACACCATAGGATGTGGCCTGCTGCTATGTCTTCCCCACCATGAGGGTCTGGTTTGCCAAAACAAAGTATACATCCTTTAAGTTCTGTCAGTCACTTAGTTAACAGTGATAAGAACAATTGCGTCAATGGCACAGGAAAAAAAAATTAGACACACCCCCCTTTCTAAATAAGGCAAAACTTGTACTCTCCTAATTTGTAGGTTGCTTTCACCCTCTTGTAGATTTATAATTAGTTCAAATATCCATTTATTTCCTTCCAGATATGGTGTTTGAACTGAAGGCTCCCTGGAAAATACCAATGTGACTGGCTGGAGCTGAGTAGCTTAAAGAACTTCAAGGACCTTCAGTCTGAAAACTCCAAAGTAACTTCTTACAAAAAAGTCTAAGACACTTGAAAATCCAATGAGGGCACTGAACTCTAACCTTTGATGTTTTGGACTAAATTTTCATGCTGAGGCCATCCCTACACTTCGTAGTCTTTATGTGTCATCAAAGAAAAGTAAAGATCAAAAGCATCAGTTCTCAGAACCCAACCGTTTGTTTTTAAGACAGGGTCTTGAATAAAGTGAAGGGGCTAGGGATGGAGCTCTGTGGTGGAGCGTCTAACTACCATTCTTCACTCTGCCCGATGTCTGATCCCAGCATCATATTGACTGGGATTGGTGGCACACAACTGTAATATAAGTATTTGGAGAGACAGACAACAGAAAAATCAGAAAATCAAGATACTCATGTTACATTAAAAGTTCAAGGCCGCCGGGCGCACGCCTGTAATCTCAGCACTTGGGAGGCAGAGGAAGGTGGATTTCTGAGTTCGAGGCCAGCCTGGTCTATAGAGTGAGTTCCAGGACAGCCAGGACTATACAGAGAAACCCTGTCTCCAAAAACAAAAACAAACAAAAAAAGAATTCAAGGCCAGTCTGGGATATGTAAGATCCTGTCTAAACAAACAAGTGAGCCGGGCATTGGTCCACTGCCCCATATCCTTTCTTTCCCACTACCTCTGGTGGATGGTGAGCTAGAATGGAGGTTAAAGTATTTAAGAACCATCATTAAAAATAGGATTTTAGCCAGGCATGGTGGTGCACACCTGTAATCCCAGCACTTGGGAGGCAGAGGCAGGTGGATTTCTGAGTTCGAGGCCAGCCTGGTCTACAGAGTGAGTTCCAGGATAGCCAGGGCTACATACACAGAAAAACCCTGTCTTGAAAAACCAAACAAACAAACAAAAAACAAGTGGAAGAAAGGCTGTCCTCTTCAGGATCTGGGGGTTCAAATTTCACCTCTAATCTTTGTATCTCTTTTCTCAGTACCCATGAGGCCCAGGCTGAATCCCTAGCATTGAAGGAAAGGCACAGGGGAGGTTGGTCTAATAACTCTGGGTTCCTTCTAGTCTTGAAATACCATTTGAACCAATCATGATGACACATGCTTCTAAGTCCAACATTTGGGGAATAGAAATATATGAATATCTGTGAGTTCCAGGCCCAGCCAGAGCTAAACAGTAAAAAAAAAAAAAAAAGTCAAAAGTCCTTACAATGCCCTGATCTTCTCCTAGGCCACAAAAAGATGTTGCTGAGAGTGAGACAAAAAGCTTGTCATCCAAGGTGTACACTGGAATCAGACTACATAAACAGTGTGCCCTCCTCTACCCACAGGGAAAGGAGCAACCCTGTAAGCTGATTACTACCACTCAGCAGCACAGAGCTCTACTGGAATACAGATGTGCTTAGTAATACATTTGCAGACACAATTATCCATGTAGCGCCAAGACATCAAAACATATTTCCACAGCCCATCTCTTATTAGGAGAGCAAAGAACAAAACCCTCAACTTTCAAATACAATAACCTTTCATGAATTCCATGCACTTAGCAACAATAGTCACCTATAAAAATGGGCTTCTGTTGTAAGATTCTACCTCCTACACAAACCATAAGAACACCTTTTCTTCCCTGCCAGCCAAGCCCAGGAGTAGCAGCAGCCCAACAGTGACATCTGCTGGAAAATAGAAGCATGAGCTAGCTCACCAGGTAAACATGGCATCTTCCCCCCTCCGCAGACCCCACCCTACCCCTAGGGTTTCTCTGTGTAGCCCTGGCTGTCCTAGAACTCAACTCTGTAGACCAGGCTGCCCTTGAACTCAGAAATCCACCTGCCTCTGCCTCCCAAGTGCTAGGATTAAAGGCATGTGCCACCACTGCCGAGCTTAAACATGCCATCTTTAGAAGGTAATTTAACTGAGAGTTTAGTTAGCATAGGTGTTATTTCTAATGTACAACAGAATTCAGGCATTCAATTAGTAAGTAATGGCCCCACTTCAATAGTGTACACTTAAAATATCTCACAAATGCTACATTTCTTGAAAGAGAAAAATGTAACTTATCACAACAAGATGACAGACTATACACAGTGTGTGTGAGTGTGTATGTGTACATACTCTGTCCCCCAGTGCTGGGGACAGAGCCTCAAACATGCTATGCAGGTTTTCTACTACTACTGAACTGCACTCTCAGAAAAAGAAAATATGAAACAAAAATTCCTAATAAACCCTTAAGATTTCTAGGGCTTTAAAAGCCTACTCAAGGACCAGCAAGATGTTTCAGTTGGCAGAAGTGCTACCAATCGTGAGAACCTGAGTTCATTTCCAGGACCAAGAAGGTAAAAGGACAGAAACAACTCCCAAATATTGTGACTTTCATACATGTGCTGTGGCACATGTAAAACCCACCCTCCACATATACACCACAATAAATAAGTGTAATAAAAATATTAAGCCAGGCATTGTAGCACATACCTATGTTTAAGACCAGCCTGAGTTTCAAAGCAAGCCCATGTCTCAAAACATCAATGTCAAGATGGCTCAATAGGTAAAAGTTTTTGTAGCCTGAGTTCAATCCCTGAAACTCATATGAAGGCAAAAAGAAAATGGACTCCATAGAGGTCCTCTGACCTCCACACATTGCACTATGGCATGCAAGTGCAGCATTTTAATTTTTAAAAAATTATAATTAATATTTTATGGGTACAATATGGTAGTTACTAGTCATATTCATCTACTTATATTTAAAGTAATAAAAATTAAAATTAGTTCCTCAAATACTAAGAGCCACATTTCAGTTACTCAGAGGTCACTTGTACTCATGGCTATTATGGTTGCAAGCACAGATACAGAACATTTTCATCAACATAGAAAATTTCACTGAATAGCCTTGTTTCTAGAAACCATGAAGTATTTTTAGACAAAAATACACACTATGTGGGTTGGAGTAGTGAATAGTGATACAGATAAAAGGAGGGAAAATAAAAAACAAAACAAAAAGGCAGCTAGCTAATGACTGATGATTTAAAGTGATGGATACACAGGAATTTATTATTCTTTTCATTTTTATGTTGGAAGAGTTCCATGATTAAAAAATTAAATGAGGGGGCTGGAGAGATGGCTCAGCTGTTAAGAGCACTGACTGTTCTTCCAGAAGTCCTGAGTTCAATTCCCAGCAACCACATGATGGTTCATAACCATCTGTAATGGGATGCAATGCCTTCTTCTGGTGGATCTGAAGAAAGCAACAATATACTCATATACATTAAATAAATAAATGATTTAAAAAATTAAATGAGAAAAATAAACTGAAGTATTTCAATTAAAACTAAGGTTAAGGTTAAGGTTGAGATTCTGTCTCCAAAACGATAATAACCAAAGAAAAAAATTGTACCTAAAAATGAAATAAATGAGTAAATTAAAAACAAAAACAAAGGGGTCCCCAATAGAGGAGTTAGCGAAAGGTCTGAAGGAGCTGAAGGGGTTAGAGACCCCACAGGAAGAACAACAATCTCAACCAACCAGACCCCCCGGAGCTCCCAGGGACTAAGCCACTAACCAAGGACTACATACAAATGAGGGACCTATGGCTCCAGCTGCATGTGTAGCTTGTGTAGACAAGGAGGGCCTTGTCAGGCATCAATGGGAGGAGAGGCCTGTGAAGACTCAATGCCCCAGTGTAGGAGAATTTGAGGGTAGGGAGGCAGGGAGTGAGTGGATGGGTGGGGGAACACCCTCACAGAAGGAAAGGGGAGGGGATAGGGGAACAGGGGGAAAAGGGATAACATTTGAAATGTAAATAAAGAAAATATCCAGTAAAAAAAAAAACAACAACAACAACTAAGGTTCATCTGGCTGGAGATGGCTCACTGGCTAAAAGGTACTTGCCACCAAGCCTGATGACCTAAGTCTGATGCCCTGGGCCCTCCAAGGCAGAAGTTATTCTCTGCCTCTGACCTCCACATGAGAACACACACATGTATATACCACATACATGTAAGTGAACACAAAAAGTAAAAATAAAAAGGGAGGAGCTGAAAAGGTAGCTTAGCAATCAAGAGCACGGCTCTTGTCAAGGACTCAGGTTGGATCCTAGCATCCACGTAGCAGCTCACAACGATCTGTAACTCCAGTTCCAGGTGATCTAATGTTTTCTCTTCTGGTGTCCATGGGCACCAGGTACACACATAGTATACATACACACATGCAGGCCAAACAGATGTAATTAAGTAACCTAAAGTAACAGTACAAGGATTATCATAAAGAAAGCTGGACAAACCTTTAGTAATGCAGACCAGAGTTTAAATCTTCACTCTGACTTTCTTTTCTGTTTTTTTTTTTTTTTTTTTTTTTTTTTTTGGTTTTTTCGAGACAGGGTTTCTCTGTGTAGCCCTGGCTGTCCTGGAACTCACTTTGTAGACCAGGCTGGCCTCGAACTCAGAAATCCGACTGCCTCTGCCTCCCAAGTGCTGGGATTACAGGCATGCGCCACCACCGCCCGGCTTTGTTTTGGTTTTTGTTTGTTTGTTTGTTTGGAATGTAGGTATATTCATACACATGTGTCCACACCCAGAAGCCAGATGCGCACATCCCAAGCCTTCCCCTACTTTCTACATTAGCGCTTTGAAAACAGGGTTCTCAGTGGACTAGACACTTAGTTTTAGCTAGGCTGGTCAGCAAGCCCCCTAAAGTCATGAGGATGATAGTGGCATAGGTGCCATATGTAGTTTTTTTTTATATGAGTACTTGGAATTTGAACTCGAGTCCTCAGACTCACATATGTGTTCTTAGCCACTGAGCCATTTCCCAAGCTCCTGTCCTCCTGTACCTCTAAAAGAAATTCTGACTACTCTGATTCGCTTTTCTTAACTGCAAAATATGAAATGTAATTCCTATATTGCACAGAGCTGTTGTAGCAATCAGAAATTATATCATCCTGAATGTCCTATCCCCTGCTTCCAATCACCTCAAAGCGAGAATATGACACATTACACAGTGAGCTCTCATTAACTGGTATACAGGGTTTATTTTAGGCCACCTGGGCATTACTCAGAAGGACACCACATGAGAAGAACTGTTAAAGATGGACAAATGCTGACTAAAGGCTCAGTTATTTTAGAGGTGAAAAATGATAAGCTTCTAATGTCAGTAGTTGAAGATAGCCCCTTCTCTTAACTACCTTTAATAAAGTCTGTGTGCTAACAACATGCCGGGCACTGTGCTGGATGCCTTCTTGCTTTTCAAGAACAGACTCCCAGGCTCCTGATGTGAGCCCTTAAGCAAAGGTAAATATTCCAAGTAAGGAATTCAGACCTGTTCCCAAGAACTGGCCTCATTCACTCTGAGGCACAGAAACAACCTCATTCCTCTATTTCTGATGTCCAGTCTACTATTCTGCATGCATTATATATTTTCTCCTTGAGAATGTGCTATTACCCTAAAAGAAAACAGTCTTTCCTTTTCTAAGTCTTACCAATTCATTACTGAATATTATTTAACTTTTTTGGGTAATAGTTCCCTTTTATTAAAAATCAACTAATTTTTTGTTGTTTTTTGATCAGTTTCTATTTTAGCATCAGTAGTGCACAAAGAAGCACCAGACTGGAGATGGTGAGAAGGCTAAGCAGGTTAAACGTGCTTGCCACCATACCTGATGACCTGATGACCCCAGGATCTTTACAAGGCGTAAGAAGATAAGTCAATTTCTGAAAACTGCCCTCTGACCTCTATACATATGTCATGGTACACACACCACCCCAATGTACACAATAAATATAGATATGATTTTTTTTAAAAGTAGAACTAGATCATCTACACTTGTGATAGATTTCATGCAAATGTCTTGCCTCCATAGTAAAAGTGTATACTCCAGTGGGCACAGTGCCTAGCACAGTACTGGAAAAACTATAACCATTACATTAGTGTTTATTGACTAAATGACTGACTAAAGCATCCTCCATAAATAACAAGTACATGATGTGCACAGTCTATATTCCCACCCTAACATGTCAGAAAATCTCAGTTGCTCAGCAGAGGATGTAATGTGCAGCTATATGCTGTCTGGCTTCAGTATTGTGAGAACTGGTGATTATGCTACATAATCACAGAAAGAAGTCCCTAATAAATCAAGATAGAAATGCACATAGCCATTCATGGAACACGTGGTGGGTAGTTTATTACTCCTACTCTGTTCCTCTCATGAGAGCTGTCTCTGATGTCAATTCATGTGTGGAGAGGCATTCCTTCCATGAATTCTTTTCTCCCATCCCAAGATAATGGTAATCTGGAAGGTCAATTCAAAAAATTTTGGGTGTGGAAACTTTATAAGGCTTTGAGTTTAATTTCCCGCCACCATCAAAACCAAACCAGACCAACCAACCAACAAACAAACAAGAACCCTAAATGGGCAGTCCAGATACTGTCCAGTAACATAAATTTGGTAAATTAAAAAAAACAAAAACAAAAACACTTTCCTATGGAATTCTTCACCTATTTATTGAACTGGAGTTGTTCAAAACAATATATTCAAAGAATAGCTAGCACAAAATGCTGAACAAAAAAATCTGTCAGCACTCTAGGTCTCTTTTAAAATTCTTACTATAAATAGTCCTTTGGGACATATTCTTATCTAAAAAACTAGTCCTATATCTATGATATTTCAAAGTCAAAAGTCAAGGCAAAGAAAACCAAATCAATGATTATATTTCTTCATGCCTCTGTAACCCAATCAACATTTCTCTTTCAAGGCTAAAACCAGTGCTTTGGGCTTGGACAAAAATAAACTAGTACAACAGTTAACTCACACCACTAGGCCTGATACTATCCCTGCAACCAAAGTAAGATTTCCCAAAATAATGTGCAAGACCAGAAGCATGGGTCCCAGATACTTTGTATAAAGCCACAGCACCACTAGGACTGCAGACATGGGCATTGAGGAGAAGAGGCAGGGAGGTAGCACACAGGACAGCAGCTGCTTACCTCCTGAGGGAGTCTTCCTCAGAGCTTTCTTCAGGCATATCTTGATGTAAGGCCTCCTGTGAGACAGTTCCAGATCTGCTGGACTGGGTATAAATTCGTTCCCAGTGGCCTGTCTCCTGGTTAAAGGCCACCCCCACAGTCCTCTCCTCTTGTGAACTAGCAGAGCTGCTCAACTCCAGCCTGCTGGAGCTAGGCATTTGGCCCTCAGTCCGCTCAAGAGGTGGTAGCTGGTTGCCACTTGGTGGCATGCCCTCAAAGGTAGTAGAGACGTGCCAGGAAGAGCTAGCCTCACCAGATGAGTAGTTAGGTGTGGTTCTTTCCCAACGAAGGGTGTCATTGTTGAAGGTTAGAAGATTATGGCAAGCACGGCATCGATTAAGGTGGCCCCGAGACAGGTTAGAGTTGTTCTCACTGCTGTGTGGGGTAGACTGATGGGAAGGACCTGGTCTCTCAGATTCAATATTATTGTTGAGCATTTCCTGAGCCTGTTGGGTTTGGGGAGTTTCCCCACTCAGGCTCTGATCCAGCTCCTGCAGCCTGTCATACTCCAAAAAGAAGCGTCTCAGGTCACATTGAAGCTCATGGCGAATGTTGCCTGAGTTGTTTTGGCCGGAACCATTCCCTCCATCTGACTCAGTTGCCAACCCTGATGATGGAAAACCCCTCCCTTCTGTGGCTGAAGTGTACACAGATGCCTGAGAGCCACCTTCCTGCTGTCTCAGTACAGAAAGCAAACTCACTGAGGAGGCACTGGTCCTCGGTGGGGGCATAGATTCTACCTCAGAACGTGAGTTCAGAGTGAGTACTGTCCGGGTCCATTCAGAACCTGTCAGCCCAGGGGCTAGTTCTCTGTGATACCTAGAAGGGTGGCTAGATAACGGCCCCCCCAAAGAGCGGCGGGTAGGACCCAGACTGAGGTTGCGGAGCGTGTTGCCCGCAGTGCTGCTCTGGACTGTACTGAAGGCAGACGGCCGGTTCAGGAGGCCCTGGTCCTGCTGCGTTGATGAAGCCTGCTCCGGGGGGTGGAAGGGCTCGGTCTGTACAAAAGAAAAGGAAGGGGTAGTAGCTCTGGCAGAAGCAGGGGGGACACTGTCCTGGTGTGGCAAGAGGGAAGGAACTCGAGTGCCAGCACAGCGGCTGCAAAGGCACAGGATCCCAGGGTGCTGGCAACACTCAACTGTGGTGGGGTAACTGACCCGCTGTCGGAGTCTGATGTAAGCGGAAGTCCTGGGACGCTCCGTGGAGGGCTGAGGGGGAGGCGGTGGGGGTGAGGGGGTAGCAGAATCTTGTACTGTGCTTTGCTCTCCCACCTGGATGCCAGAGGAGCGGGAGGACAGCATGTGCAGGAAATTGTGAAGGAGAGGTGTCCGGCGGACTGGCTGTGATTGCAGGAGGGCACGCTGACGGTAGTGAGATAACTCTGTTCCATCTATAGGGATTTCTGGTTCCTCATCACCCTAAAACATGGACCAGCAGGAGGACAGAGTAGAGCACAACAGTTAGAAAGAACCTCCAAACAAATCAAGAGAAACTTAAAACTAATAATCATCCAAGAAGAACCACCTCCATTGATAAGCAAAACTCTATCCCCCCCCCCTCAAAAAAACCCTCTATCCCCATAAATAATGAAAACTGGCTTAAAATTGAAAACTATCATGTGATATTAAATTATGCATTTCCAATTGGCAACATATCTAAATGAGTACAGCTGGCAAAACAAGTATTTTATAAAAGGCATCTCCGTGACACAGAAGCAGTAAGGAGAAACAACAGTCAACCAGCCAGGGGCATGGAGTGACACATATGATGAAGACAAGTTATTTCTTTTGTTTTAGATTTATTTATATTTTATTTTATGTCTGCGTGCTTTAGTCTGCATGTGTTTATGTGTACCACCTACATGTATGGTGCCTATGGAGGTCAGCAGAAGGAATCAGATACCTAGAACTGGAGTTACAAATGGTTGGGAACTGCTACATGAGTACTGGCACTCAAACCAGGGTCCTCTGCAAAAACATCAAGTGCTCTTAACTGCTGAGCCATTTCTCCAGTCTCTGGCTACTTCTTTCTTTCTTTTGTTTTTGGTTTTTGAGACAGGGTTTCTCTGTGTAGCTCTGGCTGTCCTGGAACTCTCTGTAGACCAGGCTGGCCTCGAACTCAGAAATCCGCCTGCCTCTGCCTCCCAGAGTGCTGGGATTACAAGCGTGCGCCACCACCGCCCGGCTTACATAATAGATATTTAATAATAAAGAAATATTATGATCAAAATTAGAGTGCTAGTTTAGTTCAGCTAGAGTTGGACTGTTGGACTCTGCCTTACCTGCTGATTAGAAGGGTTAACAATAGCTGTAAGTAAGTAGTGTCCAAGTGGATCAAATCTCACCAGACTGAAATACAAAAGAACAAGACAAGGGACAAAGACCATGTTAACTGAGAAAAGGAAATGGTCAGGCTACACCCTTTATGCTTTCAAAACTCTTTATTTTCTCTCCCTCCCAATCACTTCTGAAGATAGTTTATCTATGTAGTCCAGGTCAACTTCAGACTCACAAATGTTCTGCCTCAGATTGCTGAATGCTACACATCTGCCTAGTCTTTCAAAAAATTTTAAAGACATTAAAATAAGGATTTATGTTGTTTCCTAATGCATTAAGAAATAAATTCCACTTCCTCTTTCTTTCTTTCTTCCTTTCTTTCTTTCTTTCTTCCTTTCTTTCTTTCTTTTTTTTTTTTTTTTTTTTTTTTTTTGAGACTGGGTCTTATATATGTCAGGCTAGTTTACAAGTTAACAGCTGGTTACCTTGAACTTTTGATTCTTCTGCCTTTACCCTCTCAGTATTGGTATTACAGGTGTGCACCAACACACTTAACCTTATGTGGTACTAAGGATCATTCATGCAAGACAAGCCGTTCTATTAACTTGGGCTACATCCTCAGGCCATGCTTTCAGTTTTGAAAACTATCCAGGTTTACATCACAGCAGCTACATTAAATAAGTATCTGTTCAACATGTAAATCCCATTTAATGGTAAGTCAGAATGCTGCCTCAAGGATTCATGTTTCCCTTCATACAGCTGCTACACTTAGCAAAAAGTACTCACTCTAGGGACAACAAAGTGTCAGTACAAAGTGATATGGCTGGAAGCCAGAAAACCAGTCTATATCCAGCCCTAAGAAAACAATGTATCCAGTCTAACTTAGGCAGTGTATATCTTGTTTTTGTATTGTGGAAACTGAATCCAAGGCCATAGATGTAATAGGCAAGAGTTGTACAATCTTACTACATACCCAGCTATATAGTGGTTTTGGTATTCTGGGTAGTTTTGTTTTTGTTTTTTTGTTTTAAGATAGTCTCACTATGTAACTCTGGTTATCATGAAACTCACTATGTAGAACAAGATGGCCTCAAACTCACAGAGATTTACCTACTCTGCTGGCTCTACCTACCAAATGCAGAGATTAGGGTGTGTACTACTATATCTAGCCTGGTATTTTGTTTTGTAAGACAGTATTGCTAACTAATCCAGGAAGACTTAGTCTCCTTATGTAGCTCAGATACATGTCTATATCTCTATTTTATAACTTGATAAATATAAATATAAATAAATATAAGTAAATAGCCAATAGTAAGCAATCAGCCACCAAGCTATCAAGTTACTCATTTATTTTTGAGAGGCTTCCCAAAGGGTAATCCCAAGTGCAGACAGCCTGGAACCTAAGTAGGATTTTACCAAATAACCCTCATCTGCAGAGACCACAAGATAAGGCCATAATTAAAATAAACTGCTTCGGGGCTAATCAGTCATGATGATGCTAACAAATACCCTAAAGAAAACTAATGACTGCCTTAAGTAGAGATAACAACCTGTCTCCTGAAATAACAGTAGTTACAAATGTTCTTTCATGTCAGCCTGGTGCCTGAAACAGTTGACAGAACACAGCACTCACCGGACACGTTCCATCTCACTAGCTGTTTTCACCACAGCAAAGGGCTCCCGACGACTCCAATCCCAGAAATGGATCTCATTTGCAGTGGCAATCAGCAGAAGCTGAGCCGTAGGGTGGAAAGCCAAGGAGGCTATGGCATTGTTGCTATCTGTGAACCAGCTTTCACTGCCACCCTGCAAATGAACCAATCCAAAAAATATTCTCAGATTACAAACTACCAACAAGCCTGGGGAGTCCATGTGAAGAAAATTACATTGAAGAGCTAAATATGATTAACCCCAGCACTTGGGAAGCAAAGCAAGAAGCTGACACAAATTTGAGGCCAGCCTGAACTATACAGTGATACCTAGTCTCCAAAAAAAAAAAAAAAAAAGAGGGGAATGAGTGCAGGGGAAGAATGAGAGAGAAAAAGAGGAGGGGTCTATATAGAGTTATATAGCTCAGTGGTAAAGCATATACTTTATATGTATGAAGCCCTGCCTGGGTTTGATCCCTAGTATTTCCACTTGCAGTTGCAATCTTTATCAAAGCACAATGGTAGATGGCTTTCATTCCAGCACTAAGAAGGCAGAGGCATGTGGATCTCCATGAGTTTGAGGGTAGCCTGGTCTACATAGACATTTCCAAGCCAGCCAGGTTTGCATAGCAAGACTCTGTCTCTAAATAAATAAATTTCCATTTGAGATAAAATGAGTTCTTATAAGGCTTACTTTAAGCATGTCTTTTATAAAACAATGTATATAAACAGTCATCTAGCAGTGCCAATAATTTATAGGACAAACATTACTGTCTTTGAGTCAATTACAAAGCTTCTACTCAGTTTCTGACACCTGTGACCTTTCCTGCTTGGTGCAAACTTCGTGCAGAGCAACCCACTAGCCTCATCAGGACAGGCTCGTTATGTGACGATCATGAGCAGAGTACTCCAAGACAATCCATGTTAGAGCTTCCTCCTATGCAACCTTAAAATGAGCAGGTGGACTCATTTTAACTTATATTTACTTCATAATGGATAAGTAGGAACCAGAATGTCCATCCTTTAAGTGAACAATATCTACTAGTACTATCAAAGTGGTTAGTTTCTCAGCCAGAAGTAAGAATCTAATGGCAAACAAGTATCTGTGTCTGGAATACCAAAGGAAAGAAAGCAGCCCAAAAAATACTTACATGTAAATCCCAAATCCTAACTTCCCCATCCAGGCAGCCAGAAGCAATAAGGCCTGAGATGGTGGGATGAAAAGTAACACACCATGGAGTACGGCGGTGTCCAATCAGAGAGTGAACACACTTGCCAGTCTTAACCTCTGTAATATAGATGTTATGGTTCACATGTGTGGACGCCAAGAGAGTCCTAGGGAATCAAAATGTAGGAATAATTAAGAAACATGTTGGGGGTGGGGGAGGGATAAATTTTACCAGCTTTAGAAAACAAAGAAAAACCAACATTATTCCCTAAAGTATTCACTACAAATGAAAGAAATTAAGGTATGCCTGCAAGGTAGTTTCTTTATACACAACAGAAATATTCTCATTTTTAAAGGCTTCTGATTTTCCCACACTGTCCCCAAATAACACATATTGCCTTCATTGCTTGTGTCTATCAGTCAGGCAAAGCAATGTTATTTAAGAACCTAGTTAAATTCTGAGCCTTGACTTTCACTATTCTCTTCATAACTATTTTTATTCTTCCAGTTGGCATTATTTGTTTACTTTATCGCCATTACTTTTTTATTTTAAAATTTATTTATTTATTTTATGCATATGAGTACACTGTAGCTGTCTTCAGACACACAAGAAAAGGGCATCATATCTCATTACAGATGGTTGTTAGCTACCATGTAGTTGCTGAGAATTAAACTCAGGACCTCTGATAGAGCAGTCAATGCTCTTAACCTCTGAGTCATCTCTCCAGCCCCCTTTTCTATCCATTTCTAATATATATTATAATTATAAATACAGACATAATATATATAATTATAGAGTGTGTATGTGTGTGTGTGTGTGTGTGTGTACACCATATACACTTTCACACATTCATCCAGTGCTTCAAAGAGTCTCTAGGGATTAATCTGGATGATCAACCTAAGCCAAGTCATCACAAATCTTAAGCTACAGCTAAGTATGAGGTACCTGTCTGGGCTGAAGGCCAGTAAGAAGGTCGAGCGTGGACTATCAGGCAGTTCTACTCTCTGGGAGAAAACAAACAAGCAAACAAACAAACAAATAAATAAACAACAAACACACACAGCATAGCATGATTTATAAAGTTGGGCTTACTCTGACTCTAAAACACAGAAGCCACTCTAGATTAGTATCACAGTGCAAAATAAAAATCTGAAGATTTTAATCAAATTATAAACTAAGATAAATCTAAATTCAGGAAGAGCATTTCTATTCTTATCTTTTACATTATAAACCAATTTCCCAAACTAGCTATATCAAGTCTCACGGACAAGATAAATTCTATCACTACCCTACCATTAATCTATTCTAAGGTACCAATTTACTGTCATCCCCACAAATCCGAAGTCAAAAACACCATTCTCTTACCTTGCCCTCCCATTTCATCCATCGAGTCTTATCCTCCACCAGCTCCTGCAGAAGCCGCTGGGCACCCATGGCACGAGTGCCCCGTTCTCGACCCCAGAGGATTCGTACAGCATTCTTCTCTGGGACAACTTTCATGGTGCTCAGGAGCCACTGTCGCACCAGGGATCAGAACTGAAGGAGCAAGCAATAGCTCCACACTCAGAAATAGCTAAAATGAGGCCATTCAGGTCCTTGTCAGCTGTCCTCATGGAAATCTAAGGAATGAAGAATAATGTCAAATAATGCCTATTCTACATCAGAGAATCTTCCATTACAAATACAATCCTAGCTCAAAGGAAAAAGTGTTCTCTTCATATTTAACTATGGTTTCTTAGAAAAGGTATATCTTCCAGAATTTTTCTTTCAAAAATATTTTATCTTGCCATATTTCTTCTACTTTATATATGAAAAATTAGACATTTTCAACCACTGACTACATTCAGTTCTTATTCTCTCATAAAGCAGAAAAAAATTTGCTCTTAATAAAAATGCCTAAAAACTCTCCTTAAAATCAAAATGTAGAGTTATGGGTATAGCCTAGTGGTACAAGCCCTGGGCTCAATCAATCCCTAGCACAACAAAAAACAAACAGCTGGGGAGACAAGGAGATGGCTCAGTGGGTAAAAAGCTTGCCACCCAAGCGTGAATTCAGATCCCTAGCACCCATGTAAAAATCCAGGCATTGTAGTTCTACCAGTATCCTAACACTGGGAAATGGAGCCAAGCAGATTCCTGGAACTCACTGTCTGACTAGCCTAGTAAAGTCAGTGAGCGCCAGACTCAGTGAGAAGCCCTGTCACGAAAGTAAGGGGAAGAGCAACTGAGGAAGACACCTAGCATCTACCTCTGGCTTCCACATGCGCCCCACAGGCTCATGTAGTTAATGTATGCTCAGTGGAACTGTTTTAGGAAGGATTAGGTGGTGTGAGCTTATAGAGGAAAATGTGTCACTAGTTGTGACACATAGTAGCATTTAGTTTTCAAAAGCCAATTCTAGGCCCAGGTGTGTGTGTTCTCTCTGTCTCTGTCTCTCAGTGTGTGTGTGTGTGTGTGTGTGTGTGTGTGTGTGTGTCATCATTCATATGTAAATTCTCAGCTACTGGTCCAGCACCATGATTCCCACCATGATGGTCACAGACCCTCTGAAACCGTAAGCAAGCCCTCACCTGAATGGTTTCTTTTTTATAAGTTGCCTTGGTCATAGTGTCTCTTTACAGTAATAGAAAAGCAAGTGAACATTACACATACACATACCACCCTTTGCAATAAACAAACAGAAATAACTAAGCCAGGATGTAGCACATAGACCTCCTTCCTGTTTAGCATGCACAAGAGCCAGTATTCAATTTCTAGCACTTCAAAAAGTATCAGTAATACTTTAAAATACTTTGGAAAGTCAGGGCATAATAGCTTAGACAAGAATTATACAGAAGGGCTGTGGTGGAGGCTGGTGTATGGCTCAATAGTAGAATGCTTGTCTAGCATCTCTAAAGCCCCTGGTTTTGTCCTTAGCATTGGAAAAACAGAGAGAAAGTGGGGAGGAAAGAAGTGGGGACGATTAAAAAATACAATGGTTGCTTCTGAGTGGTAGCTTAAGGTAACTAAAAAAAAAAAAAAAGTTCATATATAGTTCAGATAGTTCAGGCTGTCCTCAAACTATGCAGCTTGACCAGAATTCCGACCCTCCTGCCTCCACTTCCCCAGGCTTGGATTACAAACCTGTCACCATGACTAGTTTATGTGGGGCTGGGAACTAAACCCAGGGCTTTATTCATGCAAGGCAAGCATTCTACCAACCAAGGTATATATATCCCATGAACTGATAATTTCAAGAGGTGGTTTTCTACTTCAGTTTCAAGGAAAGGGTCTATAGAGCCCAAACTGGCCTCAAACTCCTGCTCCTAGTATTTCTACCTGCTGGTGTTTCTACCTGCAAGTACTGGGATTTCGGCACTATCCTTGGCTGCTTCTAGCTTTTTGAAATTTCAAAAGTAGTAACTGTCAAGAGTGGGTCCCTGGGCAAACCTATAATTTCAGCACTTTGGGGCTGAGGACAAGATGACCAAAGCTTTGAGGCCAGTCCAGGCTACTGACAAATTCCAAGACATTCTGAGCTGCAGTGCAAGCCTTTGTCTTAAAAAGAGTGGACTGAGCGGGGCGTTGGTGGCGCATGCCTGTAATCCCAGCACTTGGGAGGCAGAGGCAGGCGGATTTCTGAGTTCGAGGCCAGCCTGGTCTACAGAGTGAGTTCCAGGACAGCCAGGGCTACACAGAGAAACAAACAAACAAACAAACAAACAAACAAGAGTAGACTGTGGCAAGATTGCTCAGTGGGTAAAGGTACTTGCCACAGAGACCTGAGTTTGATCCCCATAGTCACTGTAAAGTTAGAAGCAAAGAACCAGCCACACCAAGTTGTTCTCTGACTTCCATACATACACATGCACAAAATAATGTCTTTTAAATTAAAATAAAACAAGGGGAACTAACTGCTTAATTATGAGTCAAACAATAACTGCCTCCTTCTATTTCTCAAAAGGCTGCAATCTACAAAGCACACAACCAGATGCATAGAAATACAGACATAAGGAAAAATATTTATAGCTTGTGCTGAAGGAGTTTTCTTCCTGGAGCATTAAAATGGATAAGGTCAGTAAGATTCCACAGTAAGGCAAGTCCTAAATTCCTAGACCCATAGTCAGTTTTCTACAGAGTGCTAAACACAAAGCTTTGCTTCGCTCTTTTTTTTAAAGATTTATTTATTTTATGTATGTGAATACATTGTAGCTGTCTTCAGACACAGCCGAAGAGGGAATCAGATCTCATTACAAATGGTTGTGAGCCATCATGTGGTTGCTGGGAATTGAACTCAGGACCTCTGGAAGAGCAGTCAGTGCTCTTAACCACTGAGCCATCATCTCTCCAGCCCTTGCTTCGCTCTTATGGTATAATTTGTTTTGTTTGCTTTGCTGTGTTTGGGAGCTGGGACTTGAACCCTGAGTTTGCTTGTCAAGTACTGTACCACCATGACACATGCCCAGCTTCTCATTACCAACTATTAACCAACAAAATATGTACACAGCGAAAATGTCAACAAGAGTTGCAAGATGACCTCCAGAGTAGTTTAGAGCTGAATAACAGAAGGCAATCTCTAGTGAGCCTGCTCCAGGCTTCGCTTTGTTCAAACTGATCGTAAAAATGAAAGGTAAGAAATTATGTTTTACTACTAACCAAGAAGGTATATGAAAAACAGTTCCTATTAGTTCCCCGTAACGCTATGCTAAAACTATAATTCTTTTAACCTAGAACAGACCCTTCAGAAGAAATACTTTGAAACTCCTTTGACCTATCAATACAACATAAAGTACATTGAAACCTTTTATAATCTCACAACAACCAGCAGAAACAGCAATAGCAGTCCCATTTCTTTGTGTGTATCTGGATGTGTTTGTGAGAATGTGCCCCAAGTCACAGAACAGCCTGCAGGAGTCAGTTCCCTCTATCGTACGGGCTCCAGGAGTCAGACTTAGGTCACTAGGCAGCAAGCACCTTTACCCCCTGAGCAACCTCACTGTTCTCTGTGCTGAGAACTTGGTCTTGGGGGTCCTGGCTAAGGAGAAAGTGTCAGTCAGGTGCTTTTCATTCCTCTTTTATGTTTGTTTTTGTTTTGTGTGTGTGTGATTTTAAACCAGAATACATTTTAAACCACTGTACTTTTTTTTTTTAAGATTTTATTTATTTTATGTATGTGAGTACAGTAGCTCTCTTCAGGCACATCAGGAGAGAGTATTGGATCCTATTACAGATGGTTGTGAGCCACCAAATGGTTGCTGAGAATTGAACTCAAGACTTCTGGAAGAACAGTCAGTGCTCTTAATCACTAAGCCATCTCTCCAGCCCTCATTCTTCTTTTTAAAAAGGAAGAAGAGTTTCCCGATGTGTAAAGTAAAACAGAGACACAGAAAGCCCAGAACAGTCTCTGATGCCATTATGAAGTCCCCCAAATCAGTGCTTAATCACAAAAAGATATATGCAAGTAGGAGACAAAGGTATGTCATGACAAGAAGATGTAAATACACACACACACACAAACAAAATTAATGCCAAGATTCCCATTTACCTAAACATATAAGATTAACCACTCCAAAAAGATAAAGGGAATTAACCTTTACAGATTTTCTCTGATATCTAATATGTAATTATATTAACTACTCTGCAAAAAATATCTAAAGTATGCCACAACTAACTAGAAACTAAGAGTTATAGGTTCTTCTTGCAATTTGATCATCAATGTTAATAATTTTATCCCATGTTCTAGTTAAGATTTGTGAGGAAGGGAAGGAAGGACAGACAGATGGACAGACTGTGGGTAAGTCACTTTTTTGTGACTCGGGGTCCACTTCTCTACTTTATGAGTTTATTATAAGGCTCCAATGAGTAAAGAGCAGTGGAAGTGTTAGACTGTACTGCTATTACATTATTAATGAATTTCCTTAGTTCACTATGATACCCCTCACTAAACCCACAGGTGCAGTTCTTCTAAAAAAAATATTTCAGTTACCACACCACAAAGTAAAATACACTCAGGACAAATAAAATGATTGTATGGGCAAAATAACTAAATGCAACTGGGGCTGTCTCCATATCAATAAAATGAGGCAAACAGAATTGAAATTAGGAATAAAAACAAAAATGTGCCCACAAAAATGCATGCGCGCGCGCGCGCACACACACACACACACACACACACACACACACACACAGAGCAGGGAGGAAGAATTTATTTATTAGCCAGGTACAGTCCTGCATCCCTTTAATACCAGAACTTGGGAGGCAGAGGCAGGCAGTTCCAGGCCAGCCAGGGCTATACCATCTCAAAAGAAACCCTGTCTTTTAAAAAAATAATAAAAAGATTTAAAGTATAACTTTGTATGTGTACAGGGACGTGCACACAAGTGCAGTTGCTAGTGGACTACAGAACAGGACATGGAATTCTCTGCAGGCAGAGTTTGTTTGAGGTGATGGGTCATTCATTCCACATAGGTGCTCAGAACTGAGATCAGGCCATATGCAAAAGTATTATCTTCCCTTAACTGCTGAGCCATTTGACCAGTTGATCTTATAGCACTTGGGGAATATGATTCCAAAAATTAAGACTCCCTATGTAGCCAAGAATAACCTTGAACATATGATCCCCCTGCTTCCACCTCCCCAAAATACCAGTACATCCAGTTTTCAATGTTAGGAGTCAAACCTAGTATTGACTTAATGCATGTCAATTACCACTCTAACAACTGAGCTTCATGCACACCCAGCCCCTGCTTAGCTATTAATAGAGCTCAATTTTCTCACTTATTTAACTGTTACGTGTCTGCCACGTGAAAGTGTCCATGAAGACAAAAAAGAATAAAATCAGCCATGGTGTGCTGACACATATTCAGTAATATAATATACAAACTTTAATCCAAAGATTGTCTTGGGAAAAGAAATCACTATCCTGGAGCTAGTGACATGGCTCAGCATTTAGTGGCACCACTGTCAAGTCTAACACCCTAAGTTCAATCCCTAAGACCCACATAGTAGGAGAGAACCAACTCACAAAAGCTGTCCTCTAACCTCTACAAGTGTGCTGTAAATTTCACGTGTATATTTACACATAATATACAAGATAAATTTTTAAAAAATATAATAAAAAGTATAAATCTAGGCTGGAGAGATGGTTCAGAGTCTAAAGTACCAGCTGCTCTTCCAGAGAACTTAGGTTTAATTACTAACACCTACATGACAGCTTACAACTCTCTGCAACTCCAGTTCCAGGGGACCCAATGTCCTTTTTCTGGCCTCAGGTACAAAGTACACACAAGATGCACAAGCATTCACTAAGGCAAAATACTTATACACATATAATTTAAGTTTTAAAACCTCTAGACCAGGCATGATGGCACACACCTATAATTCCAGAACTCCAGAGGCAGAGGCTGATGGACTAAAGTCCTTGAGATTAAACAAGATCTAGAAAGAAGGAAGAAAGGAAGGAAGAAAGGAAAGAAGGAAGGAAGGAAGGAAGGAAGGAAGGAAGGAAGGAAGGAAGGAAGAGCAAACACAAGCTAAGAGGTGGCTGTGGGCACATTTAATTCCAACACTCTGGGAAGCAGAAAGGCAGGTGGATCTCTGAGTTCCAGGCCAGCCAAGGACAAGAGTGAGGTCCAGGACAGCCAGGGCTATTACAGAGAAACCCTATCTCAAAAAAACAAAAATGAACCAACGAAGACTGAAAAAAGGGTAGAGAGATAACTCCGTTGCAGTTAACAGCACCTGCTGCTTTTCCAGAGAATCCATGTTCAGTTCCTAGCATCCACATGGAGATTCTCAGAACTGCCTTCTTCGATGGGCGGTGGTGGCACATGCCTTTAGTCCCTTCACTTGGGAGGTAGAGGCAGGCAGATCTCTGAGTTTGAGGCCAGCCTGGTCTACAGAGTAGTGAGTTCCAGGACAGCCAGGGCTACACAGAGAAACCCTGTCTCGGAAAAAAACAAAACAAAACAAAAAAGAAAAAAAAAAGGACTGCATTCTTCTCAGAACTGCCTATAACTCAAGCTTTAGGGCAGTGGTTCTCAACTTTCCTAATGTTGCAACCCTTTACGGTTCCTCATGCTATGGTGACCCCAATCATAAAAGTATTTTGTTGCTACTTCATAACCACAATTTTGCTACTGTTGTGAATCATAATGTAAATATTTGTGTTTTCCAATGGTCTTAGGTGACCCTATGAAAGGGTCATTCCACATCCGCACAAAAGAGTTTTAGCCCACAAGTTGAGAAACACTGCTGTAGGGGATCTGATGCTGGCTGGCCTCCACTAGTACACACACATACAAATACACAGCACATACACAGATACAAATAACAACAAAATAATAATCCTTTTTTAAAAAAATCTTGAGCTAGTTTTATAGCTCAGTGGTACAGTAAATGTGTAGACATGCATGAAGCTGTGGGTTGATGTCCAGCACCATCAAAAGAAAAAGATAAATTTTAAAAATCCTTTAAATAGACCTAAGATCACTTGCATAACTAAAATTCTCCCAACAACTGGAAAATTAATTACAAAATGTCAAACCTTTAATTAGAGGCCTAAAAGTGGCCTAGTGCTTTATAGAGATGGCATGTGGGTACAGTCTCTACACACAAGACTTTCTATAATTGGAAGCTTTGTTCTTATCAATAGGACCCTACTACAGGGCACACTACAGGAGGATTCAAATGACACCAAATCTAAAAGGCTAGCACTATACCTCTAGTAACCACACCTTTCTCCAAATAGTTCTTGCCAGCCTTTTATACTAGGCTAAACTTAGGGAGAAGACAGAATTTTGGGCAACATACCACACAAATCAGAAAATTAAACAAGTAAACAAATTCTGAAGGCAAACTCACCCAGAAGAAGAAAAACTATTATCATAAACCGTGTTTCTACTCTGTGTAGACTACAAAAAGATATTTTAGGATGTGACAAAGTACACTGATTGAATCTGATGAAGAAGTTATATGTACTTTTTTTAAGCCATAATTTCTAAGCTAGAGACAGTATAGGATATCCATGTATATAGTAACTGATTAAATCCCAGTTTCAGCATTGGGGGTGTGGGTAGCACAACGCTATTAAACTTTCTTGCTCTTCATGAAGTCATGGAAGTTCTGTGTTCCATTCTCAGCACTGAAAAAAGGGAGAGGATGGGGAAGCTGGCACAATCTTGTAATTCTAGGGTACTTGGGAAGTAGGATCAGAAGAACCAGGAGTTCATCCTCAACAGCAATATAGTTGAAATCAATGAAGTTGTGCCTGTCTCAGTAAAACTAGCCCAACTCCATTTCTCCACCATTTATAGCCTCCTGATATAGCCCAGGCTAGTCTCTGATTTGAAATCCTCCAGCCTCAGTTTCACCAGTGTACAAGTGTGAATGTGCATCATCACACCCTACTCCATCATTTTCTTGGCATACAAAAGTTTCCTGATTTCTCAGAAAAATCACTTAACCTCCCTGTACCTCAGTTGCCTGCCTCATCCATGAAACTGTAACTATCAGCAGTAGTATTCATTGTAGAGTTAGCATCAGATTAAAAGATATACCATGTAAAATCTGTTCACTACTACATTATTTCTAACGTTTGTGGTAGAGCAATAGCCCCACTATGTAATGACAAATATAACAAAATAATTTTAGATCACAAGGCCCTGCAAAGCAAATTAACTTTAGAGGCCACAAGCTAGAGAATGGCCTGGGCTATACAGCAAGTTCCAGGCCAGCCAGGGTTATAATTGAGACTCTGCCTCAAAACAAAACAAACAAAAAAGTCCCACAACAGCAAAATGCAGTGGCATACGCCTTTTATTCAGCTTTTGTGGAGCAGAGGCAGGCAGATGTAAGTTTCAGGACTGCCAGACCTACAGAGTGAGACCCCATTTCTAAAAATCCAAAGCAAAGCAAGCTTCTGAGTTCTAATTTTTAAAAATGTAAATCTTGCCGTTAAGTTTCTTGTTTGTTTGTTTGTTTATTTGAGTAACAGGGTGTGAATGTGTGCATACAGGCCCCTATGCAGATACAAAATTGTTAGCAGGCTTGCCCTGACTCTGGACATTCCTATCCTTTCTCTAAAGGCCTCTCCCCCAGTACAACCTCTACTGCCCAGCTTCACTAGACCCTAACTCAAAAAATTACTTTCTTCTCCATTTCTCTCCTCTTGAAAGCTGTAGATATTTACACTGGCCTCCCATGTTAATGTGTCCCATATGGTCAGCAATTAGGTTCCTGAATTCACCCAGTGCAGAAATGTAAACCTTATGTGGCACACATCTAACCTCAGCAATCACTCCCAAGGCAGATGAATGGATTTCTGTGAATCTGAAACCATCCTGGTGGTTTGCACATCAAGTTCCGTGCTGGGGGGATCAAACTAGTAAAACAGTCCTTGAGGGACTGGAGAGATGGCTCAGTGGTTAAGAGCCCTTACTATTCATCCAAAGGACTCAGGATTGGCTCCCAGCACCCACATGGCAGCTCACAACGGTTTGTAACTTAAACTACAAGGACCCAATGGTTTCTTCTGGCCTCTTGTATTAGTCAGGGTTCTCTATAGTCATAGGAATGTCTCTATATTTAAGGGAATTTGTTGTGATGACTTTCAGTCTATAGTCCAATTACCCCAACAATGGTCAGCTGTGAATGGGAAGTCCACGGATCTAGTAGATGTTGCTCAATCCCACAAGGCTAGTTGTTTCAGCTGGTCTTCTGTAGATTCCAACAGATGTGCTGGCAAGTAATGTAAGCAGGTGAAGAAGAGTGATTCTTCCTTCTTCCAATGTCCTTATATAGGTCTCCAGCAGGTGTGGCTCAGGTTAAAGGTATGTACCACCACCCCTGGATCTGGGACTTCTTTTGTCCCAGGCTGATCTTGAACTTGGAGATCTTTGCTTTAGTCTCCTAGGATTAAAGGCCAGTACTATCTTGTCTGGGCCTAAGTTTTTAATAGCCACTATGCCTCAAGATCCATGCCAAGATCCATATGAGAAACTTGTGTCTTCCAGCTTCAAAATCTGTCTCACAGGTGAGCCCTCCCAATTCTGGACTGTCGTTCATTCCAGATATAGTTAAGTTGACAGCCAGGAATAGCCATTATACCTCCACAGATACCAGCCATACAGACAGGAAAACCCCCTCATACACATAAAATATTTTTTAAAATAGTCTTCCACTATCAAATAAATAAAACAAGATTCTACAAAAGAAAAAAGGTCCGCTGCAGCACTCTCAACATCATTTTTTTTTCTTTTTTTAATTTTGCGAGACAGGATTTCTGTATTGCCCTGGCTGTCCTGGAACTCACTCTGTAAACCAGGCTGGCCTTGAACTCAGAAATCTGCCTGCCTCCGCCTCCCAAGTGCTGGGTTTAAAGGTGTGCACCACCACTACCCAGCTCAGCATCATTTTCGATGAAACCTTTTACCGCTGTCATCTTTTTTTCTTTTTGACAAATTTAAACTATGAGGTAATAGTTAAAATAACAGCTAACTTTTTTTTTTTTTTTTTGGTTTTTTTTTTTTGTTTTTTTCAAGACAGGGTTTCTCTGTGTGGTCCTGGCTGTCCTAGAATTCACTCTGTAGATCAGGCTGGCCTCGAACTCAGAAATCCGCCTGCCTCTGCCTCCCAAGTGCTGGGATTACAGGCGTGCGCCACCACGCCCGGCTAGTTTCAGACTCTTGATCATAACACTTTCCAACATTTTCTGGAAGTGAGGCCTCACAGTGTAGCTCAGGTTGTACATCAGGTTATAATACTCTTGGCTCGTGTCTCAGAAGCTACAATTACAGGCATGTCAAAGAAACTCCTTATAATCCTCATTAACCCCACCCAAAAAAGAGATGCAAAGAATCAGTCCCAGAGTGGAAGATTCATAATTTGAACCCAGAAAAGCTGATGAGTAACTGTCTTTAAAAAGAATCCAGGAGTCTGAATCCAGAGTCTACACACCTAACTACCACAAGCAGAGTCCCTAAACATTCCCTCATTCCTGTGCTGGCCTCACATACATTACAGTAACCATGTTACACCTACTTTACACTTTATCGACCTCAAATCTGTATGCTTTATTGTATTTTTAGTGTTCATCTCCTCAGAGGTCATGAAAAAGGGGGGCTCAGTAAGTGTTCAGTCTGGCAAAGTGCCTGCCATGCAACCTGAGTAGAGCCTTCAGCTCCCATTTTTAAAAGTGCGTGGCAATACACACTGCTATTCCCAGGAATGTGGGGACTGGAGGGAGATGAGGCAGAGACTGGAGGGCTCCAGGGGCCCACTAGCCCACCGATGATGACTTCAGGTTTAATAAGAAACAGTGTTACAAGAAAGTGATGGAAGAGCCGGGCATGGTGGCCCACACCTGTATTCCCAGCACTTGGGAGGTAGAGACAGGTGGATTTCTGAGTTCGAGGCCAGCCTGGTCTACAGAGTGAGTTCCAGGACAGCCAGGACTACACAGAGAAACCCTGCCTCGGAAAAACCAAAAAAGAGAAAAGAAAAGAAAAAGAAAGTGATGGAAGAGACCCAACAGTGACCTCTGCTCTCCATGTTCAACCAAACCCATGTGAACAAGTATATGCACTACACATATACACACACAAATTAAACGAGAGAAAAGCAGACAGCTCTATTTATGAACAAAGCAAGGACTTATCCAAAAAGCGAAACAGAGAATAAAACAAATGATGCTAAGGAAAAATGAAAATCTTTCTCTTATTCCTTTCCAGAAACTCTGTATCTAGTTTTTCAGAGTAGAGAGAAGTCAAAAAACATTTCACCAGAAATTAATCCACCTTTTATTCTGAAATTTCTTAAGTACAATAGGAAATATTCATGAAAGTCTGCCACTGTGTTTACCATAATATCCTACTACCATCCCCATCAAAATGAAAGTAATTACCAATCAGGAAGTAGAGTTCCAGGACAGCCAAGGCTACACCGAGAAACCCTGTCTTGAAAAAAATAAAAAAAATAAAAATAAAAAAGAAAGAAAGAGAAGCCGGGCATGGTGGCGCACACCTGTAATCCCAGCACTTGGGAGGCAGAGGCAGGCGGATTTCTGAGTTCGAGGCCAGCCTGGTCTACAGAGTGAGTTCCAGGACAGCCAGGACTACAGAGAGAAACCCTGTCTTGAAAAAAAAAAAAAATGTTTAAAAAAAGAAAGAAAAATACCACAGTAAATTTACTTCACCTGAGAATGAGACTAGACCATAAACCTGGGGGGGGGGGGATATTTCTCAGGCTATGATTAAACAGCTGTCAAATCAGTATAGTACAGACCTTTTTGTCAAGCACAAATGGCATAAATACATCTGAGAAGATAATGTAAATCTTTATCCCATCCCCGTCATCAATATGATAGACACATGTCTGATGGTCCCTCAGCACCACCTGGACTCAAAGATTCTTTACAACTATCCTCATTTTTTCTCCCTGTGTAAGGTTCTCTTCAATGACAGTTACCAACAGTCCTTTACTGTCCCCCATCTCATCCTATGATGATTTAAAAATCCCAGAGTCTGCCACTGAGCTGTTCTATGCCAATCAATCATGGGGTCTGTAATCTCAGCACACAAAAAGGAAAAATAAAGACTGAGTTTGAAACTAATCTGGAATAGAGTTCAAGGCTAGGCTGAGATGAAAGAAGAAACTTTAACCAAGTTGTGATGGCACAGATTTGTAATCCCCTCAGGAAACTGAGGAAAGAAGATTGGTAACCTAGTTTGAAGCCAACATAGACTATATAATGAGATCTTGGCATTAAACAAAAAAGGCTAGAGAGATGTCTTAGCAGTGAAGAGGAAGCACTGTTCTTGCAGAAGACCCAAACTGGTTCCTAGCATCCAAGGAGAAGAGCTCACAACCATCTCTAATTCCAGCCCTAGCTAATTGGACTCCTCTGGCCTCCATGGGTACCTGCACTTATGTGCACATAGCATGCATGTGTGCACATAAATACACACACACACACACACACACAATTTAGGGGAAAAAAACTTTAAAAGGGAAAACTGAGGACTATCAAGATGGGTCAGCAGGGGAAGGTGCTCAGTTCACCCCTCAGGACAAATGTAGGAGACAACCAACTCCTGAAAGTCAGCTTCTGACCTCCACATGTGTCCCAAGGCACAGCCCATTCCTCCATAACAAACATAATAAAAACAGTTTTTTGTTTTTGTTTTGTTTTGTTTTGTTTTGAGACAGGGTTTCTCTGTGTAGTCCTGTCTGTCCTGGAACTCACTCTGTAGACCAGGCTGGCCTCGAACTCAGAAATCCGCCTGCCTCTGCCTCCCAAGTGCTGGGATTACAGGCGTGCGCCACCACGCCCGGCATAAAAACAGTTTTTAAACATTGTTTTGGAACCAGCTCTCACTGTGTAGTTCTAGCTCTGGAACTCATGTAGAACTAAACTTACAGAGATCCACCTGCCTCTGCCTTCCTCCTAAGTATAGGAATTAAAGGCACCTGCTTAAAAAAAAAAAAAAAAAAAAAAAAAAAAAAAAAATTAAAGAAAAGCAACAAAACGAAAAAGCCCAAATCACAGACATAAACTGCTGCTAGAACCTGAATCTTAACTACACACAGCAACATTTAAACTGAATCACACCAATCTAATACAGTTGGTCTGCATCTAAACAAAGTAGGAAGTAATTTAATACTGAATCAAGAACCTGGCACTAGGCAAGTAGCACACAACTTTAATCCTAGATTTAGGAAGCAGAGGCAGACACATCTTTGAATTCAAAGCCAGCCTATCTTACAAAGTAAGTTCCAGGGCATCCAGGGCTATACAGGGAAACCCTGTCTTGAAAAACAAAACAAAACAAAACAAAACAAAACAAAACAAAACAAAAGAACCTGACACTAGGCCAGGTGTGGTGAGCACATTTTTAATTCCAACACTTGGGAAGGAGAGTCAGACGGGTAATCTCTGTGAATTCAAGACTACTCTGGTCAACATAGGGAGCTTAGGACTATAAAGTGAGACCATGACTCCAAACAAAAAACATGGCAGTTGGGCTGAAGCCGTGCAGGGTGCCTGGCATTGTGCAGCCCAAAGTTCCATCCCAGGAAGTTGGGAAAGACAGACTTGTCACAAACCAAGAATGGTGGACACACCTATAGTCCAGCACTCACGAGTCTGAGGCAGAAGAATTCTAAATTAAAGGTTAGTGTGGGCAGCGTCAAAGCTGGGGTACAGCTCAATGGCAGTGGGCTTATCCCTCATGTCCCAGGAGTAGATCCCCAGCACTGCAAAGAAGGAAGAAAAGGAAAGGTAGAAGGGGACAAGAAGAAAGAGAAGACAGTAGAGGGGAAGGGTGGCAGGGGAGAAGAGGGATCAAGGTGAGGAAGGAAGGAAGGAAGGAAGGAAGGAAGGAAGGAAGGAAGGAAGGAAGGGGAAAGAGGAGCACCTAGTACTAAGGTTGCTAGCCAAATCCAAAGCCAAACAAAAGATGGAGCAATCTCTCTTGTTCTTACCCAACGTATTTTACATATAAATTCAGCCTGAGTTATATTACAACTGTTCTAACCACTCTCCTAAAGACTCAGACTATGCTGAAATCTGCCTCAGCTTGTGACTTACAACAACGGATCCTAATTCTAAAACACAGGAAAACTTGTGCTCAAAACTGGAAATCGAATGCCATTAGATCCAAATTTGAGACGGGCAATTTTCCTTACACCCTTACTTCAGAAAAAGAAGGGGCTGGAGAGATAGCTCATCAGTTAAGAGCACTGACTGCTCTTCCAAAAGTCCTGAGCTCAATTCCCCTGCCCTCCATTCCCAGCAACCGCATGGAGGATCACAACCATCTGTAATGTGATCTGATGCCCTTTTCTGTTGTGTCTGAAAAGACTGAAGGTGTACTCACATGCATAAAATATATAAATCAAAAGAGAGAAGGAAGAAAGGAAGGAAGGCAGGCAGGCAGGCAGACATGGGAAACTGTGCTGAGATCAGAACTCCTGGAACTACCAGCAGATCAAGGAAGGATAAGAACAGAGAAGAAACTCAAGCTTAATTTTCTGGAGACAGGAAGCTATCATGGAGGCATGGGGGGGGGGGGGGTGCGTAAATCAATGAGACCAGGAAGTCTATCCTTAAATACACAAAAATGACAAGAGATTTTTTTCCATTACAAACAAAGAGAGAAAAGTAGCTTCTGATGGAGCAATATTAGAAACAAAAACAGCTTATCTTCTGACACAGCCTGAAAACAGCTGCCTCAGACAGGCCTAATGTCATCAGCAACGACATACCTTTCATCCATCAACAGTTATCACAGGATGAAGTATGGCCCACTGCAAATCATGAGAAATCCCATCTTTCCATCTTCTGCTAACCCATGGGAAAGAGTCCAACTGCTTGGGGCACCACACAACCTCCAATTCTTAGAAACCCCTGGAACTAATGCAATAGTATTGTCAAAAGCCTGGACAACATTGACCCAGGACTTTTTACCAGACCCAGAACAGACAAATAACAAAACAAAGCCTGGAAGAACTAAGAAATTCATCAAAGTTCACCAAATAAGTCAGTAGCCAGAGCAAGATTTGAATTCAGGCTTAGCCTTCAGACAGTATCAAAGGCAGCCGTCTAAGGCTTGGCTCAATGGATACTGAGTTCACTGTTCTTCAATCTTAAGAGTCAGCCCAGGTCAGGTTCTTGGCTGTACAGAATAGGAAAAAAAAAATTCCCTTAAGACTTCAGGAAAAGAAGTCAAAATACAGAGTTCTTAGGCTAAAAGAACCAAATGCTCCTCTACTTTGCCAATCAGTTTCTCAGCCAGGCAAAATAAGGCGCTGCATTTAAGAACTTAGTCATTTTTAGCTCTGACTAGAAGCAGAATCTTCTTGTCCAACATTTCAAATTAAGACTATTGGGGCAGGCAATCTTGTAAATGCACTTACTGTCAAGCCTGATGACCTGAGTTTGACTCTCAAAACCACATGGTAGAAAAGAACTAACTGCAAGAAGCTGTCTGACTTCTGTTCACATAGTAGCCCAAAATAAATAAATACATGTAATAAAAGAATACTCAAAAAGAAGGAAGATTTGCAAAAGCAGGTAGCCAATGAATATTTACTAAACATAGACTACATACTCAGCACTGTTTTAGGCCCTGAAGATACAACAGGAAGAAAAACACTACTGTCTTTAAGAAACTTCTGTGACAACTGGTAATACTAAGTATTAACACTTTCAAGTATATTCTACGAACAAAATATATGAGAAAACAGGGGAGTGGTCACTTACAGCCTTTCAATATAGGGTAGCTAGGGGAGACCTCGGAGATGACAGGTGAATTTAGATGAGCATACTGAAGTAAAAGTATAAAGAGTTAGGAAATATTGACACATGTAAGAAACATCAATCATATGACTAAAGGACAACTAACAACAGAAAGGCAGGTGAGTACTATAATATTAGAGAATTTTAGCCAAAGAAATAACAAGATAATAGAAACTAGGACAAGGACAGAAACAATGATAATGGACATAATAAATAAATTCAGAAAATGTTCTTAAAAGACAGCTAAGGAGCCAAGCACGGTGGCAAATACTTGTGATCCTAGCACTCAGGAAACAAAACCAAAGGAACAAACTAAATAATAGGACTGGACAGATGGCTCATCAGTTACGAGCAAATATTGCACAAGTGAGCTTAGTTCCCAGCACCACTGTCACATCTGTAACTCCAGCTACTGGGAATCTGTAGTCTATGCTTCCACAGACACCTGCACTCATATGCACATATCCACACACAGATATACATATTCACATAATTAAAAAGTAATAAAATGAAAGTAACTTAAAAATTATACATGCAATATATAAAGAGGAGCATGAGAAAAAAAGAAATTAAGAGTAGATCCTAGAGAGTCAGGTGGTTGTGGTGCACGCTTTTGATCCCAGGACTCAGGAGGCATAGGCAGGCAGATTTCTGTGAGTTTGATGCCAGCCTGGTCTACAAAGAGAGAAAAAAAGAAAGAAGAAAGAAGAAAGAGGAGAAGGAAGAGAAGAACGAGAAAGAAGAAAGAAAGAAGGAAGAAGAAAGAAGGAAGGAAGGGAGGAACAAGAAAGAAAGAAAGGAAGGAAGGAAGGAAGGAAGGAAGGAAGGAAAAGACTTTAGAATAAAAACCATTTTAAAACAATAACCAGGAGCTGGAGGGATGGCTCAGCAGTTAAGAGCACAGACTGCTCTTCTGAAGGTCCTGAGTTCAAATCCCAGCAACCACATGGTGGCTCACAACCATCTGTAATGGGATCTGATGCCCTCTTCTGGAGTGTCTGAAGACAGCAACAATACTTACATATAATAAATAAATCTTTAAAAAAAATAACAAAAGTATCCTTACATCAGAAATAGGACCAATAGGGAAGCTAGTTCAGTCCCAAGTCATGAAGGTATAAGGTCAAAAGTCTATCCTCAGAACACATGCAAAAGGGCAGGGCCCAGTACTGGAAAGGAGGAGACAAGATGGATCCTAGGAGATGATGAGCAGCCTGCCGAGCTTAATCAGCAAGCCCAAGCCAATGAGAGACCCTGTCTTGAAAAAAGCATGTTGGTTGGAACAATACTTAAGGTAGACTTCCAGCTCCTACATGGATATGCACACACCTGTGTACATGCATATACACTGACATTCATAAGTAGTAATATGAAAGCTTTCTATGTATACTAGCAGAAAAATTCTAGTATCTAAATATCTGACAATCGATAGTTATAGCCTATAACATTTAAAACATTACTTCACTAAAATATTGACTGAATATTTGCCATACTAATAAAAACTCAGTGTTTTTCAAACACATTCTTCACAATAATATTCTTTAAAGAATCATTTATTATATTTTGTGTATGTGAGTACACTGTATGTATGTGAGTACACTGTATGTATGTGAGACACTTGTCACTGTCTTCAGACACATCAGAAGAGGGCATCAGATCTCATTAGAGATGGTTGTGAGCCACCATGTGGTTGCTGGGAATTGAACTCAGAACCTTTGGAAGAGCAGCCAGTGCTCTTAGCCACTGAGCCATCTCGCCAGTCCACAATACTATTAAGATAGTTGCTATTATTATTCCCATTTCTCAGATAAGAAAACTGAGCCTTAGACAGACATGATGGCGCACACCTCTAATCCCAGCACCCAGAAAGGTACAAACAAGAGGATAGCCCAAAAATGCAAGGCCAGCCAGGACTATAAGACAAGATTAGATTAGATTAGATTAGATTAGATAGATAGATAGATAGATAGATAGATGGAAAGAAAAAGAGAGGGGAGGGAAGGATAAGGAGGGAGAGAAAGAAAGAAAAAAGAGAAGGGAGAGAAAGAAAGAAAGAAAGAAAGAAAGAAAGAAAGAGGGAAAGAGAAAAGGAAAAAAGAAAGAAAAGAGAAAGGGAGAGAAAGAGAAAAGAAAAACAGAGAAAGAGAGGGAAGGGGAGGGAGGAGAGAAAGGAAGGAAGTGAAAGAGAGAGAAAGCAAGAAAAAAAAGAAAGAATAAGTAAAGTATGGAACTCAGAGAAGTTAACAAAACAAGATCTGGTAGCTCTCATCTGTAATCCCAACACAGAGGTTGAAGCAGGAGGATTGCTGTGAGTCTGGAGTCAGCCTGGACTACAACATGTCTCAAAACAAAATAAAAATAGCCTGGGACTAGTTGGAAAAATGTCTTGCCAGTACCTCATAAAACCCAATATAGCAATTTATTCCTGCAATTTTGGAAGAACACAGATGGATCAAAAAACTGAAGGTCATCCTTCCTGACTCAGCCAAGCTCTAGGCCAGTCTGGACTGTATGAGACCCTCTCTCAAAACATCAAAAAGCTGACTTAGGAGATAGAGAGGGAGGGAGACAGTACCTGAATTTATCTTAGTACACAGTGAGACACTATATAACTTTAAGCAAATTACTTGGTACCCATGCCTCCCCCACCTAGAAAGAAATTTACCTTGGAGATGTTAACCATTACCAGTGGGGTATAGAAGCTAATTAACATCTGTAATATATACACTGATCAGCAGCAGCAGCAAGACAAAGTCTAGGCAACAGCAGTTTCACAAGTGATACTGTGATGCTGTACAAACCATCAGAAATCCCTGAAAGTTATGAAAGCCAGGTGTGGAGGCACACATCTGTAATCCCAGCACACCAGAGGTGGAGACAAGAGGCCTGGGTTTTCAAAGTTATCCCCAGCTATGTAATGAGGTCGGCCTGAACTACCAAAACAGCACTGTCTCAAAAAAAAAAAAAAGGATGTTTTTTTAAGTTATACATATCAAGAAAAAAATGTGAAACAAAACTATATTCTTTTGCCTTAATTTTATTACATTAAAAATATAAACCATTGCCTAGTGGTGGTAGCCTTTAATACTAGCATTTGAGAGGCAGAGGCAGGCAGATCTCTGAGATCAAAGCTAGCTTGGTCTACACAGAGAAGAAAAATAAAAACTGATATCATATAATTCAATAATTGTATTACTGGACATTTACTGCAAAAAAAAAATTAAAAGTTAAATCATATTCACACTAAAACTTGAACACCAAAGGACGCCTCAGGCTTGCTGTCCAGCAGTCAGTGAGCTCCAGGTTCAATGGGAGTCCCTATCTCAAAAACTAAGGTGAGGAATAGAGAAATGGCTCAGTGGTTGGGAGCACTGGCTGCCCCTCCAGAGGTCCTGAGTTCAAGTCCCAGCAACCACAGTATCTAATGACCATCTATAGCGAGATCTGACTCCTAGAAGGTATGAAGGCAAAGCACTCATTACATAAAATAATTAATTAATCAACTAAAAAAACTAAGGTAAAGAGTGACTGAGGAAGACAATGCCAATCTCTGGCCTCCGCCTACACATACATGCACACACATGAACATGTACACACACATTAAAAAAAAACTTGGACACAGATGCTCAAAGCTGTTTTATTCATAACAGTCCCAAAACTGGAAGGAAAAAAAAAACTTCAGCAAGTAAATAATTCAACAAATACTATCACGTCTAAACCAAAAAATATAATGTAAGAAAACAATTTAAGAAAATGAAAACAACAACAACAAAAAAAAAAAACAAAAAAACAAAAAAACAGCCGGGCAGTGGTGGCACACGCCTATAATCCCAGCACTGGTGAGGCAGAGGCAGGCGGATTTCTGAGTTCGAGGCCAGCCTGGTCTACAGAGTGAGTTCCAGGACAGCCAGGGTTACACAGAGAAACCCTGTCTCAAAAAAAAAAAAAAAAAAAAAAAGCAAACAAACAAAAACAAATAAAAAAACAAAAAACAACAACAAAAAAAAGAAAATGAAAACAACTTTTATATATTGGGCATGATGGCTCACATATTTAATTCCAACTCTCAGGAAGCAGAGGCAAGAGGATATCTCTGAATCCATGGTTAGCCTCGTCTACACAGCCAAGCTCAGGGCAGCTAGGACTATGTAGGAAGACCTTGTCTCAAAAAACAACAAAAAAACCAAACAAACAAACAGAAGAAGAAGAGAAGGAAGAGGAGAACTACTGATACTTAAAACATTCTAGGTGATTATGCTGGGTGGGAAAGGATAATCTAAAACTGCAGGTTTCCATTTCTTCCTCTCTCATTTGTTCACTTGTTTTATATACTGATGATTGAACCATACAGTCTCTGGACTTGATCAGCAAGTGCACTATCACTGGACTACACCTTAAATCTTTTTCTATGTGAGACAGTCTCACTACATCGCCAGGCAAGTCTGGAACTTGTCAATCCCTAGTTTAGTCTTCTGATTAACTGTGATTACAGGCCTATACCACCAGGCCCTGTTTATACATTATAGAAAGAACGAAGGAAAATATTAGTGGCTACTAGGGATTTGTTTTGTTTTGTTTTGTTTTGTTTTGTTTTGTTTTGTTTTTTGAGACAGGGTTTCTCTGTGTAGCCCTGGCTGTCCTGGAACTCACTCTGTAGACCAGGCTGGCCTCGAACTCAGAAATCCGCCTGCCTCTGCCTCCCCAGTGCTAGGATTAAAGGCATGCGCCACCACCACCGCCTGGCTCTTAAACAGTTTTAACAGCCAACAAATGTTGAAACTGAAGTTCAAAGCTGCAAAATCAGTTTTCTTCCTTTCTCAGGTCCTTCTTTCTATTAGATCACATGTCAACGAAGGAATTTTAATAAATATTCTTCGGCACAAGCCTCTATATATACAGTCTTATACAGACAGACAAGATATATGCTGACTGAACTTACTTCCATTTATCCTAATTTTGGAAGACTGCATCGCTGCATAGGAAACACTACTGCAGGTGACAGGGAACAGAGAACTGAAAAAGGCTTTTCAGGCTAGGGAAGAGACCACAACTATGCACACTGAACCTGCTAACTGCCATACTGAACAACAGCAACTTCCCTTAAGGAAGTGCTAAGCGTTGTGGTTTAAAGATCCCTACCACTCTCACCAAAACAAAAAGGCCATCTCTCACATTAGCTTCTTTCTAACTGTCCTGGTTACAATTCTATACAAAGTTTCAATTCTATAAAACTACACATTTCCCTTCTTGATCCCCAAAGTCCCATATGAAACACTGCACTTGACCTCAATTAGATGGACAAGCCTGAAGTCTCAAGTAAGAAGAAAGCTCAATCTCCAAAACAATGTTGGTATTCTGGTATGTCTGGCAATGGTATATCCCTGGCTATCCTGGAACTCACTGCAGACCAGGCTGGTCTCAAAATCAGTGATCCACCTGCCAGTGCCTCCCGAGTGCTATTTTATTTTTTCCAGACAGTCTCATATAGCCACGTTGGCCTTCAATTGCTGATCACCCTGCCTTCATCTCCAGAGTGCTATGATTATAGGCATGTGCCATCTGTCTGGTTTATACAATGCTTGGGGATGAAACCTAGAACTTCATGCAAGCTTAAGAACCACTCTATCAGTCTATGTTGCCAGGCCCTCAACTAATTTGTGTGTGGATACATTGGGGGAAGGTGGTTGTTCATGGGTGTGCCAAAGGTAAACTCTAGGTATCTTCTCCTCCACTGCATGCATTTATATTCATATTTTCTCTCTCTCCTCCCTCTCTCTCTCTCTCTCTCTCTCTCTCTCTCTCTCTCGTTCTCCCGCCCCCCCCCACTAGTGTCTCACTAAACATAGAACTGTTCAACTGAGCTTACTGGCTGGCCAATGAGCGTCAGGCATGGATCTCGTCCCTCCAGCACTGGGTTTCGGATGCACACTGCTGCACCTGCCTTTTACATGGGTGAAAGAGGTCCTCATGCTTGCACAGCAGACACTTAACTGACTGAGCCACCGCACCAACCTCTTAAGCAATTTTACAAGTCTCTATCTTGAGTAAGCATGTGGAACAAGATTATCACAACACTTGATAGAGAAAAGTCAAATCACATACTCTATAGAAGCTGCAGGTGGTAGCTTTGATCTCTGTTGTTTAGGAAGAATGGTGGTTCATACATAGCAGAAAGTCTCCTTTGATAAGGACACAGGAGCAAGCAAGGTGGCTCAATCAATAAAGAAAGGGACCTGCCACCAAACCTGAGCACCTGAGTTCCAGCCCCAGAGTCCACATGGTAGAAAAATTGACTTCTGAAAGTTGTCCTCTGGCCTCCACAAGTTCACCATAGCATTCATGCATACCTCACCCCAATTAATATAAAAAGAAAAAAACTTAAGGCAAGGATGAGAGTTCAAGGTTCATCAAGGATATAGGAGAAAGATTCAGAACATCAATATTATATTTTACCAGGTTTGACAAATTGGTTTTATGTACTCTTTCCCTTTCATTTTCTTTTCTTTTCTTTTTTTATTTACTTATTTTATTTATGTGAGTAAATTGTAGCTGTCTTCAGACACACCAGAAAAGTGCAGCAGATCTTATTAGAGATGGCTGTGAGCCACCATGTGGTTGCTGGGATTTGATCTCTCCAGCCCTTCCTTTTTTTTTTTTTTTTTTTTTTTTTTTTTTTTTGGTTTTTCGAGACAGGGTTTCTCTGTGTAGTCCTGGCTGTTCTGGAACTCACTCTGTAGACCAGGCTGGCCTCGAACTCAGAAATCCTCCTGCCTCTGCCTCCCAAGTGCTGAGATTACAGGCGTGCACCACCACTGTCCGGCTCCTTCCTTTCTTTTTAAGACAGGGTCTCATATAACCCAGACTAGCCTCCAACATACCACATAGACAGGACTGGCCTTTAATACCTCCAGCCTCGACATCCCACATGTTTGTATTACAGACTGTCCAGCCACCCCTGGCTCAATTCACCTACTCTCTTCTGTGTGTGTGAATGGGGTCCTCGGATGCATGTCCATGTGAAGGCCAATGTCAGGTGTCTTCCTAATTTTGGCTTTTTAAAGACTTGGTTTTATGTGTGTGAGTGTTTTACCTGTATGTATGTATGTATGTATGTATGTATGTGTGTGTGTGTATATATATATGTACATATATATATGCATAACATGTATGCTCGGTGCCAAGGAGGTCATACAGAGGAGGGCATCAGATACCCCAGAACTGGAGTTACAAGTGGCTGTGAGCGACATGTAGGTTCTGTGAACCAAACTCAGGTCCTCTGCCAGAGCAACAAGTACTCTTAAGCACTGAGCCATTGTTCTAGCACTGTCCTTTTAGTTTTTGAGATAAGGTCTCTCACAAAACCTAGAGTGTTCCAAAGTGGCCACACTGGCTAGCTGCAGGGATCCTCCAGTCTCCCCACTCCCAAGCCACCCCAGAACTGGGATTACAGGCACAAGCCCCCACACCATCCTCATGCATGTGCACAGCTACCTCACCAGCAGAGCCAGCTCCAGAGCCCCCAGTTCAGACACTATGATTTCTTTGTGAGAACAATGAAAATATACTTATTAAAATGGTAAAGATAGGGGCCAGAGAGATGGCTCAGAGGTTAAGAGCACTGACTGCTCTTCCAGAGGTCCCGAGTTCAATTCCCAGCAACCACATGGTGGCTCACAACCATCTGTAATGGGTTCTGACGCCCTCTCCGTGTGTTGGAAGAGAGCCACAGTGTACTCATATAAATAAAATGGCAAAGATCTTGTTCTGGTTAATTATCAAGCAGGTCTGTCCTAAAGTTACTAGGGATCTGAGAATGACATCTTCATCATCTCCCTTATTTCAAAACAAGTCTGTACCTACATCATCCCAAAAAGGTATTTATTAAATCTTTAGGAAAGATATTTCACAATCACCCTTGGTAACTGTCCAGTATCTTGTTGTCAGGAAGTTCTAACAAGCAATCCATATCCCTTCTGTCACCAATTAAGATATATTCCCTCTTGTCCTGTTCTCTGTGGAAAGAGAACATCTGCTTAACACCACTTGAATGATATCCCTTTCAGAGATAATATAGGAAGTCCATTTCGTACAGCTTCATGTAAATGCAATATAGCTTTATATAGGTCACTTTAGACAAAGAACATGATTAAGAGTCTTAAATTCTTAATTCTATCACTGTCTGCCTCTAAGGATGATGGGAAGTTAAAATGATACAGATGCTGTACTCCAATTATCCAATCAGTAAAATGCAAATAATTAAAATCAGAATGCTAGAAGAACCTAGTTCCTCAAAAAGCAATATTATCAAAAGATTCAGATTGTCATGGGAGTAATAGCAGGAAGATTCAAGGTCATCCTTTACAGAGACTTCAAGGCAAACCTGGGCCTACATCAGACTGTCTATAACATTTTTTAAAAAATTTACAGACACCGGGGGATAGTAGCGCATGCCTTTAATCCCAGCACTTGGGAGGCAGAGGCAGGCGGATTTCTGAGTTTGAAGGCCACCCTGGTCTACAGAGTGAGTTCTCAGCCAGGGCTACACAGAGAGACCCTGTCTTGAAAAAACAGAACAACAAAAAAAATTACATTGATTTGAAATCTCAATTTAGGCCCACCCCAACAACTCTCAAACTACAAATGCTCAATGGAAGCTACTGGTGTTAGTTTTGATCTCTGATTTAAGAATAATAATTTGGGGGCTGGAAAGATGGCTTAGCAGTTAAATTACTGTCTATGCTCTTCCAAAAGACCTGGATTCAATTCTCAGCACCACATGACAGCTCACAACCTTCTCCTGCATCCATGGGTACCAAGAACACAAACAAGCAAGCAAAAATTAAGTCAATAAGTTAATAAAAAATGTTAGGAGAACTAAAAGCCAGGCACAATGGTACAATGTGAGAGATTTGAGAGAGAGACAGAAAAGGAGAAACAAAGAAGGAAAAGAAACAAAAGCAGTAAGAAAAAAATAATTAACTTAAAGGTTCAAGAAATATCGGGCAGGAAGATGAAACAAGGCCGCAGATACCAAAGGTTCAAAGTCCACAGAATAGAAAACTTTTACCCTTGAGGGCCAATGCTTAAAGATCATGAGAATCATTTCTCTGATGGAAATTCCTCCTACCCTAGCCTCTTTCACCTTTACAACTTCCTATCAAGCAACCAAAGAAAGTCAAGAACAGAAAAATAAAATCAGCATTGCTTTTGTATGAGAAGACTGACTACAATCAAAACATGAAGACCATCTCCACTTCCTCTCCCCATTCCTCTGACCCACTTCCGTCTGGCTCCGGACCTGCAGTCTCCACCATTGTTCTTGCTGTACCCATCAATGATCTGTTGTCAAATTCAACAAAATACAGCTGAGCCTGTCTTTTTTGAAATGGGCTGCTCTGTCTCCACAATAACAGCCTCTTAGGTTTCCTTAGATTCCTTGGGACTCAATCCTGAGCTCCCTCACCCCACTCTATTCTTTTTTCTAGGTGAGCCCATCCATTTCCTGGGTTATAAATATCCTCTACATAGCAATTCCATCCAGATTTACCTCCAGCAACTCTCTGCCTCAACCTGAAGACTGCTTTCTCAAAGTCTCCATGCGTGCTTCACCAGCATCTCATGCTTGGCATGACAAAAACAAAGCCTTCATTCTACTCCTCAATTCAACAAAGCCAACTCTTCCCCTGTCCCCATCTGAGAAGTGGCACCTTCATCTACCCAGATGCTCACAGGAGAAACCTAGGCTCATACTTGACACCTCCTCCTCCTACACATTACATTCAGTCCAACATTAGGTCCTGTTTGTCCTGATTCTAAAATATGTTCTGAATCTGTCTACTTCCCTCCATCTCTACTGCCTACAGCCTAATCTAAACTATCATTAGCTTTTGCCTGGGCTACTAAATTGCTTCCCAACTATGCTTCCTCATTTCTTTCTTTCCAAACCACACCTCACATGGAAGCTGGCATAATGTTTTTAAAGCATGTATTATTATTAGGTCATGGCATTCATTCAAAAGCAGGTCATGGCTGTGTATACCTGTGGTCTGAAGCCAAAGCCAAAAAAACCACTTGAGTGAGTCTAGGAGTTTGGGCAAGCCTAGACAACATACTGCCAGACCCCATGTCCAAAAAAAACCAAAAAGTCAGCCATGGTGGCACATACTTTTTTACTCCAAGCATCAGGGCACAGAAGCAGGCTAATCTGAGTTCAAGGTCAGCATAATCTACAGAGTGAGTTCCAGGGTAGTGAGGGCTACGAAGAGAAACCCTGTCTCCAAAACAAATCAAACAAAAACCAGGACTATATTGGGGCTGGAGAGATGGCTCAGTGGTTAAGAGCACTGGCTGCTCTTCCAGAGGACCTGAGGTCAATTCCCAGCACCCACAAGACAGCTTACAACCATCTATCGCTATAGTCCTAGGAGATCTGACACCCTTTTTTGTTGTTGGTGGTGAGAAGACATACATGCAAATGTCCATTTATATAATACATAAATTTAAAAAATGAAAAAAATCCAGACACACGCCTTTAATCCTAGCACTTGGGAGTCAAAGCCAGCCTGGGCTACACAGAGAAGCCCTTACTCAAAAAAACACAAATAAATAAATAAATAATACTATCAATCATTAGGATTTTTTTAATGATGGAGTGAGATTATTAAACAGACTTAAACTAAAAATGACTTGAGTAACCAACAATTTATAACAGCTTCATAAGAGATAAAAGTGATAGAAAACTAACTATACTGACAGGATTATTAGTTCTTACCATTATGTAACAAATACATTCATTATTCCAGTTTATCTGTGTTGATTTCATAGCTGACTGTCCCCTAAATATTATTTTTTTACTCATTTAATCACCTCCCTCTAAATTCTTCAGCTTGAATTAGTTCAAATAGCAAATTTCAAATGCTTGCTTAAATGTTTTCTACCTGAATGTTCTATTCTAAAATAGCTCTGGCCTGTTTTGCTACAATATCTCACAAAAATTTGTCATCTTTCTTACATTTAAAACTGTGTTTCTGATACTGTTACTTTCTAGGCTTCCCTCACCCAGTAAAGACTCACCCTTTGGTTAATTAAAGGGTACTGGGGGAAGGAAGCAACAGATTCACAGTTGTACCTCTCTGTTCCCTGTTGGAAGTTTTCTCAAAAGCTCCAACACTTCAAACTAAAAATCAGTATTATTTCCTCTCCTCCTCCTCCTCCTCCTCCTCCTCCTCCTGCTGCGGCTGCTGCGGCTGCTCTTGTTCTTCTTCTTCTGACAGGGTCTTATTATGTAGCCCTGGCTAACCTGAACCTCAGTATGTAGCCCTGGCTGGACTGAAACTCACAGGGGATCCACCTCTGCCTTCCAGGTACTAGGATTAAATGCATTTGCCACCATATCTGGTCTGTTTGTTCTTCTTTTGAAGAACACATATAAACTATAACTGATTGTACTAATGATGATAACCACTAGCACATATCAAATTACTGGAAGTATTCTACACAATAATTAATTGCTCACAACTCTATATTTTAACAGATAAAGAAACTGGAAGGTTAAGTAACTTACCTTGAGAGCTAGTAAGCACTGGTTCCAGGATTTATAACCAGGCTACCTAGTTACTGAAGCAGTAACAGGTACTAAGAGTTTGGGCTGGATGTGGTGGTACATGCCAGTTTGTCTGGGCTATACAAGAGACCATGACACAGGGAAGGGGAAAAAAAGTTTGGAAGAGATGCTTTCTTGTGATAGAACAGAAAAAAAACTTCACGTTGCTTAGGTCAGCCTAGAACTTGCTTATGTAGTGAAGGACAACCTTGAACTCCCAATCCTCCTGCCTCCACTGTCTAAGTGCCGGGATCATAGTCATGTACCACTATACCTGTTATTGGCAAGTGACTTTTCCCTGGTCAGCTAGACTGAAAATCTCCAGTTTGCTTCTCAAACACCCATGTGGCCTGCAGCCAGGGAGCACACACACTTTATCCAGCAAGGCAGAATAAAAAAGTCACAAAAAGTAAAATTTCCTCACTGTGTCTTGAAAAGAGAAACACAATTTCTATAAGCAACAAAGTGAAAACAATCTTTGCAAATGTCTCTAATTTCTTGGCAGAAAGAACCCAAACAAGATCATGGTATTATTTTATACACATTCAACAATGGCCTAAGTTCTCCTTCTCTCAATGTTGTAAGTCTACTAAATGTAACCTAAGAATAACTACTTGCTTCAACTTATTCTTTGGTACAAATGCCCCTATAGGCAAGTATTCTGCACTGGAATTCAGTAAATTTAACCTCTAAAGAATATGCAATTAGCCGGGCGGTGGTGGCGCACGCCTTTAATCCCAGCACTTGGGAGGCAGAGGCAGGCGGATTTCTGAGTTCGAGGCCAGCCTGGTCTACAGAGTGAGTTCCAGGACAGCCAGGGCTACACAAAGAAACCCTGTCTCAAAAAAACAAAAACACAGCCTCTGTGTTCTCAGAAAACACTTCCCAGAAGATTTCACCTCAATGATGCTGGTCTCTTCTTAATCATCACTAATTACTTAGCTCCAGCTAACCAGAATCAATAGTCCCAGTAATGCAAAGGTTTCACTTTAGTAGTTCTGGTATCTTGTTAATCACAGGTGATTCTTCAGCCCCAGATAACCAAAACCACAGAATCTTCACAATCAAAACAGCAATAGCTCTTATAAGAGTCTTTAATTTTCCCTCTGAAAAGACACAAGCCAGGCCTCCATCGTTTGACTGTTCTCAACATTATCCTCCAAGCTCCACTGAACGTCCCACAGAGCTCCTAACATCCCAATGGTTCTTCTAGCCCAAAGTTCCAAAGTCCTTCCGCAGTCCTCCCCAAAACATGGTCAGGTTGTCACAGTAATACCCCACTATGCTGGTACCAATTTGTCTTAGGGTTTCTATTCCTGCACAAACATCATGACCAAGAAGCAAGCTGGGGAGGAAAGGGTTTATTCAGCTTACATTTCCACACTGCTTTTCATCACCAAAGGAAGTCAGGACTGGAACTCAAGCAGGTCAGGAATCAGGAGCTGATGCAGAGGAATGTTATTGGCTTGCTTTCTTACAGAACCCAAGAGTACAGCCCAGGGATGGCACCACCCACAATGGGCCCTCCCCACCTTGATCACTAATTGAGAAAATGCCTTACAGCTGGATCTCATGGAGGCATTTCCTTAAGGGAGGCTTCTTTCTCTGTGATAACTCCAGCTTGTGTCAAGTTGACACACAAAACCAGCCAGTACACCAGGCATGATGGGGCAGCTTATAATCCTAGCACTTGGGAGGCTGAGATAGGATCACTTCAGCTTGGAAAACACAGTAAGACCCATCTCAGAAAAGGGGGGGGGGGTTTCATTGTCATGGCAGGAAAAGAACTTACATAATTATGTCATGACTGCAGTCTTTCAGTGAAACAGATGCCATGAAAGGAACACCCAGTACGTACGTACCTATCTACCTACCTACCTACCTACCTACCTCACTCCTCTTTATCGATCTGTTTTCCACAGAGCACTATTTTGGCCTAAATTCCCACCCTTACCAGATTCCTTGTCAACTATACTCTCCACTGGAATAAGCTTCACAAGGGTAGGAACACCCCTATCAGCTTCTGTATCACTGATCTAATATATCTAATGAGCTTTATACTTCCGGAAAATACCAAAGTCTGAAAGGAGATTGAAAGAAAAGTCACAACCAAAAAGTAGCTTGACTCGGGGCTGGGGCTCTAGCTCAGCATCCAGAGATCTTGCCTAGCAGGCACAAAGCCCTGATCTTCAGCATTACACAGACGAGGTATGTTTGCTCAGGAATTCAAGGATAGTGTGGACTCAAATGCAAAAGCAAAAGTTTACCTAAAGAAATAGCCTATTAATTCTAGGAGCAAGAGACAGAGGACAAGTCAGGGAGCAGTTAACCCTTACCTGCAAACACAGAAGAAGACTAACTACAAGAGGAGGGAAGGTGCCCAAGTAAGTCTGCAGCCACCAAACCTTTCACTAGCAGTTCCAAATACATATGCCTTCCTACATGCACACTGGGAAGGTGAGAAATTCAGCACTGAATCGCCAATGTTCTACATGCAGTAGCTCATCCTGGGCCTGTGTTTGCTCATCTCTATCCTATCCTCAGTGACTACCACAAGGCTGCCATGAAAGAAAGACTACTAACCTGAATGACATCGAAGACCGCTGCTCTAGGATAGCACAGAAGTAACACTTGAACACTTTTTAAAAATTGTTTTTAATTTTTTAAAGAAAGATAAGTTCATGAATAAAGATTTTCATTTTTTTTTTTTACATTTGTTTACTGGTGCAGATTGAGACAGGAACTCCATGAAGGAGTAATGCCTAAGCCAAGGAAGGAGGCAGCATCCAGCTCCAAATGTGCATTTCTACACATACACTGGAAAGCAAAAAGGCCCCACTGACCCAGCACTGCTCTATGTACTGTGGGAATCTCATCCTGGGCTAGCTCAATCACAAAAAGGAAAAGGGAAAAATTTCAAAAGCTCAACCTGTGAGTGGCTAAAGAAGAAAAAAATATATAAATTACAACCCCGAAATAAACAAAACAGGAAAACTCTTAAGTTACCCAAAGCATAGGGGTAGGCTGATGTAGGGCACACTTCTGAACAAGCAGAGACTATAACAAGAAACTGAAAGCCTTGAGCTCATGAGGAACTGGAGAGAGAAACAAGGATTATGATGACTAAAGCACTTCAGTTTGTTGGACTTTTGAGTTAGTTTTGTTGTTTTTATATGCTAAGCCACAGGACAAAATATTTATATCCCATTCCAAAATAACTATCAAGGCTGAGACCTATCTTTTTTGAAAGACCTTGATATGTTAACACCACTTTAACTTTGTTTTGGTTTTTGGAGAGAGGATTTCTGTGCATAGCCTTAGCTGTCCTGGAACTCAGTCTTTAGACTAGACTGGTTTCAAACTCAGATATGCCTGCCTCTGCCCACCAAGTAATGAGATTAAAGGCCAGGGCCACCAGCACTCAGCAGCAATGCTTTTTTCCTAATTCATTCCTAATACATTCATGATGATACTGAATGAAGTCCATAAAAATTTAGATTCAGCATTAATAAAGCAAGATAAAAAAAATCACCAAGAGAATAAAAGTCCTATAATTTCCCTCACACACTGAAAATATATTACAAATTATACAGTGTAAAAACATAAGCTTTCGGGGGCTGGAGAAATGGCTCAGTGGTTAAGAGTACTAGCTGCTCTTCCAGAGGACCTGGGTTCAATTCCCTCAACCCACATGGCAGCTCACAACTGTCTGCAACTCCAGTTCCAGGGAATCTGATACTTTCACATAGTCATACATTCAGGTAAAACACCAATGCACATAAAATAAGCATGCTGGGCAGTGGTGGCGCACACCTTTAATCCCAGCACTTGGGAGGTAGAAGCAGGTAGATTTTTGAGTTCAAGGACAGCCAAGGCTACACAGAAAATCCCTGCCTCAAAAACAAAACAACACAAAATAAATAAATAAACATTAAAACAGAAAAACAAAAAGGAAAAGCATTACCTCTTTTAGTTTAAAAAAAAAAAAAGGCAGTTTATTTTCAGTAACACTGGTTCAGGCCACATTCCAGAAAACATTCAGAGGCTTTCGCCTTTTTTGTCTTCTGTTGGTTTTTGTTGTTGTTTCTTCTTCTTTTTTTTTTTTTTTTTTTTTTTTTTTTTTTTTGGTTTTGGTTTTTTGAGACAGGGTTTTTCTGTGTAGTCCTGGCTGTCCTGGTACTCACTCTGTAGACCAGGCTGGCCTCGAACTCAGAAATCCGCCTGCCTCTGCCTCCCAAGTGTTGGGATTACAGGCGTGCGCCACCACGCCCGGCATTTGTTGTTGTTTCTTGAGGCAATTTCAGGATGTTAACTCAGGCTGAACTAGAACTCACAAACTGCCTACCTCAGTCTCTCTGGTGTGTTGTATTTTAAAGTATGTACAGCTACAGCTATTTGAAGCTTGTATCTCTTAATTATCCACAAGAACCATCGTACCAAAATATAGACTAATTCAGTCATAATGTGAACATTTCTGAAATCCCAGGAGACATCCCAACTTAACTTTGGTAATTCCCAAGATACAGCATCAAGTAGTGGTTCACACTGGTGATCCAGAACTTGAGGTAGAGGCAGGAGGATCAAGGAGCTCAAGGCACCCTCAGCTGCAGTCAATCTGAAGCTAGCCTGGAATACAAGAGAACTGCCTCAGACACTCCAGATCAGCAATACACAGGCAAGACAGCACACAAAGAGTAATAAAGTAAAACTTGTATGACTTCTACAGAAAAGTAGAGAAGCTTAAGCGTCTCAATCCGATTAGCCTCACCCACCACCAAGTTCGTTATCTTCCATCATTTCAACTTAAACTTCTGCCAGTTTTTTCTTACAAAATCTTTTTCTTCATGACATACATAGCAATCGGCATTTCTTATTTGTCATTCATTAGGAGTCACTAAGACACCACTTACAACTATAAATTCCCATTGGACAATGTTACTTCTACCTCTACATTCTTTGCTTTGGTATATATTTTTCCATCATAAAAGTTCTCTTCAAGCCGGGCGTGGTGGCGCATGCCTGTAATCCCAGCACTTGGGAGGCAGAGGCAGGCGGATTTCTGAGTTCGAGGCCAGCCTGGTCTACAGAGTGAGTTCCAGGACAGCCAGGACTACACAGAGAAACCCTGTCTCGAAAAAACCAAAAACCAAAAAAAAAAAAAAAAAAAAAAAAAAAAAAGTTCTCTTAAAAGAATATATAATTTTGGCTCAATTACCCAAACTCGAGTCTACATACTTCTAAAAAGTACCAAAGTTTTGATAACTAAGAAATTGCTTATGATCAAAAGACTTGATTTTCATGGACCATCAAAATGGCTCAGAAAATGGGATTACTGTCAAGCCAGATAACCAGAATTCACTTGGGAACCATTTGCTGGAAAGAAATGACTCCTGAAAATTGTCCTCTGACATCCACATGCATGCATGGCATACCCATGTGCAGACAGACACACAATCATTCATTCAATCACCTTCATTTAAATCTTGCTGATCTCAGGGGTAGGGGTGTAGCTCTGTGACAGAGAGCATGCATGTGGTCTTGGGTTCAAAATTCCCAGCACTACTAAAGAAGAGAAAGAATAATAAACCTCACTGACCTTACACATACATTAAAGAAAAAATAGAGAAACAATGTAAAAGTCTGTCATCCTTCCAAAGTTCATGAAGCATCTTAAAACTGTGTAGAAACAGATTTTCACAATCTGTACTCCCTTAAAGTCAATTCTCTTATGAATTCTACATACTGTGGAAACTTATCCAACCTAGAATGACCTCCAAGACTTTTTTTTTTCTACAAAGAATGGCAGATTAGGATCATGACAGATTAGGATCATAACACTTGACCAAATGAAATTAACAAAAACACTTAAACCTTAAGACCTTGAGAAAGAGAAACATAGTGAATCACAAAAGATTCACCCTCAATTTAATTATATTTGAATAATTTTTACACAGACTTTTGAACTCTTGAATAACGACAAAACCAAAATTAAAAAAAAAGATTTCAAAAGAGACTCCTCGGATTGCCTTTAGATACCTCCTAGAAAAGACCTGCACAAGGGAAGAACCTGAATTCCAAGTCTCAACCATCTTCCATCTTGCACTAAGTACTAAACACCATAGCAGGAAGAGTTCCAGAGCAAGCTGAAGAGTGGGATCAGTATTAATCATAAGTAAAGTGGAAGTAAACAAAATTATTTGAGTAAACAAAACTATCCTTACTACTTCTGCTAAAACAACACAAACTTCAAAAAAAACTGCATCCAGTCAAAGGCATCACTTGCACCCTTAATGTCTAAAGCCTCCAGTAACACAAAATATATCTTTCTAAAAAGGAAGAGTTCCAAGTAGTCAAATGAGAAACCACTGTTAAGTAAAAAGTGACCAGTAAAATGGGAGAATAGTGAACTGTTAAAGACAAAAAGAAACTTACAGCACATTTAATGATCTGTCGGGGTCATAGGGAAAAGTCACATCCCATACCTCAGCCTCGGTTTCCCTACCCCAAAGACTAGAAGTGACATTTCGTTCCAAGGAGCTGGAGGGCCTAGTTTCAATAGCCTCCACCTACTCAAAGGGCACTCCGAGGCTGGACTCAGTGGGGGTCCCCAGAGCAACTGAGGCATGACATCCAGAACCTGAGTTGTAGGAAAGGAGAAAGAGAATAGTGTCTAAGAAAGCCCAGCTCCCACGATCTAGGGGTGACGACACGCGTCCAGAACCCGACATCCCCTCTCTACAGAACCCGGCCGGCAGCTTCAGCATCTCTCCCTCCTTCCGGCTTCTCGCTCAGTTCCGGGCCGCTCTCCGGCCGCGCCCCCGGGCGCAACCCCCTTCACAACGCGCGCCCCTGCGGGCCGCGCGCTCGCCCACCGGCCGGCGCTAAGGTCTCCGCCTGCCTTGGGCGGAAGGATGCCGGACCGGGCCTCCCAGGCTCCTCCCGGGCCTACCTGCGAGGAGAGTGAGAGCTCGGCCCGAAGGCCAGCGAGCGCACAGAGCCAGGGACGGAAGGCGGGGAAAGGCCGAAGGAAGCGAGGGGTCCGCTCGACCGACCAGCGGAAGAAAGCAGCCAGAGCCCGGGCCTCCGGGATAACTCAGTCCAGGACCTGGCACTGCCGCCGCCGCTCTGGAGACATCAACCAAGAAGACGCCGCAAAAGATCATCGAACACACGAACGCCCAGACATCAAAAGAAGAGCGCCCCAGCAATCGTTCAAGGCACTGCAGCCGAGCGCCGAAACATTGCTCAACTCCTGCGGCAAATCCGGCTGCCTTCCTAGGCATAAATAAACAAATCCAGATCATAAACTGTAGCGTAGAGTAGGCTGGGTTTCTGACATTTTCTGTTGGTGACCGTGGGTTGAAGTAATTTAGAGAACTAAATTTTTGAGACAGGTGCATGCTTGTAATCCCAGCATTTTAGAGGAGGCATGAGGATTTGGAGTTCAAAGTCATTCTCAGTTAACCACAAGGTCAACTAGAACGATATGAGACCTTGTCTCTTTTTTTTCAGGTGTTGTTTTTTTTTTGTTTTGTTTTCTGTTTGTTTTTGTTTTTCGGTTTTTTTAAGACAGGGTTTCTCTGTGTAGCCCTGACTGTCCTGGAACTCACTCTGTAGACCACGCTGGCCTCGAACTCAGAAATCCGCCTGTCTCTGCCTCCCACGTGCTGGAATAAAAGACATGTGCCACCACTGCCCGGCAACCTTGTCTTAAGTGAAAAAGGAATTAGTCGTTTGTGAGCACACTGACTGAAGATAAGTCATAGCAGAATTAAGCTTGTCTTAACAGTTCAACGACTGCCCTACACTTACAGACTTATACTACTTGTCCCAGTTGAACAAATGACTTCACCTCTTGATTCTTGGTTTCCTCTCAGAGCTGAGGAAAACTGAACAATCTCTATGAATGCTCCAGTTCAGCTTTACAAACAATCCAAGAGAAGATGGAGCACCTTAAGGTGGGAGGGGAAAGTTCGTGTATACCTTGTTTTTAAATCCTTTGGTTTTATCCTTTGGTTTTGTTTGTTTTGCTAGACAAGGTTTCTCTGTGTACACTTGGCTGTCCTGGAACTGGTTCTGAAGACCAGGCTGGCCTCCAACTCACAAAGATCTGCCTGCCTCTGCCTCCGGAGTGCTGGGATGAAACGGGAGCACCACAACAGCCCAGCCTATTCTAATCTTCTTCAAAAAACACTTCTCTTTTATTTTCTTCCAATAGATCTAAAGCCATAGTCTACAATGTGCTTTTAGTTAGCTAAGTAGCTAGTTACTTAAATAATTCGTTTTTAGAGACAGGATTTCATGTAGCCCACACACGAGTCTTGAACTCTGTGTAGCCAAGAACAACTTTGAAATTCTGATGTGCTTGCCTTCATGTTCCATATTTGGAGTGTGCCTGAGGGATTGTGAGAGACTGAGGTAGAGGCTCACACTCGGAAGCCTGGCTGGCTTGGAACTCACTGTGTAGCCAAACTGACCTCAAGCTCACAGCAGTCCTTTTGCCTCCGGTTACCTGAGTGCTGGGATTATACGCAACCATGCCTGGCTTTTTTTTTTTTCTAACAGAATCTCATTGTGTAATCCATATTGCTTCAATCTCTATCTTCCTCCCTCTGCCTCCCACTTGTTGGAATTATAAGCATTTACCGACATATTTGATTTGTAGCTGATCCTAACAACTATACTGGACAAACTTCATACTATACAATCAGTATGTTGTTTCTAGATATTTTTCATGTGATAGGTATTTGCTACTCTTGAGAAAAGGCAATTACAGCATTATTGTTTATGATTATGTTTTCTTGGACATAAGCAAACATAAATGATATTGTACATCTTTAATGCCAACTTTCTGGAGGCTGAGGCAAGGGAGATTGCAATATGAGTGTTTGAGGCCAGCCTCGGCCAAAAAAACAGACAAACAAAAAACCCCCCCAAAAGAGTCACACATGCTAGCTCATGCCTTTAATCCCAGCACTCCGGCACTCCGGAAGCACAGGCAAAGAGATCTCAGTGAGTTCAAGAGGCCATCCTGATCAACATAGTGAGTTCCAGGACAGCTAGGACTACATTGTGAGACCCTGTTCCCCTCCCAGCCCCCTAAAAAAAGACAAAAAAGTCCAAACCTGAAACAAGGTACAGGTTTATTTTTCTGCCATATATGAAATCCAAGGGGCTGGAGAGATGGCTCAGCAGTTAAGAGCACTGACTGCTCTTCCAGAGGTCCTGAGTTCAATTTCCAGCAACCACATGGTTGATGTGTGATGAGATCTGATGCCCTCTCCTGGTATGGCTAAAGACAACTACAGTGTATTCACATAAAATAAATGTCTTTTTAAAAAAAAAAAAAGGAAGCAGGCCGCCGTTGGTGGCGCACGCCTTTAATCTCAGCACTTGGGAGGCAGAGGCAGGCAGATTTCTGAGTTCATGGCCAGCCTGGTGTACAGAGTGAGTTCCAGGACAGCCAGGGCTACACAGAGAAACCCTGTCTCGAAACCCCCCCCCCCAAAAAAAAGCAAAAAAAAAAAAAAAAAAAAAAAAAAGAAATCCAAAGATGTACAATTTAGAGTAAGTCAGGCTACGTTCAACTTCAAGGACTAGGTTGCTTCTTAGTGCCTTTCTCTATTCAATAAATAGCTTTTATCTATTTCCAAATAGTTGCTGAAGACCAGACTTTATATCCATATTCCCCTCCCCAGCCCAGTATCAATATTCCAGCCACCAAAGCTGAAAAAAGCAAAAATAAATCTCCTTGTTATAGGGCACATCATAGGACTTCCCCAGTTGTACTCTATGGGCCAGAATTTTTTTTTAAACTTTTTTTTTAAACTTTTTTTTTTTTTTTTTGGTTTTTCGAGACAGGGTTTCTCTGTGTAGTCCTGGCTGTCCTGGAACTCACTCTGTAGACCAGGCTGGCCTCGAACTCAGAAATCCGCCTGCCTCTGCCTCCCAAGTGCTGGGATTACAGGCGTGCGCCACCATGCCTGGCTATGGGCCAGAATTTAGTTACACAATTTAGTTATAGCCACAGTTGTAAAAAGTGTCCTCCGGGCATGGCATGCTGCCGCCATCTTGGAATCAGAACAGCTGTTTGTTTATAAGATTGGGCCCACTATGGATAATAACATCCCCTGATGGGAAAGGGGCTGCGGAGTCCGTGTACCATGCCCCGCCCCTATTCAAGGACATATAAGTAGTTAATGCCTGGAGGAGGGCAGAAACTCCTGGACGGTATAGCTGCCATAAGCTGCCCACGTTCCCATCAGCAGCCCTTCCTTCATTCTTCTATATGCAACCCTCATTGGCCCAAGCTAAACTTGGGTGGAATTATTCATTTAGTCACTGATGCCTTATTTAGGATGAACAGGTGTTTTGTTCACATGTCTGTAGGAAACACACTTGTTACCTGAACAGTTGAACAGAATCAAAGATGAGATGAGGAAGAGTAAAGATGAGTTTGGGAAGAGTAAGTTGTACAGTTGTTGCTGTAGGTAACAATAAGACCTGCCACTGAAACTTGATCATTTGAGGATAAGCTGGTCCACAGACATTTCTGATACGGCCATCCTTCCCCATGGGGTATGGACTGGCTTATTCTAAATATGGTGCCATTGCTTTGTCCCTGCTGTGGGTCATAAGACATGTAACTGAGATGTTACTCCCTGTGAAGGTAGAGCATTTATGGGAGAATCACTGAATGACTCTTTTGCTATATGAAGATGTAATACCTGAGTCCTTGATAAAAGGGGGCCTGGTCAGGCAGTGGTGGCACACGCCTTTAATCCCAGCACTTGGGTAATCCTAGCACTTGGGAGGCAGAGGCAGGTGGATTTCTGAGTTCCAGGCCAGCCTGGTCTACAGAGTGAGTTCCAGGACAGCCAGAACTACAAATAGAAACCCTGTCTGGAAAAAAAAAAAAAAAGATAAAAGGGGGCCTACGACATGAGTGCAGGTGCACAGCACCCTGAAGTGGCTAATGTAGTAGAGAATATGTCACAGTGTCTGAGCCTGGGACCTACGGGATGGGGGTGTAAGCAGATTATGGCATCAGTTATGTGAACTTTGCCATAAGACATGCAGCTGAGGTTCAGCTATTTCTTCAGAAAGAAGGACACTGGCGCCCCCAAATTATCAGGAAAGTGGAGAGCCAGCGGTGGCGCTGCATGCCTTTGACCCCAGCACCAGGCAGGCAGAGGCAGGCAGATCTCTGAGAATATGAAACCACCTTTTGTCTATATACTGAGTTCCAGACCAGCCATAGCTACACAGTACCGAGGACCAGTTCTGTTTTGTTTAATGTCTTTGGAAGAAGAATGATGAGGTAGAATTATCAGTTTGTTGGGGGGGGGTTGATTGTTTTGTTTTTTTGAAACAGGGTTTCTCTGTGTAGTCCCGGCTGTCCTGGGACTCACTCTGTAGACCAGGCTGGTCTCAAACTCAGAGACCACCTGCCTCTCTGCCTACAGAATGCCAAGATCAAAAGTATGTGCCACCACTGCAAGATTTATGTGTGTGTGTGTGCGCTGTTTCTCACATAAAGGAAAGAGTACAAATTAGAATCTCTTCTAGGATCTGAAAACTTAGAACCCATATAAAGTATTGGACAGTAGAGGGGAGGAGGGGGAGGTAGAAGTAACAGAAAAATCCCTGTGAGACCCAAAGGAAAAGAAAACATGAATCAGCATGCACAGACACAGGCCTGGTATAATCAGGAACTACTCTGCATTTTAACTGCCTCAATTGGGGAACTTTTTACACTGTGTGTGTGTGTGTGTGTGTGTGTGTGTGTATAGACCAGATGCTTGCAGCACCCAAAGGAGTCCAGAAAAAGACCTTGAAATCCACTGGAGCCATAGTTACAGATGACTCTGGGCCTTCTGATGGGCATACTAGAATAGAAATGAGACTCTGGTTCTCTCTCTCTCTCTCTCTCTCTCTCTCTCTCTCTCTCTTTCTGTCTGTCTCTCTAAGATACACTTTATTTCTTCATTGTGTGTATGTATGTGCTGAGTGTGGGTAGGCATACATGCATACACACAAGTGCAGGTACACAAAGAAGGTGGAGATGTTGGATCTGCTGGAGCTGGAATTACATAGAAAAGCTATATCTGAGTGAGCCAGGGGATCGAGCCCCGAGTGTCATTCTTCCATAGTCTCTGCATTAAGTCCTGCCTTAGCTTCCATTCATGATAGAGTGTGATCTGTAAGATGAAATAAATCTTTTTTCAAGTTGTTTCTGGTCATGGTGTTTATCACAGCAATAAAAAAGAAAACCAGTGCCGGGCGTGGTGGCGCATGCCTGTAATCCCAGCACTTGGGAGGCAGAGGCAGGTGGATTTCTGAGTTCGAGGCCAGCCTGGTCTACAGAGTGAGTTCCAGGACAGCCAGGATTACACAGAGAAACCCTGTCTCGAAAAACCAAAAAAAAAAAAAAAAAAAAAAAAAAGAAAAAGAAAAAGAAAAAAGAAAACCAGAAACACTAAAAAAGAAAGAGTGGAGGAAGGGAGAAAGAGAGGCTAATTCAGCAGGGAATAGGGTTTCAGTGGTTTTTCTGGGCTTGTGGGTGAAACATGATTTTTGTTTGTTTCTTTGGTTAATTGGTTGGTTGGTTGGTTGGTTGGTTGGTTGGTTGGTTGGTTTTTGAAGACAGGGTTTCTCTGTATAGCCCTGGCTGTCCTAGAACTCACTCTGTAGGCTAGACTGGCCTCAACTCAGAGATTCACCTGATTCCACCTCCCAAGTGCTGGGGCCAAAGGTATCGTGAGCATCAAGCTTTATAGAATGGGAGATGCTCTATGGCTCCGAATCACTTAGACTGGAATGTAAATTGTGTTCAAGAAATACTAAAATAGTCAAGAGATGCTAAGAGAAAGAAAGGGCTGACAGAAGCGTGTCCTGCTTAGTTGTTCTGTTTTGTTTTTTTTTTGTTTTTGTTGTTTGTCCAATTGACACAAGCTAGAATTGTTTCTTCAATTTAAAAAATGCTTCCATCAAATTGGATGGCATTCACTTAAGTAATGATTGCTGTGGGAGGGGTCCTGAGTAGCATAAGAAAGCAGGCTGAGCCAGGCAGTGGTGACCTTTTCTCCCAGCACTTAGGAGGCAGAGGCAGGCAGATCTCCAAGTTTGAAGCCAGCCTGGTCTGCAACACAAGTTCCAGGACAGCCAGGGCTGCACAGTGAAAGCCAGCAGCAAAGCCAGTGAGGGGACACAAGCTTCCTTCAGGGCCTCGGCTTCAGTTCTCGCCTCCAGGTTCCCGCCCAGACTTACTTATTTGGCCTGTATTTGGAATTGTTGGCTGAAATAAACATTTTCATCTCCAAGTTACTTTCGGTCATGGTGTTTTATCACAGCAATAGAAACCTAACTAGGACAAGGAGCCGCCACAAAACAAACGTGGCAAGAGTTGTGCAGAGCCAGAGATGGTAGGGATAAAAAAATTGACAGCCAAATTCAGTGCTTATGAGACTCTAGCAGTCTAGCAGAGTCTCAGTAGCAGTTAATTGGGTGGAGGGGAAAATGACTTCTTGTTCAGTACCATAACTGCCCATACATTGCCCATGTTCTTGTAAATAATCTCAAACTTGTTGGTCCACCAAACTAGGCTTGGCTAGAACCATTTCTCTATTCTGTTATTGATCCTCTAATGACATATTAGGCCAAACACACATTAGTTCATATCTCCCTAGAAAAGTCGCACCACACCTAACTGTAAGAAAAACTGGGACTTAGTCTTTATCCTGGGTAGCTATGTGACCTCTATAAGTCAGGGACAAATTGACTTATACTAGGTGACAACTCAGTAGGCAAGCTATCATTTCTGGAGTCAGGTGACAAATGGGCAAATAGTTTTTCTTTGTTGTCTCCTCCAGGCTTTTGAAAAGCTTCCTCCACAGGGAGGCTTTTGAGGTAAGGGGTTTAGATCTAGATTCTTTATTCAGATTTGACCCGAACAACTACAGTATTTGGAAACCTTGACACATTGAGAGAGAGCTAAAGACACTAATATCAAGAACACAAGAATTTCAAAACCTGTCCCTGGCTCCTACAGGGAGAGGGCCTGCCTCCATGCCTGCACATGTGCAGTGGATGGTCACTTGGACCTGCTCCCGTTTCCTTTAGGATCAAGAGGAATAAGCCGATTTACAGCGCCGAGGCCACTAATCTGAAGGCCCACAACTTCAGCTACGAAACAAGCTGATTGACTACAAGACTGTAGGATTAGACTGTGACCGATGGCAAAAAGGCCATGGCAATCGTGACCAGAGATCTGGTCAGTAAAAACTAGCCGCTTCTTAAACAAGACCCACCATCCACAAGAATGCTCCGGCCACCCTCAGCAGCAGCAGGCACACGACTGGAAAGAACAAGTACCGCCCTGATCTACGTGTGGAGGCCCTCTGCAGGGCCAGTGCTATCCTGGGAAGCCAGAAGCCTGTGGTGGCAAAGAGGAGACAGACCCGCCCTGCCAAGAGCTCCAGAGCCCTACCCTGCAGAAGCAATCAGGAGTCCACTGACTTTAATTTTTTTTCAAGAGTATTAGAAGTTTTCAGTTTGCTGGGCAGTGGTGGCACATGCCTTTATTCCAGCACTTGGGAGGCAGAGGCAGGCAGATTTCTGAGTTCGAGGCCAGCCTGGTCTACATATAGAGTGAGCTCCAGGACAGCCAGGGCTACACAGAGAAACACTGTCTCGAAACACACACACACACACACACACACACACACACACACACAAGTTTTCAATTTCTTAAAATTTGGAAACGTTAGAGACAGCATCTCAGGAATTCCAAACTGGCTTGTGTAGACAAGGCCGGCCTTGAACTCTCCATCCTCCTGCTTCTACCTCCCAAGAGCTCCGTGACTATGCATGGCCTGTTCTCAGAAGGGCTGGGAACTGAGCCCAGACCTTTATACATGCTAGGCAAGCACTCTGCCTACAAAGTTGTAACCCCAGAACCCTGCAGACACTTTGAGAGAAAAAGAAGCAATTGTAGTTTTACACATACATGTAGAATTATCATCTGCAAATGGAAATACTTGAAAAACCGAGGCTAGACTATTTTGTGAGACCATGGGAGAGATGATTTATGAACAGAAGTGTTGTTTCAGGGTGTAGTGCTTCCGTGGTTATGCATGAGACCCTTTCTTCTCTGCCTAGAGCAAGAAAAAGAAGAGGCTTCCTCCACCACCAGAGACCTACCAGTTTCCTTTGCAGATGTTTGTCTGAATGTGAATTAAGTTTCAATTTTATAGTGACCAACTGACTGCGTGTTCTGACAGAGAAGTTGATCAGGATCAGACTGAACAACAGAGATCCAGGTTGAAATCTTCAAGCCTCTAGGATTCTTCTCACACTGGAGGATGGCTTCCTAACAAGGAACCAGATGGGTAGAAGTTGAGACCAGCCTGGGGTGTGCTGATGTCCTTCTGTAAGCTGGCATGGATATGTAACAGCTCACTGTTGGGCTGGTTGTTGATTTTTGTGTTCTAGAAGGTTCTCCTTATGGAGAGACTCCCTTGAAGGTAGGGTAATGGTCCCCCCTGAGTTTCTTCCTGTTATAATGATCAACTGGACACAGGATTTTCAGTGCTGAAGCTGTGACAGCCCCTAACAAACTTAGGATAGTGCGTCATCCTAAGAATAGACCTTATCCCTGTCAATCACACAGAATTTAGAAAAACTAAACAAGGAAAAACCGACTGGAGAATGTCAATTTTGAATCTCACATCTCTTATACATGCAGTTTTGTAAAATCTTGGTAGAATGTAGAAAATAAAACATGCCCAAGCACATGGACACACACAGGGGTAACGCCTTTCAGTTTCTATTCTTTTTCCCAGCATTTGGGAGGCAGGAGGGCGGCAAGTTTGAGGGTGAACTAGGCCAGAGTCTATAAGGGGGACAAAACAGGCCTTGGCTGCTAAGTCTTGCAAAGCAAGTAGAATGCTTCTTGGTGTGTGCTAGGTTCTGAGTTTGATTTCCCAGCACAAAAATAAATAAAATCCAAACCAGGCATGGTGGTTCACATCTTTAATTGCAGTGTTCTGGAGGCAGAGGCAAGTGGATCTCCAAAAGTTCCAGAACAGCCAGGGCGACACAGAGAAACCCTGTCTTAAGGAGAGAAAGAAAGGAAGGAAGGAAAGAAGGAAGGAAGGAAGGAAGGAAGGAAGGAAGGAAGGAAAGAAGGAAGAAAGAACAAATGAAAGAAAGAAAGAGCAAAAACAACAAAAAAGCAGGTGGCCGATTAAACCCTGCCATATATATAGAGGGGGGGGGAATGATCGATCAATCAATCTATAGACAGACAATCAAAATCAAAAACAACAAAAAAAGCAGGTGGCTGATTATGGCCTTTAATCCCAGCACTACAGGTGGATTTCTATGAACTCCAGGCTAGCCTGGGCTGTATAGTGAGTTCTAGGTCAGGTAAAGCTACTTAGACAAAAGTAAAACCAACCAACCAAAAACAGAGCTAGGTACTGTGGCATGTCTGTCATTCTAGTACTTGGGAGGCTAAGGCAGGAAGATTGAATTTAAGGCCACCCTGAACTAAATAGTCAATACCATGCTAGTCATGGCTATATACTTAGATCTTATCTCAAACTAAACAGAAAAAAATGTACAAAGAACAAAATGTAACAAAGTCATCATTGTACAATGCTCAGAACTAGTTTCCAATCACCGATCCCTGTCCCACACCCAAGACCTCCCTGAACTCATTACACTTCCTCTCCTGCCAGGCCGCCCACTTCACAGCAGAAGGGAAGGATGCGAAACGGCCTTGGGAATAGACATAAGCAGCAGATAATAATCCATAATTGTTTCTAATCTTTAGGATGAGTCACCCTCGGTTTACTTCCACATTCCTCTGTCATCTGATGTTCACTTCTTTACTTTGAACGTCACCAGATTAACACTGCCAAAGGCAGGTAGAAAATGATCCAAGAGGCCAGCTCAGAGGTGTCACATGATGAGTGACTAAGAAAATGGGAACAAGACAATCCTCAGGAAAATCTTTTTAGTCCTAGCAGACACCAATGTGTGAACCTAATTCACACATGTATTATCCCTATCAGGTTATTTTTACAACAGTGAGATTTTAGAACGAGACTTGCTAGGGGATTATTTATTTCCCGGGAAGTTCTGTCTATCGCTCTGCGTATAATATTCCAAGGTCTAACTCTTAAGGTTATTTCAAGTCATGCTTTGCACTTCAGCTTTTTAAAGAGAGGGCTCCCACAGTGGCCCATTCTGGCCTGGTACTCACTATGTGATGCATATGCAGATTGGCTTTGAAATCACAATATAATTGCCTCAACTTCCCAAGAGCTGGGAATTATAGTCACGAGCCACTATGCCTGGCTCTAAGACCTCTTTTCTCCCCAAATATGTTCTCTCTACAAAGAATTTCAAAACATACTATATAAGTATTCTCACATCATAGCCAAAGGAAACATAACCAAGACAGGTCTGGTGGCATAGGTCTGAAATCCCAGCTATTCAGGAGGCCGAGGCAGGAGGATCACAAGTTTAAGGTCTGTCTAGGCTAGTAAGTTCAAGGCCAGCTTGGGCAACAAAATAATAAAATGGGAAAAAAAAAAAGTGAGCTAAGGATTTGGGAAAGAACTTCTGGCCTGCACTTGGGGGACTGCTCTGAAGAGGACATTGGAGAGCGGGAAGCCACCACCCTTAGTATGCCAGCTCTACCGGGACTGTGATTTGGGTCTAGTTACTTGAGAGAATATCTGAATTCCAGTTCTCCTGGTTCACCCAAGTCAGAGTTGGAGGCTAAACAGGGTTAAGAACCGAGCAGACTTCAATAAAGTAATTAAAATATAGACAAAATACCAAGTTTATATATATATATATATATATATATATATATATATATATATATATATTGTTTGTTTGTTTTTCGAGACAGGGTTTCTCTGTGTAGTCCTGGCTGTCCTGGAACTCACTCTGTAGACCAGGCTGGCCTCAAACTCAGAAATCCGCCTGTCTCTGCCTCCCAAGTGCTGGGATTAAAGGCGTGCGCCACCACCGCCCGGTCCAAGTTTATATTTTAAAGAGGCTCTAAAGACCCTGGCAGTTCAATGAGCAAGAAACTCCTACAAGTTTATAAAATTCATATCTAACTAGACTACATTAAAAAAATGTTCACTTATTGTGTGGGAGGGGTGCATGTATAGAGATCAGAGGGTAACTTGTGAGTGATTAAACTATCAGTTTGCCAGCAAGCATCTTTACCTGTTGGGGTATCTTTTTCTTGTTTTTAACTTTTAACTTTTTTTTCCTTTTTGGTTTTTTGAGACAGGGTTTCTCTATATAGCCCTGGCTGTCCTGAAACTCACTCTGTAGACCAGGCTGGCCTTGAACTCAGAAATCTGCATGCCTCTGCCTCCCAAATGCTGGGATTAAAGGCATGTGCCACCACTGCCCGGCCTGTTTTTAACTTATTGATGTATGTGAGTACACTGTCACTATCTTAGACACACCAGAAGAAGGCACTGGATCCGATTACAGATGGTTGTGAGCCACCATGTGGTTGCTGGGATTTGAACTCAGGACCTCTGGAAGAGCAGTCAGTGCTCTTAACCGCTGAGCCATCTCTTCAGCCTTTTTTTTTTTTTTCTCCAAGACAGGGTTTCTCTGTGTAGCCCTGGCTATCCTGGAACTCACTCTGTAGACCAGGCTGGCCTCGAATTCAGAAATCTGCCTGCCTCTGGCTCCCAAGTGCTGGGATTACAGGTGTGCGCCACCACCGCCCAGCTTTATTCTTTCTTTCTATCTGCCTATGTAGACAGCAAAGAAGAAAAACAAAAGACTCAGGGCCTCAGGCAGGATGGCTTAGACCAGTATTTGGGAGGCTGAAGCAGGAGGGCGGCTACAAGTTAGTTACAAGCCAGCCTGGGCTACATAGTGAGCACCAGGCCAGCCTGTGCTTTATAAGAAACTGTCTCACACAAACTAGCAATAAGTGAAAAAATAAATAAACCAAGACAAACACTTCTTATTTCAGATCTCCAGATAATTAACACAACAAAATGCTTTGGCTGTGTGCTGTTCTCTCCTTTATTGTGTGATTTTGCTGTTGCAACCAGTGAATTTCAAAAGAATAGTGCAGTCTGGGGTTCACCCCACATTAGAGAAACACCGTCTTGATTTTGGTCTAGTTGACACATTTGCCCTTGCACCTGTCCTTCTAAAACTTTAAATGTTAATTTATGACAAGTGCCCACATTTAGTGCCACCGTATGACTGAACTTCCTGATGGCTAGCAAGGGGGAAAGTTGTCTGTTTACTCTGGAAAGTCTTCCTCCTTCCATACTAACTAAAATGGGTGAGTATCAGCTCCTGGCGGATCCGGTCAGCCTCTAAGTCCAGAGACTCCATGTGCTCACACTCCCCCGCAGGGGGCTGTTCAATGGGTCCAGTCACCGGAGAGGACCAGACATCCAGCCCGTGTTCCAGGGAAATGTTGTGAAGGACACAACAAGCTAAGATGATGTGGCTGGATTTCTCTGGTGAGTACTGCAGCGCCCCTTTCGATCCATCCAGGCACCGGAACCTACAGCAGAGGGTCCGCAGCGTCTTCTCAATCACACCGTGAGCTGCAGAATGGGCCCTGTTGTAGCGATACTCTGCCGGAGTTTCAGGGATGTGTAGTGGAGTCAAGAGCCAGGTGCGGAGAAAGAAGGAGCTGTCACCTGCAGGAAAGGCCAGGGAGAACGTGACTGGGAATGGATTGTCAACAAAACGTGAAGTTCATACTAGCTGTGGTGCTCAAGACGCTGCGACAGGAGTACTTCCTTTCCCTTAAGTCCCGGGCCACCGAACTGCACAGTGAGCCCTTGTCTCACAGAAAAAAAGCAGGGACATTTGGAAACACAGTGAGGAAGGACATGAAAATAAACATCTTTGGAGCCAAAGCATACCACGGCATAATAACTAGAAGAAAATGTTGTCATAAGAAAGTGTGGGGAGGGAAGAGAGGTGGCTCAGAGGTTAAACGTACATGCTGCTCTTACAGAGGACCTGGGTTCAATTCCTAGGGAAATCAACACTATGTTCTGGCCTCCAAGGACACACATATAGTATACATATATGCAGGCAAACTCTCATACACATAAAATAAAAATAAATACTTTTTTTTTTTTTTTTTTTTTTTTTTTTGGTTATTTCAAGACAGGGTTTCTCTGTGTAGTCCTGGCTGTCCTGGAACTCACTCTGTAGACCAGACTGGCCTCGAACTCAGAAATCCGCCTGCCTCTGCCTCCCAAGTGCTGGGATTAAAGGCGTGCGCCACCACCGCCCGGCCCAGCAAAACACTTTTAAATAGGGAGCATGAACTGGTACTGATTGGCCCTTTCCCATCTCTCTGAAGCATGTCTGATGCCCACAGTTCTTTTTTTTTTTTTTTTTTTTAAGATTTATTTATTTATTATATGAGTACACAGTAGCTGTCTTCAGACACTCCAGAAGAGGGAATCAGATCTCATTATGGATGGTTGTGAGCCACCATGTGGTTGCTGGGATTTGAACTCAGGACCTTTGGAAGAGCAGTCAGTGCTCTTAACCGCTGAGCCATCTCTCCAGCCCTCCACAGTTCTTTATTGCACCTTCCCTTTTCTCCGTGGTGTTGGTGACAGTAGATGATGAATGTCAAGATCGCAAATCAACTCTGGTATAGATGGCACAAAAGAGGGATATCTGCACTTGGGAGGCTGGGACAGGAAGATGACCAGTGAGGCCAGCCTCGTCTACGCAGTGAGAACCCATCAAAACCTTTGACTAAAACCAACGGACAAAAAGCTGAGAGCTAACAAATCCCAATCTGAGAGCATCCGAAGGAAGGAAGCAGATACACCGAAACCCAATTAGTGGCCTAAGAAAAGCAAACACAAATGGGGAGCAAAGTCCTAGTCCAAGAGAACAATGCTTTTATAATGTTTAATTGTCCTGACTCACCACCTCAGACAAACAAAGCAGCTCACACAAAGGTGTGACTTCTTTATCCTAATCAGACACTGAGCCCTGAGAACCAAGGTAAGCACTGTCCTCCTAACCCGCCACCAAGTTCAGTAAATAGTTGACCCTTAAAACAGAGATAGCCACTGTTCCAAAAATAATAAAAGACTTCTTTCATTTTGGAGCTTATGTTTCTAAGACTGGATTAGCTTAAAATAACTGAGATGTCTCACAAAAATTTAAAGTTTATATTTAGCTGGTTTTCTTTTTTGAGATGGAGTCTTATTCTGTAGACCTAAAACTCCCTAGGTAGCTCATGCTGACCTTAAATTCACAGCAATCCTCCTGCTTCAGTCTCCTAAGTGCTGGGATTATAGGCATGAGCTTTCTCCTCCAGCACTGTTGTTCTGCTCTGAAGCCAGGGTCTCATGTAGCTCAGGTTCCGAGCTTCTGATGGGATGCTCTTGTCTCTACCTCTCAAACGCTAGGATTACAAGTACACACCAACTCCCACTCTTCTTTTAACTGCACTCACTCTTCTAAATACTATTTAAAAAAAAGGGGGGGGGGAGGTAGAGCAAGCTATGATGGTGCACCCATGCATCCAGCCAGAGCTGATGGGGAGAGAACATGCTGCTGGACCCTAGATGGCTCAGAGGAAAGGTGCTTAATACAAACACAAAGCTGGAGGATCTGGGTTTGACCCCTGGAACCAATGTGTGGAAGGAGAGAACTAACTCCTGTGAATTGTCCACATAAATATAAAATGTCTTAAAAGGATATTATAAACAATAATGAAAATAATACTTATGACAAACTGAACAGTGACACCTGTGACATACTTAACACAGGGACTGGAATAGGTGATAAGCACGTTTGGGCTCAGAATAAGACCCTTTCTCAGAAACAAAACAAAAACAAAAACTCAGGAGCAGGGCAAGATGGCTCAGTGGGTAAAGCAACTGATAACTTGAATTCAATCCTTGGGACTCACACAAAGGCAGAAACAGAGCATCAATTCCAAAGGTTTCTGATCTCACACAAATGCTGTGGAATATATGCACCAAACACTTACACATCACACACATTTCACACACACACTAAAACAAGCTCCGTCGTCACTATCTGGTTAAAATTCAAGCATCACTGGAAAACAGATACTCATGAGGAGATTAGGATGAGGTGGGGAACGGATTATAAATGCTTATGCGATCACTCAGTCACCCGTAAGAAACTCTGGGAGATCCTACCCAAAGCCGCTTAGCAGCACTAGCCTAAGAGCTGAAGAACTAAGACCTCAAGCTGACAGTTTAGAGAAGTGGTGGGCTTAGAGCCTGGGAGTTTAGGTAATACACCTATAGGGACAGCTAAGGATAACAAGAGGAAGGGGTGGCTTAAAAGGAACTTACAGTGGAGTGTGATGGTGGACACCTGTAATCCCAGCTACCTCAGTATGAGCAGAGAGAATCAGGCTCGTTAAGCCAGTCTGGGAAACAGTGAGATGCCTATTTCAAAAAAAGAAAAGACAAGAAAAGAAAGGGAATTTAAATATTCTGTGCCTCTCAGTTTCTTCTTTTATAAAAAAATGATAATATTATTTGCCTTTTTTTTTAAAAGCAGGGTCTCCTGTTTCCCTTGAGTTTCCTTGTAATACTAGCACTAAAGAGGCTGAAGCTGGAGGATTATGAGTTCAAGGCTATCTTAGGAGTCAGTTTGAGGTCAAACTTGAAGTTAAATCAAAATCTTGTTGAGAAAAAAAAAGTAACAGCAGATGTTGCATGGAAATGGTCTGTATAACTGAGGACAGTCAGATGCTCTAACCCCTCACTGTTGCATGAGTCTGCCCACTTGGCAATGGGGATGTTTCTCTTTAATGGAGCATTTAAAAATTAAAGACAGGGATTTCTTGAACATCTCCTAAAAAGCAAGCACTTCACTTTGATCACCTGCAGTACAAATATAACTAGGGTTTTCCACTAACAGAGAGGTATCCCAACACTTTTAAGGCTTTTTCTTGTTTTTCAGACAATTCTCACTATGAGATTAATGTTTTGAAACTTAAAACCCTGCCTGAGTATCCTTCATACACTTTTTTCTCCTCCTCTTCCTCCTTCCCTTCTTTTCTTTCTTCTCTTTCCTGATACAGGATCCCATGTAACCTAGTGTAATGTACATTGTATCAGCAAACTCTCATGTACTGTTAGAGCTCATTGAGAAACTGGGCTCTAGAATCAAGGATCTTCCAAGGTTCCCAGTCTGGAGATGGGCTGCCCACTCCAAAGTTTGTGAGGAGAAGAGAACAACAAAACAGCCCCACAGTCAGGACATCCTGTTCTTGGAACAGTTGGAAGAAGACCATGTCACAGATATCACGACTATTTAGCCCATGATATAAATGTCCTACAGTGAGAAAGACAAGCTGGCGGAGGTTCAGCACGGGCAGCTAGGCCACAGAGGGAAAGCTCAACCATGGGCTCCAGCTGGCTGCTTCAACTTCCCCAGCTGGTTTCTACTAGATATCTTAAGACCTAATTTGATGTCTGTCTGTCTGTCTCTATCTACCTATCACTTGCTATTTATTTTTTTTACTTTTGTTTGCTATTTACTTAATAAATTTGCTCATTCAAAACTGAAAGCATGGCTATTGTAGATCATTCTCTGGACAAAATAGAATACTCATGTTGGTCATGACCTTAATAAGTAGCAGAAATTGGTCTTTAACACTTCATCTTCCTGCTTAAATGTCCAAGTGCTTTATTACAGGTATGTGCTGCCATGCCTGGCTCTTTTCTTTTGTCGGTTAGAACTCTTCTGTTCCAGTGATCCCTTTGCCTCAGTCTCTGCTGTATCTGACAGTATGGCCAGGAGCTGCAGGCTTAATTCAATCCATTCAACACTTAAAACTTAAAAATAATATGTTGTGCTAGGCAAGCACTCAGGAGGGACAGAGGTAGGTAGATCTTTGTGAGTTTAAGGCTAGCCTGGTCTACAACGTGAATTCCAGAATAACCAGAGCTACTCAGTCTCAACAAAACAAAGAAAACATAATATGTTGTGCATTAGATAGCCCTTTCCTGCTGTTTATCTGAAGAGGTGTGGGGGTTTGAATAGGAATGGCCCCTATAGACTCATGTGCATGAATGCTTGGTCCATGAATGGAGTGTCACTCTTAGGAGAGGCGCCCTTGTTGGAGTAGGTGTGGACTTGCTGGAGGAAGTGTGTCACTGGAGGTGGGCTTTGAGGTCTTAAAAGCTCAAGCCTGGCCAGGGCCAGTCTGTCTGAGTTTCCTTCTGCAAAACAAGATGTAGAACTCTCAGCTCCTTCTCCAGCATGCCTGATGCCATCATATTTCCACCATGGCAATAATGGACTCAACCAGTAAGCTAGTTCTCATTAAATGCTTTCCTCTATAAGAGTTGCTTTGATCATGGTCTCTTCATAGCCCTGCACCGTCACACACACACCCTACACACACACACACACACACACACACACACACGCCCCAACAAGGGGCTAGAGAAAAAGCTCAGCACGGGCTGCTCTTCTAGATCACAGCGAAATGTAACTCCAGTTCCAGGATATCTAATACCTTCTGCAAGTCTCAGCAGGTACCAGGCACACACATGGTACACAGACATACAAAACACCCATACAGATTGAAAAAAGAAAAAAATGAAGTTCAAACAAACAAAGCTTTCAGGCTTAGGAGTTTCATTGTTTCTAACACTGTACTTCACAGCTGAGTAGTCACTTTGGTTTACACTGCTTAATGGTGAACAAATCCTTATGTGGCTCAGATCACTGAGTCAGCCTTTGAATGAGACTCAGTCTATATGAGCAGATTGGAGAAGCAAGCTCTTTTTTTATTCATTTGTTTTTGTTTTTCGAGACAGGGTTTCTCTGTGTAGTCCTGGCTGTCCTGGAACTCACTCTGTAGACCAGGCTGGCCTTGAACTCAGAGATTACCTGCCTCTGCCTCCTGAGTGCTAAGATTAAAGGTGTGTGCAACCACTGCCTGGCTGCACCACTGGTATTACAGTCACCATTTTACAGATAACAATTATTGCCCCTACATACTATAATTAACAGGCTCTGTTCTGCTAAGTATTTTGGCTGATGTATGTGTATATATGCTTTGAGGCTAGAGATCACCCTAGATGGGGTTTCCTTTTAGCTTGGAGTTTACCGGAGAGATCTGCCCATTTCTTCCTCCCTAGGACTAGAATTGTGTGCACCACCATGTCTGGCTTTTTTTTAAAAAACGTGGGTTCAATTTCTGGGACCCCATACTTGAATAGTATCAAATTCAGGTCTCTAGACTGAAATGGTAAGTATTTTACCACTAGGATATCTCCTGAATCTCTACTATGGTTCTCAAACTTTGGGTCGAAACCCCTTGAGGAGGTCAAAGGAACCTTTCACGGGAGTCACCTAAAACCAATGAAAACACAGATATTTACAATTCATAACAGTGGCAAGATTGTAGTTATAATAGGAATGAAAATTATTTTGATTGGGGACATGAGGAACTGCACTGAAGAGACCAAGCATTGGGAAGGCTGAGAAGCACTGGTCTACAGGGTTGTTTCTGTAGCTACTGTTGGCAACGCAAATGCTTGTGATCTTGTTTTTCTGCTTGTTTTTGACTTTGTGTTTGTAAATCACGGTGACTTTGAATCCCCAATCCTCTTGACCCCAAATGCTGGACTTACACTCTCTGCTACCACAGTCTCATTTTACAAGTCCATGAACACAGAACTCCAGGACAAATTCTTAGAAGTAGAAGAGTGAAAGCAAGTAATGGTTTTAAATTACAGAGAATGAGCTCTATTTTATTGTAATTATTATTTTTAGCTTAATAAAAAAGTCGTGGGGTGTGTGTGTGTGTGTGTGTGTGTAAGTATGCCCATGTGGGTTCAAATACCTTTAGGGGCCAGAAGAGAAGATGCATCCCATCCCCTAGTGCTGGAGTTATAAGCAGCTGTAAGCTACCCAATGTGGGTGTTGAGAATTGAATTCAGGTGTTCTGGAAGAGCAAGTAATCTTTAAGCCATCTATTCAGCCCTCTGTTTAGTTTTTGAGATGGGGGTCATGTATCACAGGCTAGCCTTAAGCTTCCTATGTAGCTGAGGACCACCCTGAATTTCTGACACTCCTGCCTTCTGAGTACCAGGAACGTAGTTATACACCAACACAGTTAGGCACAGCAGCCCATGCAGAGCTGAGAACTGAACCCAGGACCGCCTATACTACTAAGCTACATTCCTAGTCCCTTATTTTTGAGACAGGGTCTCCCTCTACGTCCAGGTTGGCCTCGTACTATGTCTGGAACTTAAGAGCCTTTTGCCTCAGGTTACCCAGTCCTGGGAATACAAGCATATGAAATAACCCCCAGCTTAAATATTGTTTCTGTTTAAAAATGTTTTAGATTTATTTTATGTGTATCAGTCTTATGTCTGCATGTATATCTGTGTACCATGTGCACACCTTATGCTGTGGAGGTCAGAAGAAAGCTTTAGGTTCCTTGGAACTGGAGTTATGGGTATTTGTGAGCCTCTATGTGGGTGATGGGAATCAAACCCCTATCCTCTTCAAGAACAAGTGCTCTTAATCACCAAGACTCCTCTCCATCCCTTAAATATTAATTAAAAAAGTCAATGTGTAAAGGTTGAAGGTTCAGTGGTAAAAATCCTTGCCTGGCATTCCCAAGCCTTGGGTTTGATCCCCAGTGCAGGAATAATAATAAAAATAATTATGAGGGTATGGTGGCATACACGTTTAATTCCAGCTCTTGAGAGGCCAAGGCAAATGAATCTCTGAGTCCAAGGCTGGCTATATCTAAAATTCCAGGCTACATAACAAGTTACCTGGCTCAAAAAGTCTCTAAAAAGTAATAACAAAAGAACACAAAAAGGCCCCGAGAGCTCTCACCAGAGGTTTCACAGGATAAACAAGGAACGAAGAATGAGTAAGACTATGGAACCTCAGATTTCACCCACTCTCCTGCTTAACTTTCCATGGATATAAACTGAAGATTTATCCTTGCAAACTTACCAAGAAGCCAGGTCTCTTTGGGCATCCCAGTTTCGAACTGACTGGTTAAAGAGGACCGCTGTAGCACAGCGCAGTCCTGCAGGCTACCTGGCCAGCTTGTCTCCACAGCCATCAGTGCCCCTCTGATGTCGCACACCACCAGGCAGTTTAGAGAATGCAGACCCTTCCGGTTCACGTAAGAGAGGTCTTCAGCATTTGGAGCCTTGATTGCTACGTGGATACAGTCAGCCACTCCTATCACCCCTGGCATCCCTGCCAATCCATAGAATTCGTCCTTTAGAGACTGTATGGCCGCTTCATCCGCTGGAAAGTGAATAAACTGTGAGGCCCGTTCCACAAGGGCTTCAGTGACATTGGCAACACAGCGACTCATAGAGGCTTGACTAATTCCAATGGCATCTCCCATCCGAGTCTGAAAGGAGCCTGAGGTATAAAACCCTAATGCTGCCAGGATCTGGGTCTCTGGGCTAATAGCCCTAGATCGCTGAGTAGGCCGAGAAAGACTTGCCCCCAAGAGTTCCACCAAGTAGCAAATGAATTGTCGGGGAAATCCATACATGGACATCAAGTAGTCATCAGTTACATCATCCAACTTAAACCGGTCCAAGGTCCGGTGACCTCGGCCATACAGCAAGAGATCACAGTCAAGCACTGTTATTGGTATAGCCATTGCTGATGTGGATTTCCTCTTCTACCAGCTTTTCCTGAATTTTTTTCTCAACAGAGAGGTTGGCACCAAAAGTATCAGAATTCAACAGCTAAACAGTTAAATGGCTCTGCCAGTTATAATCTTCTTTCTGTAAATGTTAATGAAAAGAAAAAAATTAGAAACGTAACCAAACCATAGCAAATGACTCAAAACCTACACCACCTTTTCAGCAATTCCCCTTTTAACTCTAGATTTAGCTCCACTGACTCACTACTGTATGACAAACTTGATCTAATTTGCAGACAATGGGAGTTCAATCCCAACGGCCCATCTAATATCTGGCATTTCAACTGAGAACAACAAATGAGAACAAACAATTCACAAGGTAAAAGAGGTCTATGGCAACCATGAAACAGCTGGTAAGTCGTAAACACCTTAAGGATTACTCAGACAGGTTTGTTTTGCAAAGCTCTATGGCTCCACAGATGTGGGAGTGCTCAAACCAGTCCAACTAGGGATGTAGAAGAACAAAGGGAAGGAAGGAAGGAAGGAAGGAAGGAAGGAAGGAAGGAAGGAAGGAAGGAAGGAAGACAGTCCATGACCCTGCCAGGGGACCTACATTGTCTGCTGTAACAGGTTTTCCCTTCATCTCAAGAGACCCAAATCCCGAGGCTTTAGCGTATCAGGGAGGTTAGCCAGGATAAAAGGAAGGAAAGGAGGAAGAAGCTAAGTGAACCAGGTAGGTCTGGGAACACCGAGGCCACTTTTACAACCCGCTTTCAAAACAATATTAAGGGACAATGATGGCCCCAAGGGCACAGGGTTTGACCATGGTGGAAAGAATCGTCTGACTTAAAGTTGTCCTCTGACCTCCAACATCCTTGCCACAGCACGCCCGTCTCCAATACATAAATGTAACTTTAAAAAAAGTTTATTCCTTTAAAAGTCGTGTAAGTAAGGATACCCAAGCCAGAAATGGTGGCTCACTGTACTTGTACTTGAGAAGTGTAGACCAGAGGACCACGTGCGAGGCAAGCGTGGACTACACGAGCGCCAGTCAAAACAAAGCAAAACAAAACAACAAAACTAAGGCTGGTTCAGCCTGTAATGTTAGCATTCTGGAAGCTGGGTAGCATCGCCGCGTGTTCCATGCCAGCTTGAGCTATATTACGTTCAAAGCTAACCTGAGTTACACAGCGAGACCTTGTCTCAAAATTAGGAAGCTAACCAAAGTCTGACTGCTCTGCCCAGAGTGACCGAGCGCTGATCGCCACCTTTCTTTAACTACCGATATACCCGGAGCACACTCCACCCTCCGGGCCGAAGAAGGCCCGCCTCCGGAACCCACGGCCGCACACAGGCCGCCACGGTGCGCAACAGCGGCACCGCCCCTTCCGCGTCAGCGCCGGCCACACGCCGCGTCTTCAGTACCTCCTCCACCGCGGCCTGCGCTTCGCCGCCGTACATTCCACACGAAGCCCAGTCTCCAACTCCCCAAATTCCTTCCCAAACACTTTTTGTTTCTCCTAAAAGGCTTTAAAATTAATCAAGTGATTTATCTGTGGAAAGAAATCACCTTTCCTGAAGACTCTGATGTACAGAAATATTAAATAGGTCGTCTGTGGTGTAGCGAAAGTGCAGCTGAAGTTAGGCAGCTGCATTTCCGCCGTAGCGCTCTACCTCCCCTCCGCCTGCACTGAAGCGGATGAAAACAAACACTAAGGATGGCGGCGCCGGGCAGCGACTGGTTGCTGGCTTAGGGCGGGAGAGATCGCTTGACGTGTGAAGGGGAAGCTCTGAGGAAAACCAGTCGACACCAGTCCGACAGCTTTTTTAGTTCTGGGATCCGGGAGCCTCGTTAGCGTGAGGTATCTCTCAGCGACCTGTGCTGTCACTACCGCCCCGGAGCGCGGAACCCTCAGCCGGGAGGTGCGGTTGGCCGGCCCCAGGCCCCGGCCTCCGGTATGAGAGCCCGGAGCCACTCTCTGTGCCGTAGCTTCACAGGTACTTACTTTTGACGGTAATAACCCCCGGATCTTTCAGCGCCCCCGAGTGGGAGGTCACTGATCTGCGTTCCCTTGGCCACCTCCTTGGGGACGCCCAAGCCAAGCCACTGAGGTTCAGTTCCATAATCCCCTCATGATGTTTTCTTCGGGAAGTTGGGTTGGTGTAGACCCTGTAGGCTCTTGAGACGTCCCAACCTTTACAGACATCCCTCCAAATTTCCTTACTACTCTATTGTTTCTTCGGGTTACGTCAAAAAGATCTACTGTAGAACATTTGTAGGGCCGTAACTCCGGCCCTACAAGTTGGGTACCAAGATGGGTAAGTTTTCAATCAATTAAAAAAATTTAGCCGGGCAGTGATGGCGCACGCCTGTAATTCCAGCACTCTGGGAGGCAGAGGCAGGCGGGATTTCTGAGTTCGAGGCCAGCCTGGTCTACAGAGTGAGTTCCACGACAGCCAGGGCTATACAGAGAAACCCTGTCTCGGGAAAAAAAAATTGAATGCCAAATATGTACTCCGCGTGTAGGTGAGGGTGACTTGGTTAGTGAAAACAGGGACTATCTTCTTACAGACTGTGGGACAAACTTGCACAAACCTGTGAACCATTCTCATTAAATCTGAGTAAGTGTAAGCACCTTCTTGGGCTAGTCACTAACACATCAGTTTTAAATTTCTCATTCACTTTTTTCCTAATCTGCTCAATCCAACCTCAAGGTAACATTGCTTTTTTGCTCCCCTCCCCCCACCTCCTTGATAACCCAGGTTGGCCCAAAAACTCCTGTGCTTCAGTTATCCTCTTCACTCAGCCTCTTGAGTAGCTGAGAATACCAACTCAGGGCTGTCAGAGGGCTCAGCTATGCAGCCTAGGTTTGCCTTGAATTACTGGTCTTCCTTCCCCAGCATCGTAAGTGATTATCTAGCATATGCGGTCATGTCTGGTTTTGAAATCCTCTTAATGAACTATGTATATGTTTATTTATATGTATACAATGAGTATAGATTCACACATATAATGAGTGTATATGAGTATACACAAACACATATGTGTTCTTACTTGAGATTTAACCTATCACTTTGCTCAGTCTCTACAAAACTATATACACAACCAATTACATCTCTGCATTTTGAGACAAGATCTTTTTGTGTATTACCCTTGTTGACCTGGAACTCACTGTGTAGACTAAACTAGCATTGAACTTTTGAGCATTCCTCTTGTCTCTGCCTTCCCAGGGCTGGGCTATAGGCACATAACACCATGCTCAGCCAAACAACACTATGTATATCTAGATATCTATCTTTTTTTTTTCTTTCCGAGACAGAGTTTCTCTGTATAGCCCTGGCTGTCCTGGAACTCACTCTGTGTGGTGGCGCACGCCTGTAATCCCAGCACTCTGGGAGGCAGAGGCAGGCAGATTTCTGAGTTCGAGGCCAGCCTGGTCTACAGAGTGAATTCCAGGACAGCCAGGGCTACACAGAGAAACCCTGTCTCGGAAAAACCAAATCCAAAAAAAAAACCAAAAAAAAAAAAAAAGTTAAAACACTGATTTCTGTGTGCACCCACGTGTGTGGGGGGGCTGGGGGGGTGCACGCACTAAAGTCAAAATTAGGTGTTTTCTATGAACTCCTATCTTATATTTGGAGACAAGGTCTCGGGAAACCTGGAGCTTGTTGCTTTGGCTATACTGGCTGGCCAGCAAGCTTGCCATATTCCACCCGTGTCTACCTCCACTGGTGATGGGCTAGAGATGCTTTCTGTGTTGCCTGGGTTTTTCATGGATGCTGGGAACATGAAGTCAGGCCCTCAGATGTGGGTAGTAAACATTTTATGCATTGAACAATTTTGCAGTCCAAAATTCTGATTTATTATATCACATTTTAACTCCTTCCATTGTTGCCTTTTTCTTTTCTTTTCTTTTTTTTTCTTTTCCAAGACAGGGTTTCTCTGTGTAGCCCTGGCTGTCCTGGAACTCACTCTGTAGACCAGGCTGGCCTCGAACTCAGAAATCCGCCTGCCTCTGCCTCCCAAGTGCTGGGATTAAAGGTGTGTGCCACCAATGCCCGGCCTTTTTTTCTTTTCTTAAAATTAACTGTTGGGAGTGTACTAGATGTCATAGTGAGTATATGGAGTCAGTCCTGTCCTTCCATCTTTGCGTGCCTTGGGAGTGGAATTCTGACCGAAGGTCATTTACTTGAGCCAGGTTGCCTTCCCCTCCATTTCAACTTTATTACAGTAGCACTTTAATTGGTATTAAATAACTTAGATAGTTACCAAATCTCATTTAAGAGTTTTTATGGATGGATATCACTTGCCTGATGAGATGAACAAGTCAATGCAATTAAAACAAACTTTGTTTTTATGGAATTTACTCTTAACTATCATCTTTCTTGGGGGGGAGGGGGAATTAAACTTCCCTGTGGGTAAATTCTTGCTAGCCTGAGGCCTTGTAGTATAAAGCTAGTTTGAAAAAACTAAAGACAGTTCACAATTGGGGGCCACACCTTTAATCTCAGGAGGCATAGGTTCAAGGCCAGCCTGGTCTAAAGACTGAGTTCTAGGACAACACTGGGATACCTGAAGGAATAGTGTCTCAAAAAATCAAAACAAGGGCTGGAGAGATGGCTCAGCAGTTAAGAGCACTGACGGCTCTTCCAGAGGTCCTGAGTTCAAATCCCAGCAAACTCATGATGGCGCACAACCATCTGTAATGGGATCTGATGCCCTCTTCTGGTGTGCCTGAAGACAGCAACAGTGTATCAAGCCAGTTGGGAGGCAGAGGCAGGTGGATTTCTGAGTTCGAGGCCAGCCTGGTCTACAGAGTGAGTTCCAGGACAGCCAGGGCTACACAGAGAAACCCTGTCTCGAAAAACCAAAAAAAAAAAAAAAAAAAAAAAAAAAATCAAGCCAGGCAGTGGTGGCACATGCCTTTAATCCTAGCACTTGGGAGGGAGAGGCAGGTGGATTTCTTGAGTTCAAGGGTAGCCTGGTCTACAAAGTGAGTTCCAGCACAGCCAGGGCTATACAGAGAAACCCTGTTTCAGAAACAACAACAACAACAACAAATCAAAACAAACAGACATTTCACTCAAAATGTGAATTTTAGGCCAGCTCGAGCAATATAGTGAAACAATTCGTCAAACACCAAATTTGATTGGAGAAAAATGTATGCTGGCTGGAGATGATTCAGTGATTAAAAGCACTGACTGCTCTTCCAGGAAACCCAGGTTTGATTCCTTTCGGGGGATCTGATACCCTGTTTATGGCCTCTGAATGAATGTGGTTTGCAGGCAAAATATCCAGAGACATAAAATAGAATACCATAGAAAACTAGACCAATGTGGGTGAGGTCTGAAGGCACTATCACTTGGAGAACTAAGATCTTGATAAGATCTCTAGTTGAAGGTCATCCTCCTGGGTTGTGCTGTACAAGGCCACCCTGAGGAGGGGATAAAGAACAACCCACAAAAAGGCAGCTGATAAAAGGAGTTGAAAAGGAGTCCTTTGTAGAGTAGAGGAAATGTGCATTCACCTAGTTCCTTAAATGAATTTAAAGCCAGGAGGTGGCGTTGCGTGTGGCCCTCTCTGAATTCAAAGCCAGGCTGGACTGCAGAGCAATTTTAGGACAGCCAGGACCACACATGGAAACCCTGTCTTGAAAGACAGAAAAGGAAATGAAAATTTAGAGTTGCATGATCTAGCAGCTTCACTCCTACTTGTATAGCATTGACACCTGTGTTGGTAGGAGCATTGTTAATCAGAGTTAAAACAGAAGCACCTCAAGCAAGTACATCAGGTAAGTGGGTAAGAAAATATTCATATGTGGTGTTACTTTATCTTTCAAAAGATTGTTCTCAAATATGCTGGCCTAGGTAGTATTGTCAGCTTGCCATGGCCTAGAATCATCTAGAAAGGAGTCTGGGATGACTTTACCAGATTGTTCTGTGGGGCATTGTTTTGTTTACTAAATGACATAGGAAGTCAGTGGACTGCCCTATTGGGTATTTCTGGGCTTCCATGGTTCCTGCTGAACTCCTTTGCATGTGAGTTCCCTGGTTGGAGGTAATTACTGGACAGAAGAGCAAGAGATTAAACTTCAGGTTCTAGCTTCAAGTGCCTTCTCTTATGTCCTTCAGTGTTGGACTGAAACTAACTTGAAGTACTACCCTTTTTTGTTTGTTTTGTTTTTTGTTTTGTTTGTTTTTGAGACAGGGTCTTTATATGTTGCTCTTGATTTTTTGTTTTTGTTTTTGTTTTTCAAGACAGGGTTTCTCTGTGTAGTCCTGGCTGTCCTGGAACTCACTCTGTAGACCAGGCTGGCCTCGAACTCAGAAATCTACCTGCCTCTGCCTCCCAAGTGCTGGAATTACAGGCATGTGCCACCATGCCTGGCTATGTTGCTCTTGCTAACCTGAAACTCTGTATGTAGACTACCTAGGGATCTGAAATTGTTTGCCACAAGGCTCATTCCTAATGATTTTTGGTCGTGGTATTTGTCACAGCAACAGAAAGGAAACTAGAGCACATGCTGGCATATGAACAAATCTTTAGGACATGCTAAGTGAAATAAGCTAGTCACAGCAGATAAATACTGTATCATTCTACGTTAAAGTACTTTCTAAGCTGGGCGGTAGTGGCGCCCTTTAATCCCAGCACTTGGGAGGCAGAGGCAGGTGGATTTCTGAGTTCGAGGCCAGCCTGGTCTACAGAGTGAGTTTTAGGAAAGCCAGGGCTACACAGGGAAACCCTGTCTCGAAAAACGGGGAAAAAATTACTTTCTGATTCTTTGATATTTAGAATACCCAAAGTCATGGCTCTTGGTAATTGCCAGGTGCTAGAAGAGTTTTAGAATGGGAAAATACAGCTTAATGGCTTAATGTCTACACAGTTTCAGACTTGTAAGATGAAAACAGTTTGGAATGGATGCTAGTGGTGGTAATATATTGTGGATGTATTTAATATCATTGAACTGTTAAGTAAAAAATGGGCAAGATGGTAAATTTTACTTTTTTTGTTTTTGTTTTGAGACAGGGTTTCTCTGTATAGCCCTGGCTGTCCTGGAACTCACTCTGTAGACCAGGCTGGCCTCTGGCCTCGAACTCAGAAATCTGTCTGCCTCTGCCTCCCAAGTGCTGGGATTACAGGCGTGTGCCACCACCGCCTGGCAAATTTTACTTTTTTATATGGTAATAAGGACAGAACATAACAAAACCAACTATAATGTGTTTGCTAGGCACCCTAGCCAAGGTCATACTTGTATTTTGTTTTGTCTTTGTGTTACTGGGACAAATTTCTAGACTTTGCCACATTCTCACAAGGTGTTTGCTTGTTTGTTGGTTTGATTTTTGAGATAGAATCTCATTGTAACCCGGGCTGCTGTTCTCAAAGGTACTATGTTTAGCCAAGGATGACTTTCAGCTTCTGATCCTTCTATCTCTACCTCCCACATGCTGTGATCACAAACTAGTTCCCCACACCAGATTTATGTTTCTATTAAAATATCTTATTGGGATTACAGATGTGAATAAATGCCATGTCTTTCTGGTCCAAATGATACATGATGGTGGTGGTATAATATGCTGTGCTAGTGCCTCTGTGCAAAGGCCAGAGCAGGACATGGCCTTCTTCCCTTCAGCTAGAAGGGAAGAATAGGCTTGCTTTGCTCCTGTTCTTGGACTCCTGCTGCCCCCACAATTCTGTGATTACACAGTTTACCTGGACACACCTTGATTTTTCAAGAGTTGTGTGGATCCAAACTTAGATCCTCCTGTTTATACAGCAAGTGCTATTAGCCACTGAATTTTCTTTCCTGCCCCAAGAAAACATTCTATGTCATATATACTTTACCAAAAAAAAAGTAGAGAAAGAATACTTACTACTTTTGCAGAGGACCTAGGTTTGATTCCCAGTACCCAAGTGGTAGCTCACAAACACCTGTAACTGCAGTTCCAGGAGATCTAATGTTCTTTTTTGATTTCTGCAGACACCAGGCATACCTGTAGTACATATACATGTGGGCACAACAGTTCTACACATAAATAATTTTTAGAATTGAAAAGCATGGGTTAGAGAGCTGCTCAGCAGTTAAGGGGATGTTTGGCTCTAGCCTGATGTTTGTTTCTAGCCCAGATGTCAGGTGGATGACAACCACCTGTAACTCAACCCAGGCACATCTGACGCCTCTGGCCTCCTTCCAACATGCACATGTGTATAGTATATTACGTTAAGTCTTTAAAAATACATTCAAAACTTAAAATCCTATAGCTAATAACTATGTAATGGTGTTCTGAAAGAAAATTTTCATCTTTGTTCATTTCTTTTTGTTTCACTCTGTTTTTAATATTGTTATTTTATGTGTATGAGTGTTCACATATATATGGGCACTATGTACATGCAGTGTATGTGAAGGCCAGAAGAGAGCACCAGATCCCCTGAAGCTAAAGAGCGTCTGAACCTGTGTAGGTCCTTGGGTCTTTTGCAAGAGCAGAAACTGCTCTAAGCAGCTAAGCTGTCTCTGCCCCCCCCCTCCATTTCATGTCTTGATCTTAAAGTATTTCCACCACTCAATGTGAAGTGGTACAGCTGCATTTAAAAATAGTTTGTAGTCCCATACAAAGTTAAATGTTGAATTACTATATGATCTGTGAATTTCACTTAGAAGCATAGACCTAAGAGAATTAAAGCATTAATATAAAAACCTATACATAATTTAAAAAAATACTTAATTTATTCTTATATACATTTGGTGTTTGGCCTACATGTTTGTTCATATGAAGGAGCCAGATGCATTGGACTTTGAGTTACAGACAGTTGTGATTTTCCATGTCCATGCTGAGAATTAAACCTGGGTTCTCGGGAAGAGCAGCCCCATGCTCCTAACTGCTGAGCCATCTCTCCAGCTTCATTTTTTATTTTTTAGCCATATTATACTACCCAAAAGGTAATTTATGAACAGTCTTCTTGCCTCAGCAAGAGCAGCACAGATCCGCCCCATCACACAAGTGCCCTGCCTCTGGCTACAGTACCTCTGGCTTGTTTGCCTTTTATGAACTTATACTGAGAGAGTATGGATAGTATCAGTTTAGTCCAACAGTTGGAACAACTGTTGGAAGTACAGCCACAGATGCTTGCTTGTTTTGGGGATAGGGCCCTCTATTACATCCTATGTTGTCCTGGAACTCCCTGAGTAGCTAAGGCTGGTCTTAACTCTTGGTTTTATCAGGACAGGGTTTCTCTGTGTAGCCCTGGCTGTCCTGGAACTCACTCTGTAGACCAGGCTGGCCTTGAACTCAAATCCGCCTGCCTCAGCCTCCCAAGTGTGCCACCACCGCCTGGCTGGCCTTAACTCTTAAGTAATCTCCCTGCCTCAGTCTGAAATGCAGGGCCAACCTTCCTGAGAGATTTTTAAACAAATGTGCATCTTGGCCACCTCATTTGCCATAAAGGATATGCTGGGACGGGATCTTTAGAGTACACAAGAGCAGTCCTTTAGACTGCTTCAGAAACATAGCTGATGTGGCTGTGGATTTAGCAAAAAAAGTAGCACAAAGTCCTGCGTTTGATCCACAGCACCCAAAACCCAAAAACACTACAAAAACAAAAATTTTTATTTGAGATTAGTTCACATTGAGTTATACTTCATTTTAGGAAACCTTTTCTGATAAAGCTAGTTAAGCGTTCCATCCTGTTGTAAACTATTCAGTAGCAACATTTTTATCTACTAATTGCAAGTATTTATTTATTTGTTATTTTATAAAGCATTTAGGACCAGGTGTGGTAGCACACCCTTTGATCCCAGCATTCTGGAGGCAAAGATAAGAGGATTTCTGTGAGTTCAAGGCCATCCTGGTCTACAGAGTAAGTTCTAGGACAGCCAGGGCTGCACAAAGAAACCTTGTCGAAGGTGGGGTGGACTGGAAAGACATTTGTGTTATTTAAATATGTATTTTGTTATAATTGTATTGTGCGAGCCGGGTGGTGGTGGCTCACGCCTGTAATCCCAGCACTTGGGAGGCAGAGGCAGGTGGATTTCTGGGTTCGAGGCCAGCCTGGTCTACAGTGTGAGTTCCAGGACAGCCAGGGCTATACAGAGAAACCCTGTCTCAAAAAAAAAAAAAAAACCAAATAATAATAATAATAATTGTATTGTGCTCTAGTGCATGTGTGGAAGTCAGAGAACAACTTTAGAAGTTGTTTCTTTCCTACCATTTATTCATGTGGATCAAACTCAAGTCCCCAGGTTTACTTGAAAGTACCGTTAGCTGTTGAGCCTTCTCACTGGCCTTGAGTCAGGGTTTTCTGTAGCCAGTTGGTGACTGAGAACCCCCCCACCCCCTGTACATTGCAGGGAGGTATACTACCAGTTTGTCTCCGTTAGAAAAAAATAGCCCGGTGTGAGTGCAGATGCCTTTAATCTCAGCACTCAGGAGGCAGAGGCAAGCAGATCCGAGTTCCTGGACAGCCTCCTGAGACCCTGTCTCAAAGTAACAACAACATAAAACAAACCTGGATCTTAGTCATCATGGCTGTACTGTCAGCCTCACTTACATACAGCAAGCGGCTCCTTTCTTTTTTGGTGTGTTGTATTCAGTATTGAATGGGGCATTCCAAGGGTTACTTGTCACAAAGAAAAACTCCATTATGACTGTTAGTGTTTTTCAAGCCAAGTGAGGATAGGACTGAGAAGAGCAGTCCTACAATTTAATATATGGAAACTTTGATGACTGAAGCTTGTGTTAGCCTTCCAGTTTAGTGTTTCGAAAAAGTTAATGGCCAGCCTTAAAAATAGTACAAAAAAAGAACTGTTCTGACCAGAGTGGTATCAGGGCAGGGCGTGTTGGTGTCCAGATTGGATTGTGGGTGTAACTCCTGTGAACTCTCAGTCCTGTTTTTAGTAACTCTCCTTTCTCTATCTCTCTGTCTGACTCTTTAAGGAATTTTTTTTTTTTGAGACAGGGTTTCTCTCTTTAGCCCTGGAACTTACTCTGTAGACCAGGCTAGCCTCAAGAGGATAGAAATCCTCTTAGCTCTGCCTCCTGAATGCTGGGATCAGAGGTGTGTGCTACCCTTGCCTGTTGTCTTCTAGAACTTTTATGTTCCCTTTGTTCCTGTCATTGTCTGTGTTTGTGTTGGTTTATAATCCTCCTCATTGTCCCGTGGGGTTTGTTTTTTTGTTTTTGTTTTTTAAGACAGAGTCTCACTTTGTAGCTCTTGCTGGCCTGGAACTCACTATGTGGTCCATGTTGTACTAGAGCTCACAGAGATCCACCTGCCTTTGACTTGCTGGTACTGGGATTAAAGGGCAAGGAGCCAAGGTCACAATCCAGAGGATCTGATGGCCTCCTGACTTCTGTGGTGCCTGGACACATTTGGTATACAGATACACATGCAGGCAGAATACAAGTATGTTTAAAGATTTATTTATTATATGTGAGTACACCGTAGCTGTCTTCAGACACCCCAGAAGAGGGCGTCAGATCTCATTACGGATGGTTGTGAGCCACCATGTGGTTGCTGGGATTTGAACGCAGGACCTTCGGAAGAGCAGTCAGTGTTCTTAACTGCTGAGCCATCCCTCTAGCCCCTACAAGTATGTTTAAATAAAATAATTAAAATAGTAAAACCTGAGTAGTAACTGTCATTTTAGTCTACAGAAATGAAAGTTCAAACTGTACATTATAAGGAACAAGCCTCTAGAGTGATATTTGGTTTTTGTTCTTACAGCTTACTTGTTTTGAGCCTAGGCTGGAACCAAGATCCTTCTGCCTCAGCTTTCTAGTGCTCTGATTAGAGTTTGTTTGTTTGTTTATTGTAGCAGAAGTTGAATTAAGTGTCAATACTGATATTCAAGAGAAGCCGGGAGTGGTGGGCGCATGCCTGTAATCCCAGCACTTGGGAGGCAGAGGCAGGCAGATTTCTGAGTTCGAGGCCAGCCTGGTCTACAGAGTCAGTCCCATGACAGCCAGGACTATACAGAGAAACCCTGTCTTGGAAAAACCAGAGAGGGGGGGAGGGAGGGAGGGAGGGAGGAGGGGGAGGGGAGGGGAAGGGGAGGGGAGGGGAGGGGAGGGGAGAAGAGAACCAGGCACCATCATGGTTGTATGGCTGTAGACTAGGACAAGTGACAGAATGATAGGAAGGAATCAGATTTACTTAAATTATTTACTTTAATAATTTTGAGAAGACAGTAGGGCTATCTTAGAACTCCATCTTAAGAGGACTCAGAGTTGCACAGTGGATTTGAAGAGGAGCAAGGTTAAGAGAGTACAGGTAACCAGAATGACAAAAGGCTCTGCTCAGCAGGTACCGACTCCTATCAAAGAAGGGGCCCTGTTAGAGGAAGGAGTGTGTAGAGTTCATAGTGGGGTGATGCCAGTTTACCATGTACTAATGGTTTAGTTTCCCCAGGTGCCCTATTTTAGGAAAGGAAACATTCATCATTACTTAGCTTTCTTCTCATAAAGTCCCTTATAACTGATGCTGTCCTCAAAACCTTGTCCAAACTAACAAAGCTAACTCGTGCATGTGTCTCCCATCCTGGACTTGACACAGGATCACTGGTTACCAGTTTCAGTGACTAAGTTCTGTCCTGAAGGTGCCAACAAGACCCTTTACCCGCTGGGCGGTGGTGGCACACGCCTTTAATCCCAGCACTTGGGAGGCAGAGGCAGGCAGATTTCTGAGTTCGAGGCCAGCCTGGTCTACAGAGTGAATTCCAGGACAGCCAGGGCTACACAGAGAAACCCTGGCTCAAAAAAAAAAAAAAAAACAAAAACAAAAAACAAAAAACAAAAACCACCAACAACAAAAAAGACCCTTTACCTTTTCAGAATCAGCCCACCCATTTTCATGCTGATACTGCATGGGGATAACTGGAAGTCGCCCTGCAGAGGTCTCCCAACCTTCCAGGTCCTAAGAACAGGGATGGCAGTGCTTTACTATAGTTAGTCCCCAGTGGTGAGCCTGAGCTTTACAGCCTCAGCTTCCAGAGGCGAGGCTAACTAGTCCAGAAACACAGGCTACATTACTGTGATCACCATGAAGAGAAGCCTCAGCAAATAGTTCCCCACAATAGCATTTAATAACCAACCGTAATGGGAAAGGATGGGGCAGGGGAGTGCAGTTGTGCATTTTCTTATTTTTGTTTATTCTGTGTGTAAGAGTGTGGATGTGTTTGACTAGCACAAGTGGGAGGATCAGAAAACAACCTTGTGTGTCAGTTTTCAACTTCCACCTTGTTTGAGACAGTCTCTCCTTCACATCTGCATTCTTCAGGCTGGTTAGCCCTTGGTTTTCCAGGGATTCTCCTGTCTCTGCCTTCCATCTTGCTGTAGGGCCACTGGGATTAGACACTACCACCCGCAGACGGTAGTTCTTGATTTAAACTCAAGTCCTCACACTTACCCCCTGAGCCATCTCCCCGGCCTTGTAGATCTCCTTTAAATGTTCACACCAAGTTTCCCTTTATATTCTTAGATTTCTCAAAAAGAGCAAAAGAAAAAGTGAAGCTACTATTTATTCATTTATTTATTCATTTATTAATTTTTGGTTTTTTGAGACAGGGTTTGTCTGTATAGCCCTGGCTATCCTGGAACTCACTCTGTAGATCAGGCTGGCCTCGAACTCAGAAATCCACCTGCCTCTGCCTCCCAAGTGCTGGGATTACAGGTGTGTGCCACCACCGCCCGACTTACTACTTATTTGTATCGCAAAGGCAAATTGAGTGTTTAAATGAGCAGGCGTAGGCACCAGCACTCACGGCTGCCTGAAAGGTAGCTTTTTCCCCATGGGAGATCAGCATCTTTCGGGCTTCCATAATTGTAGCTACCCCATTCTTTCGGTGCTGCCAGTTGTACAGAAAGCCACAACACATATTGTGTATACTGGTAGTTCTGTGGCGAGAATATAATAACTCTCCCTCAGTGTAATCCTCAGCACATTTTTATCTCCCATTCCTTTCTGTATTGCTTTGGGACCTTGGGATGGTGAGCCCTGTTAAAGGACATTACAGTCATTCACAGCTCCAGATTGGTTTTATTTTGGATCCTAAAATTGGACAGTAGTTCATGTTAGGAAATAAATGTTCTGATGAGCTGAGCAAAAGACTGTTTATAGACAAAAAGGCCTCAACACACACACACACAGATCTGTAGTTTCGTTTCCAGTTCTGTGTATTTGAAGTCATAGCGATAAATATCATTGCCCAGACCAATGTCATGGAGTTTTTCTGTCTTCTTCTTGTAGCACTTCTTCTAATTTCAGGTCTTTTTTTTTTTTTTCTGAGACAGGGTTTCCCTGTTTAGCCCTGGCTGTCCTGGAACTCTGTAGACAAGGCTGGCCTTGAACTCAGAAATCCACCTGCCTCTGCCTCCCAAGTGCTGGTATTAAAGGCATGTGCCACCACCATCTGGCTCTAATTTCAGATCTTAAACATTAAGTCTTATCCCATTTTGAATTGATTTTTTAAAAAAATATAATGATACATATACTTCTGGTTTAGTTCTATATATGAACATCCAATTTTCCCAACACTGTTCATTGAAAAGACTCATTTTTTTCTGTCCTTTTTGTACCTTTGTCAAAAGTCTTGACAGAAAATGTGTGGGTATTTTTCTGAGCTTTCTATTCTGCCCCTTTGGTCTGCGTCTGAATTTATGACCGTGCCCTGCTGTTTTGTTCACTCTTTGTGTATTTTGAAGTCAGATGGCACAGTAATCTCTGGTTTTATTCTTTTTACTCAAAATTGTTGTGGATCTTTGGGGAGTTTTTCTGATTCTCTACAGTCTTAGGGTTGATTTTTTTTTCCTGTTTCTGTGATGAATGTCATTAGAATTTTAATAGGAATTGGCCTGACCCTGTAGATCACATTTTTAAGATTAATAATTCTATTCTGTGAACACATTATATCTTGTGTCTTTTTTGATTGTTTTGAAGTCTTCAGCTAAGGTCTTTCACTACTTTGATTAAATTAATAAATAGTCTTTGTAACTGAATATTACTTTTTTTTACTTTTTTAGGTTTTTCAAGACAGGGTTTCTCAGTGTAGCCCTAGCTGTTCTGGAACTCACTCTATAGACCAGGCTGTCCTCAAACTCAGAACTTTTTTAAAGTGTAACAGTTTCTTTGTTAGAGAATGGTTTCTTTGTTAGAGTATTTAGGGAATTTATTTATTTTGTTTGTTTTGTTTTGTTTTGTTTTGTTTTGTTTTTTCCGAGACAGGGTTTCTCTGTGTAGCCCTGACTGTCCTGGAACTCACTCTGTAGACCAGGCTGGCCTCGAACTCAGAAATCTGCCTGCCACTGCCTCCCAAGTGCTGGGATTACAGGCGTGCCCCACCACCACCCGGCTTGGTTTTGTTTTTTAAGTCAGTGTCTTTCTACAGAGCCCTAGCTATCTTGAGTTCCCTATGCGGACCGCGCTGATACTGAATCTATAGAGATTTGCCTTTCTTTTGGCTCTGGCTCTGTCCCTGTCCCTGTCTCCGGCTCCAGCTCTGGCTCTGGCTCTCTCCACAGGGGAGAGATTAAAGGCATTTGCCATCCGGTACACTTTTTTTTTTTTTAAAAAAACTATTAAACTTGTTCTGCAAACAAGAATGGTTTAACTTCTTCAGTTTTGTTTTGTTGTTTGAGTACTAGGTATTGAATCTAGGGCCTCACACGGTAGGTAAGTCATCTACTGCTAAGCTGTATGCCTAGCGCCCCCCCCTTACTATTATTTTGAGATAGAAAGATGAATATACAAGCAAGCCTCAAAACAATCCTCCTGCCTCTGTCTCTCAGTGTATGTTTTCATACTCAGCTCTTAACCTCTCTGCCTGTTTGAGTGCATTTCCCTTTTGTCCCCTTTTTTGCACATTTTTGTGCATGTGTGGGAATACGTGTATGTACATATGTATATGTACAGGTGCCTGAGAGGACAGAGTTTGGTATCAGGCATCGTCCTCAGTTGCTCTTCTCCTTATATATCGAGACAGGATCTCTAACTTAAACCCAGAGTCATTGATCTGGCTAGTCCAGCTAGCCGGCTTGTTCTGGGATCTAAGTACTGGGATACAGACGGGCTGCCCCATCCATCCAACACTTATGGGATTCTAGGGGGTTTTAATTTTTTTATTTTATTTTATGTACATTAGTGTTTTGCCTGCATAACATATCTGACACCCTCATACATATCAGTATGAGGGTGTCAGATCCCCTGGAACTTAGAGTTGTGAGCTGCCATGTAGGTCTGGGAATTGAACTGAGATCCTCTGGAAGAACAACCCGTGCTCTTAACCACTGAGCTATCTCTCTAGCCTGGGTGTGGTGTGGTGTGTGTGTGTGTGTGTGTGTTTTAAAGATTTATTTATTTTATACATATGAGTACACCATTGCTTTCTTCAGACACTCCAGAAGAGGGCATCAGACCTCATTACAGATGGTTGTGAGTCACTGTGTGGTTGCTGGGAATTGAACTCAGGACCTCAGGAAGAACAGTCGGTCCCCTAAACCCTGAGCCATCTCTCCAGCCTGGGTGTGTTGTTTTTAATTTATATGAATGAACATCTGTCTGGTGGAGTACCCATGGAAGACAGAAGAGAGCTTCTTATCATTTGGAGCCAGAGATAGGCATCTGTGAACATGTGGATACTAGAATCTAGATTCCTATCCAGCAAGCACTCTTAACCGTTGAGCCATCTCTGCAGCCCTTAGACGATTGCTCTTATAAGCCTTGTAGTCCCCGAGTCACTAGAAAACTGTTAGGCATGAAGTTCCAGAAACAGGTCTCAGGAAGCAAAATGTCTGTCTGCCTTAGAAAACAAAAGAAAATGGGTACTTCATATTTCCAAACATATTTTACTCCATTTCTAGCATGACATTTATGCTTTTCTTTTCCTAAATGTTTTATTCCTTATTATCTGGTCATTTCAAACCAACTCATACCTGTTCACCCTAGGTTGGATGAGAAGGTGGGCACTGATGTGCTTTGGAAATTTGTGATCGTCCTTGAGACAGAAGTGTTCCCATATGAGTTCTTTATTCTGAAGGTAGCTTTTCATATCACTAGCTTCTCAAAGCAGATCTGGAACCTTCAAAAGTGAGAGTTATTGGTGGTCTTTTGAAGTAATATAGATTAGCTCACTTGTGTTAGCCACATTTCTCATTAAAATTAGATAAATTCTATTTAAAGCTTAAAGTTTCAAAATCTGGCTGGGGTGGTGGCTCATTGGGTAAAGTACTTGCACAAGTTTGAGGACTTGAGTTTGAATCCCTAGAACTCACATCAAGCCAGGCGTAGTCAAGTGGTCCAGCCCAGTATTCCTATGGCAAGATGGAAGGTAAAGATAAGTCTCCGAAACCCACAGGCCAGCTAGCCTGGCATGCATAGCAGCAAACAGAGCAAGTCAGGGGTGGGACCTGGAGTTTGGCCCCTCCCTTCCACCATATTCAAAACTTCAGAGTGAGTTAAATTGACCTCATATATTTCATAGGTTCCTAGATATGGCTGTTTGTGTGGGATTAGGTTCCTTAAGTGATAGTATTTTAATTTTTTTTGTTTTTTGTTTTTTTTCGAGACAGGGTTTCTCTGTATAGCCCCTGGCTGTCCTGGAACTCACTCTGTAGACCAGGCTGGCCTCGAACTCAGAAATCCGCCTGCCTCTGCCTCCCAAGTGCTGGGATTAAAGGCGTGCGCCACCACGCCCAGCAGGGTATTTTAATATTTTTTCCTCTGGTATCTTTGAAGGAAATCTCTTCTCCCACTCCCATGGGACTGTTGTATAGCTAGCAGGCTCCCATCTGTGCTCTGACGTCGTGATCTGTTTTTACAGGTTAGTCACATTTGTCATCGCTTCTCTTGTGTTCTATTCCAGGTTCCAGTAGGCAATGGAAACTGATCTCAGTTCCCAGGACAGAAAGGACTTGGACAAGTTTATTAAGTTTTTTGCCCTCAAGGTAATATGTCCATTTTCTTGAGCTGGGGACAGCTAGAAATATTGTCATACTTCTCCCTTAGAGAGCCACCTTTGGAAATGTAGCATAACAGCTTGCGGCTTGCCCATTTTCGGGGGTACTTCTGTCTGTTGTAAACCAAACTGTGAAGTGTGGGGGCGGATTTGGGGATGTAACTAAAAAGTAGCTTCCAATTTCCACGACTACTTGTTCAAAACAAATTTTTTTATAAGGCTCTCTGTAGAAATGTCAAAGTGTTATCTCAGGGCACAGTATAGTCCCTTAGGGTGGGAACAAAGACTGAACCTGAATGGGCAGCCTTTGGGCCTCTTCCTCACTGCTTCAACCAACACCAGAAGGCCAGTGTGTTAGTGACTCCTTGTCTCCTTGTCCTGTAACCAGGCTGGCCTCAAACTCAGAAATCCCCCTGCCTCTGCCTCCCAAGTGCTGGGATTAAAGGCGTGTGCCACCACTGCCGGCTGTAACCAAATTCTTGGAGTAACCTGAGAGAGGAATCTTTTGTTTTGTCTCCTAGTTGAGAGACTGTAGTCCCTCATGAGGCTGGTGGCTGCTTGCTCACACCCTGTAGGGTCAGGAAGCAGAGACAAGAGAAAACTGTGCTCATCTGGCTGACTCTTGTTTTTGATAAGGTTTCAGTTTGTATGCCAGGCAGGCCTCAAACCCATGGCAGTCCCACCTCAGCATTCCCAATGCTAGGATTACACGTGTGACCACTCCTCAGTACTCCTTTTTCCCCTTCACATTCTTATCACTCTTTTTGTTTGTGTGTGGGGATGGGAGGCGTATGGATGCACGTATGTGCGCTCTCACCACAGCACTCGTGGAAGTCAGGAGTCTGTCCCCTCCTTCCACCCTGTGGGTCATGGTGATTAAACTTAATTCCTCAGGTGTGCTGACAACTGTTTTAATGTACTGAGCCATCTTGCCAGACCTTAATTTTCAATCTGCATCATGCATGTGAGTGTCCGTGTGTGTGCTCACTCGTGTGTATAACTTGTGCTCAGATAGAGTGGAAGAGCATGTTGGTCCCTCAGAGGTGGGGCTGCAGGCATTTGTAGCGGGTCTGGCTTTTGTGGGTGCTGGGATCCGGCCCTAGTCCTCAGTACCTCGAGGCCAGTGCTCTTCACTGCTGTCATCTTCCCAGCTACCTTTTCTGCTCTCTCTGTCTCCAGTACTCCAGCCCAGTGAGTGGGATGATCCCACCCACGGTCAGCCTCACAGACACACTAAGATGTGTCCCTCTAATACTACACACACTGCTTGGGTGGTTGGTTTTTGTTTTCCAAGACAGGGTTTCTCTGTGTAGCCCTGGCTGTCCTGAAACTCACTCTCAGAGATCATATGCTCTGCCTCCCAAGTACCAGGATTAAAGGCCTGTGCCACCACACCTGTGGCTAGCCTCTTAGCCCTGCTTAGGCAGAATTTTAAACCCGTAAGAAGCTAAATCATTTTCTTTTCCTCTTTTTCCTTTTGCTCTTTGGTTTTCTTTCCCATTTCCTTTGCTTCTTCCTGGCAGTGCTCAGGGCTGAACTCAAGCCATGTTTCTTATTTTGTGCTTTGGTTTCAGACTGTCCAAGTGATTGTCCAGGCTCGGCTTGGAGAAAAGATTTGCACCCGTTCGTCATCTTCCCCGACGGGTTCAGATTGGGTAAATTCCTATTCTTTGCTGATGGATATGTATACACTATGGTGCTTGTCCAAAGGCGTGAATGTAAGAGGTCCTACTGTCATGTGAGGCATGCTGCTTATAGGGTTGCCAAATCATTTGACCTTTTTTGTAGAGAGTATGTGCATTCTTTATAAAAATTAGTCTCCTCTTCATCTGGACCTTGATTTTCTGCTATAACAGATGGTAAACTTTAGTACTTAGGAGATAAAATAGTAAATAACCTAGTTGCTACTAATTTTTGTAGAGGGCAACATTTTTAGCCTTATGCTGCCCCTTGTCTACTTCTCAGGGTAGCCAGGCCCACTGTGCACTGAGCTGGACTGGAGGGAGGGAAGCTTATTGGGGGAAGAGGGTAGGTGCAGGATCTTGGTCAGCTGAGTGCACAGGCATAGGACCCTCCTGGAACAGCTTCAGAGAGCTGGTTCATTTATTAGTGGCAAGAAGGGAGTAGTTCTGCTCCTGGGAGGTGCCATGGTCTTGGGGGCAAAGTTTGTGTGACCATGTACCATTGGCCTTGGCAGGAGTGTTGAAAGATGCTTCCTCTATATACTCAGGGACTGTCGGGAGGGCGGGGACCTTAAAAGGTTCAACAAAGAGTGAAGCCTTGTAACTGTCAGGGTAATAAGTTCTTACTAAGGTTCATGGTAGGGGTGCCAGCTTTATGGCACCAGGTTGAGAGCAGGAAGCCAGCTAACTCCTGCCATCCTCCGTGGCCTTTGAAGCCACCGTGGCCAATCCTCCTTAACCCTGGGCCATTACAGTCCCACTGCCTGAGACTTGAGAGGCTCCAGGACAAACTTTCCCATAGGGAAGGACGAAGTAGCTTAATGTTTTTAATACTAAAGCAATACCTGCATGCGCTACTCTATGTTCCCATAATACTTCAAGAGAGGGTTTCATACAGAAATTCTTGGTGTTTAGTTCAATTTAGCAATCAAAGACATCCCAGAAGTCACCCATGAAGCAAAGAAGGCCCTGTCGGGGCAGCTGCCTGCTGTGGGGCGATCTATGTGTGTGGAGATCTCACTCAAGACTTCTGAGGTAAGGTCATGGCTGGACTTGGGGGCCTTATTTGGCATGTAAGGTTCTTCATCCTCTGCTTCCATTGTATTTGTAGCTTGATACATGTTCCCTTTCTTTCTGAACGTCTCATCATTTTTGAATCGGGGTTTTTATTTTATTTGTTTTTTTTATGCTGGGTATTAGACTAGTTATTGCCCATGCTTATATATATAATGCAGGAATGTTACAAGGGCTAAGAATTCTGCATTTTGTCTTTTCTTGCTCACTTGTTCAGAATAATATACAGGATAGGTTGACTAATGGAATCCACTAGAAAAAAAAAATGTAAGTTAAGGTAATAATACCCTTTCCTAAAGTGATGTCTGTATAAGTTAGGTCTGGTTCTTCCTCCTACCCGGTGCTCCCAGAAATAAGACTCAGACCCAAAATATATTTACAGATACCTTGGCCATATAGCTAGGCTCTTCTCTAACTAGAATCATAACTAAAATAACCCATTGATTTTAACCTACATTCTGCCATATGGCTCGTCACCTGTGCTCAGGTACCATGCATCTGTCTTGTCACATCTTCCCAGGTGAATCTCCCGGGCTCTTTCCCAGAATTCTTTCTGCTTCCCAGATGTCCCACCTTCTATTCTACCCTTTCCTATAGGACATAAGCTTTTTAATTGACAGATGATGAATCCATATGATACACAAGATATTCTTTCTACAGTTTTCTTTTTTCTTTTTTTCTTTTTTTTTTTTTTTTTTGGTTTTTCAAGACAGGGTTTCTCTGTGTAGTCCTGGCTGTCCTGGAACTCACTCTGTAGACCAGGCTGGCCTCGAACTCAGAAATCCGCCTGCCTCTGCTTCCCATGTGCTGGGATTACAGGCGTGCGCCACCACCACACCCAGCCAGTTTTCTTTTTTTAAAAAAAGATTTAAAGCCAGGCGTGGTGGCGCACTCCTGTAATCCCAGCACTTGGGAGGCAGAGGCAGGCGGATTTCTGAGTTCAAGGCCAGCCTGGTCTACAGAGTGAGTTCCAGGACAGCCAGGGCTACACAGAGAAACCCTGTCTCGAAAAAACAAAACAAAAAAAAACAAACAAAAAAAAAGATTTATTTATTCATTTTATGTATATGAGTACACCGTAGCTGTACAGATGGTTGTAAGCCTTCATATGGTTGCTGGGATTTGAATTTAGGACCTCTGCTCGCTCCCGTCAACCCCGCTCGCTCCCGTCAACCCCACTCTCTCCGATTAACCTTGCTTGCTCAGTCCCTGCTCACTCTGGCTCAAAAATTTATTTATTATTATAAGTAAGTACACGTAGCTGTCCTCAGACACACTAGAAGAGGGTATCATCTCTCATTACAGATGGTTGTGAGCCACCACCTGGTTGCTGGGATTTAGACTCAGGACTTTTGGAAGAGCAGTCAGTGCTCTTAACTGGTAAACCATTTCTCCAGCCCCTACAGTTTCCCTTTTTGTTCATATAAATTTAAGATTGATATGCATTTATCTTTTTTTTTTTTTTTTTTTTTTTGAGACAGGGTTTCTCTGTGTAGTCCTGGCTGTCCTGGAACTCACTCAGAAAACCAGGCTGGCCTCGAACTCAGAAATCCGCCTGCCTCTGCCTCCCAAGTACTGGGATTACAGACGTGCGCCACCACCGCCTGGCTGCATTTATCTTTTAAATTACTAAGAACATTAGTTTTATGCAAAAAATTACATAGTACCTATAAGAAAAAATGTGTCATTTTGGATTTTAGACTATTTGCAATTGGCTTTATTTTATCAGCAGAGAGTCCCTCTCTGACCTCATTGTTTAGACCATGCTGGTCTAGAATTTACAGAGATCTGCCTGTCTCTTGTCTCCTGTGTACTAGTATTAAAGGTGTGTGCTACCACCCACTGCCTGCTCAAATATTTCACCTCAATTCTAAATCATTGTAACTCTTTAATTTCAAAAGCCACACATATGAACTGTAGTGGCATTCTAAAGTTACTTAAAATCTGAATTATATTGATGGATAAGTAGACAAAATAACATAAAGGGTTGTTATCTGCCTAGCTCTAATGCTTTAAGACGTATTATAAATATAAATGTTTTTTGTCTTTTATTTGGGAACTAAATTAGGAATGGTGGGGTAGAAACTCCCAAATAATGTTTTCTATGACAGATGGTACTTAAAAATGACATTGATGAACTGAAGTGAAAGGCTTTCCCATCACTTGGAAAATTTCAGCCTTTCTAAAGGGCGGTTTAGAAAAGGTTCATCAAGTTTTAGGGCTGGAGACGTAGACGAGTAGTAGAGCCTGGGTGCGTGTACGAAGCCCTGTGACAAGGCACTAAACCATATATTCTCGTTAGGTGTGGTGCCCCCAGCCCCAGCCCGGCACAAGGGAAATTGAGGCAGGAGGATCAAGAGGTTTTTAGCCAGTCTATCTTTATGAGACCCTCCTGTTCCAATTTTAATGTATGTACAGCCTAAGTGAGCATCAAACTGTCTCAAAAAGCAGCCTAGGTGGCCGGGTGGTGGTGGCGCATGCCTTTAATCCCAGCACTTGGGAGGCAGAGGCAGGCGGATTTCTGAGTTCGAGGCCAGCCTGGTCTACAGAGTGAGTTCCAGGACAGCCAGGACTATACAGAGAAACCCTGTCTCAAAAAAAACCAAAAAAAAAAAAAAAAAGCAGCCTAGGTTTGGTGGTATGGCTCAGTGGGTGAGGTACTTGCCACCAAGTCCAATGACTGGAGTTTGCTCCCTGAATCTATGTAGCAGAAGAAAAACGACACCAGGTACAATATGGTACTCTGACTTCAGTATATACACTGTGCCCCGCCCCCACACTGAGGAAGAGAGGGTGAACTGAAAACCCTCTCGTGTCTAAGCCATCTGTTTTAACTCTATAAATATGCTTGGAGAGTGAGGATGTATACAAAGATCATGTCTCAGTGCGTGTGTGTGTGTGTGTGTGTGTGTGTGTGTGTGTGTGTGTGTGTGTGTTTTCTTTCAGCCCTGTTTGTTTGTGACAAAAATCTCAGATAATCCAGACTTGTCTTAAGCTTGCTACCCAGCCAATTGTGACCTTGAACTCCTCACTCCCCCTGCTTTCACTTCCCAAGCACTGGGATTGCAGATGTAGATGCCATGCCTTGCCTTAATGCTGTTTATTTTTATTGTAGTGGTTAAAAAAAAAAAGAAGCCGGGCGTGGTGGCGCACGCCTTTAATCCCAGCACTTGGGAGGCAGAGGCAGGCGGATTTCTGAGTTCGAGGCCAGCCTGGTCTACAGAGTGAGTTCCAGGACAGCCAGGACTACACAGAGAAACCCTGTCTCGAAAAACCAAAAAAAAAAAAAAAAAAAAAGAAAAGAAATATTTTGAGAGATATGAACCGTGGCTGGATAAAATGATAGTCATGGTGTATGGTGTAACCATGAACACGGAATGTAGAGATTCTTCTGCCCATGTAACTGAGGAGACTCAGGATGAACACGAAGCCTGGAGTTGGTCCCCAGTGTAACAGAAGATAAAATTCAGTCCCTCAATCTTTGTTTCTCTGTCTCCCTCTTCTCTCTAAATGTAGTTAAAAGGAAAATTCCATGTTTGTTGAAAAATAAGAAAATTTAAAAAATTTAAAAATAAAATACATATAGCATGATCCAATTTTTTAAAAAGTTGCTGTTTTTCAATGTTATCTTTTTTCCTTTTTGTTTATTTGTACTCTTCAATATTTCTTGTGTTTTTTCTTCTTTTTTTCCCTTTTTTTTTAATATTTCTTGTGTTTTTATGATACTTTACAGGAGACAATTCGAGACAGGGTTTCTCTGTATAGCCCTGGCTGTCCTGGAACTCACTCTGTAGACCAGGCTGGCCTCGAACTCAGAAATCCGCCTGCCTCTGCCTCCCAGAGTGTTGGGATTATAGGTGTGCGCCACCACCGCCCGGCTTCAGATGGTTTTTAATAATTGAAATGTATTTCTCCTATTCCGCCTGTAGGGAGATTCCATGGAGTTGGAAATTTGGTGTCTTGAAATGAACGAAAAGTAAGTGTTTCTGTGTCACACTACTTGGTTGTGGTGGCTGAGAGTAAGCAGTGACATCACGTGAAAGCAGGCTTTGTTGTCAGCAGCAGAGGCATTCTGACCATGCAGCAGAGCAACAGGCTTGGCTATGATTTGCCTCATGCTTGGCTTCCAGCCCAGCACAGAGCTGAACTTCAGAGGGGGGTGTGTCCAGGGCAAGCCACTCACAACGGAGGAAGGAGCCGCAGCAGTGCTGCAAAGGATTCCTTGTTGTCCCAGCGTACAACTCGTTCTCAGGTTATCTTCCCCATGAGCTCTGGCCATTCTGTGTTGTCCTGTCCGCAAGGCAGCCACCAGTGATGTCTCCCACACCATGACAGCCTGGAATATGTCACCTCCTTCCCCTATTTTTGTTTTTCAAGGCAGATTAGCTCACCACCTGCCTGAAGCTTGAGTTTTCTTTCTTTCTTTTTAAAAAGACTTATTTATTTCATGTATATATGAGTACACTGTAGCTGTCTTCAGACACACACCAGAAGAGGACATCAGATCCCATTACAGATGGTTGTGAGCCACCATGTGTTTGCTGGGATTTGAACTCAGGACCTCTGGAAGAGCAATCAGTGCTCTTAACCACTGAGCCATCTCCCCAGCTCCAAAGCATGTGTGGAGTGTGGACATTTGTTTTTCTTGAATAGAAAGTTTATAGGTTATTCAAAATTTTTGTACCAAGTAAGTTTTTTTTCCTCCAGATTTTCAGTATACAATTAAAAAGCTTATAAGATAGGACTTGAAAATAAGCAACAGGTCAAGTATAATTTACAGTATTGTTGGGTTGTTTTTTTTTTTTAAAGATTTATTTATTATATGTAAGTACACTGTAGCTGTCTTCAGACACACCAGAAGAGGGCGTCAGATCTCATTACAGATGGTTGTGAGCCACCATATGGTTGCTGGGATTTGAACTCAGGACCTTCGGAAGAGCAGTCAGTGCTCTTAACCACTAAGCCATCTCTCCAGCCCCGGGTTGTTTTTATACTGCTTTTTTTAAAAAGCAGATGAAAACACAGTGGGCTGTGGTGCTTGCCTATGTCTAAGACACTGGTGTACTTCAGCGATGTGTGGGTGGAGCTCTAAGTGCATCTTTAGTTCAGAATGTGTTGTGCAGAGTTGCAGCGTTCCAAAGGATAGACTGACTGGCAGTGTCTTTGTGCTCCTCAGGTGTGACAAAGAAATCAAAGTTTCCTACACTGTATACAACCGATTATCACTGCTGCTGAAGTCTCTTCTTGCTATTACGAGGGTGACACCAGCCTATAGACTCTCCAGGAAGCAAGGGCATGAATATGTAATTTTGTACAGGTAAATATCCAGGATCTTGGTTAACATCTCAGCCTCTTACAGTGCACATTGTCTGGCATTCAAGTGCTCTGTGATTACTTAGAGAATTGGTTCTATAGTTTGGCGACTGTTCCTGTGAACCTCAGCAGTTCGGAGTCACCAGGCCCACTGTCCTTTTGTCTCAGTGCAGTTCCAGCTGCTGTGGGATCAGTGATAAATCCCTGCAGACACACATTCATTTATTCATTTATTTATTCTCTCACTTGCTCGTTCTCCCTTCCTCCCTCCCTCCCTCCCTCCCTCCCTCCCTTCCTTCCTTCCTTTCTGAGACAGTGTCTCTCTCACTATATAGTCTTAGCTGTCCTGGTGCTTGCTATGTAGACCAAGATGGACTTGAACTCAGGGATCCTCTTGCCTTTACTTCCCAGGTGCTGGGAGTGAAGGGAGGTGTGTGCCATTGAGCCCAGGCAATTTTAATTTTCTTTTAAAAAAAAGCTTTGCCAGGCACGCTAACATGCCTAGAATCCCATCACTTAGGAGATGAGAGCAGAAGGGTCAAGAGTTCAAACTCATCCTCAGCTTCTTAACTATATGAGGCTATCCTGGGCTACATGAGAAAGCAAATAAGCAAAGAAGCCTCTTCTCTTCCAGAGCTAAATTCAACTTTGGGTCTGACAAAATGCTAATCCAATTTAAGAGTATCTGTCTATAGCTGTAAGGAACTAGTCAGCAGTTAGTTCCAGTATAGTCTTTGGCGTCACCCAGCATGTTTTTATTGAGTTCCTTTGTAGTGCAAGCAGTTCCTTGAAACTGTGTTGGGGTGGGTGCGGTGGCCTTGCCGCAGGCAGAGGACCTGCCACAGAAGTTTAGGTGTCTATGGAGGAGCCGGCCATTTCTGCCGTCTTGGCCTATTTCCCCTCCCTCTCCCTCCCTCCCCCTCTTCCTTCCTCTCCCTCCCCCTCCCCCTCCCCCTCCTCCTCCCTCTCCCTCTCCCTCTGACCTCCTCTCCCTCCCCCCTCCTCTTCTGTCTCTCCTTCTCTCTGTTTCTCCTTCTCTCCCTCTTCCCCTCTCTTTCTCCCTTTCCCTCCCTCTCTCCGTTCTTTGTTTTTGTTTTTGAGATAGAGTTTCTCTGTGTAGCCTTGGCTTTCCTAGAGTTCACTGAGTAGACCAGGCTGGCCTTGAGCTCTTGGAGATTCATCTGCCTCTGGCTCCTGAGTGCTGGGATTAAAGGTGTTAAGGGTCATTATCACTTCTGGAGCTCTCAGGTGTTTGTGCCCAGAGGGCTTGTTTACGCTCTTTCTGGGTGTTTCAGCCATGGCCTTTGAGGGTGTGAGTGGGGTGTCATTCCTTTTTTTCATTTCCTACAGGATTTATTTTGGGGAAGTTCAACTGAATGGCTTAGGAGAAGGTACGTATGCATTTAGGCCAGAAATATTGTGGTATTAAGAGCTGTACTAACTTCCGAGGTGGGCTCTACTGCTGCTTGGATACGTGACTAACCTTGTGTAACACTCCATAACTTTATACTGTATAATCTAGTAAGGACACATAAGGAGGCAGGTTAGTTCACTGAGCAGCTACCAGGATTGAAATAATTTTTCAGAAGCTTCAGCAGGGATTCAGTGTTTGGGGTTTCTTCTCCCCCCTTCCTTACCTCCTGCCCCTCTCTTCCCGCCTGCATGCTGAGTAAGCCCTGTGCCGTTGACCCAGTGCTTTTTCTTGTGCTTTGTCTGTTGTGTTTTGCCTCTGCCCCTCTGCCTGTCTGCCCCTCTGCCTTGTGCTGGGATTAAAGACGTGTATGCTACCAAATCCCCGTCTTTTGTTTTTTGTTTTTTAAAAAAACATTGGGTCAATAGAGAATATATGAGAATGTGGAAACAGACAAGAATGAAGTTGCTTTCCTCATGCTGAGTAAGCACGTAGCGCCAGTGACTAGACAACAGGCTGGCTAGGAGCTGCGTCAGCCTTCTCTGGACACAAGATGATATTTCCTCTCTTCTAGGCTTCCAGACAGTTCGAGTTGGAACAGTGGGCACCCCCGTGGGCACCCTCACTCTTTCCTGTGCTTATAGAATTAACTTGGCATTCATGTCCACCAGGTGAGGAAGAGGTGGGGCCCATGAGAGCTTTCCCACGGCTGTTAAAGCTCAGCTCCTGCTTCCCCGGAGTCCCGAGGCTAAACTACAGTTCCTGCTGACAAGAGCTGAAAGCCACCCTTTTGGAAGAATGCATTTGAGAGAGGGAGAGAGCATCACTGTAATGGTTTAGATTTTAAGTGTCCCCAGCCAAGCTGTCCAGAAAGTAGAGTCTGTGGCTTGTATTTAGAGACTGTAGCGTTAAGGCTCTGGGTAGACCTGAAGGCTGTGGAATGATGGGTCCTCTGTGGACTTGCAGGTGCCTGGGAAGAGATTCTAACACATACTGCATTGTGCTCATTGCATTACAGGCAATTTGAGAGGACCCCACCTATCATGGGGATTATCATTGATCACTTTGTTGACCGTCCCTATCCCAGCTCCTCTCCTATGCATCCTTGCAATTACAGGTAAGGGCTGAGAAGATGCTCCCCCCAAGCTGCAGCTAAGCAATAGCAGCCACTGGCCATGTGGGTAGAAGTGAAAAGGCTAGTTTCATTCTGGCTGCTGCCTGTTAGGTACACCAAGGCCTGAGCCACAGTATCTAGGAACTTCCTGGGTGTTCAGGATCGTGGCAGTGATGTCACCTTCTCTAAGATATTTGGAGAATACAAGAATGTCAGGAATTTGTGAACTATGGTTTTTAGGATGCCATCTGGCTTTATGACCTCTGCCTAGAGCTCCCAGCCTTTCCCAATGTCTGTTTGCATACTTTCTGAGTTCTTCCTCCCTCCCTCCCTCCCCCACGCAGAGCTGTGGAGGATGCTGCAGTTGCATACCCATCAGTGGAAGACTCTCAGGAAGTGTGTACCACATCTTTTTCCACATCCCCTCCCTCTCAGGTAGGAAGAGGGTTATAGGCTGTGTGTATTTGTGTGGGCCTTAGGACTGCTGTCCAAACTCAGCTACGCCCTTTGCTGATGAGGTCACTCTAACGTATTTGTGTTTTAGTTGCTCCATTTTTGGTTTTGTTGTTGTTGTTGTTTGTTGTTATTGTTTCTCTGTATAGCCCTGGCTGTCCTGGAACTCACTCTGTAAACCAGGCTGGCCTCAAACACATAGATCCACCTGCCTCTGCCTCCTGAATGCTAGGACTAAAGGTGTGTACTACCTGGCTTACTTTCTTTTTGTTTTGTTTTTTTTTTGTTTGTTTGTTTTTTTGAGACAAGGTTTCTCTGTGTAGCCCCAGCTGTCCTGGAACTCACTCTGTAGACCAGGCTGGCCTCGAACTCAGAAATCCGCCTGCCTCTGCCTCCCAAGTGCTGGGATTACAGGCATGTGCCACCACGCCCGGCTCCTGGCTTACTTTATTAATAAGTAAATTATGGTTTCATAATAGTAGAATATGTACCGAAGAGCTAGTAATTACTTAATATAAAATTAAAAACACCAACCAGAAGTACTGCTTTTCTTAAAGCTGACAGTTATCTGCCTGTCCACGTTCTCTATCCAAGCACTTCAACCACCAACTTTTCCACATGAAGGAGTCTTAGGTGGCAAACACAGTGAGTCATGGCCCTGAGTTCTGATGCCACCCTCAGAGGAAGCGCAGCCACAGCCCCATGTGATAGGCAGGGGCTGAGACTGAGATCGCCCACACTCCTCCGGTTCCTTTACCTCTGCCTCATTGCTCCATCCTCTTCTGCTGGGACTGGGTTAGTCTGTGTTTGACTTAGAATTTGCTCTGCATCCTGGGTGGTGCAGCGCACACTGCGTGGACCCGGCTGCCTTTGAATGACTTGTGGCCATTCTCCTTTGCTCTGCCTTCTGAGATTACGAGCACGCACTTCATGACTTCTTTTGTGTGTTTGAAACAAGGTCTCACACCTTGCAGTGCAACCAAGACTGTCTTTGAATGCCTGATCCTCCTGTCTCCACCTCCTAGGTGCCAGGATCAGGCACGTGTCGCCATGCTCAGCTACCAATTTGTTAATTGGGAGGTGGTGGTTGTTTTCCACTAAAAGTAAAGTTTTTCCAGTATGTATGTTTGTTTGTCTGTTTATGGAGACTAGGGCATGCCATTTCTGCCATGTCACACACGTGGCAGTCAGGGTAAAAGCGGACACAGGAGAGCCCCAGATAATTAGCAGGTCTAAAGGAGCTTTGCAATCCTAAATGCTTAGACACCCAAGCTTTTAGTCTCAAGTTCTCCCAACTGCTAGACTATTCTCACGCACACGCACATGCACATACTGTACTCCCAGGATACATACAGAAATGTGCACCCAAGCTTACTAATAATATAGCCAGCAAATTTCAGCGCTTTCCATCGTCTGCAGGCTGAGGGCTTCCTGAGCAAGGCCAGGTCCTCCGTTCGGAGAGATTTATCTCTATGCTCTAGGCCTCTCCTGAGTGAGTTGTTCCCTCCTTCCCTCCCACACCTTTCAGCTGATGACAGACTAATGCTTGGCTCAGGCTTCTGTTTTGCCATGTCATTCCCACTTGAGTCAGTTCATTTTCCAGCTGCCTGTCAAAGAGACAGGCTTATAGGGCGCGCCCTGAGGTAAATGGCCCCTTCCTGGTTGCTGCTTTGGGAAGCCAGCTTGCACTCTTCTCCCTGCCTCTCAGTACTCTGTTCCACCGCTCATTGCTGCCCCCTCTGGAGGTTTTTTCCCACTTCTTTCTCAAGTCCCTTTTCTTTTTTTTCTTGTTTCTCCTGTCTCTCTGTGTCTGTGCACAGTGTGTGTTTACTGTCACAAAGGCACATTTTCAGACCCCTACTCCTGTGGTGACGGACACTCTGAGGGTCCCCATGGCAGGACTGGCCTTTTCCCATCAAGTGAGTTCGTTATGGGAAAATGGGGATATGATCAGATGGCTTCTTTCTACTTAAAAAAATGAGAACAGAGTATAGGGTATAGTTATTTAGTCCCTAAGTGTTCTGTGGGATTATTTTAAGGCTTAGTAATTGATTTTAACAGGACATAGCCACAGCCCAGCAACCAAAAATAGTGGTTTTTATTTACCCCTCCTCCTTCCGTTGATGTGAAATGTACACAGAGTTATTTATATCAGATTTCCAAATAAACAGTCCATGACTGGTAATCTTTCTATTTTCAATATAAATAGGAGCTGTCCATACCCAGGGGTGATAGAGGTGTGATTAGAGAAGATTGTTTTAGTTTCAAATGGATCTCCAGGACCGGGAGAAAATAGCATGACTCGGGAAATGCGCCCCAGGATTGTGCCCAGGGGATCTGCTGGGCTGGAGCTGGGGAGCTGGGGAGCCAGACACTCACTGCAGGCCTTTGGGAAGTTCTAGAGCTGGAACCCTAATCCCAGATCAAACAAGTCTCTCTTTCCTTATTGAAAAAGGCCCACCCTTGCCACTGGGTCTGCTCCTGACTTCTGTGAGTCTAGCATGGGCCGCATGCTAGGATTGCCTTTTCTCCTTGCCTTTCCTCTGCCCCTCTGTTTTTCTCTTGCTCAGCTCTCAAGCTCTCGCCTTTCCTATCAGCCTGCAGTCCTGGGCATTGGATCGGCTGACCTGGCTTATCCAGTAGTGTTTACTGCTGGCTTAAACACTACACACGCTCACCAGGTACCTTTCAAGATGGGGAGGACCATGGGCTTCCCAGGGCTGCCTCTGCTGAGGAGCAACAGAGTAACTGATGACTTCAGTGATTTCCTGAGTGGGTGGATCCTCAGCTTTCAGAAGGGAGCGACTTTGCCAGGGTTTCGCTGTCTCTCTCTGCCTTCTCCCTTTGTAGTCATCACCACGCATGTCTTCCGGTAGCCACATCCCAAGAGAATTAAGGTCCATGATGGCTGCCATGCTGGCGGAGGCCTTGGTGATGGGAAAGCTTCTGAGGGTCACCAGCTGCTGAGCACTGCCACCATTCACGGTGTCTCTCCTTCCCTCCAAAGCTGATGGTTCCTGGGAAGGACGGGGGTGGACCTCCTGCTCCTAACCACCCTGCTCATGGTGTCCAGGCTGATCAGGAGAGACTGGTGATGCACATGCCTTCGGATGGGACCCACTGTGCTGCCACGCCCTCAAGCAGGTGAGTTCCCATCATGGCTCTTCCACAGTTCAGGCCATCCAGGGACCTGGGTACCCTGATACAGACTTTGGCTTGGCATTTTTGTTCCCAGGAGGTAAGCCTTAAAGGTCTTTGAGTGTCTAATATTGCAGCTGGCATGTAAGGAACCTATCTGGGGTTTAGCTGCTAAGAAGAATAGCAGGTCTTTCCTTTTTTTTAAAACCTTGTATGCGCGCGTGCGCATACCCACACACATACAGGCAAGCAAGCGCGCGCATACATGCACATACACACACACACACAGGCAAGCGCGCGCATGCATACGCATACACACACACACACACACACACACACACACACACACACACAGTTTGCACCCTGACTGTAAGGGGCCTGTTCCTCCCTGCTACTCCAAGCACTGTCTCTGGAAAGCTGTGCTGCAAGCTATCCTTCCCTGTCTCCCTTGATGTGGACAGCCTTAGGGCAAACAGAATAGCATGTCCCTCCCCCTGGAGCTTTTCCATTGGTATGGTGGTGGGAGGGTAAATCTTTGGGAAAATTGTGTGTGCCATTCAGGAAAAATAGTTTATTTTATTCCTGTCTTATCAAATCACCCCAACCCCAATCTCAATCAAAGGACAATCTATTAGTCACTTGGGACTCCAGTGTTCTGATCCTGGACTCTGATGGTGATGTCTGGGAGCAGCTGTAGATATGGCCCCAGGGTGCTGAGGGCTCTGACTGTCAGGCCTAGGGACTCAGAAGCCTTCTCCTCGGTGCTGAGATTAGACATGGATTACCAAAACCCAGCTTTAAACTATAGGGCCTTATGGTGTTTTAGGTATTCAGAAACAAGTTGTTTATGTGAATGCTGAGGTGTAGCCATGTGAGAGTTGCTTACCGTGTCTGGCTAATGTGTTTGATTGTTGCTGGTATTTCTGATAAGATTTTATGTAAGCTCATACTTTTACAATGTAAAGTTTCATTCACTTATGTGAACATTTTAGTTGTTCAAGCACGTCATCTTCTTCCAAGCCAAGAGTCAGGATAGTGGCAGCAGCCAGACTTCTTCCCCAGGCTGTGGCTCTGCAGAGACTCCACAGGGACAGAGACGTTCTGTGGTTTGAGAGTGAGCACTCACTTTCCATTTCTTCTTTAGTGAGGACACTGAGACTGTATCTAACAGCAGTGAAGGGCGGGCCTCACCCCATGACATCTTGGAGACTATCTTTGTCCGAAAAGTGGGAGCATTTGTCAACAAGCCCATCAATCAGGTGATGTCTTCTGCTACTGCCTAAGTGCCCGTCCATGTTCTTAGAGTAAGGGCCCCTTCACAATGTCCTATAGAATTGCTGAAATTGGTTTTGCAAAATTCGCAAGTGTGCAAGTTTGAGGAGGATTAATAACTAGTAGACCTGTACTAAGAAACATTGTTCCTCGGTAACTGTGACTAAGCATTCCCAGCCCTAGTCCCATAATCCTCTGCTGTGAACATATTTGATAGGGGCAGGGAGGCAAGGAAGCCAGAGTATGAGGCATGATTTTTGGCTTAGGCTCCAGGCTGGCCTCCTGTACGAAACGTGTATGCTAGGGGAGGAACAGGCAGGAACACTTCTCTTTTGTCTCTTCAGGTGACTCTGACGAGTTTGGACATACCCTTTGCCATGTTTGCTCCCAAGAATTTGGAGCTGGAGGAAGCTGATCCTATGGTGAGCCCACAATGACTACGAGGTTCCAGTAGATGGTACAGTGGTCATTCTTCCTGGGCAGCCAGTCTTCCACAGGACTTAAGCCAGGTTTTGTGGCTTATGGATTTGCAGCCAGCATTTAATCATTCTTCTCCCCCCAACCCCTTATTTTGAGATAGAGGCTTGTTACAAAGATAAAGCTGGCTTGGAACTCTGTGTAGTTCAGGAAAATCCCCAGCTTGAAATCCTCCTGTTTCAGCCTCCTAAGTGGTGGGATTCCAAGCATGCACCTCCGTGCCCTCTTTAGCAACACAGTTCTACCATAACGGTCAGACAGCTCACAGTAATCCATCTTCTTCTCATGGAGTCTTTACTGACTCTGCCTTATTCTGAATTAGGTGAATCCCCCGGACTCCCCAGAGACCACATCTCCCCTCCATGGCAGCCTGCACTCAGATGGCTCCAGCGGGGGCAGCAGTGGCAACACACATGACGACTTTGTTATGATTGACTTTGTAAGTTGTCATCACCACCTTTGATCTTTGCTGGTCTGGAGAATAAACTTAGAAGCATCTATTACCTGTGAATAAAATAATTACCTCAGGATGGGGTGGTATACAGGCTACAAGGGGAAACATTTGGAGGCCTGAGGACTTTTAAGGTCATGTCTTTGCTGGAAATTCAACTTGGATGGGTTTTCTAAAAGCCCTTCTCTTAGGAGGAGTCTAAGGGTCTAAGGAAGGGTCTAGGTCATAAGCCTACCCAGGAGGAGGAATGGCGTCATGGAACTAGATTATAGCCCAGACAAGCAAGGTGCCCACTCTTCCTCCCCCTTAGAGGAGCCTAGAAGACGTGTCTTGGCTAATTCCTGAAAAGGAGTCTTGTACATAGATTAACTCTTTTGTTTTTGTTTTTAAAAATCTTTCATGGTTCAAAGATGAACTAACCCTAGTTTGTGTTGTTTTTTAAAGAAACCAGCTTTTTCTAAAGATGACATTCTTCCAATGGACTTGGGGACCTTTTACCGTGAATTTCAGAATCCCCCTCAGCTGAGCAGCCTCTCCATAGATCTTGGAGCTCAGTCTATGGCAGAAGACTTGGTATGGAAACCCCTTCCCTCCAGGGCTCTCGCCTCCTGACCTCATCTGATAGCCACTCCTGTGCTATCAGGAGTGTCTGGTCAGCTTTCTTGTCTTTCTTGGAGGGCTTCCTTCTGCATTCTGCTCTTATATGCTGGACCATATGTAGTGAGACAGACTTTGGTCACAGTATCTATCTCTGCATAAAGCATTTCCTATTTCCTGCACCTGAAGAGCAGAAGAGTGCCCTGAACAAACTGCAGACTCAGGCACTTACATTATGAGAAGACCAGGTCTCACTGTTGGGTAGGACTGTATGCCCTGCAGAATTCTGAGGCCCCAGGACATGCTCTTGGTTTGATTTAGTAGAAAGCCATGCCCAACAATAATGGTGAGGAGAGAGCACTAAGTATTAGTGGGGTGTTTGTTTGTTTGTTTATATAGTGATTTCTCCGATAGCCAGGGAATTTCATAGCCCTGGCTATCGGAGAACTCACTATATAACCAGGCTGGCCTCAAACCTAGCGATTCTCCTGCCTCTGCTGGAATTCGAAGTGTGCCCCCACACCTGTGGCACTGTCTAAGCACCAAACTAACACACATACTCTTACACACTTCCTGTCTGTCTGTCTGTCTCTCTGTCTGTCTGATTTAACTGGGAACAAGCCAGGGCCTTGCCTATATAGGACAAGTGCTCTACCCCTGACCTGCACACCTCATCCCTACCCCATCCAGCAAAGCAGCTAAAGCTAAGTGCTTCTCCATGAGTCCTACAAAATAGGTGTTCCTTACAGAAAGGGACAGTTGTATTAGTGACTTGCCTATAGCAAGTCAGAAAGGTTTGATCCTGAAGAGGGGCACTCCTGAGCTTAGCCGTCTGATAACTGGCTTGTACTTAGAAGAAACAAGGTCCAAGGGCTCCACTTGTGACCCCTTAGTCAGTGCTAGCTGCGGCTTGCCTTTCCCCTGGGCAGTGGCTCCCAGGCTTCCCTCAGGTGTCCAAGCCACTTTAGTGTCTAAAGCCACCAACTTTTCCCAGGTTCCTTATGTTTAACCCCATTGTGAATGTCACCGTGTGGTTTAAGGCCTGCTGGTGTAGTTTCTGTTGCTTAGCCCTGATCAAGAGGCAGGCAGCCTCTAGGGAGGCCCGGGTCTTCAGGGCAGGCTGGCAGCGTGTGATTGTCTTTTTCTGGGTTCGTTTTCAGCCCCCCCCATACCCCTAGCTAGTCTAAAGATTCAAGTGTCCAGACCTTCCACGGAAATGCATCATCCTTAAAAGTTCAGTGGCTGCCTTGTCCCTATTTTCCCAGGGCCTTTTGACACTCACAAAGTACAGGGGGGAAAATCCCCTTTTCAAACTTCTGGGTTCACTGAACTCTAAAGATGCAGGGGTTTTGGTGGGGAGACACCTGTTAATCCCAGCACTTGGGAGGTGGAAGCAGGTAGATCTCTGAGTTTGAAGCCAGCTTGGTTTAAAGAGTGAGTTCCAAGACAGCCAGGCTATCCAGAAAATCCTGTTTGAAAAACAACAACAGGGGCTGGGGAGATGGCTCAGTGGTTAAGAGCACTGACTGCTCTTCCAAAGGTCCTGAGTTCAAATCCCAGGAACCACATGGTGGCTCACAACCATCTGTAATAGGATCTGATGCCCTCTTCTGGTGTGTCTGAAGACAGCTACAGTGTACTTACATATAATAAATAAGTAATTTAAAAAAAAGAGGGCTGGAGAGATGGCTCAGTGGTTAAGAGCACTGACTGCTCTTCCGAAGGTCCTGAGTTCAAATCCCAGCTACCACATGGTGGCTCACAACCATCCATAAGGAGATCTGAGGCACTCTTCAGGAGTGTCTGAGGACAGCTACAATGTACTCACATATAATAAATAAATAAATAAATGTTTAAAAAAAAAAAGCCGGGCGTGGTGGCGCACGCCTGTAATCCCAGCACTTGGGAGGCAGAGGCAGGTGGATTTCTGAGTTCGAGGCCAGCCTGGTCTACAGAGTGAGTTCCAGGACAGCCAGGACTACACAGAGAAACCCTGTCTTGAAAAAAAAAGCCAAAAAAAAAAAAAAAAAAGAACGAATCTTAAAAAAAAGAAAAACAACAAAACCATCCATCCAGTTTCATTCTAGTGTCTACTGTGCATGCCTCTGTGTGTGCACGCGTGTGTGTGTGCGTGTGCATGTGCGTTATACAAAGGCTGCGTCATCTTTATTTTCCCATTGTCATGATTTTGGCTTTGTTCACCTATCTTATGAGTTGTGGTTCACTTGGATTCATCAGGCTCCTGTGCAGCCCCGTGACACACCCCCTATTCCCCACCCTAGACTTGTCCCTTCTCTCAACCCAGTGTCTGATTAGCTGCCCTGCCTTTTAGTTAGCTTGGCACTGCCCAGTTCTTGCTTTTCCACTGACTGGCTGCCTCTTCAAGGCCGTCTGGAGTAAGCCCCTGTCTTCTGCTTGCTACAGGACTCCTTACCAGAGAAGCTGGCCGTGCATGAGAAGAATGTCCGAGAATTCGATGCCTTTGTCGAAACCCTACAGTAAAAGTGTCCCGAGTGTCTGCAGCACCCCCTTTCTGTGGACCCAACAGAGAACTTCCTCTTCCTCAGCTGCTCCCCAGCCTTCGTGCTGTTTCTGGCCAAGGTGAAAGACAGGGTGATTCTCCTATGGGACCTAGAAGTCCCTGCTCTTGGACTTCCTGGAGACCCATGGCGGCAGTGAGGCCCAGTGCCAGACTTGGGGAGGACTCTGGCTGTGGAGCTGAAGCTGGCTATAACAGAGCCTCAGCAAGGACTGTCCTCAGCTGCTTCACAACGGGTGTCATGGTTCTTCCTGCTACCAGCCTCCTGCCTGGGTCTACCCTGAGGCCGGCCTCTACCTGCCTATCCTTACATCAGCCACCTGACATTCCAGCTGGTGGCTGGGACACTGGGCAGCACAGCAAAAGAAGACCAAGGCAACCAAGCCAGACGGAGGAGGGCCCTGTGTCACCAGGAGTTCCTGGGCCCCCCTGCTCTCCCTCCCTCTTCCATCCCTTCCCTTCCTTGTCTTTATTCACTCCCTTCCGCCCACCTTCCTCTTCACCTCTCACCTCCATCCCCTGCCTTCCTAGGCCTGTGCTTTTGACAATGTGACAGGCCAATCTGCCTAAAATGACAAGTATTCCAAAGCTAGCCACCACCTCGCAAAGGCTGTAACAGCCTGTTTCTAGAATTCGTTATTGAGAGTCACAGAAAGGTCCTTTCCTCCTCATTTTCCCTCAATCACTGCTGCGTGGATACAGAACATGGTAAATATTTATTACTTTCAGAGAAATCAGATATTTTATGTTTGGGGTTAGCAATTGCACTCGGGAAGGAGGAGTGTTTCTTCTGGGATGTAGGCCTCCCATGAAGACTCCTCAGAACCTGTGCTGCTGCTCTAAGGATCTTCCTGTCACATCTAAGGAGAGATCAGGAATCGGTCTGGCAAAGGCAGAGTCGCCTCGTCAAGCTGCGTGTGTGTGAAAGTGCAGGCGTTGATCGGGCTCCCCGGCCGCTGTGCACTCTGCTGGGCACAGTGACTGGTCTCTTCTCGCAGCCCAGGACATCTCGGGCATGGTAGTGTGATGACTCCTCAGAGTTGTATTGCACATGGTGCCCGAGGGAGCGCTGTATAACCTGCTGTCGAGTCCCTGAGCCTGGAGCAGGACTTGGGAGCTCTCCTTCCCTCCCTCCCTCCCTCCCTTCCTCCCTCCCTCCCTCCCTCCCTCTAATTCCAGAGTCTGTACATGGCCCTGGCTTTACAAGCTGGATTGGTTCCCTTTTGAGAAGCCAAAGCTGAGCTTATGGTTGACTTAGACCTTCAGGTATTGCTGCTTGAGTAAGTCAAGTGCCTCTGCCAGCCCGCCCTGTTCCCGCCCTGGGTTCTCACTGGCAGCAGCTGTTACACATCGGAGCAGGTGCTCTCAGCTGCTTGTTAGTAATCTGCATGTAACACTGGAGCCTTTCCCCTGTGCATGCTTTTGCTGTCACAGAGAAATGTGCCCAGCGATGTAGCCAAATGCCATTGCAGCCTTTGGGTCGGGGCATGTTCATGGCCTACTAAACCGGATTTTCCCCCCAGAGCCAGCACTGAAGGGGGTGAGGGCACAGGGTCTTTGCCAGGCTCAGCCAGTGACCTTTGCAGACAGCAGCCTTTATGTCCCAGATTCTTAGGAAAGAGGCCAGGGAAGCTGCGCAGAGCATCCTTCAAGGTAGCCTGTGTTCTTCAGCCCCACACCATGGAAGACATGGGCTCTAGAACAACTGCAGCCAAGCTCAGGTTGGGACCAGGTGGCTGTGAGGCCCCTCCAGTGCTTCGTGGGAAATGAGAGTACACTTGGAAATATAATCAAGAGGTTTCCAATAAAGCGTTTTCTGTACTTCATAGCCTCCTATCCCGAATGTCTTGACAGCTCGTCCACCAGTCCCACTTCTGCATCGCTGAGCCGCCACAGCTGTCATAAGGAGCAAAGGGTGGAGCTGATTTTTCAGGGAGCCCGGAGTCTCAGGGCTGCTTCAGTCTTGATCAAGTGTCTAACAGCCTTGGCTCTCTAGAGCGTTGTCTTCAGTGAAGAACTCCTTCAAGGGTGGGCTGCTGTTAGCAGCTTTCTGTCCCTCACATAGCATGCTCGCCACCCTAGCTGCAGACACAGGCTACCTAGAGGGGAGGACAAGCCGCAGAGGAGGCAACCCTGGATGGCGGCTGGGCAAATGAGGGAAGCGCGGGGAGGTAGGGCTTGTGTAAATTTGTTCTGCTGACAGAGTCCAGCAAGGGCAATGGACTCTCAGAGGAGAGGAGTGCCGAAGACCAGGAGAGCCCAGCAGTAATTAGGTCTGACGTACACACAGGCACCCCAGCTATGGCTACACATCTACCTCCTAGTGCGCACCGCAGAGCCAATGTATAGATAGTTCTGAATGTAAAAGTCAACTACTTGTGTAGGCTCATTCCCCTGCACCAGAGTCAAGTCCAGCCCAAGGTCAACAGTGGGACCATCAGAGAATTCTAAGTCAGCCTAAGAATAGAGCTGCAGAGAATGGCGTCAGCCCAATTTGCTAGTAGAAGCCAGGGTGCATCTGATCCCGACCGTAACACTTGAGCACTTAGCCAAACAACACAGCTGCCCAATCTGGGTCAGAAATGGCAGTAACGTCCTTGGCGAGCCACCTTTGGCTGGAGTCTCCAGCTGCTCCATGACCAGCAATGTGTCTGATTCTTAAAACACCCTTTGCCCGAGAGACCTTGTTGCTAAGGGTTTGTTTACTAGCACCTAAGTAACTGCAGAGGCTCTGCCAGGATCCCAACACCAGTAAACAGCTCTCCCTGGCTCAGGCTCTGCTGTTTTCCTGGGTCACTGCCTCAAACAGTTCCAGTGTCACCCAGTCTACAGCCGAGCATTGCTAACAAATTAAACCACCAAAGCCTGTGTCTCAAGGCACCTGAATCAAGGCCACAGTCATGCAATGGAACTGCTTCCTTGAACCCCTGCTTCCTTGAGCCAGTGTTTACAACCACTCTTATAATACTGCTGGAACCAGTGGCTCTGGTTAGGCGGCCTCTAACCAAAGCAGGAAAAGCAAGCCCACCCTGGACCACCATAACCTCCTGATGGCACCAGACAGGTATCTGGAACATGCCCCTGACAACTGACATCTGGACCTCCCAGCTGCAAAACACAAGTCAAATGTGATGGTTCACACCTATAATCACTACATTCAAAAGAATCACAACAGAGACCATGGCTGCAGAGTGAGACCATGTTTCAAAAAACCAGCCCACATAAGAGCTATCTTGGGTGTGGTGGTACACACCTTTGATCCCAGCACTTGGCGGGTAAGAGTCGGGCAGATCTCTGAATTCCAGGCTCAAACCTTTTTCCAGTTCTGGGGATGAGATCTGCCTTGCACTTCTATGGGTGTCCTGCTAGTCTGAAAGCAACCCTTTTCAACCAAGTAAGGGCATGGTGTCAGAAGCAGGCAGATCTGAGTTCAAGGCCAGCCTGGGCTACAAAATTTCAGGACAGCCAAATGTCCCACCCTCACAAACACACAAAAGAAAAAAAAAAGCAAAATTTACACAGAATAGGGAAGGATTAGCAGATGCTGTTCACATCCTGTGTCTCAGGTGGCAATGGAAAGAGCCTAGCCTCCCGGGCCAAGAGCTGGGGCTGGGGAGGTGAAAGGAAGAGGATGAAAATTGAACCCCAGCCGGCTGCCACACAAGGCTGGACATTAAGACGTTATTCATCAGAAGAACCTTTAAAAAAAAAAGTGTGTGTGTGTGGGGTTTCTCTGTGTAGCCCTGTCTGTCCTGGAAATAGCTCTGTACACCAGCTGGCCTCAAGCTTATAGAGATCCACCTGCCTGTGCCCCCTGGGCACAAGCCACCACCACCCAGTGTAGAGGAACCTTTGTGTGTGTGTGTGTGTGTGTGTGTGTGTGTGTGTGTGAGAGAGAGAGAGAGAGAGAGAGAGAGAGAGAGAGAGAGAGAGAGAAATAGACATAGTCTTAATTGGAACTAATCCTGAGAACCAATCCTGAATATTACCTGTAAGAGAGGCAAGGTTCAAGCCTAGGGTAAGCGTGGTGGCCTAGGCCTTTAATCTCAGCATTCAGGTGGGCAAATCTGTTGAGTTTTAGGCCAGCCTGATCTGCATAGTTTTAGGATGGATAGCTAGGGCAACATAACCAGACCCCTTCTCAAAAACGCCAAGTTAAAACAAAAACAAAAACACTTAAACCCTAACATGATGACAAGACTCATCCCAGTGCCCGCTAGTGTGCTCTAGTCTCTCTCTTTAAAGTTCCCCATCACAATCTGCTGGGAGAGGAGGCCCTGGTCTGGAAGGGCACAGGCAGGCATCTGGAAACACTGCAGGTACAAGACTAGGGCGACTTGGTACCTGACTAGAGGATGGTCAGGGAGCAGGACCCACTCAGGATAAGGAACGGGAACAAACCGTGTCATGTGATCTTCCAGGCAAAACATGGCTCTTAGTATTTTTTTAATTTTGCACTTATGGATGTAAATTATGTACCATTTATGTCTGTGTAGAATGTGTGTGCACTGCCCACAGAGGCCAGAAAATTCCAGGGACCTGGAGTTAAAGAGTTGTGAGCTGCCATGTGAATGCTAGAAACTAAGCCCAGGTCCTCTGGAAGAGCACCAAGCATTCTTAACTCCCAGCCCTTACTATTTAATCAGAGCAGCTGTTACTACAAGCGTGAGGCGTTCAACAAGGGACAACTTCAGGGCTGGGTAGACGGTCAACAAGACAGTTCAATTGTAAAGTGTTAGTGGTGCAGGTCTGACAACCTGAGCTTGTTCCTCTGGACTGACATAAATGGAAGAAGGGACAAACAATTCACACACACACACACACACACACACACACACTTTTGAAGTAGGAGTACACGGAGTATGGGTAGGGTCATTAGACCTTCAACAGAGCCTACACCTACCTGCACTGTGTGTGTGTGTATTCTACCCCAGTTGCATGATTCTGGAAGGCAGTAGACAAGTGTGTAGGAGATGGAGTCTGACTCAAGGAGGGACCCCATCTCTGCAGTTCTCACAGTCCTCTGTGAGACAGCTTCTTGAGGTCACCATCCTCAAGCCATCTTGGGATTTTTTTTTTTTTTTTTTTGACATTCATTGGTGCCTTATCTGGAGTACCGATTTGTTCACATTTCCCCAAGAAAATGAAGCAGACAGCAGATGGACTGAGGAGGGGACTTCCTAAAGCTCTTTCTCAACTACACCACACTTCCCGTCTGGTTCTGAACTTCAGGTTCTTACTTCCTAAACAGCCAGATGGGTATTTTTCATTTATACTTTTATTGAAATACAAAAAGTGCAAACAGTAAAATACATGATTGGTGCCAAGGAAGTTGTGGTGTATGTGAACGATTGAATCCCCAGAAGAGCACCCCCAGCCACAGCCGGGGAAGGAGGAAAACAAGAGGTCCAAAGGGCTCCTTAGTTAATGGAGTGTAGCAACACTTGATAAAAAAAAATGTGGGCAAAAGCAGAGTGACCTAAGCTGGGTCAGGTGTGAGACCAGGGACTGACAACAGCACTTGAGGCACCAGAGACCTGATACAACAGTGGTGCAGGAAAGAGCCAGTGAGGTCACACCCAGCCTCATCTGTAAGATCTCAGTACAGACCCCACAGTAGCCACCAGGACCATCTCTGGAGCTGTCATGCCTGGCCACACCTGTAGGACAGGGTCACTGCAGGTACCTCCCTGCCATTAGGGAGTAGACTTGGGGAAGAGGGTCACAAGGCTTCATTAGGAATGGAATGGAAGCTGTCAATCATCTCTGGAGCTCAGGCTTTCTCAAAGACAAGAGGGCTGGTGGCCACTGTACTCCCTAAGGGCTGCTAGAACCTCCCCAGCAGGGTGATCTATTAGCACAGCCTTGGTCCATCTTAAGGGCTCCTGCGCTCTTGACTCTCCCAGAGTCCCCAGGCAGAAGGTGAGAACCACCATGGGTCCTGAGGCATTAGTACCTCTGGCCAGAGGAGGATCAACGTAACTCCATACCAGAAAGACCTACCATAGCCTTTGGCTGAAGACCTGTGCACATGAGAACGAAGGGAAGGCATGGAGGGCCAGGACTGCAGACACAGATCCCACCAGACACTATGGCTCTCCCGGGGAGTGGACAGGACCATTTCAATTGATGCTCAGATTCTGAGTCTTGTATCCAAGGTACCAGGTGTGGCAGAAATGAGGGAATAGGACACTCTGGGGGCAGTACCACTTGGGGAAGAACAGACTCAGGAGGCAGAGGGGACAGGCCAGCTCTGGTCTTGTCATCCTTATTAGTAGGGAGGCACCCAAGCCAACGCACACTCCCTAGCAATCTGGAACGAGAGGGCCAGCCCCAGCTACCAGCACAGCCGGCAGTGACGTAGCCTTCTACAGTTGCCAGGGAAACAGGCAGGACAAAGGAAAAGGTTTACTGTGGCTGATTCCTAGAAGAGCCAAGCCCAGCAACCAGAGAGGCAGTGAGAGGTATAAGGCAAAGAAAAATGTCTTATGGTAACAGAGGCCTCCAGGGCCGGTAAGGTTGGATGGCAGAGGGATAGGAGGGGCTGCCCAGTTAGTGGGCTCCGACTTCCATCTCCTGGGGCTTCAGGGCCCCTTCCTAGGCAGGAGCCCGGGACTCCAGTAAGGTTAATGCCAGGAGGACAAGTCCAACTCGGCCTGCCAGAGAAGGGGCTGGAGGTGGGGGCTGAGCTCAGACCCCCTGGGCATCTGTGCTGGGGAACAATTCCCCTTGATGGTCCAGGAGGAACTTAGTGAAGGTGTTGATGGGATTAATGGCCTTGAGGGTGATGGCAGCATCCTTAGCCCAGAGCAGGTTAGGGCCAAAGACTACAGCCAAGTTAGTGTTGGTCATCTTGTTCTGGTCGCAGTGGGCAGATATCTGTGGAAGGAAAGGGGCTACAGATAGAATCTATGGCCCCCGCCTCCTCCTCCCGGCACCCACATCCAGAGCATCCAAGCAGTGACAGCATCTCCTCCCCACCCCCCACCAGGTGGGCAGAGGCGGCCGAGGGACATCTCACCTGCACCAGGAAGGCAGTCAGGAAACGCAGCACCTGGTAGTTCTCCTCTGGCAGAGTCTGGAGGGCCTGCTGTGTTACCTCCACTCTCTGGCTTTCGTCAATATCTGAAGAATGGAGGTCTAGGTTACCAGGGCACAGCACTAGCTTTGGAAACCTGGATACGAGCCTAGCGGGAAACCCCAAATGAAATTCCTGGGCGCTTCTTAGGCCCACAAGCCTGTGGGGCAGGGTAAGAGAAAGCTCCAAAGGATTTGCACAGCTGAGGAGGTAAGAGAGAACTCACTGAGGAAGCCCACAACGTGGGGGTAGAGGTCAAAAGTTAGCAAGGGCTCAGGAAGCTCTCGAAGGAATGTCTTGAGGATGACGGCCGGCAGGTGCAGCTCGTTGTACTGGTCGAAGTCCACGGGCAGCCCTGCAGGGGGAGAGGAAGATGGAGAGAGCACTGGACCAGCCAGAGGCCGCAGGCCCCGGGCCTCGCTTTGTCCCGTCCACGGCACGCTGCCTTTTCCCAGGACCCCTAGGACATCTGACATTCTGTGACAGGTTCAACTCAGACCACCTAGAGCATGAGGTCACTGTCACACAGGACAATTACTCCTTTCCTCTAAGTGAGCTTGAACCCAAGGCTACAGCCACCAAACGTGAGGCAGCAAGCCTAGAACATCCAAACAGAAGTAGGACCTAGTGGTGTAGGTGTGTCCTACACCAAAGGACAGAGACTTCTGGCAAGAGGAAAATCTGGAACATGCTTACAGCCCTCACATTCACAACATGCCTCATCTTCTCACACACACAAGGGTCTGGTCCACTCACCCATATTGTATTTCTGCTGCACTTCCCGTACAACCTGGGTGTTGGCAGACCTCCGGAAGATGCCCTCGGTGGTGAGAGCTGGAAAACAAGGGGCTGGTGAGTCTCAGCGCTCTGGGGGGATGGATCCCTTCCCTACCCTATCAGTCTTGGAGTTCTAAGAAGGGTCACTGGGAGTGCACTTTTCTATGCCCTGCCCAGTTTCTCAAGGGTAGCTGGGTGACAAGGTGGCTTGGCTTCAATAGGCCTTGGGCTGCATGGCACTCACCGTGAGCCCGCAAGTAGGCGACTGTCTCCCGGAGCACAATGGGAATGGGCTCCTGGCCTGGGTTCTTCTCCTGGAGGCTGTGGGAGCAGAGGAGTGAGCCAGGCCTCTGCCTGCTCGACCGGCCCCCCAGCCCAGGCCTGCCTGGCCCTAGCATACTCACTGCTGCAAGGAGACCCCAAACTGCTGATTTGGCAGGGGGGGCCGTGGCGGCATGGGCTTGGGAGCAGTTGCAGGGCTCTTCTGTGTGGACTTGAGGAAGTCATCATACCTAGGGGAGCAGTGGAACAAGGGTCCGGCCCTAAGGCTCTGTCTTGTAGCCAACTTTATCAAGTCTTTACTGCGTGATTTTACATGGATTATTTCATATGTCCTCAAAATAGTTCCATCTGATGTAACACAGTGAAAAACATTCTAAAGAGATCCAGTCAACACCTTGTCACAGAAATGGGGTTTGATCTGTCTCTGGATCATGACGCTGCCTTTCTCCAGTTTCCCTGGGTTCTCCAGACTCCTGACTCCCACCCAGGTTACTCTGCCTCCCAAACAACAAACCAAGAGCTGAGCCAGTGGACCCAGAGACACCCCCACGCCGCCTCTGGGCCCGCCCAGCCGTCTCACCAGTGGACCCAGAGACACCCCCACAGAGGCCTCTGGGCCCGCCCAGCCGTCTCACCAGTGGACCCAGAGACACCCCCACAGCGGCCTCTGGGCCCGCCCAGCCGTCTCACCAGTGGACCCAGAGACACCCCCACAGCGGCCTCTGGGCCCGCCCAGCTGTCTCACCAGTGGACCCAGAGACACCCCCACAGCGGCCTCTGGGCCCGCCCAGCCGTCTCACTTGAGCACTTGGCGAGGGATCCCCAGCTGCTCCAGCTTCACGTGCTCACTCAGCTCACTCAAGTAATTCACGTAGAAGATCTTCCGTCCAAACTTGAAACTGGAGGTGGAAGGATCTGGGTCGGGCTGGGCCTCAGGGCAGGCCTTGGCCCTCCCTGTAGACAGGTTGCACCCTAAGCTGGCCACCCTGGCATCTGCTTGCTGTGTGAGGGGTGCATGAAAGCCTCCGCGGCCCACCTGGGGCCTGCTCACCTGATGAGGGGCTTAAAGAGGATGAGCAGAGTTTTGATGAACATGGTCGGGTGCACGATGTACAGAGCCTTGATGTTCTTCTTGTACCTGCAGGCCAAGTGGGAATCTTGTGAATGGTGGAGGAAGGGGTCCTGCCTCCGTTGACGTGGAACAAGCCCCTGACTAGGAGAGCCACCCAGAGCCCAGAGTTGGCCACCCTGGCTCAGGACCCATCCCTATGTCCCGACCCACTTGCGGTCAAACTCTCGGTAGGCATCCCGTAGCCAGCTGAGGGAGGGCTTGTTGTCACTGGTCAGGCCATGGTGCAGGTACAGGAGTGTGTAGTCACTCTCCACATACTGGTCCAGTGTGTGTTTCAAGTACCTTTAAGAGAAATGCCCAGAACTGGGGTTGTGGCTCCATGGTAGAGCAATTACCGAGCATGTGTGAGCCTCAGGTTTAATACCTAACATCATAAACACATAAAAAGACCTGCTCAGACCTGTCCTCTGCGCAACAGGTGTGGCCTGTTACCATAGAAATGGGTGCTTGCATCACAGCTTCCTTCTCCACAGACCCTCCCTGCTATCATCGGGCCATGTGACCCACAGCACTTTCCCGGAAGGAGGTAGAGGGCCTGATGGAGAAGTGTGGATGCAGACAGCCCGCGCTTTGGGCAGCAGCAAGCAGGAGCCCTGAGCTGCGAGCTGGGCTGTAGACGCACAGTTAAAAGGGGTCGGCATAGTTTTCTCAGGATCTCCATGAGTCAGTGACAAGAACAGTCTCTGTTATTGGTAAAAGCTTTTAGTGTCTGCCAAGTACCTCCAATACCTCATTCTTCCCTCAGAACAACTGAGGCTAAAGCTAACGACATCGTACTACCGAAGGCAATCAGCAGAGGTGAGTGCTTAGCCAGGGTTTCAGTTTGTGGCAGGACCTAGTAGTGAAGTGACCAACCCCATGGCTGCACTCTAGACCTTGGAAGAGTTCTGCCTTTTTTATGTGATCTGTGGTATAGTTTATAAAATACTGTGTTTGTGAAAGGACATCAGGATGACCAGAAGCCCAACTATTCCCGTCCCTAGGCTCTTAATGGACCACAAAGCTAGACCCCTCAGGTTCCCTATGCTCACAATAGGGTATGTACCCCACAACATAAACACACGCACGCACGCACCAACCCAACCTGCCCCCCAACACACACACACACACACACACACACACACACACACAAACACTCACACACACTCTCACACTGAACAGACTGGAAAGTTTGGACGTAATGAACAACAGGGAGCAGGGGAAAGCCCAGGGTAAGACCTTAGGAGATGGACAACCGGCTCCTTGGCTCTAGGAGGGAAGCCAGGCTATGCTGGACAGACAAAATGCTAAGTGCATCCCAAGGGGGACATGCTGAGAGTGCCCGGGGGCTGGGCTGAGCCCAGATGAACGGCCCGACCTAGAGTCAGAGGCCTGATGACTAGTCTCAGGGTGCAGACTGGACCAGCACAGGTAGGCCTAGGACTAATGCTAGGTGACCACAGATCCTGATCATTGTTAAACCAGGAATACTTGAGCCCTTATCCACACTTCCATACGGAGCACTTTGTAGTATACAAAGGGCTGTCCCATAAAAAGATGGCATTTGAAATTCGGAAAACAGCAAAGATGACACTAAAGTAGACACCCTCATCCATGGATGCATGCCATGACCTTTGGGTACAATAAAGACATGCCTGTCAGAAGCTGGGCCACGCTCGCCATCTCTGATCACATGTTCAGGACTCTTTCCTGAGGAAACTGAGAGGAGCAGAAGCATTCTTGTTCGTTCCAGAGTTTTATTATGGAAAAAACAACAACCGCGCAGCCAGCAAATCGTCCAGTATCAGGAGACTGGCTCAAGAAATCATGGGGCATCTATAAATAGACATCTCACAGGATGCTTCTCCAGGCATCAGAACCGTGGTCATCCCTGAGGCAGACACTGGAAGAGCAAACGAAGCAGGGTGGAGGGCGGGGGAAACAGCTAGGTATGGAGTTTCTGTTTTGTTTTATATTTAGGTTTCTCTGAAACAAGGTCCCACTCTGTAGCTCAGGACATGCCTGGAACTCAGAATCCTGCTTCATACACTTCCCAAGTGCTGGAACTGAAGCCATGCATCACCAAATTCACAAGAAACTGGGTATTGTGGTATGGGCTTCAAGAGGTTGAAGCAGAAAGGCCCCTTAAGCCCTGGTGTTTAAGGTCAGCTTGCAAAACAAAATGGGAGCTGCCTTTAAAAGAAAAAAAGTAGTACATAATTGGTTTACTTTTCTATGTGCACATTAGTACAGAAGATGGAAAAATAACATGTTTTGTGTGGGTTTTTTTTGTGTGGGCAGGGTTTCACAGTATAAGGAGTCTGGCCTGGAACTTCTTATGTAGACCAGGCTGGCCTCGAACTCACAGACATCTACTTGCTTCTGTTTCCCAAGTGCTGGGATTAAAGGTGTGAACCCACTATGCCCAGCTTTTGTGGGGGTTTTGTTATTGTTCCTGTTTGTTTTTTGAGACATGGTCTCTTTGTGCACCCTTGACTGTTCTAGAACTCACTCTATAGACTACGCTGGCCCTGAACTCACAGAGATCCACCTGCCTCTGCCTCCCAAGTGTTAGGATTAGATTAAAAGCATGCACAACCACCATCCCGCTAAATAACATGTTTTTAAGGATGTCTTTGAGAATGTTGTAGACATAGAAGATGAAAAAATTATATAAGACATAAAACTGAATACAGCGGTTTTCTTTCCAGGTGACAGGTCTGTGAGACTTCATAAATTTATACTTGCTGTTTTTCCTGAATAACTACTTATATATTTTTAACTTCCCCAAATTATAATACTCTAAAACTATATATGATGGATTTCATTATTACCCACAATAACTCTATGAGGAAAACATCATGTATATAGAACTCAGAGAACTGCCTCTAAGCACACAGCTAGTTAAAAATACAGAGCTCAAGTTCAACTGCTCTTTTGAGTCCAAGTTTCAAGAATTTTTCCATTTCAACCTCCTAGATCTGGGTGGGGAGTGGAGAAAGCCAAGTCTGATGTAATAGGACTGAAAACAGGGCAGACAGAGACAGCGGAAGCACATCTGCTCTCAGCAGGGACGGTGACCAGGCAGGGTGTGTGTGTGTGGGGGGGGTAAGCAGTAAGATGGTGTACATGTCTGTGTCTGTGTCTGTGTGTGTGTGTGTGTGTGTGTGTATGGTATTGTATGGTATATGTCTGTATGGTGTGTGTATGCTGTATGTCTGTGTAGTGTGTGTGTCTCTCAGTGGTGTGTGTGTGTGTGTGTGTGTGTGTGTGTGTGTGTGGTGTGTAGGATGTATGTCTGTCTGTGAATGGAAGGAGGACAGGCAGCAGCAAATTGCGCACGGATTCTTGAGACTAAAGGAAAACCCCAGACAGGCACAGCTTCCTCAGCAACCACACTGAAAACTGGTGCTTTCCAACTGCCTGTGACCCCCTCATTGGACTTTATACCTGGCCCAGACTGCTGCTTGGTAAGCCAGGCAGGAGGGGGTTTGAAACTCCTCCTCCTCCTCAGGCTGAACTCTCTGGAGAATATTCCTGTCTGGACATGTGGTGAGTCCAACAAGACTCTGCCAGCTCCATCTAAGGAGCCAAGGGAAGAGACGTCACAAGTGGGGAGGGAGAGAGGGAGGGAGGGAAGGAGAGGGAGAGAGAGAAAGAGGGAGGGAGGAAGGGAGAGAAAGAGAGAGGGAGGGAGGGAGGGGGAGGGAGGGAGGGAGGGAGAGGGAGGGAGGGAGAGGGAGAGAAAGAGAGGGAGAGAGGGAGGGAGGGGGAGAGAGGGAGGGAGGGAGAGGGAGAGAGAGAGGGAGGGAGGGAGAGAGGGAAAGAGGGAAGGAGGGGGAGGGAGGGAGGGAGGGAGGGGGAGAGAGGGGGAGAAAGAAGGAGGGAGGGAGGGAGGGAGCGACAGACAGACAGAAAGCACCTAAGGCCTTATAGACACAGCACAAGGCATGAGCTTCCGCCTCCCCAGAGGCAGCTGAGCCTTTCTTCTGTGGTCCTCCAGCCTGTCCCTGAGATCACTACAGTCCACACGTGTACAGCAGCCAGGACGTCAAGGAGCTGCTGCAGGCGGTGTGCACACTTGACATTCTAGAGAGCACTTCAAACTGTTCAGGGAAAAGTACACAACGGCCACTCTGAGCGCTCTGAGGGCGGTTTCTGCTCCGCTGCTTTAGATGACACTACATGCCTGATGGGTCCCTGCTGTGGACCCAGTGCTGGCTCAGTAGTGAAAGGCCAGATGTGAGCCTGCCCCTGCCACAGCTGCACTTAAACAGTGGTTTGAAGGAGAATGGCCCCTACAGGTTCATGTATTTGAATCCTTAGTCACCAGAGAGTAAAGGTGTTTGAGGATGATTAAAAGGATCAGAGGTGTGGCCTTGCTGGAGGAAGTATCTTTTTTTTTTTAAGCTAGTGTTTTTATTTTATGTGTATGGGTGTTTTGCCTGCTGGAGTGTCTGTACCATATGCATGCAGGACTTGTGGAAGCCAGTGGAACGCATCAGATCCCCTGGAACTGGAGTTACAGACTTGTTAGCAGCCACGTGGTTGCTGGGGATTGAACCAGGGTCCTGTGGAAGCGCAGTCAGTGCTCTTAACCATTGAGCATGTCTGCCTGTGTGTCTGCATGTGTGTCTGTCTGCACCTGTGTGTGTCTGCCTGTGTGTCTGTCTGTGCGTGTGTCTGTCTGCACATGTGTCTGTCTACACCTGTGTGTGTCTGCCTGTGTGTGTGTGTGTGTGTGTATCTGTGTGTGTCTGCCTGTGTGTCTGCACATGTGTGTGTGCACATGTGTCTGTCTGCACCTGTGTGTGTCTGCCTGTGTGTCTGTGTCTGCCTGTGTGTCTGTCTGCACGTGTGTCTGTCTGCCTGTGTGTCTGTCTACATGTGTGTCTGTCTGCGTGTGTGTCTGCATGTGTGTGTGCTGCCTGTGTGTCTGTCTGCATGTGTGTGTGTCTGCACGTGTGTCTGCCTGTGTGTCTGCCTGTCGCCAACAGATCAGGATGAAGCACTCCACTACTTCTCCAGCCTGCCCCAGATGTGGTCATGCTCCTTACCATGATGACAATAGTCTAACCCTCTGAAACTATAAGCAAGCCCCCAATTAAATGCTTTCTTTTCTAAGAGCTGCCTTGGTCATGGTGTCTGTGGACAGCAATAGAACGGTGACTAACACAAGCAGCTTTTGGACTTGTGCTAGGAGAGATTCTAACATATACATATGGTAAGCAGACGCCCCACAGGTACAAAAACTATCGACAGCAAACTTGGCACAAAGTAAGATAATGCTAATTATGATGATAAATAGAAATGATTAAAAGCCATGATTACATCAGAAATATCATAGCTATACATATTTGAACATATTTACTTTTCAAGATTATTTTTTGGTGCATTATCTCACTTCTGTCAGGACAGAGGTCACACAATTCATTATCTTTGAATGATGAGAAAATAATGCTCTGAGACACTTGCCAAGGTCAGTCTCTAGAACTCTGATGCCTTGTCTAGTGCTCGTGGGATTAGAGGCGGCTTTAAGAAGGAGACCTGGTGCCCAGGGTGAAGAAGAGATTCAGGAAATGGCTCCAGGCTACTCAGGCTCCAGAGAGGTCCCACTCCACTTCCCACGGTACTCACCCCAAGAGCTTGCTGTGGTCCAGCTGGTGGCTGGGCGGCATCCGGCAAGCACTGAATACAATGATCTTTCGCCCGTACTTATCATCACCTGAGTGTGAAGAAAGATGGAGAGCCATGGGTGAAAGACGAACCAGAGGGGTGGGTGGGGCTTAGAAAGTACCAACCAGGGGCAGTGCCAGTGAGTGTAGGGGCTTGAGAAACCCATGTCCACTCCTCAAGGGCATGCTGGGTACAGTTTTGCTTTCAGGGGCGTTGAATTGGGACAAGCTCCCAAAAACTTTTAACCTTGCTTTTTTCTCATTAATATTTGTACTGATTTTTGAGAATTTTCTATCATGAAACCTGAACACACACACTCCCCAGTCCCCCCAGGTCTTCCCTGCTGACCCTTCGGCCCTCCCCCAACTCTCTTTCGCAACTGTGAGTCTGCCGTCATCGATACCATGGTAAAAGTAGCTTCCTTGTTCTTCATAGTCATCAGGAACACAGACCACAGACTTACACATGTTAACCTTGCTCTTTAACCCATGGTGACATACACCTGTAAACCCACTTTGGAGGATCAAGAGTTTAAGATACTCTATAGGTCCAAGTCCAGCCTGGGATACTTAAAAGCTAGTCTCAAAAAAAAAAAAAAAAAAAAAAAAAACCCTGAAGCTGAGTGAAGTGGTGTGCTGTGGTGAGGACCTGTAACCCCAGCCCTCGGGAGGCAGACAGAAAAACTCTGACTCTAAGGCCAGCCTTGTCTACATAGCAAGTTCCAAGACTGCAAGGCTATATAGTGAGATCTTGTCTTACTAACTAAATAAAAATAAATAAAATCATGTTGAAGGAGTAATGCCCTTGAAGGCCACATACACTCCTCAATAAACGTGTAAGGATATAACTCAGCTGGTATGATGCCTGTGTAGCTTAACATGCAGGAAGCGCTGGGTTTGATCCCTACTGCCAAAAAACAAAAAAACAACAAACAAAAAAAAAACCAAAAAACAAAAACAAAAAACTAATGCTGATAGCTACATCTGTAATCCCAGAAGACCAGAAATTGTTCAGTTATCCTTAACTACACTTGGGTAAATCTGAGGCTAGCCTGAGGTACAAGAAACTCTGGCTCAGGGGGAAAAAAGGAATATTCATGGCAATAAAAGTTTGACCACACAAAGGAAGATTGACATGTGGTACACGTTACATGAACCTTGGAAATATGCTGAGAGCAGCCTGGCACAAAAGAGAACTATTGCATGATTTTGAGTATAAGACAGTGGTTCTCAACCTGTGGATCGCAACCCCTTTGGGGGATCAAACAACCTATTCACAAGGGTCAAAATCAGACATCCTGGGGCTAGAGAGATGGCTCAGCCGTTAAGAGCACTGGCTGCTCTTCCAGAGATCCTGAGTTCAATTCCCAGCAACCACATGGCGGCTCACAACCACCTATAATGGGATCTAATACCCTCTTCTGGTGTGACTGAAGAGAGACAATGTACTCACATACATAAAACAATTATTATTATTTTTTTTTTTTGGTTTTTCGAGACAGGGTTTCTCTGTGTAGTCCTGGCTGTCCTGGAGCTCACTCTGAAGACCAGGCTGGCCTCGAACTCAGAAATCCGCCTGTCTCTGCCTCCCAAGTGCTGGGATTAAAGGCGTGCGCCACCAACGCCCGGCTTATAAAACAATTATTTAAAAAAAAAAATCAAACATACATTGTGATTTTGTGGGGGGGGGGGTTGGTTTTTTTCGAGACAGGGTTTCTCTCTATAGCCCTGGCTGTCCTGGAACTCACTCTGTAGACCAGGCTGACCTCAAACTCAGAAATCAACCTGCCTCCCAGAGTGCTGGGATTAGAGGCGTGTGCCACCACCACCGGCCACATTATGATTCTTAACTAGCAAAATTACAGTTATGGGCCGGGCGGTGGTGGTGGCGCATGCCTGTAATCCCAGCACTCGGGAGGCAGAGGCAGGCGGATTTCTGAGTTCGAAGCCAGCCTGGTCTACAGAGTGAGTTCCAGGATTGCCAGGGCTACACAGAGAAACCCTGTCTCAAAAAACCAAAAACCAAAAAAAAAAAAAAAAAAAAAAAGTTCTACTACCAGGCTGCCATGACAATGCTACCAAGCCTGACGACCAAAATCTGATCCCCAGGACCCACATGGTGGGAGGAGAGAACTGACTCCTCAGAGTTGACTTTGACCTGCAGGCGTGTGCCATGGCTTACCTGTATATGTGAATGCACATGCAAAAAAAAAAAATTTTACCCAGGCAGTGGTGGTGCACGCCTTTAACCCCAGCACTTGGGAGGCAGAGGCAGGCAGATTTCTGAGTTTGAGGCCAGCCTGGTCTACAGAGTGAGTTCCAGGACAGCCAGGGCTACAGAGAAACCCTGTCTCGGAAAAAAATATTTTTGCTAAGATTTTTTTTTAGGTGTTCTAGTGGTGCACACCTGCAGTCCCATCATGGGAGGCTGAGGCAGGAAGGTGGCAAAGTCAAGACCAACCTGGGGCACAACAGCAAGATTCTGTCTCCAAAACCAGCCCCTCACACCCACCAAAAATATATCCATCAAGGCCGAAGCTATCTGCCAACCAGACATCCTACCGCTGCTTTACCCCTATGCACCAAGCAACGAGGGCCTGGAAAACCTCTAGAAGCTCTTCTCAGCCAGGCCAAGGCTGCAGAGGAACGTGGTCTGGTTGCTACACAGCAGGCCAATCAACACGATAATTATTCTGCCCACAGACTCTTTCTGATTTTATTACTAAGGTGGCCAAGCACGCTTGGCTCTGACTGATCTCTAGACACTTCTAAAAAATCTTATCTTTTCCATCAAAGGTGAAGAACGTGGAGCTCAGGGATGTTTGTGAAGCTGTGGTAAAATGTCACCTAGGTGTCTTTTCAGTGACATTTCTCCCGAGCTTTCAATGTGATGGTCTGGCCCTTGACTGTCACAAGCCAGAAAGCTCTTGAGACACATGCTCTTGCCCTAAAATGAAAGGCTCTTCCAGGGTCAGCTCAGAGCAAGGGTGCTCGGAAAGCTCGCTGGGTGCTCGGAAAGCTCGCTGGGTGCTCTGGAAAGCTTGCTGGGTGCTCCGGGAAGCTTGCTGGGTGCTCCAGGAAGCTCGCTGGGTGCTCCAGGAAGCTCACTGGGTGCTCTGGAAAGCTCGCTGGGTGCTCTGGAAAGCTTGCTGGGTGCTCCAGGAAGCTGGCTGGGTGCTCCGGGAAGCTCGCTGGGTGCTCCAGGAAGCTCACTGGGTGCTCTGGAAAGCTCGCTGGGTGCTCCGGGAAGCTCGCTGGGTGCTCCGGGAAGCTCGCTGGGTGCTCCAGGAAGCTCGCTGGGTGGTCTGGAAAGCTTGCTGGGTGCTCCGGGAAGCTCGCTGGGTGCTCCAGGAAGCTCGCTGGGTGCTCCAGGAAGCTCACTGGGTGCTCTGGAAAGCTCGCTGGGTGCTCTGGAAAGCTTGCTGGGTGCTCCAGGAAGCTGGCTGGGTGCTCCGGGAAGCTCACTGGGTGCTCCAGGAAGCTCACTGGGTGCTCTGGAAAGCTTGCTGGGTGCTCCGGGAAGCTCGCTGGGTGCTCCGGGAAGCTTGCTGGGTGGTCTGGAAAGCTTGCTGGGTGCTCGGAAAGCTCGCTGGGTGCTCCGGGAAGCTCGCTGGGTGCTCCGGGAAGCTCACTGGTGATAAGCCAGGAGTTTCTGCTCCCAGGCCCTACCCTGCTTCACCTTCCCTGAGACACCAAGTTGTACCCGCCTCGTCCCCACAGCCTCAGAGGCAAAGGAGAAGGACACAGAGGAGTAGACACTGAAGACACAATGTCCTTCCACTCTTCCTCAGCAGTAAGGACTGTTCTCCCTCCGTGAGCCCAACCCTTCCAGGAGCCCAGGGGCTGGTCCTTTTCTTACTCTTCTCTAGGCTAAGGCAGGGCTTAGTGGGAGAGCAGGAGGTGGCTTCTCAAGTGTGGCCACAGTGGCCTGGTCCCTCATGGGTGAATGGGCCGATCTGATCCTAGCAGCCGCACAGCCTTGAGTGCTCCCGGATAAGCCCTCAGCCTCCACCAGAAGCGCCGTCCAGCTTTGTTGGCTTCTAAAGGGCCTGGTCAGGGTTCTCCAAAGAACTTTTTGTGCCAGCATCTTAGGTCCGTCGCACTGAGCCCAGAAAGCTGTCTTGCTTCTTAATCCGCCCTACCATTCAACCCTGGAGGACTATACGTATTGCCCCCAAAGCTACTTCCACACTGGAGGAACACTTGTCTGGGTGTCCCCCTCATCCCCACCTCATATAGAATCTGTGGACCTGGTCCTGTAAACATCCCTTAAAATGAAAGCCAGACATGGCAGCACACATGCGTAATCCTAATGTGAGACTAGGAGTTAGACAGACAGGGAGTCTGCCAGGGGGCAGGCAATGAGACAGGGGTCACAGGTAGATAATAAAGGTGGCAAAGTTCCAGGACAGCCAGCTTCTTCCTCACCCTTCTTACTTGAGGTAAAAGTGACAACTTTAAACTGAAGGCCTGGTGGGCTTTTTCCCCCATCAGGGGGAGGCCCGATGATGGACTGCCTCCAAGGTCAAGGTCTGATCAGGACATGTTATGTAACCGCTGTAGGTTCTTCAAACTGACCAACCCCAAATGAGAGGAAGAAAACTCTCCAGAGAGTTAAAAGCCCAGGCTGGAGAAGAGCCTGGCACTCTGGGCTGTCTGAGCACGCCCCTGCTGCAGAGGGTCTTTTCCGCAGTGTGTCTTCTGCCAGTGTTTCCTCACCTCCAATAAACAAGCTTCTCCGTCCGCTGGTTCTGAGCTGCTGCCTGAGGTGTGCAGTGGCATTTCTCCACTCCTACCTGCTGTGCTCGAGAGTTTTCCACCTTTTAATTCTTTAGTTGGCAGAGAAAACAAATCTGATCAAGAGCCCTAGACTATTCCCAGCACTGGAAGGTAGAAGCAGGGGAATCAGGAATTCAACGCAAGGACCAGCTACATCTAAGTTCAAGGACAGGGTGGGCTTCATGACATCCTATCTCAAAAAACCAATTCCTTCAAATGGCTCACAGGACTGAGTGTTGGCCTCACCTCTCGGGCTGCACCAAGCACACCTCCTCTCACAGAAGCTCTGGAAACCTGGCATGACAGACTATTTGTTGCTTATATCAGGCCTTTCTCCAGACAGTTCTATTCCAAACTGGCCACTCTGGACCTGGGAGACTCAACACACATCTGCCTTCACCTTCCCAAACTGGTGAGCTGGCTCTGCCCATGGCTGGAAGCACTAACCACCAGCCATCCCTGCCACCACTTTCTACTCTTCTGTGTAACTGCCCACGCTCCACTTCCCGATGAGTCCTAACATGCACGTGTATCAGCGTCTCACCAGCAACCCCGAGGCAGGGCTGCTTCTGGTGTGCCCCTGTCAGGCACTCAGAGAGTCCTGGGATATGACTGACGTATAGTGACGTGCACCTATCATCCCAGCTGCTTAGAAGACTGCGGTGGGAGAGTCACTGGTGCCTACAAGTTCAAGACCCCCCGGGGTAACACAGTCACAAGTGTTGATAGCCTTCACAAAGACGCGGGTCACAGGGCATGCAGTTTCATTTCTCAACTTGTATTTGATGGTTACGTGTGCTAGGCAGCGAGTTTCTGGAAGTTGGAGAAGAAATTTCTCTAGACAGAATCCTTAACATGCACTGGTATCAGCAGGTTTTTGCTTGTTTGTTTTTGAGATAGGTTGTTAGGCCAGGCAGCGGTGGCACACATCTTTAATCCCAGCACTAGGAGGCAGAAGCAGGTGGATTTCTGTGAGTTTGACACCAGCCTGGTCTATAGAGCAAGTTCCAGGAGAGCGAGGGCTACACAGAGAAACCCTGTCTCAAAAAACCAACAGAGAGGGGGCAGAGGGAAGGCTGCTGATACGTAGTTCCAGCTGGCCGAATCTGCAGCTCCTCTGCCTTGGCCTGAGTCAGGACTCCATGTGTATTACAGGTTGTGCCCGCACACCTGGACGGAGGCAGGTCCGCGCTGAAGGCCTGGGTGCCAGCAGCTCTGGGCCAGCTGCGGGGGCTTCGGGGCTAAGTTCCCGCCCTCACTGACTTCCCAGTGGCTCTATCGGGCAGGAAACGCAGCCCAGCAGGGGCAGAGGCCCAGACTTAGACTGGCAGCTCAGAAATCCTGGTCCTCCTGGCAGGAGCCCGCAGAGGGCGCATCACCTGCCTGTCTGCATCTCCAAAGAGGAATGGCTGGAAGGCAGGTGGAGGACTGAAGTGGGGGGCCTGGGGACCTGAAGCCTTTCTTTACAGCTCCTACCCCGAGACCAAGGCAGCCCTCCCTGTCTGAAGAGTTAGGACTGAGCCGAGGGAGAGGGTCTGAGAGCTCTGGAATGCAAAGTGTCTACGAGAAGTAAGGCAGCGGGCCAGGGGCATGCTGTCCCGCCTCTCAGCTGCCACAGAAGTGGGCACACTCCATCCGTGCTTTCATGAGTAACCCTAATACACTCATCAGCTCCTCGGAAAAGAAAGGAAAATATATTCTAGAAAATCTAGTACAAAGGCAGGTGCACCTTTTCTACAGAAAAAAATAACACCCTGGTAGGTCTAGAGGGGTCTACGAAGCCTGTAACTAGTATTAAGACCTGTTGTTCCACTTGACTTTTTTGTTTTGTTTCCCAGTACTGAGACTGGAACCCAGAGCCTTGCCCTTACTGGGTGAGAGCTCTACCATGGAGTTAACAACCCTGCGTTGGAATGAACACTTCCAGGGGTGGAGGAGGGCTCTTCCTCACCAAGGCTTTAATACTGACTGAGAGGCTAATCTAGGAATGCACACTGAAAAAAGCCAGGACAGCAAGGGATCAAAGGAAACCAGTCAGGAGTTGGAAGGGGAACACGGGACGGGGGTCAGCAGCACTAAGGTCTAGGCCCTGTCCTCCGACTCCCCGGAAGTGGGAGCTACGCTACCAAGTCTGCTAGCAAGCAGGATGGCTGCTACATCAAGCACACGGGAACTCTCACCTGCGGTCAGCCGGGATTGGAACTGTCCCTGCCCTGGAACCTTCAGAGAGAGGTGCGACTGTCAACTGGGGTTCTCTAGGGCTCTGGGGGGAGGGCCTAATGATCAGGGGTGTAGTACCGAAAGCCCGAGAGCCAGGCCTTTGCGTTCCCCAGGTACCAGTCGGGGCAGCGTGGGTATGAGTCAGGACAGCAACTCGAGCAGGCTCTCTGGATACTGCTGACTGCAAACTGCAGAGCAAGCCAAGGACATGTAAGGTGGGGGCCAGGCCTGAGAAAGCTCTCGGCATGTGACGACAGCCCCAACATTTGTTGAATATTTTAATTGTTAGGAATTTTGCAAGCCAGTTGACATTATGTCTGAAGCTCGAAACCAGCCATTGTAGAAACTGAAACTGTTACAAATAATGGTCGCTTTGCCTCCTTTCTGGAGAGTCTACTGTTACCAGAACAGCACAGGAAAGACCCTCCCCAGACCAAGTCACAGGTGACTGAAGTTCATGACAAGCTCCGACTCTTGTCCAAACGAGCTCTTTCTCTGAATTCTGGTGCTGGAGAAATCGCCACCGGCTCTTCAAAAAAGCCTCAGCAAGGCAGGCACACAGGGACACCACCACCAGGGTTGCCACAGCACGTGCTGCCCAGGCCTTATCTACCCCAGGAGCTTCCTGGGGCTGCTTTTTCCGGATTCTAGGTGTGTCACCACACAGCCGCCACCTTATCAAGTCTCTCATTAAACTCTGCGATGATGATTTCCGGCTTCCAAAGCCACCACCAGCTCCCAACTCTCTAGAACAGGGCTGTAATTAAGCTGGTCCCACTGGCCTCCACCGAGAGCCCTTTCTGATTCGTAGACCCAGAGGCCACAGCCAGGGAAGGCCAAGCAGACAGCCAGAACTGGCACCTACCTGGCTGGGCCCCCTCAGGTTCGCCACAGTCTGGAGAAATAAACAAACGAGCGGCACAGTGACACAGTGACGGCTTGCTGCCAGGCGGGCACGCCCCCAGAGGTCTCGGGACTGACCACAAGATCACCGGGCTGTCTACTGGGGCAGGCCTTAAACACCTAGGCCATGAAGGGACTGCCTTGCTTCTGCAGGGGTGAGAGAGACCACGCAACACCTTCTACCCAGGCCAAGGGCAGCATCAGAAACACCGCACCGTGGAAAGGCCTTAGAAGAGGAAATGCCTCTTCTGGCCCTGACAGCTAGAGACAGCTCTCTGAGGCTCACGACCTGCCCTGCTCCAGGTCTCTTCCGGGTCTTGCCTTATGAGCAGGAGGCGGCTCCCTGAGGCAGAAACCGGAAGGGCTCCTGTACCCACTCTCAGCGGGGCAGCACATCCACTAGAAACCTGATGCTCCAGGGAGCCACTGCACACCCCCAGAAGAGCTGGCACTGTTCCCATCGCCAGGGCCAGCTATGTTCTGGCTCCCGGGATACTCCGACATACAAGCACCACTACTCAGGATCCTCTTGACCACAGTGTGAGGAAGGAGTTCAGAGAGCAGGGCTGGAGATCAAACTCAGCCTACTAACGTCAAAGCTAGTAGGCCAATGCCTCCCGCGTCACGGCTGCAGTGGGAGACAATGGGACCAGAGGGCGAGGAGGCAGTGGCAGGTGCGCGCCAATCAAGCCCAGCCCACGCTCAGTAAGGGGAGGGGCGCATGCTCAGGAGCAGACCAGAGGCTACAAAACGTGGTCTTCCTTGGTGGTAGGAGAGGCTTCTCTAAGCCAGGGGCATGCACTGTGAGGAAAGAGGCACAAGCCAGGGCACGCTTACCTGCCACTTCCACGATCTGGTGCCGGGCAATGTCATAGTAAGGGTCATCCCACTTCAGGTGTGTGACAGGTTCCGGAGAGCTGCTTTTGGAGTCATCTGAGGAACACGCCAATGTCGGTCACCCACGGGGCTAGCCCAGCACTCTCCCTGTGACTCGCTCTCTTTGGCCTGCCTCCAGTGAGGCTTGCATCCCTGGCCATACCCTAGGACTGGACTCCTTGCCCCAGCCTTCCCCCCGGGAGTCCCTTCCAGCAGGAAGGGGTCTCCCCTCTGTGGTGTCACAGCTGCTTGACACATGGGGCTGCCCACCTGACTTGGGGAAGTCTGGCATTTCATCGGAAGGCCAGTTCTTCTCATCGATAGAGGCCAGCTTCAGCTGGTTCAGAGCTTGGCTGGGATCGTCCAGGGTCAGGTCATCCTGCAGCTCTGACAGAGGGTCCATGACTGAGAAGCCTGGGAGGGGGGGGAGGAGGGAAGGGGGAGGGGGAGTGAGTGACCTTCCTTTTTACTTCTCTCATTCTTTCAGTGACCCCTTGGTCCCCTTCTGTCCTCTTCTGGCACGCTTGCCCCTATTCCTCAACAGTTCTCACCCCGCCAAGAGTTCCACAGAGCATGCTGCCAGGAGAGGCAGTGGGGGCAGTGGAAGGCACGGCTCAGCGCCTCCCGTCAGGTCCTCGGCTGGGCAGTAAGGACCGTGCCAGGTCCCACGCTGCCTATCACCTGACTGGCCAAGTAGGGCGGCGACAGCTGCCAGGGCATCTCCTCAGAGATTCTAGAGTGCAGAAGCCTCACGCCCCAAGATGTTACAAGAGCTGAAGAATCTAAGGGCCTCTAAATACCATGACCGAAAAGGCGGGCTGGGGCCCCGGCTAGCACACGTCTCTCTCTCTAGGCCAGAGACGATAGGGTTCCAGAAAAAAAGGCCCCGGTGAGGTGCGCAGCTGGGTTTCCCTGGGACAAGGGTCGGTAGCAGGGGATGGATTCTACCTGCCAGCCCAGCAGATCCCCTGCAGGTCCCTAAGGCTCCCAGGCCCTCTCTAAACCTGAAGGGACTCCAGACAGCAGTTCCACTGTGGCAAGGTTAACAGATTACCTAAAGGATCACTGGGCAGAGGGGAGAGGCTGCTCCTAACATCTAGAGCACAGAGGGAAGGCTTAGAAGGGCAGAAGTTCTGTCAGGAAGGGGACGAGTCAGCACTGAGACCAGGTTCTAGGTCCTAGCCAAAGGAGGTGGCACTTTCTGCTCTCCGCCCCACAAAAAACACCTCCCTTGAGCTCGCCAGATGGGTGAGGAAGGAGGTTTCAGTCCAACCCATTTGCCCAACCCCAAAGAAGTGGCTGCATTCCTGACGCCAGAAAAAAGTGACATATATGGTCAGAGAATCAGCAGGGCAGATAAGAAGAGCAGAAAGGGCCTGGGGGAAGGAGCAAGAGAAGATCACTGTGGGCTGCGAGGATCCCGGCAACCTCCACTCCTGAACACATTACAGCTTAGGGCTCTAAATAGTGAACCAGCTCCCAGGGCCTAAGGGAGGGGGGGGGGAACCTGCCTTGTTACCATGGCAACATACTGAGTCAGGAGAAGAACTGTTTCAAGCTTTCAAAGCAAAAGACCAAATCAATCCCCTCCCCCCTTCTGCTTGTTCTCTTTTTCCCCCCTGTCCCTCAGCCTTATCCACCACCTCTGCTGACCACCAAAATACAGGTTCCTCCCTAGGGACACAAAGGACAGCCCTGTCATATCTGGGAATGCACTCATTCCTCTTGGTAATATTGGCCTTTGCCCAAAGCCCAGATCTTCACACCCCCTTCAACCCTCTGTCCTCCAACCAGACAATCCTCAGTCGTGAGGAATTTACCTCTGACCCACCCACTCCTCCACATTCAACCAAGAGGTTATAGAGAGGCTTCAAATAGGAGCCTCTAATCAGAGGTTCTCAACCTATAGGTCACACCCTCTTTTAGGGTCAACTGACCCTTTCACAGGGGTCGCCTAAGACACTGATATTTAGAATTCATTACAGTGGCAAAAGAACAATTATGATGCATCAGCAAAAACAATTTTATAGTTGGGGGGGGTCATCACAACATAAGGAACCGTGTTAACATGTCAGCGTTAAGAAGGTTGAGGACCACTGGCTCTTTATAGGACAGATTCCAGCAGCCTCTTCCTGCTTCAAAGCCTTCTCTCCATTCCTGTCACTGCCCAGCGTCAAGGAGCCCTGGATCTGCCCTCACACCACACAAGAGAATTCTTTCCTACACAGGAAGTACCTGGTATGATATATAAAAAAAAAAGAGAGAGAGAGAGAGAGAGAGAGAGAAGTCAAGAATGTGGAAACTGGGTTAGAGTCCTGAGTAAATCAGGGACTGCAAAGACCCCAGACAAGTGCCTTTCCTGCCTGGGTCTAAGCTCTCCTTATCAACATAAGCAAAAGGCTCCTCTCAGAAATACAACTCTCCAGTGTTCAGAAGCTGCTGCTTTTCATCCTGTTCAGAGGCTGAGCTATGTGCAGGAGAAAGAGGGAGACTGTGGAGAAGAAAGCTGGACTTGACCCCATCTCTGTCCCAGGGAACCTCTCTCCTGTCAGCTCCACTCAGGCTGACCTCCTCCAACTCCCACACAGCGTCCTGCACTAGTGAAAGCACAGCAGCGCCAGCTTCCGGGGCCGCAATCACCTGCCTCTGCTGCCTTCTCTGAGCCCGGATGTTTATCTGCTGGTCAATGGGTGGATGAAGCCTGGAAGGGAAATTCTAACATAAAACGGTGGGAATGAAATAGACCAGCCACCTGTGAAACGTGGCTCTCTCAAATTAATGTTTCATTTTCAGCAGGTAAACCATTTACCTTTAGAAGGTGTTTAAAAATCACTTCAGGCAAAGGCTTTGACTTTTGTTAAGACAGGGACTCTCTGAAATTCTGACGTTTGTGGATTTTTGCACTAAGAAAAATGAACAGATCCAGGAAACCCTGCATGCATTTTAAAGATTTCACAAACCCTCTGTTATTGCTTAAGAACCTATTTCAAGGGCTAAGTCCATAGCTCTGTAGTAGAGCACTTTGCCTGCATACACAGGGCTCTTGGTTCCCTCTCCAGCACACACACACACACACACACACACACACACACCAAAGCAATTTGTTCAGAACAATGCTGAGCACATAGTAGACACTCTGTCATTAGTTGGATGAATGAATGAATGAATGCATTTCCTAAGTGGAGAAGGAAACGGACATTTGTACTGTGAACTGGGCACAAATTCACCTCACAACTGCACTAGTAGTTCAGCATATGCTATCAAAACCATTTTACAGTTTGAACCAAGGGGGTTGGGGGGCGGTGAGCAAACTGCTAAGGATCAGAGAACCCAGAGGCAGGATTTTAATTCACAAGTACCAGTTTGAGAAGGTCTCCTGATTAAAGTTAACCCCCTCAACAATAATCTTAAGTGACTGTCAGTCACAAAGTTCACAGGGATCAAAGAGGTGCCACACAAGGGCAGTCAGACTTCTAATCTCAGGGCAAAAAAGAGATAGCGACTGGAAGTCAGTATTTGCTGGTGCTGGAATCAGACTGTTTTGTGACTCCGGAAAAAAACACAAATCCTACAAGACTGCAACTCTAAACTATAATCATGTATGCATAGAGTCAAAAAACCAAACAACGAATTGAGTGTATTTCGTTTCACCAGAAAGTGAGATGAAAGCGTGGCCTATCAAGTGACAAGGTGGATCACTTCCCTCTAATTTCTAGCTCTCAGTGCTATGCCAGATCCGATCCGGAAGACTTCTCCCTCCCACTGGTTTGCTCTGGCTTGGCCTATGCCTTGCGGAGGACAGGAAGAAGTCAGAGAAAGTGGCTGTCTTCTCTTTGCAGGCGCCGAAGTGGGACAAAATCCTGGCAGCAAAGACACCAAGGCCCTAGCGCCCAATTCCACCCCCGCGCCACTGCCTCGAATTTTCCCCTTTCTGACCCAATTCCTTCAGATGACCAGAGCAGCTCTTCCCCACCACCATCCAACCACCACGCCCAGCGAGACCCCGCGCTCCGCAGCTCACCGCGTTCAGGCAATGCTCCCTTTGCCACGCCTGTCAAGGCTCGGCAAACATCCGGCTCCGAGGTGGGAATGGGATCCGCCCCCTCGGGGGGCCCGCAGCTCCCCAACCACTTCCGCCATATCTTCTACCTACTTCCGGCTTGCTGCCCGGTCCAAACATGGCTTTCCTGGTGCTCCGCCCACTTCCGGCAATCACCTGCCAAAGTGATCGCAGGTGAGGCTAGATGGCCGAACTGTCCCGACTCGTTGCTAACCAAAGTTTGTGGGTTGGGTTCCGGTTTTCCAGATGCAGAAAACTAGCGGGCCTCTGAAATCCTAGGTTCGTATCGCCCTCGGACAGAGTTTTGTCTGACAATTACTTCCAAACTCCAAGTTCTATGTTTCAATGATGCCTAACCATCCGGATTCTTTCTTGAGTTTAAATTTGGAATTCAAGGACTGTTTCCGGGAGGAACCGGGACCAAAAAATGCCCACTTCCGGTAGAGGGGAGTGGCGAGAGAATCTGTTCCACGATGACGGAGGTGGAGGAGGTGATCTTGAGGAAGACACTGCCGCACCGTGAGTGACCTCGATGTCTGCGACCCTCAGTCCTGGTCTAGGTGGCCACAGCGTTTCCTAGTCAACGCATTCCCCCACATTCCTTTTTCTCTTGAGCCTGGGATCCTGCTCCGGTGCCCCGAGAGACTAGACTCCCTTCCAACCTTTCAAGGGCCCCAGTAGAACCTTGCTAGCCCCTCGGACTCCTGGGCATTGCTAACCCTGTACACCGTCTTGACTCTGTCCCCAGCCCCACGCCTTCATGGGCGGCTCCTTTACTGCCTTCCCGTCTCCCTGCAGCCCCAGAGCCATGCCTGGGCCAGGATTCAGCATGGAGCCCTTCCGGAAAAGGCTTTGCTCAGGGCCTCGAAGCCTACCCGCTGGGTATGAGCCCCGCCATACTTGCTCTAAGGAGCCTCCCCCAGGGCTTGGCCGTGGGCCCCTCACGGTCCAGGAAACAGCACTTGGGGGTCTGGTGTGTCGGAGCACCCCTGCAGCCCGGACTGCATTGGGGACCCCTGGAAGAGGAGGCCGTCTTGGAGAAGGGGGAGGCAGTGAAGACACCGCACGAAGAGGTATTGAGTAGCACATCTGTCTGGAAGTTTGGGGGAGGTTCACACACTTCAGGACAGCTCTTCCAGTTTGTTAGAAGCAGGATATTTTCAAACTCTGGGAAATAATTGTCCCTTCATCGCTGCACTGTTCTAACTAAGCAGCAGTAACTAAAGCAGATGCAAAAAAGTTGTGAGAAACTGAATTCCTACGGTGTTGGCGGTGACAGAGGTCAGAAGCTAAGGTGACCAGGATCAGATTCAAGCCTTGTCAACTAGTTAGCTAAAGTCCACCCCTAGTATTCCTTACCTGTAAAAGAAAGTCGTGGCTGTTACCAAGATCATTTGGAAGACCAGGGGAACTCTGCAAGCAAAGTACACCTGTGCTTTTTAAGCGATGGCGAACGCATTGGTGCGCTTGTGGCACTTGCTGTTTAGTACTTGCTGGAAGGCTGTGCTGTTTAGAGTCTCCCCACCTTTAAGGAGGGAGAGGAGTGGACTCTCTGGCCTTCACTAACTGAGTATTTAAAACAGCACCATACTGTAGAAGCAACACCAGAGGCTGCTGCCACCTTAAGAGTTTCATCTTATGCAAAGAGGGGGAGGGGGAGTGGCACATGCCTTTAATCCTATAGCACTAGGGAGGTGGAGGCAGAAAGACCTCTGAGACCAGCCTGGCCTACAGAGTGAGTTCCAGGACAATCCTGTCTCAAAGACAAACAAACAAACAAAACCCCAGACGTTTTAGCTTAGCTTTGCCCCCAAAAAGGTTTTGCCCATATTTGATTTGGTTTGGTTTTGCTATTTGCCCCTTGATCCTCACAGACACAGGAAAAGGGATCTCATTGTTTTATTCCAGGACTTCTCCTTAGCCCCGTGCGGAGCCATATGTACCTGGAAGCAAAGTTCAGCTTGGACCAGGTAAGTAATACAAGTGCGCAGGCACACTCTGCTTGGGATGGAACCTGAGGCCCATTCTGATTGCCTTCCCAGGGGTCTTTTCCAAAGTGTGTTGCAAAGGTGTGACGCGGGGTCAGAGGGGGCTGTGAAGGGCTTCGGTTGAGCCAGCTCTTGCTCTGTGTTGCAGTTTGGTGCAGCAGGCTCGGCTGCAGAGTGACGGAAACGTGTCCTTGGTTCGGGTCGGGGAGAGGCTTCACCTGCGGGTGTACCAGATTATATTGCCAGGCTTTGAGTTGCTGCTGCACCCACCGTCTCCCCAAAGGAGTCTGAGTGTCCTGCGCCCCAAGCTAGAAGAAGAAGTAGCTGTGGCAGAAGAGGAGTCTGCTGCACAGGAAGAAGTGGCCTCCCCACAAGAGGATTCAGCAGAGCCTTGCACAGGTGTGTGCCAAATAACACTAGTTTGAGGTCATTGGGCTGTTTATAAGACTGGCCTTCTGGTCGACCCGAGACCCTGTCTCAGAGCAAACAAACAAGGGCCTGGGAACTGGCTCCGTTAGCAAAGTGCTGCACAGGCCTGAGCTCAGGCCAGCCTTTGAAGCCCCAGCACTCTCATAAAAGCTGACTGGGGTGCCGGGGGCTACGCACACCTATCTGTGAACCCAGCTCTCAGGCAGAAACAGATGGTTCCCTGGAACTCGGTGGTGAGACAGCCAGGTTGAGTGAGAGAGACCCTGTCTCGTTTAAGAAGACACCTGACATTGTCACCTACCCACAACACCCATAATATGAAAATATAAACGCCCACTCCCAGATTGTTACAGAGCGGTGTGTGATAAGAAAGGCAGTTTAGCTGGGCCATGATGGTGCTTGCCTTAATACCAGCATTCAAAAAATAAAAATAAAATTAAAAAATGGATTTCATTAGGGCCTTTTTGTTTGTTTTGTTGCCTTTTCGATACCGAGTTTCTCTGCATAGCCTTGGCTGTCCTGGAACTCTCTTTGTAGACTAGGCTGGTCTCAACTCAAAGATCTGCCTGCCCCTGCCTCCTAGTGCTGGGACATAATTTATGTACATGGGTCTTTTGCTTATAGTATTTGTGTACCACATTGTGCAGTGCCTGAGAAGTCCAGAAGAGGGCACTGAATCCTTTTGGAACCAGACTTACAAGTGGTTTTTAGCCACCATGTGGCTGATGGGAATTAAGGCTTAGTTCCTGGAAGAGCGGTCCTCCAGCCCCACCTCTCATCCTCCACCCCCACCCCGTTCCTGGTCCCCTTTGTCTTTCAGACAGTTCCCTTCTGCTCTGTGTCTTACCTCTGGAGTCAGAGCAGGGTTTTTCATTTTACAGATGAGCTGAGGCCAGGAGATCTGAGGGTCCAAGCCCATATGTGTCTCCAGTGGAGCACAAGAATGCCATTCTCTGGAGTGGCCTTACTCCAGGGATTAACCAGGCGGCCACCCCGATGTGCTTCCCCAGAGGTGTTTAACAATTGATGGGGAAGATGCATGTGTTTGTTTTCCTACTGGAGATTCGCCAGTAATACTGTCTGCTTGACTAACCCTGGTCCCCCATCTCTTTCCTCATAGATCCTGGTCACAAGGTACCCCGCAGTATCCAAGGAGACAGTATGCTAGTCTCTGAATCTGTGGCCCAAACCGTAGATCAACCTTTCAGGGATAACCAACCCTTTGGGCTGTTGCTTCAAGATGACAGCATGGATAAACAGTGCCTACCACAGACACCACCTGAACCTCAGGGCAGCTCGGCTGCCCCGAAGAGCCCAGAGAGCAGTGAAGCCGGGGTGTTCCCTCCTGAGGATGCTCAGGTACAAACCTGCCCAGCCAAGAAGTTAGAGGTCCCCAGCAGTCAGTGCCTGTCTGCAGCAAAGATCTCGGGGCCCAGACCCCAGCTCCCTGACCTGCCTGTCCTGCCCTGCAGCCCTCCGGACCCTGCAGGAAGCTCCGCACCGCAGAGCCGGCGGCACCGGTGTGGGGAGTGTGGCAAGGCGTTCCTTCAGCTCTGCCATCTTAAGAAGCACGAGTTTGTGCACACAGACCACAAGCCCTTCCTGTGCACCGAGTGCGGCAGGAGCTATAGCTCCGAGGAGAGCTTCAAAGCCCACATGCTGGGCCACCGTGGTGTGCGGCCCTTCCCATGTTCTCAGTGTGATAAGGCTTACGGTACCCGCAGGGACCTCAGGGAGCATCAGGTGGTCCATTCAGGGGCCCGGCCCTTTGTGTGTGAGCAGTGTGGCAAAACCTTTGCCCGCCGACCTTCCCTGCGGCTACACCGAAAGACCCACCAGATACCGGATGCCCCTTCAGCGTGCCCATGCCCAGTGTGTGGACGACTCCTGGCCACTCAGGGTTCCCTGCGGAACCACATGAGACTCCACACTGGGGAGAAACCCTACCTGTGCCCACACTGTGGTCGAGCATTCCGCCAGCGGGGCAACCTCCAGGGACACCTGCGGCTGCACACGGGGGAGCGCCCCTACCAGTGCCCACACTGTGCCAGTACTTTCCCCCAGCTGCCTGAACTGCGGCGCCATCTCATCTCCCACACTGGAGAGGCCTACCTGTGCCCCATGTGTGGGAAGGCCCTGAAAGACCCACATACACTCCGTGCCCATGAGCGCCTACACTCGGGGGAGAGGCCCTTTCGCTGTCCACGATGTGGCCGAGCTTACACACTGGCCACCAAGTTGCGCCGCCACCTCAAGTCCCACATGACAGACAAGCCGTACCGATGTCCCATCTGTGACATGGCTTATGCCCTCCCTCAAAGCCTCAAGCGACACCAGCTCAGTCACCAGCGTGGGGTTCCATCCAGCCCTTCTCTGCCTCCAGCTGCCTCTGAGCCCACTGTGGTGCTCCTACAGAGTGAGCCAGAACTGCTGGACACTTGTAACCGACAGGAAGCGCCCCCGGGCGCGGGGATTGTGGAGGTCGCCATCTCTGAAAGCCAGGAGCAGCCAGCCCCTAGCCCCAGCCTGGTGCTGATCCACAAGGACGTGGGCTTCAGTGGCTGGGCCGAGGTGGTAGAGGTAGAAACGGGCACCTGACACGGGCATCACCCCTCCAAGAGCTCGCCGTGAAGACTCTCGTAGCAGATCACATGTCGTTCATTCCCTTTGGGTCTCTGAGAAGGTCAGGAGCCCAGCTGACTGGCTTCTTCGGGTTGGATAGACTCAGCTGTCAGTCCACACGTCACACGCCCTCTGAAGTTCAGCTGCTTTCACATCTGCAGGATCTGAAAGCTAAAGGAGAGAGTGTGGGGGATGGGTGGGGTGGGATTTGTGCACTTCATAAACATGGCCACAGGGAAGCTATGAGGGGCTAACACGATTTGCCTGTGCAGTCTGTGAGCCTAGACAATGTAGGATGTCGGGGATGAAACAAACAGGCTCACGGTGACACACCCCTGGAATCCCAGCACTCAAGCAGGGGCAGAGGGGTGCCTCAAATCTAAGGCCAGCATGGACTCTGTAAGGGGACCTGTCCCAGGGAGCAAGGGAGAAGAGGTAATGGCCTTTACAAAGCTTGTGATTCACTGAGCTGTGGGGATGGGTAGGCTGGATGTGTTAGCTCACACCTGGAATTCCCTGCTTTAGAAACACAGTTTAAAGCCGGGCGGTGGTGGCGCACGCCTTTAATCCCAGCACTTGGGAGGCAGAGACAGGCGGATTTCTGAGTTCGAGGCCAGCCTGGTCTACAGAGTGAGTTCCAGGACAGCCAGGGCTACACAGAGAAACCCTGTCTCGAAAAAAAAAACAAAACAAACAAAAAGAAACAGTTTAAGATCTACCTGCCCACCCTTAGGAAGAAGGAAAACCATCGGCTATGAGTTCAGAGGGGATGTGTAGTGTGTTGTGACAGTGTGCTGTGATCTGCCATGGGCCTCCCCAGGGGTGACAACAGGAGCATACTTTGACCCAGGCTTTGAGTGTGTTGGAGTAGTATTGCTTTTTTTTAAACAGTTAGGCAAGTGTGAGGCATTTGAACTCTTCTGCCATAGCCACGAAGCTGCCCTGGGGCTGCATTTAAGGTCGGCCTGCTCCACTCTGGCTGGAGGTAGGCTCAGGCCCGCGCTGCCCTATCTTGGTTTGCCCATTCTTGGTGGGTGAATGGATGTTCAAGAGGTGAGAAGCAGGAATGCAGGTGTAATTCTAAAGGGGTGGGCAGGAGACGCCTTAGTGGAGTGGAGGGCACACTGAGTAACAGTGGGCAGTGAGAGCTGGCGGAAGAGCTGGGTGCTGGGCGGAGTAAGGAAAAACCAGCGTGGCCACCTGCAAAAGGGCCTTCTCTAGGATGGCCGTTTCTTAAGTTAAACTAGCAACGTCATGCTGTTTTGTTTTGTTTTTGTTTTTGTTTGTTTGGGGTTTTTTTTGGATTTTTTTGGTTTTTTTCGAGACAGGGTGTCATGCTGTTTTTTGTTTTTTTAGTAAATTCAGTCTTGGGGCTGGGCAGTGGTGGCGCACGCCTTTAATCCCAACACTTGGGAGGCAGAGGCAGGAGGATTTCTGAGTTTGAGGCCAGCCTGGTCTACAGAGTGAGTTCCAGGACAGCCAGGGCTATACAGAGAAACCCTGTCTCGAAAAACAAAAACAAACAAACATTCAGTCCTGGGGATATACAGAGTACTGGCTCTCCCACCTGAGACATCCCCAGGCTAGCATATAGAAGCTGACACCCCTTCTACTTCTTCCATACACAGAAGGAAATCGTTAGTAAGGCGGAGTGAGGTCAGAACATACCTTGGATGGCCTGGGGTTTGAGGGCATGCTCTGCCACTTACGGCCAGAATTGAGACCGGCCGGCGTTAAAGAGTGTCATCTGAGAGGAGGAGATGAGGCCTAGAAACAGGGTCACGAGGCCAGTCAATAGCAGAGCGCGGACTGAACAACAGGCTTCTAATGCCTGCCTTCGTGCTCTTCAGTTTACATGAAAGCCAATGTCCATTCTTGGAAAGACTGATCGTTGGTATTGGTTTTTATTTGAGACAGCGTGTCAGTGTGTGACTGTCGCCTGGAGGTGTAAGCCACACACCCACCAAGCGTTCTTAATGATTTGGTATATACTAAAATGGAGTTCTTGCCATAGGACCAATCTCGTGAAAGCATTGCTGGACACCTTCTTATAGATTCCATACCTATATGGCTATGGAACCCCAAATTAAAAAGTGTAGGTTGGCCAGGCAGTGGTGGCACACACCTTTAATCCCTGAACTTGGGAGGCAGAGGCTGGCGGATTTCTGAGTTCGAGGCCAGCCTGGTCTACAGAGTTCCAGGATAGCCAGGGCTACACAAACCCTGTCTCGAAAAACAAACAAACAAACAAACAAAAAAAAAAAAACAGAGAAGACTTCATCCATTAAAATGCTTCCTCTAAAATTAAAGCTGCTAAGAATATAAACAGCGGGAACCCTCACACTTGCTTAGAGTGTAAACTACTACAAGCACTTGGGACACATCCACCGGAGGTTCCTAGGTGAATCCTTTGCTTTATGCCCAGAGAGTGCCACTCCCTGGGCATTTACCCAATGGGAGTAAGTGTTGAATTATGCAAAAACATGTATACAGGAATATTCTAAGGGGGCCATTGAGGGGCACAGAAGTGAGAGCTTGCCGTGCAAGCTTCAGGATCTGAGTTTGCTCCCCAGAAGCCACAGTGGGAGGAGAGAGTTGAGTCTCAAAGTTATCCTCTGACCTTCATGAACACTATGATATATGCCCCTGGCTTTTCTATATGTCATACACACACATACATAATCAAATCAATAAAAGTACAAAAAAATAACTTCATAGCATCCCAAAACTCTAAGTTCATTCAAATACTCACTGACAGATAAAATAGAAAAATAAAGCTAGGTGAGGTGGCACACGTGACTGACCTGGGTTCGAGGTCAGCTTCAGGTACAGCAAGACTGCCGCTCAATCCCCAGGACACCTACAGACAGGATGGGTAAGCGGTGTGTGATATCCACGCCGAGGACGGACCGTGGCAGAGAGCAGCTCTGAGAAACGCCAGGCAGGATGGATCCGGGAAGCCTAAGGCAGGGGAGGCAGACCCAGCAGATGCCCATGAGTGACGCCTCTGGAGGTCAAAGACAGACAAAGCTGCTCTGTGGGGTGGTCGCAGGGGCGCGGCTGCGAGCTGTCAGGAAGGAGCCTTTGGGGACTGGTTTGGATAGGGGTATCTGTGAAATGTGGAGTTAAATGACTATGATTTGCAAACATAGGCTTGGCTCCTGTGGTGACACACATTTAGGGCAGGTTAGACCAGATTCAGAGTAGGTGAAGGCAGGTTTGTTAGGGGGCAGCTCTCAGGTGGGGTCACCGATCTCACAGGTGGAGGTCAGCGAAGTCACATCTGGGCCAAAGCAAGAGGGTTTTATAGTTTAGTCAAGGAATGATGATGTGCTAACTAGGGGCTGGATGGTGTCCACGAATGGTCAAAACCGGAGTCCCTGGGCAGGTCCTCTGGAGTCGTCTCTGAGCCAGGCTGGGGAAAGGGGGACAGATGGTGGTTTTCCAGCTTGTACGGGGTCAGTCAAGGGTTCCAGCCTAACAAATATATGCAAGTTAAGCCTTATTTTAAGAGGCCTGTGCCATATGAAATCATCATATACACTATCTGTTGATGAGAAAAGGCCATCAGCATGTATAGGCACCGGTTTCCAACCCTGCCCTCCCATGTTCAGTTCCTGAGACTCATGGGGCGCAGGGAGACCTGAGCCCCACGCGTGCGCAGCAGCAGATGTGCACATTCACGAATCAATACGCGCAGCTGGCTTTCCTGAAAAGAGGCGTATGATTGTTTTGGTTTGTTTGACAGGGTCTCTCTATGTAGTCCTGACTGTCCTGGAGCCTGCTCTGTAGACCAGGCTAGCCTCAAAGTCATAGAGACCCTTCTTGCCTTTGCTTCCTCGGCGTTGGGATTAAAGGTGTGACCACTACACCCAGCTGCACAGGGTTTTTTGAGTTATTTTTTTTAGCCAGGCAGTGATGGTGCATGCCTTTAACCCCAGGAATAAAGAGGCACGAGCAGGTGGATCTGAGTTCTAGGCCAGCCTGATCTACAGAGTTAGTTCCAAGACAGCCAGGACTACACAGAGCAACCCTGTTTTGTTTTTTGTTTTCTGTTTGTTTTGTTTTTAAAAAGGGGCTGGAGAGATGGCTCAGCAGTTAAGAGCACTGACTGTTCTTCCAGAGGTCCTGAGTTCAATTCCCAGCAACCACATGGTGGCTCACAACTATCTGTAATGAGGTCTGATGCCCTCTTCTGGTGTGTCAAAGCAGCTACAGTGTGCTTACATAGAATAAATAAATATATTTTTTAAAAATTTGTTTTTAATTGTAGCTGGAGAGATGGCTCAGCGGTTAAGGGTACTGACTGCTCTTCCAAAGGTCCTGAGTTCAATTCCCAGCAACCACATGGTGGCTCACAACTATCCGTAATGAGATCTGATTCCCTCTTCTGGAGTGTCTGAAAACAGCTACAGTATTCTCACATATAATAAATAAATAAATCTTTAAAAAAAATCTTAAAAAATTGTTTTTAATCGTAGCTGGAGAGATGGCTCAGTGGTTAAAAGCACCGACTGCTCTTGCGGAGGGTCCAGATCTGACTTCTAGCACCCACATGGGGGCTCATAACCCCCTGAACCCCAGCTCCACAGCATCTGGCCTCTGGCTGCCTGCACTCACGTGCATTACCCATTCACAGACATATACACATAATTAAAAAAATTTAAAAACTACATGTGATATGTTTCATATGTGTATTATGAAGACACAGGAAGTGGGCGGCTCAGGAGCTATGCCGGGAGCCCCAGGCCCCGGGGCTCTCTGTCAAGCTTTCCCTAGACTATACATAACCCCAGACAGGCAGCCCCATAGGCGAAGCCGAGCCCCTGCTTCCCAGGTGCCGGTGTACCTGCTCTTTGTCCCTCTGTTCTATGTAGACCCAGGACTAATATTTACCTTGTAAACAGGAAATGGGGGAGGGTGGGAAGCAAGCCCAGAGCTGTTGTGTAGATCTAGGAGCCTTAAGAGGCCGGTACAGTGCGGACAGGTTGGGAGGGAAGGGGCTGTGTCAGGGACACTGAGAAACCTTAGACAGCGCCTGTGCTGGGGCAGGAGACTGACAAAGAGCTAGAGGCCATAAGGCCCTGGGCTTGGCCCCTCCCACGGAGCCTCTCTTCACACACCCAGAGCACCACGAGAGGAGGCTGACAGGAGCCGCCTCCTGGCTGAGTTGACCGTGTCTCAGTGCAGTGGGCGAGCTTTTGCCTGGCCACACCTGTCTCACCCTCTGCACACGCCTGCTATTCAGGAGGCACTGTGTTTTGTGTCTTCTACATTGGTTAAACTCTTAGTTCTCAACACAAAGCGTTACGCCCACTGCACAATGAGAAAACAGCCGGGTGTGGATGCGGAGAGGTTTGCACCATCTCCATCGGGAGGGGTGAGAAGGGGCCTCCGGAAAGCCTGATTGGTTCACATTTACCCGCCTAATAAATGGAAGGGTTGGATGACTATCTTCTCTATAGTATTTTTCTCCCCAAGAACATCATCCACCCCTGGTCCCAGGAGAACCCGTCCTCTTGAATTTTCGGGGGTGGACATTTGTCCCCAAGGCCCTGATCTGCTGACCTCTCCCTTGCCACTGATTTCTTCACATTGGTTCAATATTAACCCAGAGAGAGTCAGGACAATCCCTCAGATCCCAGGAGCTGACACACTATGTCGCACGTCCGCGGCCTGGGTCTACCTGGCTGCCTGGCTCTGGCCGCCCTGGTTAGCCTGGTACACAGCCAGCATGGTAAGGGGCACTTGGAGGCCTCGGGCAGGGACAGAGAATGTGGGAAAGGCCCTGAGGGATGGGGTTTCCTGCCTAAGGACAGAGAACACAGGGACAGTCCCCAGGAAGGAGCCATGCGTGTGGTGCAGGGAGGAGGGCATCGCTTCTGTCTTCCAGAATGGGGAGTGGGGCTAGGGCCGCCATTGAAAGGCAGATGACTCACATCTGTGTCCAGTGGCCTCCCGGGTACTTTGCGCATCCCCTGTGTTCCGTCGTGGAAGCCGGCAGGGCAGCTTCCTACCCCCACCCCCAATGGCTAGGACAGCCAGGCTTCCGGAGGTGATTTCCCACGCCCCTGCCCCTGCTGCAGTGTTCCTGGCCCCTCAGCAAGCACTGTCGCTGCTCCAGCGGGTCCGCAGAGCCAACAGCGGCTTCCTGGAGGAGCTCCGAAAGGGCAACCTGGAGCGGGAGTGCGTGGAGGAGCAGTGCAGCTATGAGGAGGCCTTTGAGGCCCTGGAGTCTCCCCAAGACACGGTGAGCCCTGCAACACTGCCTGCTAGGAGGCAGGGCAGGTAGGCAAGGGGCAGGCCTGGGCGCCCTCTGCGGGAGAGCTGGACCTCAGGTGACAGGAGCAGGAAGCATCCGGCCTCTTTCTCTTTTTAGACTTTCACTTCTATTCGGACTCTTGCCTCCTTGGGCTGTAAGATGGGCACCTAACCCCAAATCTGTCTTGTCACAGTGAGGCTCACGACATGAGGGGAGCTCGCATACCGCGGCTCTGGGGTTTGTCTGGTGTTTTGCTTAAGCCTTTCCGCCATTTTTGTGTTCCCGTGTTATGTACCCACTGGTCCTGGGGCTCTGTTGCACCCCATTCCCTTCTAGGGGGGCGGGGGCGGGGGAGGACGCACTTTTGTCTCCTCCAACATGGAGGAGATCCCGTTCAGTCAAGGGTGCCGGGGGCTCTCTCTCTCTTCACATATTTTCTCCTTTTGGAAGCCAAAGTAGGAGACAAAGCCAGGCTCAGTCGGTAAGGGAAGGACATAATGCCTTCTAACAGAGTAGAACTCCATCCTGCCTGAGTCTCACCCCCAGCCCTTGCTTTGCAGGATGTGTTCTGGGCCAAGTACACAGGTGAGTGACCAATAAGGTTTGCCCAAGGCAGAGTGGCTGGGGGGAGGAGCGGGCTCCCGCTAGAGACAGTCCTCTCCTCCAGAACTTGTGGGATAAGGCACTCCCCCACTCCGCTCCCCCCCCCTTACCCTACCTTTATCATTCCAATTCCATCACCCGTCCCCACCCTGTCCCCACAGCGATACCAAACAGTATTTCTGCTTTTTGTTGTCAGTGTGTGATTCGGTGAGGAAACCTCGAGAGACTTTCATGGACTGTCTGGAAGGTAGGGAGCAGACTCTGTGTGGGTGGGGGGTGCAGATGCCAGGGAGGAAAGAATTGCTGACTGGTCAGGAGCCGTGGCTCAGTGGCATCTCCAGTGCCTGGCTTTTCCTCTTTGTCCTTGGCCGAGGCTGTCTTTACATGTGGCCTTGTGTCCGGCACTCGGCCCGACTGTTGGAAGAACTGATGAATGAATACTTAGTCTCAGGGCCAGGCTCTCACGGCCAGACTGCACTTCTGTTCAGAGCTCTGTCGTGTTAATTCATTCTCCAAAACGTTTTTGTTTTGTTTTTGAAACATGGTCTCCCACAGCCCAGGGTGGCCTTGAACTTGCTAGGTGCTGAGGATGGCCCTGAACTCCTGATCCTCCCGTTTCCACTTGCCCAGGGCTGGGATTCCAGCTCTAGTCTAGGAAAACTTTGTTGCCTGTCTGACTTTTCTCTTTTTTCTTTCTTTCTTTTCTCCTTCTTCTTCTTCTTCTTCTTCTTCTTCTTCTTCTTCTTCTTCTTCTTCCTCCTCCTCCTCCTCCTCCTCCTTCTTCTTCTCCTTCTCCTCCTCCTCCTCTTCATCATCCTCCTCCTCCTCCTTTTCCTCCTCCTCCTCCTCTTCTCCTTCTCCTTCTCCTCCTCCTCTTCGTCCTCCTCCTCCTTTTCCTCCTCCTCCTTTTCCTCCTCCTCCTCCTCTTCTTCTTCTTCTTCTTCTCCTCCTCCTCCTTCTCCTTCTTCTCCTTCTCCTCCTCCTCCTCTTCCTCCTTCTCCACTTCCTCCTCCTTCTCTTCATCCTCCTCCTCCTCCTTTTCCTCCTCCTCCTCCTCCTCTCTTCTTCTCCTTCTCCTTCTCCTCCTCCTCCTCCTCCTCCTCCTCCTCCTCCTCCTCCTCCTCCTCCTCTTCTTCTTCTTCTTCTTCTTCTTCTTCTTCTTTTTGTATAGCCCTGGCTGTCCTGGAACTCACTCTGTAGACCAGGCTGGCCTCGAACTCTGAAATCCACTCACCTCTGCCTCCCAAGTGCTGGGATTACAGGCGTGCACCACCACCGCCCAGCATGCCTGTTAGGCTTTGACTTCTTCTTCTAGACCCCCAAGAAGTGGGTCAGGACCAGTAAACATGTCAAGATGTCTCAGTCCTTGCGTACTTTGTTACTTTCTCAGGAGCAGTCAACAGTCTCCACCAAGAACCCTGCCCAGGGAACAGTCACCCTCCACAGCATTCTGAATATATCTTTATTCTAGTAACAGGCTCCACTATGGGCAGGGAGCTCCTTAAGGGCTACAGTTTCCTTCCTCCCTCCCTCCCTCCCTTCCTCAAGTCAGGCTGGCTTTGAACTCCTGACTCCCCGTCCTCCACCAGCAACTGAGTGCTGGACATACACACCTGCACCACTGTGCTCAGCCCACCGCTCCACTTCTTTCAGTATTTGTTTATTTTTAAGATGGTGATTTTTTTTAAGACTGGCTTTCTCTATTCAGCCTTGGTTGTCTTGTAACTTGCTGTGTAGCCCAGGCTGGCCTGGAACTCAGAGAGCTCTACCTGCCTCCTGAATGCTGGGGCTAAAGGCGTGCACCACCACGCCCACACTTGTATTTTTATTGTAATATGAGTGAGTGTTTGCCTGCATGTACATCTGTATACCACTTATGTATCTAGAACTATAGAAGCCAGAAAAGGGCGTTAGATCCCATGGAACTGAATTTAGAGACCTTGTGAACTGCCCATGTGGGTGCTGGGAATCAAACTCTGGTCCTCTGGAAAAGCAGCCAGTGCTCCTAACTGCTGAGCCATCTCTCTGGCCTTCCTGCTTTAATGACTTACTCAAGAGATATTAGACCAAGCCTTCTGTGTGTGCCAGGCACTGTGTTGGTGTTGGGTGCTGGGGATTTCTTTCTGTGGATGGGGACTGGCCTTGAACTTTCCTTGCACCTCTGCTTGCGTAGAGCCTGAGTTACAGGAGGTGCCACCAAACAGGTGCTGGGGGAATTAGGAGCGTGGAAAAGTTCTGGGTTAAAGAACTCACAATCGTAGGGTAACAGAGATACCACAGGGATTCCTGGAAAGGCCAGGTGGAAACAGAAAGAGCAGCTGGCTTGTCGGCAGAATCAGAGATGGCTTCCCAGAAGTTCTGTTTACCTGGCCTTGTGGGATGAGCTAGTGAACAAACCTGAGAGAATTCCAAGCGTGGAAACTGTGTGCAAAGGCCCTAAGATAACAAGGGCAGGAGAGGGGGTTGGATTACAATTGTGCCTGTCACCGGGTGGTCACGTGGCTGTTGTGGAGTAGACGGAACAGCTGCAGAGGAGTGAAAGGCGTCTGGGGTGTGGATGGTGGACTAGAGAGAGCCCGGGGCTGGTGGGCAGACACGACCTTAAGAGAAGATGGGGGGGGGGAGGCGTCTCCAGGGACTGGTGTGTGTCTCTGTAGGTCGCTGTGCTATGGATCTGGGTCTGAACTACCATGGGAAGGTGAATGTCACCCACACCGGTATCGAGTGCCAGCTGTGGCGGAGCCGTTACCCACACAAGCCTGAGTGAGTGCCGGCGGCCCAGGAGGGGAACCTAGGACGCACGCAGGAGGCACAGGCTCCCCGAGCATCCTTCTCTTCCAGAATTAACTCCACCACCCATCCCGGGGCAGACCTGCAGGAGAACTTCTGCCGCAACCCAGACAGCAGCACCTCGGGACCCTGGTGCTACACCACAGACCCTACTGTGCGCAGAGAGGAATGCAGCGTCCCTGTCTGTGGTGAGCTGGGGCCGAGAAGCAGACCATGGCCACAGGCCCTGGGGTCTTCACAAGGCCTGGTGATCTCGAATGGGCATCACAATGCTGGCCACCTTCAGGGCAAAGGGGAAGGAGTTACAAACTGACAGGGCCACAGGAGGCAGGAGACCGAGGCTGCCTGTCACCTCCTTTTCTCCCTCCCAGTCTTGGGTCCCTCACGCTTTGGCTGTGGCTCTTTTCAAACAACTTTTTTCGTGTCCTGCCAAGGTACTCTCCTCCAGGAAGTTCTCCTAGATCCCTTCAGCCACATGCCTTTCCCAAACACCACAGAGTAAGCATCTAAGGCTTGATTGCTGTGATTAGTTCCCATGGTTACCTAGCTGTACACAGTCGTGCTGCAGAACAAACCGCAGCGTGTTTCTTTCTTACACCGCAGAGGCACGGCTAGAGGCCCACAGGCTCGTATCTGGGCTGGGGAGACAGTGTTCCATCCGTGATCGCTGGGCCCACAGGGGTGGCTGTGCTCTGAGTGGTGGGCCCGGCTGAACCTGATTGCCCCCTCCGCTTGTACTCATGCGGGGGCTGCGCGGCTCCTTGAGGGAGTCCCTCCACTCCTTGATGACAGCAGAAGTGTAGAGCTGATGCAGCCTTAGGAGGCCCGTGTTCAGAGCTGACAGTCAGTCCTGCCTGCGGTCCACTGGCTGAATGACTGGCCAAGGCAAGCAGTGAACTATTGTCTGCTACAAAACCACGGAGTGAAGGATATCAGCGACGAACTCATGCCCTGGGCTGGGGATGCGCTTTAGTGGGAGAGAGCTTGGCTAGAAAACAGGGTCCTAGGTTCAACTCCCCCCACCCCAGACCCCCTCCACCAGAAGGCCCGTTGGGTAGTGCACACCTATGATCCCAGCTACCGGAGAGGCTGAGGCAGGAAGACCAACAGTTTGAGCCCTGAGCTGGAGACTGCTCGGCAGTTGAGAGTTTGCTTCCCTTGTAGGGGTCAGGTCTCAGCACCCGCGATGGGTGGCTCTCTACTACCTGTAACTTCAACTCCAGGGGATCCAACAGTCTTTTTGGCAAGCATCTACACATGTGCAAACACACACACACACAAACACACACACACACACCACACACCACACCACACACACACCACACACACACACCACAAATACACATACCTGCAGCACAAGAGACGTGAATAAAAATGAAAAAACAATCTTTGTTTTAAAGTTCAAGGCCTGCTTAGGTAACAGTGAATTCAAGGCCAGCCTAGGCAGCTTAGTGAGACCCTGTCTCAAAAGAAAGAAAAAAGAGGCCCAGGGGCCATAAGTTCATGGTGGAGAATGTCCCTTCCCTATTCCTTGTCAGCTATGCTCCATCTGAGACAGCCCTTAATGCAAATCACCAGTGATCTTTAAAACAGAACAAAACAAAACAAACAAAAACCCCTAGCTGCCCAGCTAGACTGCCTCTGTCCCTGTTTGTGCAACACGTGTTGCAGACTTGCCGAAGCTGGCCTTCAAGCTTACACCATGGTCCACACCGGCCTTTCTAGCAGACCCAACAGGCTTTCTGCTCTGTCCAGTTAAAACCTGAACTCAGAAGGTGGTGGTGCACACCTTTAATCTTAGCACCTGGGAGGCTGAGGCAGGCAGAACTCTGTGAGTTCCAGGGCAGCCTGGTCCACACAGTGAGTTCCCGCATAGCCAGTGCTACAAAGAAACCCTGTCTCAAAAACCAAACAAAAAGCCCCGCAAAAAACAAAAACAAAAACAAACAAAAAACCTTAAAAAACAAAACAAAACCCCAAAAAGCGACGTTTTATACAAATTGACTCCAGGCAGTCACTACCAATAGACTGAAGATAGTCTAGGCGCCCAGGACGCCCTGGCTGATTACTGTATTGACTTATTATGCACCAGCTACTTCTGCTCTGTATATTGCGTTCTTCTGTCAGCTGGCGGGTCAGACTGGCGCTGGACTCTGTTTGAAGGGAGCTTGCTGAGGCGAGGGGCTATTTCGGCTGCCTGGAGTCACTCAGGTGTGATCCACCAGGACAGGGGTTCAAATCTCCCTCGGGGCTGCCTGTAGTTCCCCGCCAACTCCGCCTTCTGTATCCTTCTCCACCAGGCCAGAAGGGTCGTACTACTGTGGAGATGACTCCTCGCTCTGGAGGTTCCAAGGGGAATCCACCTCCACCGGGACAGTGCCTCACTGAGCGTGGCCGTCTATACCAGGGGAACTTGGCTGTGACAGCACTTGGGACCCCCTGCCTGGCCTGGAACAGCCTACCAGCCAAGACCCTGAGCAAGTACCAAGACTTCGACCCCGAGGTGAAACTGGTGGAAAACTTCTGCCGTAACCCAGACTGGGATGAGGAGGGCGCGTGGTGCTATGTCGCGGGGCAGCCTGGCGACTTCGAATACTGCAGCCTCAACTATTGCGGTGAGCAGAACTCATAGAGCGGGGCAGGGGCAAGGACCGAGGACAAGTGGGTTCCCTACAGCCTTACAGAAACCTGGCTGGGGTAGGTCCTATTCTTGTTTCATAGATGAATAAACGGAGGCCCTGAGAAATTGTTGTCTGGTCACCCGAGGGGTGCCTAGGCTCTTAACCTCGGAGTCAAACGCCCTCCAATGCCCCCGGGGTCTTGGGAAGGTCTGAGGTCCCAGCCACTGCCGGGTCTCTACAGAGGAGGCGGTGGGAGAGGAGAACCATGAAGCGGACGAGTCCATCGCAGGACGCACCACCGACGCGGAGTTCCACACTTTCTTCGATGAGAAGACCTTCGGCCTTGGGGAGGCAGGTGAGACACCCGCGTCTCAGTGGGACCCGAGGCTGGAGGTCAGGATGGGCCCCTCACCGTCTGTCTTGCTCTGCAGACTGTGGCCTGCGGCCTTTGTTTGAGAAGAAGTCGTTGAAAGACAAAACGGAAAAGGAGCTTCTTGACTCTTACATAGACGGGCGCATCGTGGAGGGCTGGGACGCTGAGAAGGGCATCGCCCCCTGGTGTGTCCTGGTCTGATCTACTGACCCTCAGAGGGCCTGCCCCACCCACAACCGCTGCAGGATCCCGCTCCACAGATGACACTAGCACCCACCCTCTAATTTTCCCCAGAGCTACCTCAACCAGCTTTGCCACGCCTCCCGAGTAGATGTCAGAGATGAGGCCCAGCAAGTTTAAGTGACTCATCCTCAGGCACACTACATAGTCAGAACTGTAGCCAGTTCTGACTCTAGAGCTGTGCTAAACTCTCTGAAGTCTACACTGGAAGAGCTCTGGTCCTCTAGGGCAGCCAAGTCAATCCGAGATTCGAGCCCTGGAGGCAACCCTGTGTCCCCCACCCCCTCTCTTTTATTTTCATTTTTTGAGAGAGGAGAGATCTTATATAGCAGAGACCGACCTTGACCTTCCCAGGTGCAAGGAGTACAGGCTTGTGACCGACACCATCCCAGCCTAGTACTCTTCCTCTAAGCTCTTTCCCCATTTCTAAGGCTGCTAGGGCCTGGGCCCCAGCTCCTAATGCACTCTGCTTCCCGTTAGGCAGGTGATGCTTTTTCGGAAGAGTCCCCAAGAGCTGCTGTGTGGGGCCAGCCTTCTCAGCGACCGATGGGTCCTCACTGCCGCCCACTGCATCCTGTACCCACCCTGGGACAAGAACTTCACCGAGAATGACCTCCTGGTGCGCATTGGCAAGCATTCCCGAACCAGGTACAAAGCTAATGGCTGATGGTGATTGGCTGGGTTCTGAGTGCTCGTCAGGGGCTCGGGGGCTCTGGGGCACATGGGACCCACATCCCCACTGGGAAAACCCATATGGCCATGCCCTGGCCCACTCCAGACACCAGAACATGGTCCGTCCAGGTGGGAGCCTCTTTAAACTGTGACTATTGGAACAGCACATGTGGCGTGTGCTCATCTCTGTCTGTGGGCCTCTGTGACTCAGAAGACTGTGTGTGACCATGCTCAGTTAGTTGAGGATCTCATCAGTGGTCCTTCTCTGTTGGGGTCTGCACAGATATGAGCGGAATGTTGAAAAGATCTCCATGCTGGAAAAGATCTTCGTCCACCCCAGATACAACTGGCGGGAGAACCTAGACCGTGACATCGCTCTGCTCAAACTAAAGAAGCCCATACCCTTCAGTGACTACATTCACCCCGTGTGCTTGCCGGACAAGCAGACAGTAGCCAGGTCAGCGCTAGGGCCTCAGCTGTGATTTGGCCTGAGCTCTGAACCTTGGGGCCTGACACACATTTGCAGGGCTCAGTTTCATGGTATGAATACACAAGTCATTTTCTAGCAGGCTGTCAGGGACAATTCTCATCAGGTCTCTCTCTTTCCCTAAAGCTTGCTCCAGGCTGGTTATAAAGGGCGGGTGACAGGCTGGGGCAACCTTCGGGAGACATGGACAACCAACATCAACGAGATACAGCCCAGCGTCCTGCAAGTGGTGAACCTGCCCATTGTAGAGCGGCCAGTGTGCAAGGCCTCTACCCGGATACGCATTACTGACAACATGTTCTGTGCCGGTAAGGCTATCTGCCATGGGACAGGGGCTGGCAGGCTGGGGTGGGTTGTGGTATAGGCACACGCCTGGGCGCTTACAAGTCAGAAAATTTCAGGTAAGTGGCTGAAGCTTTTGTCTGAAGGTAAAAAGAACATAAAAGTTTTCATGCTGTTGAGGTCTGAGGTGTGTGTGTGTGTGTGTGTGTGTGTGTGTGTGTGTGTGTGAGAGAGAGAGAGAGAGAGAGAGAGAGAGAGAGAGAGAGAGAGAGAGAATGAGTTTGACCAGAGGCCATTAATACCTGCTCAACCAATCTAGCTCAGCAGGCCCTGGGCACAGCATTCCTTTAGTCACTCAGCACACATTTCTTGAATTCCTATTGTGTTCCAGAAAGCACTTTGAGGGTACACAGGTGGGAACCCAAACAGGTGGTCCTGAGGAAGTTGCTTTCCTAGAGGGGGGCATGTCAGAAACCATTTAGAGCACCTGCTCTTGAAAACAGCTCTGAGGAAAGAGCAGAGTGAGGGAGACTGAGGGACAAGTCAGCTAAACCCAGTGTCAGAGGGGCTGGGTCGGCCGCTTCTCACGCAGGTTAAGCAGAGACTGGAGGAAGTGGATGAGGAGTCAGTGTCTTCTGTGGCCTTTCCCCTCTGCAGCCCCTTACTTTATATATTTGTGTTTCAGCTCATACTCTTTGAGTTAGAGTAGTTTTCCTGACTGCCAGCCCCACCCAAAGACTAAGAATTTGACATGTTAAATACTTGGACCTATTATTTTTCTCTCCTGGAACATGAATTCCTATGTTATGTGTGTTTGAGAGAGTGTATGGAATATGTATGTGTTGATGTGGGTTCACACATGTGTGAATACATGTGGAGCACAGAGGTTGGAGTTGGGTGTTTCCCTCAGCCACTCTCCACAGTTAGTTATTGGGAAAGAGTCTCACTAGGCCGTCTTGGCTGACCTGGCATTTGCTGTGTAGTTCCGGACTGGCGCTGACCTCAGAGATTTGCCTGTGCTTGTGTTAAAGGCATGCATGGCTCTGAGCTGTTCAGTAGGTTTTTGTTTTTTGTTTTTTGTTTTTTTTTTTTAATTTTTTTGAGATAGGGTTTTACTACATAGCTTGGGCTGGTTCACAGTTTACAGTTCCCCTGCCTCAGCCCCTGAAGTGTGCCTGGCTTACTTAGAACAAAACAAAATCCCAACTTTATTATTACTGTGATATGCCTTTAACACAAGCACAGGCAAATCTCTGAGGTCAGCGCCAGTCTGAACTACACAGCAAATGCCAGGTCAGCCAAGACGGCCTAGTGAGACTCTTTCTCAATAACTAACTAACTGTGGAGAGTGGTTGAGGGAGACACCCAACTCCAACCTCTGTGCTCCACATGTTCAATCTGTGTTGCAGATTGAACCCAGGACCGAGAACTAGGAAACTGATCTAACACTAAACTATATCTCAATCACAGCTAAGTCTTAAGATTTTTGGATTTAAGGGTCCTTCTTTTTTTTTTTTTTTAACAAAAAGATTTATTATTATATAAATATGTAAGTACACTGTAGCTGTCTTCAGACACTCCAGAAGAGGGTGCTAGATATTATTACGGATGGTTGTGAGCCACCATGTGGTTGCTGGGACTTGAACTCAGGACCTTCAGGAGAGCAGTCAGTGCTCTTAACCACCGAGCCATCTCACCAGCTCCCAAGGTTCCTTTTGTATTTTGGTATGTTAATAATTAATTGTCATGAAGATTGTGATTTTATGGAGTTGATTTTTATTAAGTCATTATTTTTAAATTATTGTTTCATTTGCCATCTTATTTTCCCTGTGTTGTTTGCTTTAAAAAAGTTATGTATTGCCAGGCGGGGGTGGTGCACACCTTTGATCCCAGCATTTGGGAGGCAGAGGCAGGCGGATTTCTGAGTTCGAGGCCAGCCTGGTTTACAGAGTGAGTTCCAGGACAGCCAGGGCTATACAGAGAAACCCTATCTCAAAAAACCAAAAAAACCAAAAAAACCAAAAAAAAAAAAAAAAAAGTTATGTATTTAGGAGAGTTTGCATCTTGCTCTATGCTTATCTATCTTTTGGACTCATACTTTTTCAAGACGCCAGTTCCTTCCTTCCTTGCCTCCTCTTTCTCTCTACTGTGTGGCTTTTTTTTTTTTTTTTTTTTTTTAAGACACAGTCTCATGTGACCCAGGCTTGAATCTACTGTGTAGTTGGTAATCTTGAACTTCTGATGCTTCTGCCTCCCCCAGTCCTGCCCTCCAGTGCTGGATTACAGGCATGCATCATCATGCCCAGTTTAGGTAGTTGGTGAGGTCCTGGGGATCCGAATGGCTTCGTGCACACGAGGCAAGCACTCTACCACTGTTCAGCACAGGTTGGTCTTGGGATGTGACAGTGCCACTTCAGCCTCCTGATTGCAGGCGGGCACAGCCAGGCTTAACCTTTAACCTCCCTAGACTTTTCACTTTCTCCCACTTTCTGTTCATTTATTTTAGATCTTTTGGGACAGTCTTATGGATCCCAGGCTAGCCCCAAACTCACCCTATAACCGAGGATGATCTTAGATGAATCTTCCCGGCTCCAACCTTTAAATTGTTGATTTTTACAAGCACATACCATGACATCTAAGTTTGTTGTTGTTGTTGTTGTTGTTTTGTTTGTTTTTTTGAGACAGGGTTTCTCTGTATGGTCCTGGCTGCCCTGGAACTCACTCTGTAGACCAGGCTGGCCGCGAACTCAAGAAATCCACCTGCCTCTGCCTCCCAAGTGCTGGGATTACAGGCGTGCACCACCAACACCCAGCGACATCTAAATTTTAAGATTTACTTTTCATGTTTAGATTTGTGAGTCAAGCTTTTTTCTGAATGCACCAGTTTGCTTAAAGATATCTCATTCAGATAGTTTTGTAGTTGATTGAAGGTGTCTTACCAAGGTCTTTTTATCTTCTTTCTTCCTGTGGTCTAGTTAGTTTCCATGTTTCTGGGTAGAAGTGTTTCTACTGATTTGCCTTGTTCTGTTGAAAGTTATGTTTCCATCTTTATACTATTTGTGTTTTAGATTATATGTACATTTTAGTACACAAAAGTGAGGTTTTGGGTGTTCCTGTATTTATTTGAAGGTGTGGTTTGGGGTACAGGAGAGGGCTATGACTTGGCCAGAGTGGAAATGGTAAGAAGGGGCTGGAGTTGGGGCATCTTGACAGGTAAAGCTGACGGGCTTGCTGAAGGCCTAGACACATGTGAAGAAAGGTCACACGCCTGTAGTTCCGCTAAGGGAGGTGGCTTCTGAAAGCTCCTGTTCTTTCTCAAGGCTTCAAGGTGAATGACACCAAGAGAGGAGATGCTTGTGAAGGTGACAGTGGGGGACCTTTTGTCATGAAGGTAAGCCAGGGGTTGGCGGATAATCTTCCAAAGGCAGAGATGGGGGCCAGGAATTTGTTCTCAGGAACAGCACTTGGACCTGGCTATTGGTAACCCCACTTTTCTTCCTCAGAGCCCCTATAACCACCGCTGGTATCAAATGGGTATTGTCTCCTGGGGCGAAGGCTGTGACCGGAATGGGAAGTATGGCTTCTACACGCACGTGTTCCGTCTGAAAAGGTGGATACAGAAAGTCATTGATCAATTTGGATAGGCGTGTGGGTGGGGGAGGGACCTACGATGTTGCAAAATCACAGAAACCAGTCAAAATATTTTTATGGTTTGTTTCTGTTCTCAATAAAAGTGACTGTCAGTAGGTCTCAGTGTGTCCAGTGCTGTTGATGGACGACTCTCTGCACCAGGTTCCGGAAGAGGCTGTAATGTTGCTAGACAGACAGGTCTGCAAATAATCCAGTCTCCAGCACAGGCCAGCTGAGAGGGGAGGCAGAAGTTGAATGTGTAAATTTATTGAATTTTTAAAATAAGAACGTTTTATATCCTAACTTTGACGCATTATCCCATTTATTCTCACAAAAGGAAGGTGTCAATCCTCACAGGAGATAGGTAGGTGAGTAAATAGATTTGGAGAAGTAACTTGTCCAGTTATGCATTTAGAATTCAAAGCTGAGGGGCTGAGGACATGGCTCAGTGAATAAAGCCCTGTGCATTCCTGATGACCTGACTTTGGATACCCAGAGCCTGCCATGTAAAAGCTGGATATAGAGCCAGGTGGTGGTGGCACATACCTTTAATACCAGCACTCAGGAGGCAGAGGCAGGTGGATCTCTGAGTTCGAGGCCACCCTGGTCTTCAGAGTGAGTTCCAGGATAGCCTGGGTTACCCAGGTAAGCCTTGTCTTAAAAAACAAAACAAACAAAACAAACAAACAAACAAACAAAAAACTGAGCTGGGCGTGGTGGCGCACACCTGTAATCCCAGCACTTGGGAGGCAGAGGCAGGTGGATTTCTGAGTTCGAGGCCAGCCTGGTCTACAGAGTGAGTTCCAGGACAGTCAGGACTACATAGAGAAACCCTGTCTTTAAAAACCTAAAAAAAAAAAAAAAAAAAAAAAAAAGGCTGAATATCTGAGTATGATAGTATACTGGTCTGTATCCCAGCATGTGTATAATATACTGTATATACAGGGTTTATTAGAGTGGTGTGCAGGCTGTGGTCCAGCTAGTCCAACAATAGGTATCTCTGAACAGAAAGGCCAAGAGTCTCCAATTGTTTCCTCCACGGGGCTACATCTCAGCAGCAGGTTCTGATGCCAGTAAAGGAATGCTTCAGGAGCAGGAGCCGTGAGGAGCCAAAGTGAGGGTAAGCAGGCAAGGGCTTCCCTTCAGGTCTTATGCAGGCTGGACCAGAAGGTGTGACTCAGATTTAGGGTGAACTTACCCACCTCAAAATGACCCAACTGAGAAATGTTTTCAGGCATGGCCATCTGCCTGTGTTGATTCCAGATGACAATCAACATTTTAGTCATAACACCCTACATCTTCCATCATGTCATCAAATGGTATACTTTATGCCCCCAAGAGCCTCACTGTTTAAAGCATTTTGAGATTATGATATGATGGTATATGGGCACAGGCTTCTCTGGTGACCTGAGTTCATGTTCTGTCTCTACTCTGATGTGTGTGGTCTCACTACATAGCTCTGGCTGTCCTGAAACTCACTATATAGATCAGGCTGGTCTTGAACTCAAGAGATCTGCCTACTTCTATTTTTCTGGGCTGGGATTAAAGGCATGCACTATGCCACTGTGCCCAGCTTCTGTATCCAATCTTTATTCGCTTTTTTTTGGCATTACTATTTTTATTGGATATTTTATTTATTTACATTTCAAATGTTATCTCCTTTCCTGGTTTCCCCTCCAACCCCCCTTCTGTCCCCTCCCGTCCCCTCCCCCTGCTTCCATGAGGGCACTCCCTCACCTACCCACCCCACCTTCCCACCCTTGGATTCCCCTACACTGGGGCATCACAAGGACCAAGGGCCTCTCCTCCCATTGATGTCTGACAAGGCCATCCTCTGCTACATATGCGGCTGGAGCCATGGGTCCCTCCGTGTGTGTATTCTTTAGTTGGTGGTTTAGTCCCTGGGAGCTCTGAGGGGTCTGGTTTGTTGGAGTTGTTCTTCCTATGGGGGTGCAAACCCCTTCAGCTCTTTAGGTCCTTTCCCTAACTCCTCCATTGGGGAGCCCAAGCTCAGTCCAATGTTGGCTTTGAGCATCTGCCTGTCACTTTTTTTTTTTTTCCCCCGAGACAGGGTTTCTCTGTGTATTCCTGGCTGTCCTGGAACTCACTCTAGACCAGGCTGGCCTTGAACTCAGAAATCCACCTACCTCTGCCTCCCAAGTGCTGGGATTACAGGCGTGAGCCACCACACCCGGCTAGTCTCCTATCTTAAAAGGGCTAATTATGTTCAAATCACTGACCTATTTGTTTGTTTACATTTTAAAAGACACATATGACACAAAGTTTATAAGGACTAAACTTAAAACACTTGTAAGGGCTATAGAGATGGCTCAGTGGTTAAGAGCACTGTCCGCTCTTCCAGAGGTCCTGAGTTCAAATCCCAGTAACCGCATGGTGGCTCACAACCATCTGTAATGAGATCTGATAACTTCTGGTGTGTCTAAAGACAGCTACAGTGTACTTACAAATAATAAATAAATCTCTAAGACAAACAAAAACACTTGTAAGGACTAAGTCTTTTTCTTTCTTTCTTTTTTTTTTGGTTTTTCGAGACAGGGTTTCCCTGTATAGCCCTGGCTGTCCTGGAACTCACTCTGTAGACCAGGCTGGCCTCGAACTCAGAGATCCGCCTGCCTCTGCCTCCTAAGTGCTGGGATTAAAGGCATGAGCCACCACCGCCCGCCGTGGACTAAGTCTTTTTTATTGTGTACTGAGCACAGTACTTATTATCTAACAACAGGACTGGCATCCTGTCTGGCATGTTTAAAGTTCCTTTTCTGGTCTCCCTCCTTTGGTCACCCCCAGAAATCATTTAATGGTGTTTGTACTGTTGGGGAGAGGGGGTTTTCCCAGATTTCTCCTTATTCAGTACTTACCAGATTAGCATTTTGTAGGCAACAGGGGTAGAGGATATTTGAATAAATTTGTAAACGTTGGACAAATTTACAAATTGTGAAAATGTCCTGTCACAGTCTGTTCTTCAAGGTTACTGTTAACAGGTCACTGGTTATGTGATAGAACATGTTCCTATCGATACAGTATTAAAGCAGTATTCCTATCTGGGACATTTATGGTTAAGTGGGCACCACAGCCTCTTAACATGTGAAGTGAATTTCAGCAGAACTGTGTTGAGGAGCTGCATCCCTGAGCCCCAAGGCAGGAGGAATGGAGCCAGCAGGCCTGCCTGCGTTAGGTGTAGGATAGGAGCAGGGCATCAGGCCAGACCCTTGCAGTTTCAGCTTTAGAGCTTCAACCAATATGTTTAAAAGTGGGAGGGCCAAGGATGGTGACAGGCAGATGGATCTCTGTGAGGCTGGCTTGGTGTACACAGTAGTTTTCGGCCAGCTGGGTCTACATGGTGAGATTCTGTCCTGACAAACAACCACCTCAACTCCCAGCCCTTCTCCCTTCTCCGTCCGCTGAGTCTTCTTGTATACCTTCGCTAGTCTCCAATTTGAGATCCTCCCGGATTAGCCTGCCAAGTGCTAGGATTAGGTTTATAGGTATTTGTCACCACTGTACTGGTTTTCATATTCAATTTCATAAAGGAACAGAGAATTAGGACAAAGTTTCTTGATTATTTCTGTGGTTGACTTATTCCTGTTGACTGAAAATAAACAAACAAACAAATAAATAAATAAATGGACAAAAATGCACTCTCAGTGACATTACCCTCTGGGGGGAGGTGGATCTCTCTCTCTCTCTCTCTTTTTTTTTTTTTTCTAAAATAGAGCTGAGGCCCGAACCCAGGGCCTTGTGCTTGCTAGGCAATCGCTCTACCACTGAGCTAAATTCCCAACCCGAAATCAAGTTAGCTTTAGTTACATAACTTTCTTGTTTTTCGAGACAGGGTTTCTCTGTGTAGCCCTGGCTGTCCTGGAACTCACTCTGTAGACCAGGCTGGCCTCGAACTCACGAGATCCGCCTGCCTCTGCCTACCAAGTGCTGGGATAACAGGCATGCGCCACCACTGCCTGGTAGGGGAGGTGGATCTCAGCAGAGCACAGCAAATACCCCTGTCTGGGCTCAGTACCCAGCTTTCCTTAAATAGGTAGCAAACGGCTGCCTAGCACTCCAAGACAGGGAGCATCTTGGAAAATGGGTACAGTTAATGTGCATTTTATTTAAGGATTTAGAGGGAAGGGATTAAGAATATATTGTAGCTTGGGTTGTTGGTGGAATATTCCTTTAATACCAGCACTGAAGAGGCAGAGGCAGATGGATTTTTACAGTTCTAGGGCAGCCTGGTCTACATAGTGAGTTCTAGGCCAGGGAGCCCACATAGCGAGACCTGGTCTCAAAAACAAAAGGCAGACAGTGTTGGCGCTCACCTTTACCAGCACTAGGGAGGCAGAGGCAGAGGCAGGCAATCTCTATGAGGCCAGCCTGGTCTACACAGTGAATTTCAGGTCAGCCAAAGCTACAAGAGACCTTGTGTTGAAATACAAAACAGAGCTGGGCGTGGTGGCGCACACCTGTAATCCCAGCACTTGGGAGGCAGAGGCAGGCAGATTTCTGAGTTCGAGGCCAACCTGGTCTACAGAGTGAGTTCCAGGACAGCCAGGGCTATACAGAGGAAACCCTGTCTCGAGGAAACCCTGTCTTGAAAAAACAAAACAAAACAACAACAACAAAAAGAAAACAAACAAAACAAGGCTGGGGAGATAGCTCAGCAGTTGAGAGCACTGACTGCTCTTCCAAATGTCCTGAGTTCAAATCCTGCAACCACATGGTGGCTCACAACCATCTGTAATGAGATCTGATGCCCACTTCTAGGGTGTCTGAAGACAGCTACAGTGTACTTACATATAATAAATAAATCTTTAGAAAAAAGAAAAAGAAAAAGAAACCAAAAAACCAAATCAAGAATGCACTGTAATACGCAGGCCACTCTCAACATCACTGTCAGGACTATAAACTTTGAACACTTAGGTTTTCAGATGAACAGTGCCCACTCTAGAGCCCACTTTACAAATATATCCTCCCACAGCAGTGAACGCCACCCTTCCTGCTATGAATACTTACCTCTTCCTGTTCCCTTACAACAAGCAGGGTTAGTTAAGTTCAGGCAGCCATGGGCTCCCTGGAAAATGGTGACTGGAACCAATGGCGTGTTCACTTGATGGGAAAATCAAGATTCATTTTCTATCTTTTATTGCTTGGAATGCCAGTTGAGTAGAAAGTGGACTTGAAGAGACAGTTCCTTTGAGATGTCCTGGAGCTTGCCTGGTGTCTCCCCTAGAACCCAGAACCTTTTCCTCATGAAGCAGTTTTCTAACTATGGAGGAAGATCCTCCATATTTCTGGAAGTGAATCTTCATTTCACATTTTTGTACCCACTCAACCCAAAGTATGAAGCAATTAGTCTGGACCAAAAGAGACTTAGACATCGAGGCAGGAAAACAGCAAGTTCTCCCAGATGCACCAGGGAACCCAATTCACTTGTGGTGTGGGAACTGCTGGCCAACACTTGAAAACAATCTCATGTCATAGGTACAGCAAAGCAGTAGGATGCATAAATGTCCCTCCAAACAACTAGAGATGACCAGAGGAAAGTCATAAACCAAGACAAGGAGGGATGAGCTTTCTCTGCTCCTTGGGTCTGCATATGGATAGCAGGCCAACAAGCCTCTCCTGTTTCAATGGAACTACAACCCTAATCTGTGAATTTAGAGAAGGCAGACCTCAGCAGGCCATTAACAAACCTATCTCTACCTCAATAAATTGACCTAGCTTTCCTTAGACAGGTGACAGAAAATAGTTGTCCAGAACTCCCAGAGCATTTTGGGAAATGGGTATAGTTAATGCAAACTTTATTTATAAAAGACTCTTAAATTAGTTGTCTCATGCCATGCATTCATACAGAATACAGTGTCCCTTCAGGGCTACAGAAGAGCTCACAACTCAAAAGGAACTATTAAAAGAGTTTCTAATGGCTGAAAGCTAAGAAAAATTAGGACAATTTTACAAATGAGCCATTAAACAAAACAAAAAAAGATATGGAACCTACTCTGCGCGGAGGGAGCAGCTGTTTAGAAGTCTGTACACTAACCTACCCACAGTCCGTCTTCTAGAAGCAGAGCGTGTGCAGACCTGAGCTACCACTGCTCTTCCCCATCTGCAGTCTGACACATACAACCAGTTTGTGTACAATGAGGCCTGCAGGGGCCGCTTCACACTATACGACTTCTAGATTAGTAAACTAAAGCTGCGGAGTGCTGAGGGAGGGGCAGCTTCATTTGCGACTGCTCTTTATTCTCTCCAGTCTCTTTTTCAAGTCATCGATGTTAGTCGTGGAGGAGGAGGTCATGGTTCCTGCAGAGTGGGACTGGTTGGAATCCAGGTCTGAGTGCTGGTGCTGTTCCCGGGACTCCCGAAGCTGTGAGAGCTTGCTATGGAGCATGTCTGTGGAAGAGGCAACTGGAGGAATTGCTGGTTTGGAGAGCAAAGAGGTGAGTGGAGGCCGGTCATCTTGCTGTTGAGAGAGGACAGAGAGACACTGGCTAAGTTCAGGGGAAGAAGTCAAGATACGACTCTTCAGCAGAGTGTACCAAAGGCAGGCCGCTCTGCTGTGGGTGAACCTGTGGCTCCGATCCACCCCACACAGAAAGAAAGGAACAATACCTTTGTGTTGTCAAGACCACACCGCTGCCGGAGAATTTTTAGCCTTTCCAGGTAGACAGATGGCCCCACTTCTTCTCCATTTGTGTTACCTAGAGAGGACACTGTGCTTGTGGGAGTGGGCACACATGTGACCTCCATCTGAGGGGAAATGCCTATAGAGGAAAATGAAGGAAGCACATGCAGATATCCACACATCCCAACTCCAGAATGCAATGGTCAATCTATTACCAAAGACAACCAATAATTTCTAGGGCGCAGTGGCACAACATATGTTTATCATACACAATCTCCTACCAACAACAAAATTTAAATGTCTGAATGTTGCCACTGTACTTGAAAACTCAAAAACACCCCAAGGATCTCCCTGGACTTAGTGCTCTCAAATACGCAACCTACACTTAGAACTTTAAGAACTGACACAAAAAGGCTGCCTGCTTACACCTGGATTATATGAAGGGTTATGTACCAACAATCACAGGGCTGACAGGCAATCCAAAGTCCCTAAGCTATTTCTAAGTATATGGTGACCGCCCAACTTAGAAAATGAGAGTATTTGGCAGAATCAGTTATGTTTGGGTTGGATGACATAACAGACACAAGTTTTGCAAATCTACAGGAAAGAACAAGGGATAGGAACTATCCATCAATATTCTTGGAGAAGACTATCCATCAATATTCTTGGAGAACACCAATCCATCTCAATTCCTAAATTTCTAACAGGGAACAGTCAAAGTACAACATTTAAAAGCTCTAACTTAGAGAGCTGAAAAGATGGTTTAATGGATAAAATGTAAAGACAGGAGTCTGAATCGCTAGAATTCAAATAAACGCTAGGTAAGCATAGCACAGCAGCTGATCCGAAACCTCAGCATGCAGCAGGAGAGTCATGGAGAAAGCTGGCGCCAGGTAAACCAGCTGAACCAGTGAGCTCTAGGTCTGAGCGAGACCCTGCCTCAGTTTATAAGGCAGAGAACAAGCAACACGAGACAACATTCACCATCATTTTTGGGCTTCCACAGGCTCCTGCAGCTGCACACATTCCCATATACATATAGACATGCCTGCATATATGTGCAAATTAAGAGAAAAACACAAACAAACCTAACTTCGGGCAAGGAGATGGCTTAGTGCTAGAGACAAGAGAGTTTGTCCAAGGGCTGGCAAAATGGCTCAGCAGTTAAGACCACTGACTGTTTTTCTAGAGGACCCAGGTTTTGAAATCTAGCATCCACATGGTAGCTCACAACTGTAACTCCAGTTCCAGGGCTCTGATGCTCATTTTATTCTGGCCTCCAAGGGCACTGCACAGATGTGGTGCATAGACACTCAGTAGAAAAAATACCCACACACGAAATAAATATAATTTTAAAAAGAAAACTACAACAAAGAACTCTGGAAATGGGGGAAAAAGAGGGCTTCTTGTGGTCAGGCCAATCACAGGTCTGCTGTAACTTGGTGTTCTGTTTACTGCCTTTGTGGAACCTTAAATGGGTTGGAGAGTGGTCATTTATGGTGTTAAAACTCAACTAGCTGGGAAAGCAAAGCTTTAGGTGAGCCAGACAGATGCAGAGAGAGAAGCTAAACTACACAAGGTGGACACTTTTGACAGGCGTCAAGCATCTGAGAGGTCACATTCTGACTGTTCTGCCCTGAGGACAAGAACTTCTGTAGCTGGGGCTGCCTTTGGTTTAAATATTTTTTTAAAACTGAACCCTCCTTTGTCTTCATAAGCAGCAGCTTTCACAGGAGCCTTTTGGCTGAGGGGACAGTACTATTTCAGCCTGAACTAACTTTGGCTATGCATTCATGCTAACCATCCCTAAATTAACTGCAGAGTGCCAATTTGGTTCTAGGCAACTAAACAGATACAAACTTTTTCCAGTAGCCAGGCATGGTGGCGCATGCCTGTAATCCTAGCACTTGGGAGGCAGAGGCAGGCGGATTTCTGAGTTCGAGGCCAGCCTGGTCTACAGAGTGAGTTCCAGGACAGCCAGGGCTACATAGAGAAACCCTGTCTCGAAAACAAACAAACAACCCCCCCCCCAAAAAAAAAAAAAAAAACCCTTTTCCAGCAGATCATTTCTTTCCTTCCTTTTTTTTTTTTTAATATTTATTTCTTTATTATATGTAAGTACACTGTAGCTGTCTTCAGATATCCCAGAAGAGGGCATCAGATCTTGATACAGATGGCTGTGAGCCATCATGTGGTTGCTGGGATTTGAACTCACGACCTTTGGAAGAACAGTCGGTGCTCTTAACCGCTGAGCCATCTCTCCAGCCCCCCCCCCCTTTTTTTTTGATTTGGTTTGAGACTGGGTTTCTCTGTATAGCCCTGGCTGTCTTGGAACTCACTCTGTAGATCAGGCTGGCCTTGAACTCAGAAATCCTCCTGCCTCTGCCTCCCAAGTGCTGGGATTAAAGGCGCGTAACACCACTGCTAGGTTCCTTCTCTTCTTTCTTTCTTTCTTTCTTTTTTTTTTTTTTTTTGAGACAGGGTTTCTCTGTATAGCCCTGGCTGTCCTGGAACTCACTCTGTAGACCAGGCTGGCCTCGAACTCACGAGATCCGCCTGCCTCTGCCTCCCAAGTGCTGGGATTACAGGCATGCGCCACCACTGCCCGGCAAAATTCTGCACCAATCCTGCTCCCAGACTGCTGCTCAGGGATCTTTTTTTGTTTTTGTTTTGTTTTTCGAGACAGGGTTTCTCTGTGTAGTCCTGGCCTTCTCTTCTTTCTAACAGGGTCTCATGTAACTCAGGATGATCTCTATGTAGCCAAGGATATCCATGAATTTCTGATCCTCCTAGGATTATAGGCATGTATTACCATGCCCAGTTAACGGGTGCTAGGTACTGAACCCAATTCTTTGTACATACTAAACAAGTGCTCCGCAAACTGAACTACAGTACTTCAGTACCTCCCCTGTGGATTTTGAATTTTAGCTGAGAGTGACGGACACAAAACAAATAACAGGTATTATTATCATATATGTTAGAAGTGGGAAATGTGCTGGGGGTAGCGGCATATCCCTTTTAAACTCATAACCTAGGAGCAAAGGCAGGCAGATCTTTGTGAACAAGAGCTGAACAAGGCTAGGAAATTGGCTAATAGGCTCACTTAGAAGCAACAGCAGTGTGCGTGTGTGTGTGTGTGTGTGTGTGTGTGTGTGTGTGTGTGTATGTGTGTGTACACATTCAACATTCATTCAAACAAAAATCAAATGGCCAATGCAAGGGCTACAAATGTACTAGTTGCAGAGTGTATCTCGAGCATGACAAGGCCCTGGTTTCAATCCCACATAGGAACAACAGAATGACACAGTCAGCACAAAGGCGCCAAGGCCTATGCGTCTGTGTGGGGGTTGGTGGGGCTGGGGAGCAGTCGATGGGGTTGAGAAGGTTTTGCCTTCTAGAAAATAGTTGGAAACTCCTCTGATGCTCTGTGTGGAAATGCGCACAATCAGTGAAGGTGAGGGACAGGAAGGAGAACCAACAGGTGGGTACTCTGGTGTAGTTCGGGGAAGAGAGGACCTTGTTGCCCCCAGGGTGTCAAGGTGAAGGTAGGGAGAGGTGGGAGGGCATCTGTACGTGGTTTGCAGGTAGGGCCAAAGAGTTGGTTTCCTGGCAGGAAGAGAAGACCAGAAGCTTTAGTTCTCACCAAACTAAGATAAAGCTAGTATCAACAAGAATGCCAATGGAGTGGGTGGCTCGCAACTATTTTAGCCTACTTCTAGAACTGTAACAGAAAGCACACCTGTTGAAGTGGGAATGCGGCCTTTGCTTTCTCTCTCCATCTCAATCACCCGAAGGCCTCTCTCAACATAACTCTGAAAGAACTGCGAGGAATTTTTCAGAAACGGTTCAATGTCAGTATCTGAATATTTCTTCTTATATTCATATAACTCTGCTAGGCCCTGGTTAAAAAGAAAAAAACAAAGAGATGGGATGGGTATTAAGTTAGTGTTCCACAAAGAAACCTGGACCTATTTAACCCCTTCTGCCCCCCCCCACTCCCCACCCCCACCCCCCACCCCGCTTCCCTCCAGCCTTACTCCCTCCACCCCTCCCTCAGGTTTTTTGCAGATAAGGTCTTATTATATAACTTTGACTGGCCCAGAACTTCCTATGTAGATCAGATTGGCCTCAAACTTACAGCAATCTGCCTCAGCCTCCTGACTGCTAAGATTACAATTGTGTACCACAATGCCTGCCTTTTTGTTATGTTTCCTTTTTTGAGACAGTCTCACTTATGAATATAGTTCAGTCTAGTCTCAAACTTGCAATTTTCTACTTTGGCTTTCCAAGTGCTCTAACTACTGTGCTACCATACCAGCCTTGGGCTTTTGTTCTCACCTCCTTAGTGTTCTCTTTAGAGCCAATCTTCTTAAAAATCTCAGCTAAGAAATCATTTACTTTGGCCTTTGATGATTTTTCATCCTAAAAATACAAAGGAATGGTTAGACTTGAATAAATGAAAGGATGGATGCTAACAGAAAATATTTCAAAATATAGGCCTTATGGGTGTGGTTTTGCTGGTTCAGGAAGCCTGGAGTGAAAAGCTTAGAGGAGCAACACTAGTATTCTGGTTCTGAGTGTCTCTAGTCTAAGGATTTAACCTCAACTTTGAGGACGAGCTGGTCCATTCTCTAGTTAAGTAGAGCTCACAGTGGACTTACCTAGTATCTATTGAGACTCTGGGCTCACAGAACTCTATTTTGGAGATCAAAAATCATGTGTTCACTCAAGTGTTTTAAAACTGTTAGGCAGAAATGGTTATAGCAGCAAACCAAGAGGCCGATTACTTGGAGTCCTAAGATTCTCCTCTCCCCCTGGAATTCGGGGTACTCGGGGTACTCACTATTCTTGAAGCTCCCTTCTCTGTCTCCTTATCAGCCTTGCTCCCACTCTGGTCCATACTATGTTTCATCATCCGACAAAGGTGGGCCTCCAGTTCTGACTCGTTCTTATTATCAATCATTGTAAGGTGGTCCAGGATCTGAAGGAGACAGCACATTCAAATACTAGTAATGATTCCCAGGAAATAGACTCAAGAGACCCATTGCTGTTCTCACTCACCTTAGGTCCTTTTAATTTGCATAAAGTATGCAGAAGGGTCTTTAGAGTCCTTATAGGAAATTCACTTTTGCATTGCTTCAATTTCTCTTTGGGAAAGACCTTCATGAAAATGTGGATGTCCAGAAGAATTCTGTCTAGGTTAATGCTGTTGATGGTGTCAGGCAATAGTCGAACCATTCTCCATAGACACTATTAAAATAAGAAACCAGAGGGTAAAAGATGGCTCAGCAGTTAAGGGCACTGGCTGCAGCTGGGCGCCGGCGCATGCTCTTATTGCCAGTACTTGGGAGGCAGAAGTAAGGGGATCTCTGAGTTCATGCCAGTCTTGTCTACAGAGTGGGGTTCAGGATAGCCAGGGATACAATAGCAAAACCCTTTAAAAAAAGCAAAAACCAGCCAAACCAAACAAAAACCACTGACTGCTCTTCCAGAAGACCCAGCCTGTAACTCCAGTTGCAGGGGATCCAATTATTTTACATATGCATACAAGAAGGCAAAACACCAATGTATATAAAAATAAACAAACCATTAAAAAATAAGGAACAAAGCCAGGCGTGGTGGCGCACACCTGTAATCCCAGCACTTGGGAGGCAGAAGCAGGCGGATTTCTGAGTTCGAGGCCAGCCTGGTCTACAGAGTGAGTTCCAGGACAGCCAGGGCTACACAGAGAAACCCTGTCTCAAAAAAACCAAAAACTAAAAAAATTTAAAAAAAATTAAGATAATTTATCATTTTTCCAAATTCAAGACTCTATTTTCAGATGAGTGTGTTCTCTATGTGTACAATACTGATCTATTATGTGTGTGCACATGCATGTGGAGATCAGAGATGGACATAGGGTATTTTCCTCTATTACTTTCCATTATGAGACAGTCTCGTGTTTAACCTGGATCTTCTGACTCACCTAGACTGGCTGGCCAGTCCCAGGGATCCATCCTCTACTGCATCTGCCTCCCCAGGGCTGGGGTCACAAACCCAGACCTTCTCACCCCGTTTACGTAACAAGCACTTTATAGACAAAGCCATTTCCCTAGGCCTCAAGACTCTGTTTGATATAAAGAGTCCTTAAGTAGACTGATTGACCTCAAACTTCATTCTCCTGCCTCAGCCTTCTAAATGCTGTGATTTCAGGTATGTAAGATATAAGATATAAATGTTGGTCATACCCTTCCAGTTTGGCTGCTAAAACCTAAAGACATGAATCTCTTCATCCATGCCCCCCTGAAGTGTGACAAGTCATCCCTGTGACCACCCATCTCAACTCTCCCGTTTTCAGTCCCACTCTTCTGAGACAAGGACATTTTAAATATTGGAAAAAACAAAAAAAAATCCAAAAAACGTTTAAATTCTGTCTTAGTTTCCTTAGTACCTGAGTATAAAGTAGTTTAGATAATTTAACCAAATCCAATCTAAGGAAGCAAAGTATCCTATACTACCACTATAGTAGCAGTACTATAATGTTACACTTATATTCATCTGAAGAGTTCTATGAAAGGTTAAACATTATAAATGTGTATATACCGCTCCCTCATAATGAAAACCCCTTATTAAACTTCTTGCCTTCTGGTCTGGTTGGCCATGAACTTTACCATGTACAAGAGGCTGGTGATTTTGTTTCCCCAGCGCTGGGATTATAGGTATAAGCCACTGTAGTAGCTTTTTCTTCTTGTTTGCAAAGATTTTTAGGATCCAGGCGTGGTGGTGTATAGCTTTGATTCCAGCACTAGGAAGCAGAAGCAGGTGGATCTTTCCCTGTCTCATCAGGATGAAGGTATATATACATCACAGCTTGTAGACTGACACTGAGAATGTTAGACTTGGATTTAGCGATAAGTTGAAATAAAAAAATTAAAGTCCAATTTTGTGTGTGTGTGTGTGTGTGTGTGTGTGTGTGTGTGTATTTTTGAAATAGCCAGCCTCGCTGTTTCAATAATACTACATTAGGTATCTTAGGCTGGTTTTGACTCCTATCCTCCTTCCTTAGCCTCTTGTTTTCTGGAATTACAATTGTTACTCTGCTTGACTTACCAATTATATCTTTTGTCTATACTTGGTTGATTTGAGTCAATATCATATTTCAAATTTCTTTCCCTCTACATTTTAAAAAGGTGATTATAGCAGCCGGGCGTGGTGGTGCACGCCTGTAATCCCAGCACTTGGGAGGCAGAGGCAGGCGGATTTCTGAGTTCGAGGCCAGCCTGGTCTACAGAGTGAGTTCCAGGACAGCCAGGGCTACACAGAGAAACCCTGTCTCGAAAAAACCAAATCAAAAAAAAAAAAAAAAAAAAAAAAAAAAAAGGTGATGGTGGTGGCGGCGGCGGCGGCGGCGGCGGCACACGCCTTTAATCCCAGTACTCTGGAGGCAGAGGCACATGGATTTCTGAACTTGGGGCTTGCATGGTCTATTGATTGAGTTCCAGGACAGCCAAGCAAGGCCACACAGAGAAACCCTATCTTGAATCCCAGCTCCACCTCCGTGCAAAAAAAGTGATTATATCTTTGAAAGAAAAGAGATGAAATCATTTCAACTTTACCTTCATAACAAGCTCTGAGAATTTGGGAGAACTAGCTGTTGCCAGCAGGCTGTCCTGAAGTAAAACAAGCAGGGCACTGGAAAACCAAAAAACATTAATAAACTTTAAAACCTCATTCTTAAAATCAATAACTGAAGTGTGAATATTCTCTATCCACCTAGTAAGTAATTCACAGATCATAGTTACTAAAAGTAAGATCAATCATTAAGATCTTGTTATTTGAGCCGGGCGGTGGTGGCGCACGCCTTTAATCCCAGCACTTGGGAGGCAGAGGCAGGCGGATTTCTGAGTTCGAGGCCAGCCTGGTCTACAAAGTGAGTTCCAGGACAGCCCGAACTACACAGAGAAACCCTGTCTCGAAAACACCAAAAAAAAAAAAAAAAAAAAAAAAAGGTCTTGTTATTTGGGCTGGAGAGATGGCTCAGCATTTAAGAGCACTGAATGCTTTTCCAGAGGTCCTAAGTTCAATTCCCAGCAACCACATGGTGGCTCACAACCATCTTAATGGGATCTGATGCCCTCTTCTGGTGTGTTTGAGAATAGCAACAGTGTACTCATTCATAAAATAAATAAATCTTTAAAAAAAAGATTTTCTTATTTAAAAATTGGTAAATCTTGTCATTGTTTTCTTTTTTCATGGCCATCAGTAGCTGAGAGACCAGCATAATGCTAGAGCTATAACAAGTATATTTTATTGTCTTATTAAAAAAAATTCATTATATTGATGGTTATTAGTTTTAGCCTGAAATAGATGATTCATTTAGTAGAAAGTAATAAATCATCTTATTAGGCAAATCTGAAAGTTACAATTGACCTGATGATGACTTTTATCCTCTTGCTTCACCCAAGAGGAATACTCCTCAGTGATAGAATTACAGGACAGTGCCACTATGCTGGGGTTTTACAAGTGCTTGGGAACAACCTCAGGACTCTGAATGCTAGGCAAGTACTCTACTGACTGAGCTACACTCTCAACTCTGCTACCTGATTTCTATGTGTAGATAAGAGACTATCCCAAGCTTTACTGGTAAGGGTATAAATATACCTGAGGATATTGGTCTGGTCTGATTTCTCCAAAACCTTCACCACCAAGAGGTTCACAGAACGAATCACCTGTTGTCCTTCCTCCAGATCTTCAATCCGAGAATCCAGCATTAAGGTGATCAGTCCATGCATTAGGTCTTTCAGGACTCCAGTGGAGGCCTCCCGGGCCAAGCTCTCTATCTGAAATAGCTATCCAGTTCTAACTGTGTTAGGGAGGTTAACACTCAATATGTGAGACAAAGATGAAAAACATAGTTGGTATATTCTAGTCAATATTCAGCTATATATATTGACAAAGGTTTACTCTGTGGCCCAGCTGGCCAACACTTTAAACTTCTAAGTGCTGGGATTGCATGTTTGTATCAACATACTTGACATAATTACATTGCATGTTTAAAACCTTACAATGTTAAAAGAGAAAAAAGTCCTAATTAATTGGTATACTTCCTTTCTACTTTATTTTTGATCCACAATTATCCATGAAAAGCTAAATAGGACCTGCTTTGCCTGTAGAAGAAACTGTTAGGAAGCAAAACACTAGGAAGAACTAAGCATTGTACTTTATATCCTACCTGTGGAGAGGGGAGGAAGCCCCGAATAAAGGAATTCCTGAATCAATGTGTGCTAACATGATCTGTATCAAGGACCCTAGTCTAGGGGCTGGAGAGATGGCTCAGTGGTTAAGACTTCCAGAGGTCCTGAGTTCAAATCCCTGCAACCACATGGTGGCTCACAACCATCTGTAATGAGATCTGATGCCCTCTTCTGGTGTGTCTGAAGACAGCTACAATGTACTTATATATAATAAATAAATAAATCTAAAAAAAAAAAAAAAAAAAAAAAAAAAAGATTCTTAAAAAAAAGGACCCTAGTCTCAGCCCTAAGGGAATGGCAATGACTTCTCGGTGTGAGACGTAGAAGACTTTCTTCCTCAGGGGTCCAAGGTGTCTATAGACATGTCCTTCATTGCTCCCCAACAACCATGTTCACTGGCCTGAATGCTGCTCTCCTACAGAGACTGCTCCTGGAGAGATTAGCTAAGCCTATGTCCTTTATCCAGTCATAGAACATAACCCGCCTCCTTGTTCTCAATATGTAACAACCCTGCCTCTCTGTTTGAGTCTACATAAATATGTTGAGTTTCTGGAGTGCTGAGATTTCCCCATCTCAAAGTTTAGACCACATGATCCCAGCTTTTCTGTGGTTCTATTTCTGTCTATTCTTCGTTCCTTCTCCACTCCAGCTGTGCTAGATGACACCTGACAGGTGACATTCAATGCAAAAAGTCAACACCTGGCTCTGTGACTCATGGATAATTCTAGCAAGTGGACACAGGTCTCCCTGGAACATCAGCATTGACTCTGGCCTGAGAACCTGGGTGGGATGACAGATCTAAGAGACTCTCCAGTTCTGCAAAAATCTCTTACCGAAATCATGTTGCCAATGATACAGCTATACAACTTGATGATTTCCTCCTTGTCCAGCTTCTCATCTGCCATGTGTGTGCTATAGATGAGTCTTAGCTGCATGAATGTTGCTATCAGAAACTGATCAATATGGCCCGACATAGCTTCAGCTTTGTCTTCCTGCCTCAGGACCTCGTCAATCTGACAAGAAAAATTCCAAGCTTTGTGAGTAGCAGAAAGACATTATTATAAGGCATGTTTCTATAGCAGAATTCATTAGCAAAGCAGTTATTTTACCTCAAAAACAAAACAAAACAAAATAAAACCCAAAAAACTTTGGAAATAACTATCGTTAGGAATTAAATTGCGCGCGCGCGCGCGCGCGCGCACACACACACACACACACACACACATACACTTACTGAGCAGGACAGCATTAAATGAATCAGCCAGAGATTCTATTCTAAGAACCTTATAGTCTAGTTTGAGAATAATTTCTATGCTTGAATGTTCAATTAATGAAAAAGAATACTTCTTTTAGACAGTGTTACTACTGAACCTTCAAGAGTAGTGGAACATACCTATAATCAGCACTCTGAAGACTGAGGAAGCAGGAGGATTTTACATTTGAGTTCAGCCTCGGCTACAGAGTCAAGTTCCAGGATATCCTGGCTACAAAATGAGAACCTGCCTTCAAACAAAGATAACAGCAACAACAACAAAAACCCAAATGCTGGGCAGTTGTGGCGCATGCCTTTAATCCCAGCACTTGGGAGGCAGAGGCAGGCGGATTTCTGAGTTCGAGGCCAGCCTACATAGTGAGTTCCAGGACAGCCAGGACTATACAGAGAAACCCTGTCTGGAAACAAACAAACAAACAAACAAAAAACAAAACAAACCCCCCCCAAAAAGCCCAAACAAACAATCTTATCTTTATGTATATAGTCTGTTTCATATAAATATTGATATGAATGAAGAGCTCAGTAGTAGATCACGTCCTGGGGTTTGATTCATAATACTGTCAAAATTTAAAAAGACAAATAATTTTTTTTCCCAGAGACAGGGCTTCTCTGTATAGCCCTGGCTACACTCACTCTGTAGACCAGGCTGGCCTAAAACTCAGAAATCCGACGGCCTCTGCCTCCCAAGTGCTGGGATTAAATGCAAGCACCACCACTGCCCGGCTAAGACAAATAATCTTATTTTTTAAAAAAGATGTATGGGCTGGAGAGATGGCTCAGCGGTTAAGAGGTTACATATAATAAGTAAATATGTAAGTACTCTGTAGCTGTCTTCAGACACTCCAGAAGAGGGCATCAGATCTCATTATGGATGGTTGTGAGCCATCATGTGGATGCTGGGATTTGAACTCAGGACCTTCGGAAGAGCAGTCAGTGCACTTAACCACTGAGTCATCTCTCCAGCCCCAACAAATAATCTTAACAACAAAAAGTAACAAGCAAAAGATCTCCATTTATCAGATGGGACTCAGAAAGTGCAGATTATTTACTCAGTCTAAACTAAAAACTCAATTTTCTCACGTCCAGTGTTTTTCCTAGTTTAGTTCTTGGTTGTAGTGGTGGTAAAATGTTCTGCAGGAAAATATTTATCTCTTATACACTAATATAAAAGTATCTTCAAACAGCCTTGTGTATTCTAGGCATATTAAGCAGATTTATATTGTATATACTGTATGTTGACATTCAGTAAACTTCATTTTCAGCAGGACTGCCAAGCTGCACAACTCCATCGGGCCACCATTAGATGTGAACAGTGCCTCCTGGTGTGGGCCTTCCTGTCATTATCTCTTCATGTATGCCTACTTCATAAATAGTATTTAGTGGTAAAGTTTAATGTTTCCATAAAAACCACTGTATTTCCAAGGAGGATTATTTTCCTTTTTTCTCTAAATTACATTAATAAATAGACATACATTCTTTCATATTTATAGTATTACAGTCTTCTATTTTATATTATTATTATATGAATAATTATAGTACACATACTCTCAAGGCTTTAGGGACACATTTACTATATAAAGATTTCATGTATTTTCTGCATCTAGCTTTCTTTGCTTTTTGAGTCAGGGTCTCACTATTTAGCCCTGGCTGTCCTGGAACTCACTATGCAGACCTTGAGCTATGATAGATCTGCCTGCCTGTGCCTCTGAGTGTTAAAGGCATGAACCTCCATACTCTGGTTGGCATCTAGCTTTCTTTTCTTTCTTTCTTTCTTTCTTTCTTTCTTTTTTTTTTTTTTTTCCTCGAGACAGGGTTTCTCTGTGTAGCCCTGGCTGTCCTGGAACTCACTCTGTAGACCAGGCTGGCCTCGAACTCAGAAATCCACCTGCCTCTGCCTCCCAAGTGCTGGGATTAAAGGTGTGCGTCACCACCGCCCGGCTGCATCTAGCTTTCTAATTTAGTGGAAAATTTTGAAACTCTCTAAAGTCAAAAGAACAACTCTATTTGTGAAGGCAGCACAAGCTGCTGGAGAGATACCTGGCTCTGCTATTAAGGGAGCACTTGCTGTCCCTGCAGTGGACTAGAATTTGGTTTCCAGCCTTATCATGAACCCTCACAACCTTCTTTAACTCCAGTTCCAAGGAATCTAATGCTCTCTTCTCGATTCTGTAGGGATCAGTTCGATATATGCATATGGTGTGCATACATGCATGCAAAATACTCATATAAAAACAAAAAATTTTTTTAAAGATTTATTTATTATAAGTAAGTACACCGTAGCTGTCTTCAGACATCAGAAGAGGGCGTCAGATCTCTTTACGGATGGTTGTGAGCCACCATGTGGGTGCTGGGATTTGAACTCATGGTCTTTGGAAGAGCAGTCAGTGCTCTTACCCACTGAGCCATCTCTCCAGCCCCAAAACAAAATCTTATAATACCAGTTTCTTGACCTTCCCAATGCTATGACCCTTTAATACAGTTCTTCATGTTGTGGTGACCCCAACCATAAAATTATTTTGTTGCTTCTTTATAACTGTAATTTTTCTGTTATGAATCATAATGTAAATATTTGATATGTAGAATATCTGATATATGGGGAATCGACCACAGGTTGAGAATCATTGACTTAAAACAAACAAACAAAACCAACAATCATGGCTTATGCATTTACCAAAATTTTCAATCATTTCTTTACTGAGACTTTGCAGTGTTTCTAGTTTAGTACATTATAATAAACAAAATCTTTGAGTATATATATCCTTATATGCCTGAATTTTATGTCTGAGAGAACATTTTCTTTAAGATTGACTTATTATTATATGTAAGTACACTGTAGCTGCCTTTAGACATACCATAAGTGGGCATCAGATCTTATTATGGATGATTGTGAACCACTATGTGGTTGCTAGGATTTGAACTCAGGACCTTAGGAAGAGCAGTCAGTGCTCTTAACCATTGAACCATCTCTCCAGCTCCAACATTCCCCACTTTTTTTCCCTGAGACAGGGTTTCTCTGTGTAGCCCTGGTTGTCCTGGAACTCACTCTGTAGACCAGGCTGGCCTCAAACTCAGAAATCTGCTTGCCTCTGCCTCCCAAGTGCTGGGATTAAAGGTGTGCATCACCACCGTCTGGCCAACATTCCCCTTTCTTAAGAGGACACATGGGGCTGGAGAGATGGCTCAGTGGGTAAGAGCAATGACTGTTCTTCTGAAGGTCATGAGTTCAAATCCCAGTACCCACATGGTGGCTTACATGATGCCCTCTTCTGGTGGCTGAAGACAGCTACAGTGTACTTACATATAATAAATAAATAAATCTTTTTTTAAAAAAGATTTTATTTATTGTTAGCTATATCTAAGTACACTGTAGCTGTCTTCAGACACACCAGAAGAGGGCATCAGATCTTATTACGGATGACTATGAGCCACCATGTGGTTGCTGGGAGTTGAACTCAGGACTTTCAGAAGAGCAGTTAGTGCTCTTAACCACTGAGCTACCTCTCCAGCCCCAAATAAATAAATCTTAAAAAAAAAAAAAAAAAAAAAAAAGAAAGAAAAAAGAGGACTCATACTGTTTGTTTTCTTTTGGTGGAGACTGACCTTAGGCCTTGCACATTCTAAGCTTGCACTAGAGCCACACTTCTAGTCTTCACAGCACTTTATTTTTGCTTTTTGTTTTGCTTTTGTTTTTTTGAGACAGATTTTCTCTATATAGTCCTGACTGTCCTGGAACTCACTCTGTAGACCAGGTTGGCCTTGAACTCAGAAATCTACCTGCTTCTGCAAGTGCTGGGATTAAAGGCATGTGCCACTACTGCCCAGCTTCACACAACTTTAAAAAATGCACTAATGTGATTGGCATGGTGGCACATGCCTTAAATACCAGTACTCAGGAGGCAGAGGCATTCAGATGGCTGAGTTTAAGGCCAGCCTGGTCCACATGGCATTCCAGAACAGTCAGAGATCTTGTCTCAAAAAATAAAGAAAGATGCAGTAACGACTCATGTCTCAATCGATCCCCCAACCCCCCTTGTGGTTGCTGGGGATTGAACTCAGGACCTCTGGAAGAGCAGTCAGTGCCCTTAACCTCTGAGCCATCTCTCCAGCCTCCCCCCCCCCCCCCGTGTCCTTTTTTTTGTTGTTGTTTTTTTGAGACAGGGTTTCTCTGTGCAGTCCTGGCTGTTCTGGAACTCACTTTGTAGACCAGCCTGGCCTCGAACTCAGAAATCCACCTGTCTCCCAGAGTGCTGGGACTACAGGCGTAGTAGGCGCTACTACGGCCCGGCGCACTATGTCCTTTTTTAAAAAAAATCAGAATAATACTGGAAATTGCCTATGTGCTTCAATACTGTTATTATACTAGTATATAATCCATTATTCTTACAAGTCTCTACATAGACCAATTACCTGTGTCAGAGCTTGGATACTTGTATTGATGTCACCACTGGCTACTTGGGAGATAATGAAATTGATTGTGGATGCTGTATTACTGTGCATGTCATCAAAATGTGGAGAAACTGCCCGGATCCTAGACAACAGATCAAAAGGAAACATTCAATATGAATTATAAAACATTTTAATAAGTGGGAATTATGCAATTCTCTACTAGATCCAGGTTTTAGTAAAGATGCCACTATCAGGCAGTAATCAACTCTAGGAATTTTCAACAGCACTTCCACAGTGGGCTCTTTTAAGGTATGTACTCTAATGATCACGAGCTGTTTGTATTTAAATGAAAAGGCTGAACTTACTTAGGTTCAGGAATGAGGACCGGTTCAAAAATGTCATCAAGTTTGTGCTGGACAAGCTCTGGCATTTCACAGCGGACTGTACCATTATCATTTTCAATCTCATCTAAATCCAGCTGGAACTCTCGGCGAACCATCTGGGCTGCTTCAGGATGCCCACTCATGCTTCGAGCTTGACTAAAGGAAGCAGAAAGAGGCTCCTGAACTAAGAGGGGTTTCTTCACACAAGGATAACATTAGCACTGCTAGCTGCCTCAAAGCTCAAGACACATGTTCAACTTCTGGTTTCAGCCCCTCTGAAGGATCTGAGTATAGGAAAGTGCCTGAAATAACAACACTGCTTCAGGATTATCCTAAGAGAGAGCAGGCAACTTTAATTTGTGCTTAGATTATTGGTTAAGTGTATTATCTCTAATGTGCAAAAGCCTTGCTGACAATCTTGAACTTCTATTCTACTTGGAGCAGAAAATACTTAATGTAGACTGAAAATCCACTACTATGAGCCAAAGTATTAATAATAGTATATAGACTGGGTATTCCCTACTCTCTCCATGAAATTAACTCATGTTTAAGATCTGATCATAGGCATCTTATGCAGTTTTCAGTACATTTTATACTTGGAAAGATAGTTACTGCTTTTTGAAGAAGTCACTCTTGATAGGACGAGGCCAGTATTATATAGTTATGCAAAATTTCCAAATTCAAATTGGTTAAAATTATACTTGCAGCACACACAGCCCCAAACAGCGCTGTCTTGTTTGGAAGGAAGTATTTTGAGCCCATAAGCCAGTTCTGGGATGCATGCATCTCATTAGCCTTATCTTAAAAACAAAAAACTGGGTCTGCTATGGTGGTACACCCCTTTAATACCAGGTCTTTGGGAAGCAGAGACAGCTAAAACTCTATGAATTCAAGGGTAGCCTGATCTACATGGTGAGCTCCAAGACAGTTAGGGCTATGAGACCCTATTAAAAAAAAAAAAAAAGCAAAAATAGGAACATGAGTACAACCAAATGTAAAGAAGACTTTCATGGGAGGCCTGATATTTATGGCCACCCTCTGCTGCTCTGTTGTAAAAGCTGGTCACTCTCCAGAGGGGATGAAACCATGTCAGAAGTTAGAAAGATATAAGAGCCCTGCTAATGAGAAATTAGCAGGCAGTACTTACATCCTATAAGTGCGATACATAATTCTGTCCACGGAAAAGCAGTGAAAGAAGGCACAAGACCATTTAGAAGTGGTTTTGAGACAAAGACAATGAAGAATGAAAGATTAAACATTTGGTCATAAGACTTTACCCTAGACACTGTCATGCATGATAGTGACAAAAACTCAACATTATGTTACAGACAAGCTCTGAGCACACAAAGCTAAATCCACAGACATGCTAGCAGATAACTAACTATATTCACATACTTAAGTTTGGAGGACATGTCCTCAGCTGGTCCCTTGCGTAGCATGTTGGCATTAGAGTTTATATTCTGTGTGCGCTGAGGCTTCTCTTCAGCCTGTTTCACAGCAGGTGCAGCAGAGGGTCTCTTTGCTGACCGCTTTATCCTCTCCTCAAGCATGCTCATGTCCTTCTCAGAAAGCTGTAAAAATTCAAGCTATTAGTACACTGATTTACTAAAATATAAATCCTACTTGGAGAATAATAATCCAGAATTATCCACTGCAAGCCTGGTATGATGGTACATGCTTTTAATCCCAGTATTAGGAGGCAAAGGCAGACAGTTTCTCTGAGTTCAAGGATACCTGGTCTACAAAACAGTCTGGACTACAAATGGAATTCTAGGACAGCCAGGGCTGTTATACAGAGAAACCCTGACTCAAAAATTACCCATTTCAGTTTAAAAGAAGCCAGGTAGTGGTAGCACATGGACACCTTTGATCCTAATTGTTGGGAGGCAGAGGTAGGTGGATCTCTTAGTTCAAGGCCAGCATGAACTACAGACTGAGTCAGGACTACACACAAATCCAGTCTTTTAAAAACAAAATAGCACACACACACATTTTGCTCTATATTAAAAAGTATGTGTTACTTTTGCAAAGGACTTAGGATCAGTTACCAGTACCCACATGGTGTCCAAAATCATATAACTCCAGTTTTTATTTTTGTTATCCGAGACAGGGTTTCTCTGTACCTCTGGCTGTCCTGGAACTCAGAGATCCACCTGCCTTTGCCTCCTGAGTGCTGGGATTAAAAGCATGTATGCCAGCTGGCGGTGGTGGCGGTGCACACCTTTTAACCCAGCACTTGAGAGGCAGAGGCAGGAGAATTTCTGAGTTCGAGGCCAGTCTGGTCTACAGAGTGAGTTCCAGGACAGCCAGGGCTATACAGAGAAACCCTGTCTCAACGCCCCCCCCTCAAAAAAAAGTATGTATGACATCACTGCCCCCCTTCTGTGTAATAGCTCTGGGTGTCAGGGAACTCAGAGAGGTTTTTCTGCCTCCTGAGTATATACCACTGGGTTCAGCTATAACTCAGTTCTAGAGGTTCCATGTCTAATTCTATACTTGTAGACACCAGGCACACATGAGGTACAAATATGTACATATGTACATTCAGCCAAAACACTCATTCATATAAAAAGTAAATATAATCTTAAAAATAAACAACGACAACCGACTACATTATTTCTAAAAAATGCTTCTTTGCATTTATTTGGTGTGTGTGTGTGTGTGTGTGTGTGTGCATGGATGTTGTATATGTGTTCACACTAGCGCCACAACACTCACATAAAAGTTAGAGAAAAACTTGTGGGAACTGATTCTTTCCTTTTACATGTGGTTCTAGGGATGAAGCTCAGGTATTCAGGCTTGGTTTTATCCATTAAATTATCTTGCTAGCCTTCATATCACTATATTATTAAGTCAACTGCCATTAAAATCTACACAGTTATAATAACAACATATGAAAGAAAAGGATTTAAAATAACTGTTAATAACTATAATCAAAAAGCTAAAAATAGAATCTGATGATTGTTCAGTTGGCAGTATGCTTGCCTAGTATGTGCAAAGCCTTGGTTTGACACAGCATCCATAAAACTGGATGTAGTTGCACATACTAGTAATTCTAGCACTCAGGATGTAGGGGTAGAATCAGAAATGTTCAAAGACTTTGGCTAGGCATGGTGGCACATGACTTTAACCCTAGTACTGAGGAGTTGGGGGTGAGAGAAGAGGAGGATCTCTGTGAGTTCTAGGCTAGCTTGGTCATAATAGCCAGCTCAAGGACTACTACATAGAAGAGTCCCTGCCTCATAATAAACAAACAAACGAACAAACAAAAGAATAAGCAAGGAAGCAAGCAAACAAACAAACAAAGAAAAGAAGTCCAAGATATTTGTTGGCTACATAGTGGGTTTGAACCTGGTCTGACATATATCAAACTTAATTTTTTTTTTAAAAAAGGAAGAAAAAAGAAAACATGAAAAAAATTAATGAAGTTTTTGTTTTGTAGATAAAAACAAATTGTGTCTATGAGCACGATTTTTCACTTTTGGCCATTTGATATAACAACTTCTACTTATTTTATGTTCTTCTACACAGGTGATATTATTTTATTAGACAATGGAAATACAATGATTTAAGTATTGTGCATTAAAATGGTGCTATTATAACTTTATCAGAGTAAAGAACTGAAGGTCAAGGGACAATGACTGGTTCACAAGGAAGCAAGGAATCAAGAAGCAGAACTAACGTGCCTGGAAAAGTAGCACACGGCTGAGGATTGCTCCCTGTATCCAACATGGTCTCCAAAAGGGTACTTGTTAACTAATAACCAAATGCACTGAAAACCACAGAGCAGATTTCCATGAAGTATTTCAAATCCAGACTAGCTCGGATTTCTTGATTCAAAATAGCTCTCATATCTTAAGTAAATAGCTGTAAATTAAAAAAAAAAAAAAAAATCTAAACACAGCAAAGAGGTCCAACATCAGTGAAAATACCTGAAGTACATACCTGGATCTAGAATATCTTGATGGTTAAGCGTAATAACCAATGAAACTCCAGTAGAGAGATGGCAGGAAACCCAACAACCAAGAAACCTTGGAATTCTTTTTACAACATACTGACAAGACATACAGAGAAATAGCACTTACATTTCCAATCAGTTTGAACACCTGATCTCCATGCACGTTGTACACTGTTACAATGGTGTTGAGGGCAGCATTCCGTACAGCATTGTCTCGGTCTCCTATGTGAATAGCTATCTCTTTTAAGGCTTTTCCTGGGGTTGGCTGACAAACATTCATACCATAGGACTCAATTAAGCAACCTAACTCTTCCAGGCACTCTATGGGGGAAGAAAGAACAGATTAATGAATCCCAAAAATACGGTATAGAAGCTTCTGCAACTTTTCTTTGGCACACAGGAAGTGCCAAATCTTATTCTGGGTCTTTTTAGATTTTTCTTTCTTTTACACTGCCATATATGAATCAATGGTGTCATAAGTGTTTATGACAAAGTATGCCCGTGAGTCAGATGGCCCCTGTGCACTTGATTTTGTCACCAGGGAGGTACTGAGTGGTGCCTGTATCACCTTGATACTGTGGCTCCACTAGTGTGCAACTCATCACTCTCACAGTTTGAATAAAGAAAATTGGCATCAACTACACAGACACTGAAGAAATTTCATTGCTCATTTATCAATGAGTTCCTGAGACTCACTTGTGCAAAGACTTGTACCTTAACTTCAATTTTGGGGGTTGAGACACATAACTCAGTGCAGAGAACTTGCCTAGTATATATGGGGCTCAGAGCTTAGCTCTCAGCACCTCTAGAAAGATAGATGGACACACATAGATGCTTTGCTTTACCTGCTCTCTGCTTAGAGTTTTTGGACTTGGTCCCTTCCATGATGAAGGGGAACATTTTGCTGGCTGGGTAGACAAGGCACATCCGGTTCAGGATAGCACGGACATCTTTGCGAATGACATCCTTTGGTTCTCCAACCTGGTCAACAAGAAATGACAAGAGACCTTTGCTGAGTACAATGGTTATTTCATGCATTACAGCATCTTGAAAGGATCTTGAGAATGAATGAAAGGAGATACCATCATGCCATAAATGAGGGAATAAAAGTGTAAGAACCCAGGTTAGCTCAGAACTCAAGCAGCCCTCCCGGGATGAGAGCACAGTACCTTGAGGATCAGATAGGGGATAAAGGAGGATGCTTCACTCTCAGTAAGATGATACTCTTCCTCACTCAGCAGGGTGAAAAGCAACTTTAAATATTCCAGTGCTTTCATTAGGACGCTTGTATTGGTGTCGAAAAACCGGAGGGTAAGCCATTTTAAGATAAGATCTAAGCAACTGATGACACCGTCTTTTTCAATTTCCAAGTGCTTAAAATAAAAGTAAAAACCCCACAGGTAAGACTGTATATAAATGGAAATTTCTACTAGGCATACATTTCTTAAGTTGTAATGGTGCCCAAAAGAAAATGTAAGTTTTTAAACTTTCACCAGGATCCCCAAAATACACCATCATTATTTATTCTATCCAATGAAACAGGTTTATAGAGAATACAGTGTATTCTACTTCTTCCTCAAAATATTCAAAGTTGTGACCAATTCTCAGCATTCCATTATTTTCATATTCCTGAGACAGATATTTATCTATTTGAAGACTTACATCAACCATGACAGCCAGGGCCTTATTGTGATGTTGAAAATCTGAGTGAAACATTTCATCCTGTAACCATTTAGCCACACAGCTAGACATCTGAGTCTTCAGCTGTTCGATGTATTCATCACGTGGGGTAGTAAAATTCCACTTTAGCACCTGAGGGGGGAAAAACAGAAAGGTACTGAATGCAGGCAGTTAAACTGAAGCAAAATTAAGAGTCACCTGGTACAGTTGAAAGACCCAACTTAAGGTGATATCTTTGTGCTCCTGTTTTTTTTTTTTTTCTTTTTGAGATAGGTTCATGCTATTTAGTACTCACTGGCTTGAATATGGAAAGCAGACTGGCCTTGAATTCAAAGTAATCTCCCTGTCTTAGCCTGCTCAGTCCTGGTTTTTTTTTTGTTTTTTTTTTCTCTTTCTAAAGTTTTCTTTTACTCTTCATTTTTGTGTATGGGTGTTTTGACTGTATGTATATTTGTGTATTATATTCCTGCCTGCTGCCTTTGAAGGCTAGAAGAAGGTACTGGATTCCTTGGAGCTGGAGTTACAGTCACAACTGTGAGCCACCATGTAGATGCTAGGAATCAAATCCTAGTGCACTATATGAACAGCCAATGCTCTTAATTGCTGAGTTACCTTTCTAGTTCCTTGTTTCTTACATTTCTTGAGACAATATACTGCTCCATAGACCAGGCTGGACTCAGAGTTTAGCTCTTGCTGGTTACGCCACTCAAATGCTGGGTCTATAAGCATATACCATCATGCTTGGCTCTAAGTACTTTTTAGTTAAATAAATAAGATTCATTAGAGCCGGGCAGGGGTGGCGCATGTCTTTAATCCCAGCACTTAGGAAGCAGAAGCAGGCAGATTTCTGAATTCAAAGCCAGCCTGGTCTACAGAGTGAGTTCCAAGACAGCCAGGGCTATATGAAGAAACCCTGTCTCGAAAAACCAAAAAAAAAAAAAAAGAAAAAGATTCATTATTAATTAATTATGAACACAAGATATAAAATATAGCTCAAGGTGTCCACTTCTGAAATCCTACAAGAAAACAATTTTGAGCAAATATTAATATAAAAAATAAATGTTGATGACCATTTATTTATTTATTCTTAATCCTAGCACCATAGGAAGCAGTCGGGGCTATATAGTAAAATGTGTCACTAGAAATAATAAAAACAAAAAAAGCATATAAATGTTATAATTGTGTGACATGGTAAACATGGCATAAGTTTTTAGAGGGAAAATGTACCAAATTAAAACATAATACAATTTTAGGAATTTAACAGATATAATTACTTATGTGCATAAAGACCTATATGCATATCTGTGTGGGCTTTGTGTAGGTATCCATGGACCTAGAATTACATGTTTGTGATCCACTTGACATGTTGCTAGAGATCAAACTTAGGTCCCGTGCAAGAGCAGTATGTGCTCTTAAACTACTAAGCTATCTCTTCAGACTTTGAAACATGTTTGTGACAGCACAATTTGTAATTCTATGACTGTAATATAATGATTTGATTATAAGTAATCAAAATATGTATAAGTAATTTGCAAGTGTGTATTTGCAAACACATGCCCACAAATAAATAATCTGTTTTTTTTTTTTTTTTTTTTTTTGGTTTTTTGAGACAGGGTTTCTCTGTGTAGCCCTGGCTCTCCTGGAACTCACTCTGTAGACCAGGCTGGCCTCGAACTCAGAAATCCACCTGCCTCTGCCTCGCAAGTGCTGGGATTACAGGTGTGCGCCACCACCGCCCAGCCAAAGGTATTGGTCTGTTTTGTTTTTGAGAAAGGGTCTACGGAGACTTGGTGGTCCAGTAACTTACTATGTAGATTAGGCTGGCCTAGAACTGAAAGATCTGCCTGATGAGATTAAAAGAGGGAGTGAATAAGATCAAAATACACTGCATGAAAAACTTCAAAGAACCAATAAAAACAATTTTAAGAAGAATCTGTTTAGGGCCAGCAAGATGACAGCAGTGCTTGCCTTCAGTTCTGGAACTCATACAATGAAAGAAAGAACTGACTCCCACAAATTACATAGCAGTGCATACCTCTAATATCAGCACTCAGGAGGCAGAGGCGGAGGATCTCTGTGAGTTCAAGGACAACCTGATCTACACAGTGAGTTACAGAATAAGTCAGAACTACACAGAAAGACCCTGTCTCAAACAAACAAACAAACAAACAAACAAACAAGGAAAGTGATTTTTAAAGGACTATTAAATCATCTTCCTACTTAGAGAAGACAGAAGCAATTAGGTCCATTCTTTAATCCACTTTGTAAGAATTGCTTTTCCTGCTGGGCGGTGGTGGCGCACGCCTGTAATCCCAGCACTTGGGAGGCAGAGGCAGGCAGATTTCTGAGTTCGAGGCCAGCATGGTCTACAGTGAGTTCCAGGACAGCCAGGGCTATATAGAAAAACCCTGTCTCGGGGGGAAAAAAAAAAAAAAAAAAAAAAGAAAGAAAAGAATTGCTTTTCCTTGGCCAGCATGTAGTATACCCCTTTATTCTCAGCATTAAGGGGGCAGAGGCAGGAGGATCTCCTAGCCAGGGCTATAGAGACCCTGAGATGAAAAAAGAAACAAAAGAAAAAAAAAATAAAAAGAAACAAACACCATCACAAACCAAAACTATAACAACTACAACAAAAAAGAATTACTTTTCTTTTAAATAATCCCAGAGAAAGAATAAGACAATTTATAAGGGAAGAGACTCAATTATTAGCTACAACTTAAATTTCAAACTAAACATTTTTTCCTTTGAGATAGGGTCTTGCTAAGTAACTTTAAGATGGTCTTAAAATTTAGAATTTTGCTGCTTCATATTCTTCAGTGTTAGGATTATAGACATGTGCTAACAAAGCCCATACTGAAGAAACAAAACACAAATAAACAAAAATACCAACAATTAAAAAAAAATATTTTTAAAGACAGCATCTCACTATATATTTCCCTGGATGGACTGCTATGTAGACCAGGCTGGCCTCAAACTCAAGAGGTCAGCATTCAAATTAATAGATATCTGCCTGCCTCTGCTGGGATTAAAGGCTTTTGCTACTACTCCTAGTTTGAAAAACTTTTCTGATTAACAAAAACAAGCAAAAACTCCTAAAGATTCTCATCACTTCCTTACCTTTAATCCTTTCTCATCCCGCATCCTTTGCTCCTTTCCATTTGGAACAACAATAAAAATAGGCCCAGATTTGTCATCATCTTCCTTTAAGGTAGATTTGCTTGGCACTTTCTTCCCCTGTGCACTCTACAAGCAGAATTAAAAGAATGTTCATTAGTTAGGCCACTTCTGAAAGATATATGCTGCTGCCTAGCAAAAGAGTGTAATCAGAGAAATCACTGTTCAGAGACCTGCTATGAAGACCAGATTTAACTTGACTCAGCCTCTTTTGATTTTGATTACATATGTGTTCTATAAGTATTTTAAAATTATATAATGTGACTTCTTATTAGTCATTGAGCAAGATATATACATCATACATACATACATAATACACATATACATATGAATGAATGAATGAATGAATGAATGAATTGGTATTAACTCCAAATAGTCTAGGTTACAGACAATTTTTACTGGGTAGTTTTCTTCCTTGAAACCTTTAATACTATTTTTTTTTTTTTCAAGATAAGGATTCTTAGTGTAGCTTGTCTGTCCTGGAACTAGCTCTGTAAACCATGCTGGCCTCCAACTCAAGATATCTGCCTGCTTCTGGGATTAAAGGTGTGCACCACCACTGCCGGTTTTTCAATTCTATTTATATATTTCATATCAAGACCATCTGAATGAACAGCACTCATTCAGTTCACATCACTTAGTTGAAAAGCTCTATTTTTCTCTATGTATCTTTATATCTCTACCATAGTGTAACTAAGGTATTAAATGTTTCTAAAGAAAGTTACTACAAACACTTTAAATGCTTAGTTTTAAGAAATAATGGCTAAAATATTTTTATCAGATGTTAGATAAAAATGAATAGTACATATGTTTAAGGTGAAATTTGAATTTTCTTATTGAAGTCATGTAGCAAAAACTAAATTTTTGGTTGCCCAGAATTCTTTTCTTTTCTTTCTCTCTCTCTCTCTCTATTTCTTCCCCCCCCCTCCCCCGAGACAAGGTTTCTCTGTATAGCCCTGGCTGTCCTCGAACTCAGAAATCTACCTGCCTCTGCCTCCCAAGTGCTGGGATTAAAGGCGTGCGCCACCACCGCCGCCCGGCCAGAATTTCTTTCTAAATACCAATACCATTCAGTCAAAATAAGTATGAGCTCATTTATATAAAAGTACTTTGCAAGGGGGCTGGAGAAATGGCTCATCAGTTAAGAGCTCTGAATGCTCTTCCAGAGGTCCTGAGTTCAAGTCCCAGCAACCTCATGGTGGCTCCCAACCATCTGTTAATAGGATCTGATGACCTTTTCTCATATAAATAAAATAAATAAATCTTGTTTTGAAAAAAAGGTGCTTTGCAAACTTTTTAAAAATTATGGAATTGCCGGCGGTGGTGGCGCACGCCTTTAATCCCAGCACTTGGGAGGCAGAGGCAGGCGGATCTTTGAGTTCGAGGCCAGCCTGGTCTATAGAGTGAGTTCCAGGACAGCCAGGGCTATACAGAGAAACCCTGTCTCGAAAAAAAAAAAAAAATATATATATATATATATATGGAATTAATAATAAAGTGAAAAAAAAAAACTTCAAAGCACTTTTAATCAAAAAACCAAAACCAAGCATTTGCTGACTTCAGGTTCAGGACAAGAAGAGGACAGGAAAAGAACAACCTCACTAGATACTTTTGAAGATAATTATCCCATCAATTAAGGCACAGATTTAAGGGCATACTCATAAGGAAGAAAAAAGGGTAATTATAATCTCCTTCCTTCCTTCCTCCCCTGACACAGACACACACACGATCTCATTCTGGACATTCCGTAGCTCAAGCTGGTTGGAAACTTAGTAGGTAGCACAGGAAAACAACTGATAGTCCTCAGACGTGTTTAGAGTATTGAGATTACAGGCATAAGCCACTATGTCAGATAATAATTATAGTATTTAGAAGAACACCTAGAAAACACCAACTCTGTGATGAATATACAATAAATATGTTCAACAATCAAATTCCTGATCACTTATACTCAGCTAGTGACACAGGTTGTTTTCATTTAGATTTGCTATGAGAATTGCTTGTTTAGATTTACTAGTTTCTTAATTTTCCCTTTGTAAGTACTAAACAATAAGCCATCTAAATACAGTCTAACTCTGTGTGTTGATGCAGAAACTGATGGTATTTTTGTTATGATTCCAACATATAATTAAATAAAACCACTGCCCAGGGAGTAGTAAAATGGACCATGTATTTAAGTCATACAACTCCACATGGATACTGAAATGGCGAGTGGCTCAAGCCCCACTAGTGGAGAGACAAAAGGTATTGCTATTTAGACAAATCAGTGGGGCTGGACTATGGCTCAGCAATTAAGATCATTGACTGATCTTCCAGAGGACCCTAGTTGGATCCCAACACCCACACATGGTGGCTCACAGATTTCTGTGGCTCTCATTTCAGGGGACATTCTCTTCAGAACTTGACCAGCAATGCATGTATGTGGTACAGAAACACACATGCAAGCAAAAAATCCATACATAAAATAAATCAATTTTTAAGATTCAATTTTTATTATTTTTATTTTTTAAAGATTATTCTTATCTCTATGAGTGTTTTTGCTTGCATTTATTTATGTGCATGTGTAGCACATGTGTCTGGTACCAGTTGACATCAGTAGAGGGCACTGGACCCCCTGGGACAGGAGCTACAGATGATTGTGAGACAACAAATGAGTGCTGGAAATTGAAGTCCGATTCTTCCGCATGAGTGACAAGTTCTGAATTGTTTTTTGTCTTTTTTTATTTTTGTTTTTTTTTTTTTTTTTACTTTAAAGCTTTATTATAGAGAAATAAAGTGAGAGGGGAGATAGAGAGGTAAAGGCCTGCCATGACCACGTGGAAAGAGGGGGAAGAGAATAGAGAAAGAGAAAGATCAGAGAAAGGGAGAGAAAGAAGAGAAGAAAAGAGAAGAGGGTAAGAGAGAAGGACAAGAGAGAGGGCAAGAGAACGCTCTGAACTGTTGATCAAATGATCTAATTCTTTAGCCTCTGATAATTGTAAAACAAAACAACAAAAACCAAAAAAACCCCACCCAACCACTTGTAGTACTTTTATGCCTGAAGACCTAATTGACCCATGTGAAGGAAGATGATTATCTTCCAATATGGACCATTCTCAAGTGTTGATTTTCCCAGAGCTGACAGTATGTATGCTTTTTTTTCCTTTTATTTTTTTAATTTTTTGGCTTTTTTCAAGACAGGGTTTTTCTGTATAGCCCTGGCTGTCCTGGAACTCACTCTGTAGACCAGGCTGGCCTCAAAGTCAGAAATCCACCTGCCTCTGCCTCCCAAGTGCTGGGATTAAACCTGTGCGCCACCACTGCCCGGCTGATTTTTGTTTTTTTGAGACAGGGTTTCTCTGTGTAGCCCTGGCTGTCATGGAACTCACTTTGTAGACCAGTCCGGCCTCGAACTCAAGAGATCCACCTGCCTCTGCCTCCCAAGTGCTGGGATTAAACCTGTGCGCCACCACCGCCGGCCTTTTCCTTTATTTTTGAGACAGGATCTCACCATGTAGACCAGGCTAGCCTCAATCTTGCAGAGATCTGTCTACCTCTGTGTACCCAGTGCTAGGATTAAAGGTGTTTGCCACCATGTTAGACTTGTTTTTTTTTTCATGAGGGAAAATACTCAAGATTTCCATAGCAGCATCTTGTCGAAACAGAATGTTTGGGGAGCTGATTAATAATAACAAGCTTTGTGTCTCAGTACATAAGTTTTATCTTGTGTAGGAAAAAAAATGAAGCCAATCAAACAAAAGCCATGGAAACCTCAATGAATACTTAATTTGATATTATCAAGAGCAGTGATATTCTCTCATACATATATGATCTTTTCTAAGTGAGTGACTCATTGTATAAAACTAAGACAAAAAAACCCTACATAAATATACTGCATTAACATACCTTTGCTTTGGAAGAAACTCCCGGAGCTTTAGCCTTTTTCAGATCAGGCTTAGCGTCTATGGTGTTGGAAACAGAATCTTCAACAGGTGCTTTGAGGGAGGGAAAAAGCATATACTGTGTTAAATTAATATCATTTATGCTAGATACATTAAACACATAATGATGATAAAAAAAAAAGACCTCTGTAGTTTCAAATTTTCAATCTATAAGGCATTTAAAGATTTTTTTCCTACTCTTATTTTCTCTTCAAGTTTCTCTTTAAAGTCTGGGTAGAATGGCACATGGCTACTATTCTACCACTTAGGTACAGCCAGAGAGAGTGCTACACATTGGAAGATATGATCTACAAATAAAAGGAGAGAATAGGGATCAAAACAAACGCTGTATGGGAAAATATAAAGAAACTTGCTACTTGTAAGCTAATTAAACTAAAAACAAAAGTAAACAATGCAAGACTGAGTACTCTGCATTGGTGAGCAAAGTTTTTTTAATTTTAATTTTTTTTAAGATTTATTATTGGCCGGGCGGTGGTGGCGCACGCCTTTAATCCCAGCACTTGGGAGGCAGAGGCAGGTGGATTTCTGAGTTCGAGGCCAGCCTGGTCTACAAAGTGAGTTCCAGGACAGCCCGAACTACACAGAGAAACCCTGTCTCGAAAAAACCAAAAAAAAAAAAAAAAAAAAAAAAAAAAAGATTTATTATTATATGTAAGTACACTGTAGATGTCTTCAGACACTCCAGAAGAGGGCGTCTGATCTCATTACAGATGGTTGTGAGCCACCATGTGATTGCTGGAATTTGAACTCAGGACATTCAGGAAAGCAGTCAGTGCTCTTAACCACAGCCATCTCACCAGCCCCTGGTGAGTAAAGTTAATCAGAAGAAAATTGCTTGGATAAAGCAAGAAGTCTAGAAATCAAATGGCTATAGATTATATATTATATAGATTATATATTATTGCGGGCCACCCCCCCATCTCCACCCTAGGCAGGGTCTCACTATGTAGCCCTGGCTGTCCTGGAATTCACTCTGTAGACCAGGCTGGCCTTACACTTTGCCTCCCAAGTGCTGAGTGCGCAACCACTGCCTGGCTATTATTGACTTTTAATATCAGGATTATCAGATAGTGTTTTTATTAAAAAAAATAGGGGTTCAGATATAGGTTAGTGGTGGGTTAAGAGCTCAGCATGAGACCTAAGTATTATCAGTGTTATGCAGTCACATGCTACTAAGCAGAATTTTAGGAAGGTTCAAGTACTGGCTATTTGACCTTGTGAAAAATCACTAACCTCCCTGGTTTTATGTTTTTTTTTTTGTGTGTGTGTGTGTGTGTGTGTGTGTGTGTGTGTGTGTGTGCGGTTTTTTCGAGACAGGGTTTCTCTGTATAGCCCTGGCTGTCCTGGAACTTACTCTGTAGACCAGGCTGGCCTTGAACTCAGAAATCCGCCTACCTCTGCCTCCCAAGTGCTGGGATTAAAGGCGTGCGCCACCAACGCCCGGCTGGTTTTATGTTTTTAAAGTAGATTAAGCTAGATGTCACCAATCCCTCTTCTAACCAGAATGTCTAATGATAGAAAATATCTGTGAAAACCTTAAAAACAGTATGGAAAAATTATTGAAAGCAGTATATGAATTACTACATCTTTTTGGCCTAAAAAATAAATAATGATCACACTTTTAGTACATACTCTGACATGAGTACTTGGCAAATGTTTGGAGGAAGGGGTGAGGAAATGAAATGAAAAGGTTATCAGGCTGACCGTACTGTGAGTTCTTTCAGGTCATTGTCAAAGTTGTTACCTGGTATAGGCTGGGTTTTGGCTGGAGCAGAGCCTCCCATTGGTTTGGACATTGCCTTAGCAGGTGCAGCAGGCTTGGATGGCATGTTAGCTTTGGCCTTTTCTAGCATGGCCAGTACTTGATCTTTAGAAGTTGGCTATAAGGACAAAGGAAATCAACGCTGACATAAACAATACATTCATTCTGAGATACTACAAGTCTGCTACTAAAAATGCTTGAGGTCCTACTTTTGATTCACCAATGAAGTAAAGGAGGCAGCACAAAGCACAAAAGAAGTAACATACATTATGAAGTCACATTTGAGTAACTACCATTCTAGAAGGTAACAATTTGCACTACTGTACATCACTAGACTACACTGCTAAATTGTGTTTTGCTTTCATTAGAATTGCAGATTGCTTCTCATGGTAGGTGGCATCTTTTGCCTACAATAAATTAATGTTTAAGTATTTCCCTAATACCTTTTAACACTACTCATCTCAAGAAGAACTAGTACCTTTAGTTTCCCAGTAGCCTTAGCCATTTTTTCATATCCTAAATGCATCATAAAGAATGGCAAAGCATCTTGGGCCTTCTTCCGTACATCTCCATTTCGATCTTCTAGACAGGAATACAGATGAGGAACACAAAGGATCAGATCTGTGGGAGTGGAACGAAGCGTAGGTAGTTTCTCTGCCAGCCATCCCAGAAGCTGCCAAAAGAAAAAAAAGACTAGTCAAATATTTTAAATGAGTAATTACTATTACTGACGTCAGGCTTAATTTTCTATTAGTCCCAAACACTGAATTGTTTTTTTTCTTCAGCATTAGGAATGGAACCCAGAGTCTGTGCACACAATGCACACATTCTACCCTTGGGCTATACTCCCATACTTGAATTAGATTTTTTTTTACAATTACTTATTGGAGGTGGGTGTGTCTATGTGATTAGAAAATGATTTGTGGAGTCCTGTCTTTCCTTCAAGTTATGGAAACCAGGGCTCAAATTCCAGCCATCAGATTTTGAGTGTAAGCGTTCTATTCACTGAGTCATCTTTCTGGTTCTGATTTTTAGTTTTGTTTCCTTGAGATGGAGGCCCAGATTGGCCTCTAATTCCTAAGTAGCCAATGATGACCTTACATTTGTTTTTTTATTTTATTTTATTTTATTTTATTTTATTTTATTTTATTTTTTTTGAGACAGGGTTTCTCTGTGTAGCTCTGGCTGTCCTGGAACTCACTCTGTAGACCAGGCTGGCCTCGAACTCAGAAATCCGCCTGCCTCTGCCTCCCAAGTGCTGGGATTAAAGGCGTGCGCCACCACCGCCCGGTCTTACATTTGTTTTTAATTATTAATTTTTAAATTGTGAGACAGCATCTCTACATAGTCTTCCCTGTTCTGAAACTGAGTAGACTGACCTCTGACAGACCTGCCTCTGCCTCCCTTGCAATGGTTATATAGATGTGTACCCCTTGAACTTTATTTAAAAGGCATGATTTCTCTTTGTGGCCATGGTTGTCCTGAAACTTCCTCTGTAGAAGATTCTCCCTTCTACAGAGTGCTGGGATTAAAGACATGCCTAGAAACTATGACTATTTTTTACTTAAACAAGTCTGATTCTTGTGTAATGATACCCTATTGTGGTTTTTCTATTTTTTCTTTTTCTTTTTTTTTTTTAAGTAGCCCAGGTTCCCTCAAGCTCCTAGCAACCCTCCTGAATCCTGCCTGGTCTGTGTATACAACCAAGTTCAATCTTAGATCAATTTTAACATAACATTTCTATGACAAGTAATAATGTTATTCTCAGGAGCTTATTTGCTTAAGAAAAATATCTATTCATGTGTTTTGTCATTTTCAAATTAAGTTTTTACTGTTCAGAATCTGCTGCTCTTAGGGGTTCCATATGTCACCGAGGCTGACCTCTTAACTCGTATTTTTTTTCTGCCTCAGCCTCTTGAATGTTGGGATTATAGAAATGTATAACCACACTCAGTTTGTTATTTAGTTTTGAGTTCTTCATATATTCTAGATACTAACTCTTTATTGGAGTTTGCAAATATTTTCCCAAATCTCTTGACTGTTCTTTGAGTGTCTTTTGCAGAGTAAGGTTATTTATAAGTATTTTCTGCAGGATAGGCAAACATGGTGACTTTGAATCTTTCAAACTTAGAGAACTTACTGATTATTCTAGGAAATTATTTGTAGATTTCTTGGTTTTACAACTGTAAAGAGTTATGTTATCTGTATACTGCATATAGGATGGTATTATTACTATTTTTCTTTTTTGGAGACAAAGTTTCTCTTTGTATCCCTCCCTGTCCTGGAACTCACTTTGCAGGATGGCTGGGAACTGAGTTTTAAAGGATGTGTGCCACCACATCCAGCCTTATGTAGTTAATTCTTAATTACTAATAAGCTAAGAATTTTCATCATGAGTATTATATTTTTACATCATTTTACAATCAGTTGACATGATCACATGTCTTTTCTTCTAAATACTGTTGGCATGAAGGGTTATATTGATTTCTGAATGTTGAACTCTATTTTTATAATCCAATTAATAGCTGATTCTTTGCCATTGAAGTCCTCAACAAAACAGAAAACTATGCAAACACACAAAACAGGGATTCCTTTAAGAAGTTTTTTGTTTACTATTTTCTTAAAAGGGAAATACTTTGTTTCACAGTGTAAGAGAACAGTCAATTATAGTGGAGACATTCTGGTGGCCGGAGCTTGAGACAAATGATCACATTTTATCCTAAGTGAGAAAGCAGAGGGCCATGAAATGTTTAGCACCCTTTCTAACTTGTATTCAGTCCAGGATTCTGGCATCTAGAAGGCCACTGGCCACAGTTCAAGTGTGTCTTCACCATCTTCAAACTAATCTAGATAATAATGCCCCATGGATGTGGCCAAAAGCTTCATTACTAGGGAGATTCTGGATCCTTTGAAGAAGCCAATTTTGTTTTTGCCTGGTAATCAGGAGTGAGATAAAAAAAAAAAATCTTCTAATTATAATTAGTTTACAACTTACCCTTCTTTAGGGATAAGAGGAGAAAACAACTAGCTTTCAGAAGAGCTGAGAATCTACTCATTAAAAAACAAAACAAGCCAGGCGTTGGTGGCGCACACCTTTAATCCCAGCACTTGGGAGGCAGAGGCAGGTGGATCGCTGAGTTCGAGGCCAGCCTGGTCTAGAGTGAGTTCCAGGACAGCCAGGGCTACACAGAGAAACCCTGTCTCGAAGAAAAAAAACAAAACAAAACAAAAACAACAAAAAAAAAAAAAAAAAGCAAAACATATCTAATAGGAGTAAAGTAAAATCTTTCCTCTAACCAAATCGTTACCTCAAGAACACTTATTTCATAATTTTAAATTTAAGTAGCATTTAACCGTTACTGACCATATCATTCTTAAATTAGGCGTTCCTTTAATCTGAACACTTGGGAAGCACAGGCAGGTAAAGTTTGAAGTTAGCCTGGTCTACATAGTGAGTTCCTGGACAGCTAGAGCTACACAAAGAAACTCTTGTCTCCAGAGGAGGAAAATCTCATTTATGTCTTTTGTGCTAAAATTAAATTCAAGACCAGATTACATTCTATATTAATACTTATACATGTCTTTTTGTTTGTTTGGTTTTTTTTTGGGGGGGGGTGGTTTGGTTTTTTTCGAGACAGGGTTTCTCTGTATAGCCCTGGCTGTCCTGGAACTCACTCTGTAGACCAGGCTGGTCTCGAACTCAGATATCTGCCTGCCTCTGCCTCCCAGAGTGCTGGGATTACAGGCGTGCGCCACCACCTCCCGGCTTATACATGTCTTAAAATTGATCATTACTCACTTTCTTAAAGCAGGTTTTAAAGATTAAGGGCTTCTCTTCACTGTTACTCAAAATTTTGTGTCTCTAGCTTAGCTTCTACTTAACATTTTTTTTATCCTAGATTTTTTTTTTTTTTTTTTTTTTTTTTTTTTTTTTAGTTTTTTCGAGACAGGGTTTCTCTGTATAGCCCTGGCTGTCCTGGAACTCACTCTGTAGACCAGGCTGGCCTCGAACTCAGAGATCCACCTGCCTCTGCCTCCCAAGTGCTGGGATTAAAGGCGTGCGCCACCACTGCCCGGCCCTAGATTTTTTTTTAAAGATTTACTTATTAGTATATAACCGTCTTCAGACACTCCAGAAGAGGGCATCAGATCTCGTTACAGATGGTTGTGAGCCACCATGTGGTTGCTGGGATTTGAACTCAGGACCTCTGGAAGAGTAGTCAGTGTTCTTAACCAGATAAGCCATCTCCCCAGCCCTTAACATTTTTTTAATGTTATATTTTGTGATATTATAATTTCATAATTTCTCCCTTCTCTTTCTTCCCGCCAAGTCTTCCCATGTTCCTTTCCTTCATGGCATTTTTTCCATTAATTATTGTTACACACACAATCACACACACACACACACACACACACACACGCACGCACATATATGTAGAGGAATTTTAATTTACAACATGACTGCTCTGGCAAGAGATCACATCCAAAGACCTCCTAGGAATCCCAGGAGATAGAGGCAAGGGGATCTCTGAGTTCAAGGCCAGCTTTGATCAGAGAAAGTTGCAGATAAAGAGAAGCTTAGGTACAGGTGTTGGGGTACATGTCTTTAATCCCAGCACTCAAGAGACAAGGGCATGCAGATGTCTGCCTCAGAGAGAGAGAGAGACAGAGACAGAGAGAGAGAGACAGAGAGAGAGAAAGAATGAATAAGCCTAGACACAGGTGAAGACAGAACGAGCCAGAAAATGAGAAGGAGCCAGAGGATTAGAACGTATTGCCAAAGTCAGTATGAGGCCAAGCAGAGCAAAATTCGGGAGAGAAAAGCCAGTTTGAGTCAGTCAGCTTGGAGAGGAATTTGAATTTGAGCTGAACCAGCCAACCAAAGCTCAGAAAAAACTAAGATGGGGTGAGCTCATTTAGCAGTAAGTCTTAGAGCAAGCAGTAAGCCTAGAGATGAGGGATGACAATTAATACAGGTGAATACAAGTTACAGCTACACATATATAATGCCTAAATGTATAATCATCCTAGTTTAAAAAGCAAGCAAACATATATGGCTAGCCTTAAATTTCCTGTGAAGCCAATGATGTCCCTCAACTCCTGATCCTTCTGCTTTCATTTCTCAAATGCCAAGCTTAGGAGCATGTGCTACCATGCTCAGTTTTACAAAGTACTGGCTCCACTTAGGCTTTGTTTAGACAGACACTAACAACTAAGTTTTGTTACTAGCCAAAGTGTTCCTGTTAATGAAACAAGAAGCTGGATTGAATTTGAGAGGTAGAGGCAGGCATCTAAGTTATTTAAAAAAAAAAAAAGGTAACAAAAAGAAGCAGGGTAGAGAGATGGCTTAGTTAGTCAGTAAAGAGCTTATTACACAAACACTAAGACCTAAGTTTAGATACCTAGCAGTCATCTAGAAGTTATGCACTGTAGTCCATATTTATAACACAGAGCTGGAGGCAGACAGATATCCCTGGAATAGCTAGTCTGGCTGAATCTGAATGCCAATTCAGAAAGGACCTGTCTTAAAAAACAAGATGGAAGGCCAGTTGTGGCATATTTCTTTAACCCTAGCATTCAGGTCTCAGAGACAAAAAGCTCTCTGTGGTCTCAATCCCAGCCTTCAGGGCAGAGTGGAGATGTTAAGATGGGAGAGTGATTGCTGGTCTCCATATGCTCATGTACTCACAAGGAAAATGAATTAACAAAACAAAACAAAGCCGAGCAGTGGTGACACACACCTGTAATCCCAGCACTCTGGGAGGCAGAGGCAGGCGAATTTCTGAGTTCGAGGCCAGCCTGGTCTACAGAGTGAGTTCCAGGATAGCCAGGACTATACAGAGAAACCCTGACTTGAAAAACAACAAAACAAAACACAAAAATAGAAAGTTCTAGGAATTTTATATAATTTTATTTATTTTTCTAAGTTTATATTTCAGTTTTCTTTCTTTTTTTGAGAGACAGTTTCTCATTATGTAGAACAAGCTGCCTTCAAACCTCTGCTGATCCTCCTTGCCAGGGATATATAGAGAGGTGTTGTCTCAACTACTGCCCTCCTCCCATCAAAAGCTTGTTTTAACCATGCATATATAACCATGCATACACAGTTACTATAGAGGCCACCTCAGGAAGTAAAAGGTATGAGTAAAACAGATGGTTCTTTATGGTACAAACCTCTTGCCTCAGGAAGGGATTTTCCTTTTTAAGTTCTTCAGAAAGATCTTCTCCTTCCAGCCATTCCTTCATGCCAGTTTGTTCAGCCCAAGCATTTACAGTTGCTAGGGCAGCAGCTCGAACATTGTTCTGAATGGAGAAGAGAATTGGCAAAAATATCAAGAACAGTTTGGAGGGAGGGGTGAGTGTGAAGAAAAGAGGCTTCATTTGCTACGGCCCCATGAACATACATAAACCATCTTCTCTGAAACAGACACTGGTGCTGTGGGGTTCTTCTAAAGACTTCAAAAGAAGGTGGAAATGTAAAACACTAAATTGGGGAAAAAAATGCTATACTTGATTACGTCAAACAATAATCTGGGTAAATGTTATAAAAGAATAATAAACAGATTTTGCTTTCTGAATCTATGGGAGCTTTTATGATGTTATAAGCTAAGAATGAAATTGTTAAGAATTAAGCCAACATGGGCTGGAGAGATGGCTCAGCGGTTAAGAGCACTGACTACTCTCCTGAAAGTCCCGAGTTCAAATCCCAGCAACCACATGGTGGTTCACAACCATCCGTAATGAGATCTGATGCCTCTTCTGGGCATCTGAAGACAGCTACAGTGTACTTACATATAATAAATACATCTTTAAAAAAAAAAAAAGAATTAAGCCAACAACTTGAATATGTTTAAATATTGACTTGCATTTACAGAATATAAAGATTTATGAACTGAAAGACTCTATTTCTCAAATTAAGTCAATAACATAAAAGTAAAGAAACATGAAAACATTTAGCCTAGGGAAAATATTTAAATAAAAACTTGCAGTCTTCAATCATACTTCAATGAATTCTGAGATGATCAAATTATTAGTACCTAACTGAAGTACTAGAAAAGTTATGTTGTAGTAGGTAGTTTAGGGTGGGAAGAATATAGAATATCATTTCAAGATCTCAAATTTATATCTAATGATGTATTTATTCATTATATCAAAACTTTAAGCCAGCTGTGGTGGCACATGCCTTTAATCCCAGTACTTGGGAGACAGAAGCAGGAGAATCTCTTGAGGTAAGTATGAAATACACACAGAGTTCCAGGACAGGCAGGGCTATATAGAAGAAACCCCCTTCTCAAACAGAACGGAACAAATCAAATTGAAACAAAACAAAACTAACCAACCAAACAAACAAACAAACAAAAAAAGAATACCAAACCAAAACCTTAATTATATTATAATCATAAATAGCAATCATTTATTGAATGTATATTATATGAAACAGGCACATTAAACTGTATCTTTTTTTTTTTTTTTTTTTTTTTTATTGGATATATTCTATATTTACAATTCATTTCCCTTTTTCTGGTTCCCCACCCCCAATTTAAAAAAAAAGCCAGCGGTAGGCAGGAGCACCGGAATATACTAGCACAGTATAGGTGTCTCCCCAGCGCCCCTGGCTCCACCGTTCCACCCGGCACAGGTGACAACAACCACGGGAGGAATGGTAAAACTGCCTGACACGCAAAGGCACAGCACCCGGTTGCCACAAGCCGCCCAACAGCAGGAGCACACGCAAGCCAGCACGGGGAAGAGCAGGAAGCGTGGGCTGAGGCACAGCTTCAGGCACTGCCGAAAGACCCGAGGGGCAGAAGCGAGAGTAGGCCGGACAAGCAAAACAGCCTCAAGAAAGGTCTTTCTCAAAGTCCTATAGGTCTCAGCAGACAGGACAGCGTGTCAGTTAAACTGTATCTTAAGAAAAATGTTGCCGGGCAGTGCCTTTATCTCAGCACTTGGGAGGCAGAGGCAGGTGGATTTCTGAGTTTGAGGCCAGCCTGGTCTACAGAGTGAGTTCCAGGATAGCCAGAACTATACAGAGAAACCCTGTTCTGAAAAAAACAAACAAACAATAAATGTTTATTTCAATTAATCAAATATGCCAATTGTTAAAAAGTATTTCAAGCTGGAAAGATGGCTCAGCAGTTAAGAGCACTGACTGCTCTTCCAAAGATCCTGTATTCAATTCCCGGCAACCACATGGTAGCTCACAATCATCTATAATGGGATCCAATATCGTCTTCCAGTGTGTTTGAAGACAGATACAGTGTGCATATACATAAAAATAAGTAAATCTTTTTTAAAAATGTGTTTCAATTCTATAAGAAAGAAATTTCATAAGGATACTAAACTTAGAGTACATAACTATTTAAGGATCACAAACTAAATAATGGTACATCTAGTCATCATATCAATTCTTCCTGGAAATTAACAGTATAATCTTTATAAAATTTTAAGCAATTATGTGAACTCTAAAACAGAATTATCCTCTACTGCAAGAATGTGGCTTCCTTAGTAGAATGGAGTATGCTGGAAAGAGATTTACCTTGCTGTCTCCAAGAACAGTAATGATAGGGATGCCGAGGTTCTTTACATGCTGCTTGATGTTTGGACCCATGGCCACTGCCAGTTGCTGAAGGATATTCAATGTCTGCTGCACCTGAGTAGAAAGATCCAACACAGGTTCAAACTGTAATCAAACTTGCTCAAAGTTTTACAAATGCTATTATGTGGTCAGTATTATGGACTTCTGGACTACTTAAATAGTATCATAGTATTGTAACACTGGATTATAAATAATTTTTAGCCTCTTATTGGGTATTACACTTGTGTGCATATACTCAAAACATACATTCAAAACACATATACACATACAAAATTCTTTCTTTTGTTTCTTTTTGAGATAGGGTCTTACTATGCAACCCTGGCTGGCCAGGATGGCCTGGAGCTCATAGAGATCCACCTGCCTGTCTCCTGAGTGCTGGGACTAAAGGCATGCTCTACGATGCCTGACAAAAAAATAAAAATCTTTCAAAAAACTAGAGTACTAGAATTTTATTTTATAATTTAAAAAATATTGACATAAAAATAAATTAAAATATAAAAATTAGAGCCAGCGAGATGGCATGGGGGCAAAGGTGCTTGCGGTCAAGGTTGGCAATCTGAGCTTAATCCCAGGACCTTGGTGTGGTAGAAGGGGAGAACTGACCTAATAAACTGTTCTCTGACTTCTATATTCACACTCTTTTTCTCTGTTGTATAGTTTTTTTTTGTTTTTTTTTTCCCCCGAGACAGGGTTTTTCTGTGTAGCCCTGGCTGTCCTGGAACTCACTCTGTAGACCAGGCTGTCCTAGAACTCAGAAATCCACCTGCCTCTGCCTCCCAAGTGCTGGGATTACAGGCGTGCGCCACCACCGCCCGGCTCACACTCTTTCTCTCAATATACCCAAACAAATAAACTTACGCTTTTAAAAAAATCTAAAAATGAGAAACATAGCATTTCTATAATCTCAGCACTGGGGAGGATGACAAAAGAACTGCTTGGTCTATGAGAGTAGCTTGGGTGACATTAGTAAGTTCAAGGCCAGCCTGTACTACACAATGGATCTCTATCTTAAAATATAATGAAAACAATTGAAATTAGGCATATATACATATAAAATAGCTCCACACAAATATATTTAGTATGGGACCCCTACAAGAAATAAACTCTTACGATATGCATGGTGGAGCATACCTCTGATCTTAGTGCCTGGGAGGCTGAGACAGGTGGATTTCAGTGAGTGTGAGGCCAGCCTGGTCTACAGAATAAGTTCCAGGACCACCAATGCTATTCAGAGAAACCTTGTCTTGAACCCTCCCCCTGAACCCCCCCCCCCAAAACCTTTGACATTTATAAATCTTGTATCTTGAAACACATATAAGAAACATAAGGATTCTTTTTGTGGTTGAAAACAAGTAACATGAACACTCCTTTTTGCTAGCAAAAGCCACAATGAAAATGAACCTTCTATAGCAGCAGGGGAAGGGAAGAAAAAAAAAAAAAAAGGCACATGGGCCACATACCAAGATTTTGTTTGAATCATTCAGTCGACCCTTCAAGGCAGTTGGAAGTTCACCTATATTTGGTTGGATAAATTTTGCTTCATTGATAATACCTGCCACTTCATCTAGGCCTTCTTTCCTGATCTTCCAATTCTTGTCACCAATCTTAGACACCAACTCTGAAGTAATTTTGTCACTGAAAAACAGAAGGCATATTTCTAATTATGCATTCCTAAAAGATAATGACACCAAAATTCCCTTTACTGAATTAATAAAAGGTCAAGTATATACTACTGCACAATTGCCTACTTGGCAATCAGGAAGCTAAGGCAGGAAGACAGTGGGTTCAAGGCCAGCCTATTCTATATAGTAAAACCCTAGTCTCAAAAAAAAAAAAAAAAAAAAAAAATCCCACAAAAGCGGAAACAAACAGCTGGCCATGGTGGTATATGCCTTTAATCCCAGCAGAGGTAGACTGTCACAAACAAACAAACAAACAAACAAACAAACACCTAAACCCAAATACCCAAATAATATAAAGAATAAAATAATTTCTTAGGGTAAAACCTACCTGATCTCAGTCCTCGGCAAAAGATCAACAACATCATTGCCACTGTCCCCCGGCTCATCGCCATCGTCCCCTTCATCCGTACCGCTTGTGCTGTGCTTACAAAGTCCTCTGGTTGGAGCCGGAGGGCTTTGTCCCTGCATCTACACACACATGAATGAAGCTAATGAAGCTGAAGAATAACAGCAAGCAGTCTAGAGAAGGTGCCCACGTAAAAGGTTCTCCTTCTTTCATACTACTTATTTGTTTATTTTGGCTATCCTGGGGATAGAACCCAGGACCTTATGCATGCTAGCAAGTGTCCAATCACTGAATTTCATTCCTAACTCATAAAGTATTTAGACAATATTGTAATATATACTTTAGTTACTAGCTAGATTCTAATTTTGAGACAAAATAGCAAGTTATTTTTTATAAAGATGATTAGTTTGACTTCTCAGTCACTAAGTTGTGTTTGGACTAATATTTTCAAAACAAAAGAAAGCAAGCTATGAACACTTAGCATATTCAGTCAGAGCTTTTCAAGAAGACCTACCCTTTTTGCTTTTATTCATAGTGAAAAAACCAAAAACAAACAAAAACCCCAGTAAAGCTACATTTCAGTCAAGTATAACAGTAAATGTCTCTAATCCCAGCGTTCACGAGGCAGAAGGCAGGGAGCAGGGGGCAGGGGGCCTGCTGCAATCGAGGCCTGCCTAGTCTATATGGCAACTTCAGGACCAGCTAAGGTTGCCCAAATTTTTTTTAAGTTGCTTTTTCAATTTAATATAATTTTTGAATAAATAGTAGATCCATATGTCTGACATTGCAAATGTATAAAACAATACAAGAAAATAGATCTCTTGTTCTAAGCCATAATCACTCAGTGTTCTTCACAAAGTCAATTTCAAATTTCTTAGGAATTCTTCTAGGAACATTTTATGTACATAAAACTAAACATATATGTTCTTTATTCCAAGAGTTTAAAATTTTAGTCATTTTGCCTTCACTTTAAGAAAAAACATTACCTTTAATTATATGTGTATGTCTGTGTGGTATGTGCAAACATGAGTACAAGTATCTGCAGAGGCCAGAAGAAGGCATTAGGTTCTCTGGAGTTAGAGTAGTTGCAGGCCATTTCTTAACACCACATGATTGGTGCTAAGAAATGAATCTGGGTTTTCTGGAAAAGCACTTAACTCGTAGTTCTCTCTTCAGGCTATTTTTGTTGTTAGTTTTTTAGAGAGTCTCACTCTGAAGCCCAAGCTAACCCTGATCTCTAATGTAGCATAGGCTGACTCATGGTCTTCCATGATCAGAGTGCTGGAATTACATTTGAATGTATACCATTAGACTTGGTCAAAAATTTAGTCTTATGTGAAATTCTCAAAACCACTCACAGATTGGATCATTTTTAGAACCTTTACCTTTTGAAATTCTGCATCTATCTGGGATAGGAGGGCAGGCTTCTCATCCTCAAAGATCATTCTCAAAGAAGGACCAACATAGAGATACATTACGCCAAGTAGGGTGATGGCAGAAGTCCTCACAGCCTGTCAGAGAAAACAGTAAGACCTTTCCAAACTAGAGCAGAAACACAAAAGTGGCTACAATGTTTACATACACACTGAAGCACACTCACTGGATTTGTTGCAGCAAGAGCAGTCTTCACATTGCTAATGAAAGCTTTGACATTCAATCTAGAAAAAACCAAAACATTTAGAATTGATAATGAAATCTTCAAAACATTCAAGAGCATATAAAATTAGACTTTAAGATAGACTCCCACTGGAGGACTACTCAGGTATCCTGTTTCCTTAACTTAAAATGAGCTTTAAATACTATCTGTACACTGATTAATCATGTTATGCTCAATTAAGATTCCGAAATCTACTCTTTAAACTTTAAAAAAAAAAAAAAGATTTATTGCTAGTGTATGTGCATGCATTAGAGACACAGGACAGAGAGGTCCGATAACAACTCTGTTGGATCCCCTGGAACTGGAATTACAAATAGCTGTGAGCCACCCAACATAGGTGCTAGGAACTGAATTCAATTCAGGTCCCAAAGATGAAAGTTAAAGATGTTCTTTAACAGAAGCAGAGGTAGGCAGATCACTGTGAGTTCAAGACCAACCAGGCATATTTAGTAAGACCCTGTCTCAAAAAATAAATAAAAATAGTGACTAGTATATGCTGGAGGACAACAGTGAAGTTTCTCACTCTGCCTTTTGGTGGGTTCAAAGGACTGAACTCAAGCCCCCAGGATTTACCTACTAACCTAGCTCATACTGGCACCATGTATACATGTGTCTTTGCCACGTTTCTAGGTCTGTGTCTGTGTATGTGTCCTACACCAACTCCCAAACTTGTGGCTTCCAGTCTTCTGTAACTCATTCAGATCCACATTTATTCTCCCAGTTCTTCAGGACACCCTTGAGTCCAGAATCATTCTGGCTCAATATCCTATACAGTTCTACTTTCAAACCATATGCTAAGTAGAACACTTCCACATCTATAATTTATATGCACACATCTATTACTTTTTTTGTTTTCTGTTTTTTTCTTTCCCCAAGGCAGAATTTGTGTACTCTTAGCTGTCTTGGAACTTGATTTGTAGGCTAGGCTGTCCTAGGACTCAAGAGATCTGTCTGCCTCTGCCTCCTGAGTGCTGAGATTAAAGGTGCCACTACTTCCTGACAGCATTTATTTGAGGAACATATTATTCTCCCTATGTCTTACTATCTGATTCTGGTCAGGTACTCTTGTGTCAAAGATTTCTGCATCCAAATTATTGCAATTCTTGGAAATGAACCCAGAACCTCAAATATACTATGTAACTGTTGCAGCACAAAATTATGGTCTAGCCCTGCTTAAAATGCTTTTGTTTTCTCAATTAATTCAAGCTGTTGAGGTCTTAGATGACTTGTTCTCATTTTTATTCCAGTCTTATTTCTTACCACTCTCTAATCACATTTCACTGCAGCTATACCCTGAAAGCATATACTAGTCACTATTTTTATTTATTTGTTGAGACAGGGTCTTACTAAATATGCCTGGTTGGTCTTGAACTCAGTGATCTGCCTACCTCTGCTTCTGTCACTTGTAGCTGATATCTGAGCCTTAATTTCTTCATCTATAAAAGTAGAGACAACATGACATATGCTCTAAAAAGGGCCTGGATAAATAGCATATACTAACAGTTTCAGCACATGAAGCTGCAGCATAGGGCTTAAATAATTCCAGGAATCTGAGAATATACACAGTAACCAAAAATCCCAGAAAGCTGAGAGTCCAGTGAGGTAGTTCAGAGGGTAAAGGTATTTGCCATCAAGGTTGGTGACATGTATTTAATACACGGATGCCACATGGTGCAAGGAAAGAACCAATTTCTGCAAGTTGGTAGGCCTAACTATAATATAAAAACAATTAACAACTATGCCCATACAAAACATAATTTGGCAAAGAGTGTGTAAATGGTTAAACATTTTTATTGTAGGAATTCTGACGCATTTAATTCAAAGTACACCCCTTTCAGGCACTAAACAATTAAGGAAAAAAAAAAATAACTTAGTACAAGATCTTGGGTGAAAACTTCAGAACCTCCAGAAAAGCAGGGACAGAGGAGAGCTAAATGGCATAGTGGGTGTAGGCACCTGCTACCTGCACCTCCTACAAGACTGGTATCTCGTGTGCGCGCGTGCGCGTGAGTGTGAGTGTGTGTGTGTGTGTGTGTGTGTGTGTGTGTGTGTATAAAATGTTAAAAAAAAAAACCTAGATGTCAAAATGTAGAATACAAGTCAACATAGACCTTCCAGAACAAATGTGTCTCTTTTATGTAAATTAGACAACCTAACCCCAGTTCTGCAGAAGCAAGCACAGACAGTAAAAACAAATCAAGACCAGAAACTTGGCAAAATATTTAATTATATTTCACTTTTTTAAGACTTACTCAGAAAATCCAAATTCTTTTATTGCATTTGATAGCCAATTTAGAGTTTCTGACTGATTCTTAGGATTCTTTTGTGAGAAGGCCATTGACATCACCTGAAACAATAGGATCAGAAAACATAGCATCAGATCTCCACTTTTTCTTATATTTCTCATAGAAATAAATCATGACTTTAAGGCAAATATGTATTAAATGTGAGTTTTTAGGTGTTAAGTACAAGGATCTATTAACAAAAGACTTATTTTATCCTAAAAAGAAATGAGGTGACAGAGTTTCTTGGTTGAAACTTTTCAATGACTGATCATTTTGAATTACAGTGTCTTCAGAGAAAATTAATGTTATTTGCTATAGTAAGTTGCAGGTCAGCCAGAGCATACACATACACAAAACTCTCACAGCATAACAAACTTTACTCAAGAATCAACTGTAATTGGTAGGCCAAGTTAAAGCTGGGGAGAGCAGTTCAGGAACTGACCTGCTCAGCTGTCCAGGGCAGCGCACAGGCTTCAGCGATTGCTGTCATGGCTTCTTTTGCATTGTTCCCACATTTCACATCTCCAATCTTGTCTACAAGGCCATCTAATACAATCTGAGCAGATGTTTTAGAAAAATTTCCCTTCTGGGCAATCAAAGCAACAATGTGAAGCTTCATCTGCATCACCTGAACAAGAATCAACATCAGAACATTGTGAGGAGCCAATGACACTCAGTTACCTACTCAGAACCTGAAAGTGTAATACCTATAAGGAGAATTAGGTAAAAATCAAAATTTTGAACAACCAAATAATTTTTATTTTTATTTATTATAATAGCTGACAATGAATACAAGAAGAAAAACATGTACCACTCAATGTTTAACTTATGAGGTAAAAAGTATTTTAAAACATACTTCATTGATTTTGTATATATATGTGGGAACTCATGAAACAGGAAGAGTGTGCAGGTCAGATCAGAGTGTGAAGGAGCTGCATCACACACACACACACACACACACACACACACACACAGCCTGACTCTGCTGCTAAGGGCTAGGACTGAAGGGTGTGCCACTATGCTTGGCCTGTCTCAATCTTCTGAGTTTCTCTCTACCTTCATTTTTATTTAAAAAAATAAAAAACATTAAATGTACAACTTAAATACCTGAAAATTAGTTTCTTTCCACCCAGGTTTTTTTGCTAGCATCTTCACCAATGCCTGGCATGGCATTTCAGTTCGCTCCATTAGTTCAACAGCCTATAAATAAAATAAGACAAGAAAGTTAAAGGGTTAAAGGTAAAAGTTAAAACAGATCCAAGTGAAGGTAAATTCTAAAGTCAAGCCAAGCCAATAGTTATTTCTGAAGATGGAAGGGAGCTAGAGCCAGGAGAGTTACATTACCTTTTCTATATCTCTCATAGTATCATGTCACAGTACATGCTAAAATAAGCTATAGTGCATCACTCCTGTGATGGCTATTCTTGGTCAATCAGCTGCATACATCTGAGAGGTTTTGTGTGTGTGTTTGAGACAAAGCCTCTCTACATACATACCCATGGCTATCCTGCTATCCTGGAACATACAATGTAGATCAGGATGGCCTCAAACACAAAGAGTTCTAGCTGTCTCCTGATTTCCCTCCAACCATGGCTTAAAAAAATTGGTTTTTTTGTTTTGTTTTGTTTTAAAGACAGACTCTTTTTGTTTGTTTGTTTGGTTTTTTTGGTTTGTTTGTTTTTTGGAGACAGGGTTTCTCTGTGTGGTCCTGGCTGTCCTGGAACTCACTCTGTAGACCAGGCTGGCCTCGAACTCAGAAATCCGCCTGCCTCTGCCTCCCAAGTGCTGGGATTACAGGTGTGCGCCACCACGCCCGGCTCAAGACAGGCTCTTACTATGTAGTGGGAGGGGGTTTTTCTTCCTGGGAAGATGCCCATTAATCCTTATATTTTCAGTCTGGGCCATATCTTTTGCTGACTGCTTTTGCTCTTGGGCCTGCTTATGCTCAGTCTCATTGCCAAGTTCATTCCTTCACTACACTGAGTGAAGAGCCCACTTTGTGATTCTATCATATAGTGAAGACCAGCTGAGACATCCAGCTTTGTGGACTAAAGAGGTAATAGTCACTGTTGGACTAGCGGGACCACAGCTGGTAAGCCACTCTAGTAAATCCCCTGTGTGTGTGTCTCCACAGAAATTCTATCATTTCTGTTCCTCTGAAAAACCCTAATAAAACTGAAAAAGTTTGGACAGTTTCTCATACCAATATATGTGTTTCCTATCAATAAATCATGATGGTAAGGAGAAGTACAGAAATAGACAAAGGTCATCTATTTTCCATTGCAAAATCTGTTTGCTTATTACATTTATAAACAACTTACAAATTCTTCTAAGCCTTAGAGGTCACAGTAAGAATTTAATTTTCTTGAAAAGATACTTTCATGCTCAGAGAAGTCAGAATGAAGATGTTAAAAGATAAGCACTAAATAGCTACAAAACAAAAACAGAGAGCTCAACCTCATCTTAAGTTTATATTATAAAACATTTACTAATTATAAAACTTAGCAATGAAGACAAACGTTAATTTGGTATTTTCATTGTGTTTACATAATTTAATTTTACACTCTGTTTCGTCCTTGTTTTGTACCTTTTGGAATTCTTCCATACAGGCCAGCCTTTCCTTCCAGTTGCTACTGTCTAGAAGTTGAATACAGGTTGGGGGAAGAACAGCTGAAGCTTTTTCTTCACATACTTCAATCTGTAAGACAAAGCAACATCAAAATTAGAGATGGTTTTAAAAAACAACATAAAAGCAACCCAGCTAAAACTAAAATACCCCTACAGTTAACTATGACATTTGAGTCTTCTGCAGTAAAAAGAATTCTTTTCAACGAAGCTAAAAGATAAGAATTTACTGTATGTTAAAAAACTTAAGAGGACCTCTAATGTCCTCGGGGCCTTAACTTTCTCATGTGTAATACTCACTGAGAGTTCTGGCTCTGCTATCTCTTTGGTCTCCAATCCTTTCTTGTTCTTTGTTCCAGCACTTGCTGAACCACCTGGTGCGGTTGTTTTGCCTTTCTTAGGTGGTCCACCAGCCTAAATGAAAAAGTTAAAAGCACAAACTACTTAAAATTTTATAAAAGCAGTTTTTGTTTTGTTTTTACATATTTTGACTCAAAAATTTTATTAAAATGAGATCACCTTAAAAGTAAACAAACTTTTTTTTGTTTTGTTTTGTTTTTCGAGACAGGGTTTCTCTGTGTAGCTCTGGCTGTCCTGGAACTCACTCTGTAGACCAGGCTGGCCTCGAACTCAGAAATCCACCTGCCTCTGCCTCCCAAGTGCTAGGAATAAAGGCGTGCGCCACCACCTCCCAACAAACTTTTATTGTCCACAGAATTACCACAATGTCAAACATACAGAGACCCAAAGACCATTCATGGAATACTTGGTTAATTTGCAGGTTGCATATTAAAAGCTTCTGCTTCAAAATTAGTTAATGAAACATACAAAAGCATGCTGCTGGAAAGGTACTAGGCAGAGGCAGAGAGGCAGAGGATCTCTGAGTTTGAGGCCGGCCTGGTCTACAGATAAGAGTTCCAGAACAGCCAGGACTACCTAGAGAAACCCAGTCTCAAAAAAGTAAACCAACCCTCTCCCAACCAACCACCCAACAACAAAACAAAAACAAAAAACAAAACAAAAACTTTGGGGTTGAAGAGATGGCTCAGTGATTTAAAGTGCACAGGCTGCTCTCACAGAGGTCCTGAGTGCAATTCCCAGCAACCTAATGGTGACTCACAACCATCTCTCATGACATCTGATCCCCTTTTTCAGGAATGCAGGTGTACACGAAGATAGAGCACTTGTGCATATATTAAAATTCATAAAAAATAAAACAAATGAAATAAAAATGATGAACTGGGGTCCAGCTGGAGAGATGGCTCAGTGGTTAAAAGCATTTGCTCCTCTTGAAGAGTACTGTTGCTCAGTTCCAAACAATCATATCAGAAGGATAACTGTCACACACTCTAGCTCCAAGGGTTCTGAATACCATTCTGGTCTCCATAGACAATAAGTACCTCACATACATAAAATCTTTATAAAAAATAAACTGGGGCCTAGCAGTAGTGACACATTCCTTTAATCCCAGCACTCATGAGGCAAAGGCAGGTGGATCACTGAGTTTTAGGGCAGTCTGGTTTATAGATTCAGGACAACCAAGACTGCTAGACTAAGAAGCCGTATCTTGAAAAAGAAACAAAATCTGGAGGGCTAGGCACAGAAATACATGCTTTAATCCCAGCATTCAGGAGGATAAGGCAGAGGAAGAGTCAGTTGGATCTTTGTAAGTTCTAGGTCAGCCTAGTCTACATAGTGAGTTCCAGGACACTCAGGGTTATATAAAGAGACCCTACCTCACACAACAAGAACAAAAAAATAACTGGAATTATACTATAATTACAGATTAATTTGATATTAACAATTGGGTCTTTAATGCCTTTAATACTACTATTTTTAAATCTTGATATTTATTGCTATTGCTAGTATGGGTGTACATCCACTCCATAGCACATGTGTGGAAGTCAGACAACAACCTTTTAAGACCTGGTTCTCTCCTTTCACCCCGGGATTTAAGAACTGACCTCAGGTTGTCAATACTGATGGCACACATCTCTGATCATTTAGGCATCCCTATTTATTTATTCTGGGGGCTGAGGGATCATGGGATGGAAGGGATGGACACACACTATTTGGAGGTCAGATGAAGACTTGCAGAATCAAGTTTTCCTTCCTTGGAGAGAGTCTCTCCTTCCATCATATAGGTCCTGGTCGTCAGGTCATCAGCCTCGGTTATGTAAATGAGTTATCTCTATAGCCTAAATTGTAAACTTAAATAAATAAATAAAAAAGATTAAAATGTTTACCTTTTTTTTTTTAAAAAAAAAAAAAGGCATGTTATTACTATTTTATTCCTAGTTAGATATTTACTTTTCTTGGTTTTGTTTACATTTTGGCTTGTTTTGAGACACAGTTTCTCTTATGTAGCCTTGGCTGTTCTGGAACTCACCCCATAGTGCAGGCTGGCTCCCAAGGGCTGGGATTAATGGCATGTAGCACCACTACTTTGCTCCTAGTCATAGTTTTAAAGAAAAAAAATTTACATTATTTACTTAGAGTGTAGGTGTACCCTTGTTCATCATTTTTTTTTCCTCCTCCCATCATGTGGCTATGAGACTGAATTCTGGTTATCAGACTTGGAAGCAAGCTCCTTTATCCATTTAGTCAACGAGCTAGCTTCCAGGCAGGTTATAAAGAAAAAAACTGTAGTTATACTACTATGTCTTTATTAAGATCTGTTCTATTTGCAATGTGGCCAAGGAATCTATTTCTGAAACTAAGACATACTGGAAGACTAACCATGAACATGAAACCCAGTGTCTTATCTTACTAAATTGTAATTTTTAAGCCATCTTTTAAGCCAAGTGTGGTAGTACACATCAGCAATTCCACCACTCGGGAGAATGAAGTATAAGGAGTACTGATTTCAAGGCATCCTAGGCTACATAGCAAGTGTCAGACCAGCATGGATTACAAAATAAGGCCTTGTTACAAGTCTATTAACCTTCGCAGTAGGTGCTTTTTTCAATGGTCCTGGTTTGGGTCCCGAAACATCTTTTGTGTCTTTGTCCCCTGCTGCCCCTGAAGCAGCAGTCCTTCCAGGCAGAGGCTTGGATTCCTTCTTTTCAGTTGCAAGTCCAGATTTTTTACCATGAACCAGTTCTACTTTTTCTGAACATTCTTTGATCTAGAGAAAGCAGTATGAACATCATTATATTCTAATAACTTTAAAACACAGCCATTACATTATTACTTAGAAGTCATTAAGTTACAGCTATACCAAAAAAAAAAAAAATCAGAAAATATTATGGGTTTGTTTTTGTAATTCTTATCTGTAATTTTCTTTTTTTTTTTTTTTTTTTTTTTTGGTGTTTTCGAGACAGGGTTTCTCTGTGTAGTTCGGGCTGTCCTGGAACTCACTTTGTAGACCAGGCTGGCCTTGAACTCAGAAATCCACCTGCCTCTGCCTCCCAAGTGCTGGGATTAAAGGCGTGCGCCACCACCGCCCGGCTATCTGTAATTTTCTTGACAGTGCATATATGTTTTATTTCTTCATAAACTAAAATTATAAAAATACCTAAACAGCCATGATTTTGATCAAAGATATTTACATTTAAGAAAGTACATTTTTGCATTACATCTTCTATAGAATAGTTATTCAGCTTTAGTTAGGTTATAATTTGAAAGATATTTTACTATTGTATCACTGTAGCTTGGATTAAAATTTCAACAAACTTCTTCTGAAATATTATTAGAGAATAAACTAAAGAACATGGAGTCAATTATCAGTGTTTTCTTTTTTGGCAATACAGAAAAGACAAAATTAGTAACAAAAAATGCCCAAAGAGCACCCTCTAAAACTGATTTCAAATACATGCACATATCTGCCACATAATTTTCTTTTCCCTACAGAAACTGACAAGCATCAACCAAGCTTGGTGGCACATGCCTTTAATTCTAGCACTTGGGAGGGAGGTAGAGATCTCTGAGTTTGAGGCTAGCCTAATATACAGGCGGGAATTCTAGGACAGCCAGGGCTACTTGAGAAACCCTGTCTTGAAAAACCAAGAAACTTTAACAAACAAAAAAACCTACAACAGCAGCAAAAAAGAAACTTGCAGTGAACAAACAAAAATTCACAAAATCATGTAATTACTCTGAAAGTTTTTTATCTTTTATTTTTTGATGGATTTATATATAAATATATACACTCACACATATACAGTGTATTGTAATTACTGGCACACCTATCTACTCATAACTTTCTCTCATCCATATTACTCACACCCTCCTCCATACAATTCCCTTTCCAACATTCATGCCTTTCTCTATACTGTTCTGTGACATACTGAGTTTAACCAGGGTCATGAAGCTGTCCCCTAGAGCAGAGTGGGCTCATCACTGAGTACACAACTGAGCACAACATCTGTTCCCGCTTCAGAATCTATCATTGGACAACAGTTCAACAGAGAGGGATAGGATAGGTTTGCAAACTGCAATGCAAAGAGACAATCACTACCAACTTACCCTATCAAGTTTGAGTTTGTCAACATCGGCTAAAAATGGGTTTACTGTTTTCTCACCAACCACCTTCAAAGCAGTACCCAGTGCTTCAAATGCAGCATCTCTGACTTCAGGAGCAGAATCATTGATGTGCTACACAGAAGTAAATGATGTTTAATACAATGAACTCTAGTTACTACTACTTTATTTTGAACAATAGTTGCTGGATAAGAATTTTCCCTTTATAATTTACTGAAGTTTACTGCAAGCTTTACTTTTGCCAATTAACAGTTAATCCTTCCTCATTTTTTTCTGGATTTCAGAAATCTTTAGTTAATTTACCTAGTTAACTAATTCAAATAATAATTTAGTTATTCACCAAGTAAATGTCATTTTTTCCCTTCCCTTCTCCCTCTTGCTCCAGCCCCCCTCTCACTCCGGCCCAAAGCTTTTTTATTTGTTTCTCATCACAGGTGGTTGTGAGCCATCATGTGGTTTCTGGGATTTGAACTCATGACCTCTGGAAGTACAGTCAGTGCTCTTAACCACTGAGCCATCTCACCAGCCCGTAAATGTCATTTTTTAAATGAAATTTATTTTCTTTGATGTATATGAGTGTTTTGTCTGCATGTATGCAGGTGTACCATGTGCATGCCCACAGAGATCAGAAGAGGGACTTGGAGCCGTGAGAATTAAAGTCACAGATGGTTGTAAACCACCATGGAGGTGCCAGGAACCATGCCTGGATTCTTTACAAGAGCAGCTCTTAATCGCTGAGCCATTTCACAGTGCTTTAAACACTGTGTACATACATACACATATACACACTCTATGTGTATATTTATGTATATGTGACTGTCTCTCCCTTCACCTTTAAAGGGGATCTGGGGAATTAACTTAGGTTACTTTGTGGCTAGTCTTTACTCTCTGAGCCATCTTGCCAGCCCACCATGCTTTCTTTTCCCTTTTATCTAAAATGCCCTATTCCCAATGACCCTCACACACTCTAGTTTGACGCTTATTCTTGGCTAACTTGTCATCCTTCAAAAGTCGAACATGACAGTTACAAAACTTGGGTTCAGAGTATTTGCTCCTTTAAAGATCACAATCTATAGTATTAAAGCCATACAGTCATTATATATAACTAGTAGGAAAAATATATACACTACTCCCAATTACCTTAAGTAGAGCAGCACAAAAGGGCTTTAGCAGACTCTTCGGCAAGGTAGAGGAAGTGCAGTGACGAAAGCTTCTTGCAATAAAAAGTGATGTCTGCTGCTTGATGGTGGGATTTTTATTATCCATTACTGCTAAAACATCCTCACTGATGTTCTGTAGTGTGGTCTTTAGAAGAAAATGGCAATGAGCTTTTTAAACTATAAATTATCAAATTATTATAGTGACAACATGTATTAAGACAAAACCATAAGTTCCACGCCATCAACTTACAGTGAGGAAGATTGCATCAATTGCCTCCTGCAGGGCTTGCACCACTTGAGGCTTCTTTTCTTTGAATTTTTCCAAAATTGTTGGCACAACCTGTAAAGATGATCAGCTATAGTAATACTTTAACAAACAGGAATGAAGTACCGCAGGGGACAGAGAGATAAGATAGCTCAGCAGTTTAAGAACACATGCTGTTCACGCGTTTGGTTCCCAGCGCCCACATCATGGCTCACAACCATCCACAATTCCAGTTCCAGAAATTACAATGCTCTTTGACCTCCACAGGCACCAGCTACACATGTGGTGCACAGACATACACGCAGTCAAATCACTCATACTCATACACACTATAGTGTGGCTGATTCAAAAAATTCAAAATTAAGCTAAGTGAAAGGAAGCCAGTCATGAATGACTGACTACACATTCTGAGACCATTTATATGAAATAGTCCCCACAGGAGTAGGACGTGTTAACTGCCCTGCCATTTGTCTGACAGCATATCATATATATTTTTTTGTTGTTGTTGTTTTTTGGGTTTTTTTTTTTTTTTTTTTTTTTTTGGTTTTTTGAAACAGGGTTTCTCTGTGTAGCCCTGGCTGTCCTGGAACTAAAACTCTGTAGACCAGGCTGGCCTCGAACTCAGAAATCCGCCTGCCTCTGCCTCCCAAGTGCTGGGATTACAGGCGTGCGCCACCATGCCCGGCCATATATAATTTTAAAGAAGAAAAAAATTCCCAAATGAATCAGATGGAGCCATCTTAGCAAAACAGCAAGTTAAATAGAACCACTAACAACTCAAACTAGAAGGTAAGGCAATCAATCACTCATCCATTGCTTAGCAAATTAATGTCAATTTTAATAGTTTTCAGCCAGGAGCCAGGGATACAGAGACCCTACCCCTGCCTCCCCAAAAGTACTTTTCTTCGTTTGTTTTTTTTTTTGTTTGTTTGCTTGTTTGTTTTTTAAGACAGGGATTCTCTGTGTAGCCCTGGCTGTCCTAAAACTACTCTGTAGAACAGGCTGACTTGAAACTCAGAGATCTGCCTCAGAATTCCAAACTGGCATTAAAGATGTGCACCACCACACACAACTAGGGCTTTATTTTTATTTCCACAATAATAGGCAGCACAATTCACTTTTATTTGTTAGTTCTCAGAAATGATCTTTACTACACAAGTTACCAGTCTCCAGTAAGGCTACATATTAACATAACAATAAAACTGACAAATGCCAAAATTTCAGAATGATAACTCATTCTAAGTAATTCAGACCAAATTTAGAAGCTACCAATACCTGCCAGAGTTAAGGGAAACATCTCAATGTATTAACTCTATTACTAAACTTGATTGCTATCTAACTCATGGTTTACTAAAAACATTGTCCCCTAGGGCCAGAGTAGTTGTACAGACAACCGAGGACTTTATTTTATGCATGTTAAGAAGATGTTTCCACGAGTGAACAATAATGCACAATCCTACATGTTTTACAATTTTATTTCAACTACATATTGGATGTATTAAGTAAATAATAAGCAAACAAATCAACTAATTCAGGCAAAGTGTATGATTTTTACATGAGTCTTGTGAAGAGCTAGACTGAATATATATGAAACCACTGAGATGTTTACTTTGTCCAACATAAAGATCTATGTCAAGAGCTATTTTAAAATATAAAAGAAACTACCCTACCATTTCTGATAATTTTTTTAGATTTACATCTAAATAGAAAACTACTTACATGTCCTGCATATTGTCCAAATTTCTTTCTTAGCCCAACAGCTAAGCCAGTAAGACATTTTGCTGCCAAAGCTACCAACATGACATTGGTGTCCTTTCCAACAACCTGTAAAGGTAAAACACAAAACAAAACAAAAGTCATAACCCTGTAGAAAGGGGTACTAGAATAGGTAACCAATTTTATTTCTTACAAAAAGAGGAAAATCTTAATAATAATGAATTTATAAGCCTCCACTATGTGGTATTCTTGTTGTTGAAGGGAAAGAAAGAAAAGAAAGAAACAAAAAAGAGGTAGGCACTGAATGGGGATGTAGCTCAGTGGTAAAGTGTTTGCCCAGCACATACTGAGGCTCTGGTATCAAACAATAACATCAAAAAACACGAAAGCTCTGTACCCCTTTTTTTAATAGGGTTATTTGGTTCTTTAGGGTCTAACTTCTTGAGTTCTTTGTATATATTGGATATTAACCCTCTGTCGGATGTAAGGTTAGTGAAGATCTTTCCCCAATTTGTTGGTTGCCGTTTTACCCTATTAAAAAATGGGGTACAGAGCTAAACAAAGAATTTTCACCTGAAGAAATTCGGATGGCTGAGAAGCACCTTAAGAGATGTTCAACATCTTTAGTCACCAGGGAAATGCAAATCAAAACAACCCTGAGATTCCACCTCATACCAGTCAGAATGGCTAAGATTAAAAACTCAAGAGACAACAGGTGCTGGTGAGCATGTGGAGAAAGAGCAACACTCCTCCACTGATGGTGGGATTGCAAAATGGTAAAACCGCTCTGGAAATCAGTCTGGCGGTTCCTCAGAAAATTGGGCATGACACTTCCAGAGGACCCTGTCATACCACTCCTGGGCATATACCCAGAGCATTCCGCCTGCATGCAATAAAGACACATGCTCCACTATGTTCATAGCAGCCTTATTTATAATAGCCAGAAGTTGGAAGAAGCCCAGATGTCCCTCAAAGGAGGAATGGATACAGAAAATGTGGTATATTTATACAATGGAATACTACTCAGCAATTAAAAATAATGAATTCATGCAATTTGTAGGCAAATAGTTGGATCTGGAAAATATCATCCTAAGTGAGTTAACCCAATCACAAAAGAATACACATGAAATGCAATCACTGATAAGTGGATATTAATGAGCCCAGAAGCTCTGAATACTCAAGGCACAGTTAGCAAATCAAGATTCCCAAGAAGGAAGGAAGGAGAGGACCCTGGTCCTGAAAAGACTGGATCCAGTTTTGTAGGAGAATCCCAGAACAGAGAAGGGGTGGGGGGATTGGGGAATGGGCGGGGGAAGAGGACTTATGGGACATATGGTAAGGGGGGAACTGGGAAAGGGGAAAGCCTTTGGAATATAAAAAAAAAAAACCACAAAAGCACGCCATTTGTACCAGGGAGCCAGGAGACTCCATAGCCTTCTGTGCACAGCCCGCCAGGAGGAGTGATCTTTGGAGGGGACCCAGCTAGGAGCACACAGGGCCTAAGATCAGTGGAGCAGCTGGGACAGAAGTCTTCCTGCCCGTTCTTCCCAGCTGCCATTTGTACCGGTGAGTCGGGAAACTACAGCCTTCTGTGCATGGCCGGCCAGGAGAGAGAGAGATCTCCCACCAGTGCTTTCACTTTTGAGCTCAGAGAAGTAAGGACACAGGTTTACAGGCCCACAGGAGGAACAAACTCCAGCCAGAGACAACAATATCAACTAGCACCAGATGGCGAATGGCAAGCACAAGAACCCTACCAACAGAAACCAAAGCCACATGGCAACATCAGAACCCAGTTCTCCTACCACAGCAAGTCCTGGCTACCCCAACACACTGGAAAAGCAAGAGTTGGAGTTAAAATTGTATCTCATGATGCTGATAGAGGGCCGTAAGAAAGACTTAAATAACTCCCTTAAAAAAATACAGGAGAAGGCCGGGCGTGGTGGCGCATGCCTGTAATCCCAGCACTTGGGAGGCTGAGGCAGGCGGATTTGAGTTCGAGGCCAGCCTGGTCTACAGAGTGAGTTCCAGGACAGCCAGGGCTACACAGAGAAACCCTGTCTCAAAAAAAACAAAAAAACAAAAACAAAAAAAATACAGGAGAATATTGGTCAACAGATAAAAGCCCTTAAAGAGGAAACACAAAAATCCCTTAAAGAAATACAGGAAAACACAATCAAGTGAAGGAACTGAACAAAACCATCCAGGATCTAAAATTGGAAGTAGAAATAAAGAAATCACAAAGTGAGACATCTCTGGAGATAGAAAACCTTGGAAACAATTCAGGAGTCAGAGATGCAAGTATCAACAACAGAATACAAGAGATAGAAGAAGAAAGAACCTCAGCTACTAAAGATACCATAGAAAACATTGACTCAACAGTCAAAAAAAATGCAAAATGCATAAAGCTGGTAACTCAAAACATCCAGGAACTCCAGGACACAATGAGAAGACCAAACCTAAGAATTATAGGTATAGACAAGAGTGAGGATTTACATCTTAAAGGCCCAGTAAATATCTCCAACAAAATTGTAGAACAAAATTTCCCTAACCTAGAGAAAGAGATGCCTATGAACATATAAGAAAGAAGCCTTTAGAACTCCAAATAGACTGGACCAGAACAGAAAATCCTCCTGGCACATAATAATCAAAACACCAAATCACTAAACAAAGAAAGAATATTAAAAGCAGTAAGGGAAAAAGGGCAAGTAACTTATAAAGGCAGACCTATCAGAATCACATCAGACTTCTCACCAGAGACAATGAAAGCTAGAAGATCCTGGGCAGACCTCATACAGACCCTAAGAGAACACAAATGCCAGCCAGGCTACTATACCCAACAAAACTCTCAATCATCATAGATGGAGAAACCAAGACATTCCATGATAAAACCAAATTTGCACAATATCTGTCTACAAATCCAGTCCTACAAAGAATAATTGATGGAAAATGCCAACACAAGGAGGGAAACTACACCCTAGAAAAAGCAAGAAAGTAATTTTCTTCCAACAAATGCAAAAGAAGATACTCACACAAACATAAAAATAACATCCAAAATAACAGGAAGTAGCTGGGCGTGGTGGCGCACGCCTATAATCCCAGCACTTGGAAGGCAGAGGCAGGCGGATTTCTGAGTTCGAGATCAGCCTGGTCTACAGAGTGAGTTCCAGGACAGCCAGGGCTACACAGAGAAACCCTGTCTTTGAAAAACCAAAAAAACCAAACCAAAACAAAACAAAAAAACAGGAAGCAACAATCACTATTCCCCTCCCATTACCTTCTTTAATGCTTTTACTAAGTCTGCATAATCGCCTGCTTCCAGCTTGGGGTTTTTCACTAGTACTTCTACAGCCTCCAGAGCTTCCTTTCGCTCTTGCCATTTTTTTGCCTCCTGCAAACAGAATATAAAACATTGTAGAACATAAAATAGAGTAGAATAAATTCCATTTCATATACTCAACCAACTTAAAGACTGGGAAGTTTTGTTGTTTGTTTCTGAAATTTTTTCTACAGTGAGATTAAAAAAACCAAAGTTAATGAGGGCTATTTTGTTCATAAAATGGTTTTGTTGTGTTGTTTTTGAGACAGGGTTTCTGTGTGTGTGGCTGTGGCTGTCCTGGAACTCTCTCTGTCAGGCTGCCTTGACTCAGAGATCCACCTGCCTCAGCCTCCTAAGTGCTAGGAGAAGGGGTGTGTGCCATTACTGCCCAGCTTTTTCATAGAATTTTTATTCATATATATTCATATATCTGTAATGAGAGCCAATGCCTTTTTCTGGTGTGCCCAAAGAGAGAGACAGTACACTTGCATACATAAAACAAATCTAAACAAACAAAAAATAATTATGCTTAAGGTGAGATCTAAAAGTTAAAAATGTATTATTAGCTAAATGTCAAGAAAATAACATTATAGAAAGAAAGAATAGCACAGGTTAAAACTCAGAGTTAATAATAAACCAGTGGCCTATTTGCTACCTAGAGAAATACAGTATATCGGAAACAGAAAGTGCCAACTGTTAGAGATGTAGACAAAAGGTAAGTTGAGGTTTCAGGGTGTGAAGGCCTGGCTATAGGATGATTTTAGACACTATCTTCAGATTCATGGAAGCTACTGGAAAGTTTAGATTATGTTTCAACATGGGAAATTTTTCCTTTCAAAAGATGAACACATGGAGTGATTAGGGTAGGGCTGTATTTCTCAAATAGGGATACTTTTTTTTTCTATTGGGAAATAGCAATGCTTGGAGACCTGCCTGCCATGGTATTGCTGACTCTAGTGATGTCTAGTTGGTAAAAGCCGCATATGCCCAGGCCCACCAAGACACTTATCTAGAACAAACAAACAAACAAACAGTCAAGAAATCCTAATCAAAGGTGAACCTGCAGGAGCCACTTCTCTCTTCCCACTCAGGTCACCAAGCTCGGAAGCAAGTACCTTTATGTGTTGAGCTATGCTGCCATTCCTAAAAGTAATGAGTGTAAGAGAAAATTAAGATAAAACAACAGAATAAATGAGGAAAAAGTTGAAAACGTTCTAATTTTGGTAAGATGTTTTGTTTGGCTCTATTTTTTCTATGCTGGAATATGGTTATACTTAGTAAAGAAAGACAGAGAAAGATGCAACCTACTTTACTAGGAAGATGTGTAGGGAGTGGGGAGGTACACCAAGCAAGGGCTCAGCAGAACATTCTTTGACTTTAAGTTATTATTTAAAATAAATTAAAGCCCAGCGGTGGTGGCACACGCCTTTAATCCCAGCACTTGGGAGGCAGAGGCAAATGGATTTCTGAGGACAGCCTGGTCTACAGAGTGAGTTCCAGGACAGCAAGGGCTATAAAGAGAAACCCTGTCTCGAAAAAACAAAACAAACAAACAAACAAAAATTAAAGAAGCTTAACCATTACTTACAATTTTGTCATAAAAGTCTTTGGGAAGTTTGGAAAGGATCTCAACTGCCTCTAAAAGCTCATAAGCATCTATCTGTGGTACCTCATCACCATCATCACCACCTTTGAAGAAAAAAACAAAACAAATCTTAAAAGCTTTTTTAAAAACCTGATTTTAGGTCCTCAAACCCCAGGAAAAAGCCAGACTCAGTAGTGTAGGCACCTGCAATCTCAGTGCCTATAGGAGGCTGACCCAGGAGAAGCTTGTGAGCCAGCAAGCCTAGCTGACATGAATGGGCTCTAAAACCAGTGTTGGTCAGATGGCTTAGCAGCTCTTGCAGAGGACCCATGTTCAATTCCCCAAATTCACAATGGGTAGATCATAATTAACTTTTAAGTCCAGCTTCATGGGCTCTGATGTGCATTTCTGGTACCAGCACACATGTGGCATACACTTTGAGAGACCGAGACACACTAAACTTAAACTAAAAAAATGAATTTAAAAAATAATAAAACATTAAAAAAAACGGGAAGGTGAGGAACAACACCTGAAGGCTGTCCTCTAGCCTCTATAAATGTACTGTGACCTCTGTGTACCTACCCATCTTACACAAACTTGCACAAAATGAAAGTTTTACTTATCAGTTATCTATCTTTTCACATCCCTTATAGTTTTTAAAAGTTTATTTTATGTGTATGGGTGTTTTATCTGAATGTACGTCTATGTACACTATGTGGAAGTGAGGCCAAAGGAGGACAAGAGAGGGTTGGATTCCCTGGAACTGGGATTACAGGTGGTTGTGAGTCGTTGTGGGGGGCCTGGGGAATCACACTTGGGTCCTCTAGAAGAGCAGTAAAGGCCCTTGACCACTGGCTGAACCACCTCTCCAGTTCCCAGGATGAGACTTTAATAGAAAAGGTATCAGTTATTTAGCAGCACATATGACTCAGATTTTATTAAAAGAAGTTCTCCAAAGTATGCCCACTGGAATTCACTAATGTCCCATTGAAAGTACTGTTTAAACACTGGCTTACCCCCTTCTGCATCCCCCCCAGCAGACTGCTGCTGTTCCAGTTTAGCTTCTAGCTCCTGCTGGGAACGCAGAAACCGACTTGGCTTAGGAGCACATGTTGGCAGCTTGACCCACTCTTCTTCTAATTCTTTCAGCTGCAGGTATTAACAAAATATTTTAAAATGAGTAACCCACTATTACAAAACATAAAACGTGTACTTATTGATATTTTGGAACTCACTTTCTGTTTATATAGTACTAATAGGAAATCGACTAAAGACAAACTTAAACTGTATTTTGTTGCACAAGTCAAATCAACTTATTACTTTACCACATTGAAGGTTTATGTCTAAGAACAAAATTCTTTCTTTAAGAAAGATTTATCTTCTTTTATGTGTATGGTGTTGGCCGTCATGTGAAGTGTACTTCATGTATGCAGAGGCTATGTGAAAGCTGTCTCTGCAAGAGCTGCAAATGCCCTTAACCTGTGAGACATCTCTCCAGTTTCCCAAATTCATTATTTTAAGATATTACTAGTTTATGAATTCAAATATGCTATATTATTAAAAAAAGCTCCAAAAATAACTATATGATAAATTGTTTCATCCAAGCAAGTAGGGAGCGGAGGTGGAGGCAGAGAGAGTAACACAGAAACAGCAAAAAGTCTATGCTCAGAAATTCAACCCATTTAAATCTTCAAAATAAAAAATAATTATGTGTAAGGATATTAACAATTACAAGTAGAAAATACATCTATATTAACCGTATACAAAAACAAGCAAAGATATCTGTGTCTTACCTGGACAGAATTTATATTTTGTAATGTGTGTTTCACAGCATCCCGATTCCATCGATAAATCTCTATAGCAAATAGTTTCGCTTCATCCCGAACAGCCTTGTCTCGAGATTCAAATAGTTTTGGCAACACTTTAATAATTGGCTTAAGTGAGATGATTTTGGAACCAAATTCACTGTAAGTGAAAGATGTGGGGGGAAAATGTTACCATGTCACACTTCATTAAACATGTAGAGCTCCAAATCATGTATTGCACATGGGTGTGGTGGGACACACCTTTACTCCCAGCACTTAAGAGGTAAAGAAAGGAGGATCTCTCTGAGTTCAAGGCCAGCCTGGTATACACAGTGAATTCCAGGACAGCCAGGGCTACACAGAGAAACCCTGTCTCAAAAACAAACAAACAAACAAACAAACAAAAAACCAAAATCCAAAAAAAAAAAAGAAATGGAATTCAAAACCATCTACCTATATATCTATTCATTCATATCCATATATATAAATATTTATATGTTTAATAATTAGCTGTCATTCTTAGACAGGTAAATATTTGTCTAGAGCCCAAAATAATGTTAACATTTAAAAATGGAACTTTCTAATTGCCAAAGAAAAATTACTCAATCTGACAGATTGAGTTATGACAATGCATATTTCATTTTTGATTTTCCAACTATTATATCTCTGTGGTGACTTGAATAAGAATGGTTCCACAGAAGGTGTGTCACTGGGGGGTGGGCTTTGAGGTTTAAACACAAGGTCTCCTCCCCCTAATCTCTCTCCATGCCTGCCTACTGCCCTACATGCTCCCCACCATGATGATCACGGGGTTCACCGTTTAAAACTATAAGCAAGTCCCCATTTAATGCTTTCTTCTATCAGTTGCCTTGGTCATGGTGTCTCTTCACGACGACAGCAAAGTAACTCAGCCCCTTACCAATTTAGCTCTTTTTTTTTTTTTTTTGGTTTTTCGAGACAGGGTTTCTCTATATACTCTTGGCTGTCCTGGAACTCACTCTGTAGACCAGGCTGACCTCAAACTCAGAAATCCGCCTGCCTCTGCCTCCCAAGTGCTGGGATTACAGGCGTGCGCCACCACACCCGGCTTAGATTTTTTTGTTGTTGTTGTTTTGTTTTGTTTTTTGAGACAGGGTTTCTCTGTGTAGCCCTGGATGTCCTGGAACTCACTCTGTAGTCCAGGCTGGCCTCGAACTCAGAAATCCACCTGCCTCTGCCTCCCAAGTGCTAGGATTAAAGGCGTGTGCCACCCCGCCCGGCCAATTTAGCTCTTTTTGATTCAGTGGTTTTTCCCCAAAGTGAAAACCTCTGCATTCTGAGTTGTTATTTTGTAAAATAGGATATTTAACAGTTTATACAGTTCCTAATTGAACAATATTAGTGTTAAGATACAATGTGCAGGCTAGCCTCAATTTCACGAGGATCTTCCACCTTAGCTTCCCAAGTGATATGATCACAGACATGAACCAACATGTTTACACTAGTTTTAACTTTCTAGTCTTATTTTTAACATTTTTGAATGGCAAACTCTGGAACAGCAAGGATTTGGTTATAAATTACTGACTTTCAGAATCAGTAGATCTCAAATACAGTTAGGGCCTTTAGCTCTTTTAGTTTTTAAGAAACAGTCTCATTCTGAAGCCTAGGGAACTTCTGATGCTTCTCCTGTCTCAGTATCTCAAGTGCTAGGACTTCAGGTGATTGCACTTACTATAACCAGATAAAATATTATTATTAACTCATGTGTGTAAATTTATTTCACATGCACAAATGCAACAAAATCGCTCAACAACAGCTATAAGAGAGAATAAAGAGATGAAGTAAGTCCACATGGAAAAAAGATACATAAACAAAACTAATTCCAATTCTGATAGTAAACATGATAGAAGTTAGGCATCTTAGCACACACTTGTAAATTTAGAACTTGAGGAGGATCAGCAGTTCATGGTCATCTTCAGTTATATAGGAAGTTTCAAGACAGAAGTTACCTGAGTCCTTGATCAAAAAACTAAAAATGGATGAATGAATGAATGAATGAATGAATGATTGAGAAGTTTAAAAGGAAGATAGTTTCTATAATTCTGTTTTAGGAAAGATAAAATGTTTTTTGCCTCTTAAAGCTGGCACCAATAGTAACTTTAGGAGGCTATAGTACCTAAAATTGAGCAGTTTAGCCTCTAAGTCCTAAAGAGCAACTTTACATTACGAAATGCTTTAGCAAATAAAAATCACCAAGGTAAACTACAAGACCATCATGGGTAAGGACAAGGCTGGAGGGAAGATAGTCCATGGTAGAATGCTTTCCTAGCACACTAGAGGCCTTGGATTTCTTTCCTAGGCACTGAAAATAATAACTATATAGACATCACAGATAATGACTGCATAAAAAAAGATAAATGTAACTTATTTTTTTTCTATCCTTATTTTCCTAATCAGTTTAAAAGTAAAATTTCTACAGTATATAACAGTCTGAAGTAGAAATTCTTAATTTAAAGGCAGAAAAATTCCAGTATGATGTAAATTTTATTTTATTAAGAATCCTGCCAAGCCAGGCATGGTGGCACATGCCTGTAATCCCAGCACTTGGGAGGCAGAGGCAGGCGGATTTCTGAGTTCGAGGCTAGCCTGGTCTACAGAGTGAGTTCCAGGACAGCCAGGACTACACAGAGAAACCCTGTCTCGAAAAAGCCCCCCCCCCAAAAAAAAAGAATCCTGCCTAGGGGCCAGGCAGTGGTGGCACATGCCTTTAATCCCAGCACTTGGGAGGCAGAGGCAGAGACAGGTGGATTTCTGAGTACAAGGCTAGCCTGATCTACAGGGTGAGTTCCAGGACAGCCAAGGCTACACAAAGAAATCCTGTCTCAGAAAACAAAATAAAACAAGAAAAAGAATAGAATAGGGGGAGCTGGAGAGATGGCTGAGCGGTTAAGAGCACTGACTGCTTTTCCAGATGTCCTGAGTTCAATTCTTAGCAACCACAGGGTGGCTCACAACCGTATGTAATGGGATCTGATGCCCTCTCCTGGTATCCTGGTATGTCAGAAGACAGCTACAGTGTATACATGAATATATATATATATATATATATATACATGAAATAAATAAAATCTTTAAAAAAAAAGAATAGAATAGGGGACTAAAGATATATAGCTCAGCAATTAAGAGCCCTTGCTATCTTAAAGAGGACCTGGGTTCCTATGTTAACTTCTCAGTAACCATATAGTGGTTCACAACCACCAATAACTCCAGTTCTATTGTATCTGATCTTCTCTTCTGATCTTTGTAGGCACTAGGCATGCACACAGTACACATACATGCAGGCAAACACGTAAAAAAAATTAGAACAGAATATATCTACTGATACAAGCAGAGTATGTAAATTTATTAAATTTCTTTTTCTATTTATTTATTTAAAAGGATATTTTATTGAGCACACTGTGGAGTAAGGCTGGCAATATCTAGAGTAGTGCTTGTGTGTAATCTGATAAATTTCTCAATGGCAAAAATGAGACACATGCTGCCAGGCATGGTGGTGCATGTCCGTCCTGTCTAGAGACAGAGGTAGAAGGAATGCCATGAGTTTGACACAGGCTTGGCCTGCAGGGAGAGACCCTGTCTCAAAAGCACAACAAAGCTAAAGGAAAAAACTCCATGTACTTATTATACATAAAAGATTAGAAATAAAGCAACTTTGATTGGGACAGCAATCTGGCTTGAAGTGCTGGCCTGCCCTGAGCACTGACTCCTTAGGGGTGTCCACTGAGCTCTCGCCAGGTGTGTTCTGGTGCTCCTGTATCACACTGCCACTCATGCATCAGTAATAAAACAATTAAACAAGAACACTTTTATCACACAAAAATCTAGATAAAAGTCAAACTTTATAAAAGAATATTAGAAATCAGACAAAGGAGAGCAAAAATCAAGGATAGCTCCACAAAATTCAAGAATGATGATACTTTCACATAAAATTTGTTAAGACATTGTCTCCAGATGTGAGTCATAAGCCAAAGGAATGATTCTCCTCTAAGGTTTCATTAGTGCTTCTTTCTTTCCTCCTTTCTGTATTTTATATATATATATGAATGCTGTTTGCACATACACCTATATGCTAGAAGAGGGCATCAGATCCCTGTTTAGAAGATGGTCATGAACTCGGGACCTCTGGAAGAGCAGCCAGGATTCTTAACCATGGAGTCATCTCACAAGCCCTTATTAGTGCCTACTTCCTTACTTTTTTTTTTTTAAAAAATAATCATCTTTTTTAAAAGATTATTTATTATATGTAAGTACACTGTAACTGTCTTCAGACACACCAGAAGAGGGCATCTGATCTCACTGCAGATGATTGTGAGCCATCATGTGGTTGCTGGGAATTGAACTCAGGCCCTCCGGAAGAGCAGTTAGTGCTCTTAACTGCTGAGCCATCTCTCCAGCCCTAGTGCCTACTTTCTGAGGTAGCTAACAATGGACATCTAGAGATAGGAGATGAGATTTAAGAATTAACTAGAGCCGGGCGTGGTGGCTCATACCTGTAATCCCAGCATTTGGGAGGCAGAGGCAGGCGGATTTCTGAGTTCGAGGCCAGCCTGGTCTACAGAGTAAGTTCCAGAACAGCCAGGGCTACACAGAGAAACCCTGTCTCAAAAAATCAAAACAAAACAAAACAAAACAAAACAAAGAACTAGATTTGGGATGTAGTTAAGCGGGAGGATCTAGAGTGTACTTAATCATTACTACTGATTTAACAAAGTCAGGGTTCTCTACCAAATCTTAGTAACTTGTCCCTCAAGGACAGTGCATATATAAAGACCTTCAGTGTTCAGTAAGAATTCTAGAACTGAAGACATAGCATATATAAGTTATTATATTTTCTATACCAAACCAAGTTTAGAACAAGCTTTTTTTTTTTTTTTTGTTTTTTTGTTTTTTGTTGTTGTTGTTTTTCGAGATAGGGTTTCTCTGTGTAGTCCTGGCTGTCTTGGAACTCACTCTGTAGACCAGGCTGGCCTCGAACTCAGAAATCCGCCTGCCTCTGCCTCCCAAGTGCTGGGATTACAGGCGTGCGCCACCACGCCCGGCTCTAGAACAAGCTATTTTTGACGTTTACCATAAGACTCCAAACAAAGGTTTGCTCTAGCCAAAATACTGTGTCATTATAGCTAACATAAATCTACTATTGAAACTAGGAAGAGAACACTGCATATATTATATATATGCATATACATATATATTACACACAAACTTTTTTTTTTTGGTTTTTTCGAGACAGGGTTTCTCTGAGTAGCCCTGGCTGTCCTCGAACTCAGAAATCCACCTGCCTCTGCCTCCCAAGTGTTGGGATTACAGGCATGCGCCACCACGTCCAGCCAAACAACAATCTTAAAGGATAACATCAGAAGTTTAACAATCTCCATTTCGCAGTCTTCCACTAGCAGCCTTCAGATGAAGATGTAGAACTCTCAGCTCCTCCTGCACCATATCTGCCCGGATGCTGCCATGTTTCTGCCTTGATGACAATGGACTGAACCTCTGAACCTATAAGCCAGTCCCAATTAAATGTTGTATTTTATATATATAAAAAAAAACCAAAACAAAACAAAAACCAATCTCCATTTCTGTTTAAACCTAGAATCCAAATTCAGTCAACATACTTCAGAGAACTAAAATACAAAAAGTCTTACCTTAAGGCTTTCCTCAGTGTTTCTATACAGGCCACTATGATCTTGGGGTTCTTATTATCCAGGCCTTTTAGGAGCTCTTCTTGTACAGACTCTCCTTTTTCAATCTCTATGTACATGAGGCAAATCTCTATGCCTAGCTCCTTGGCTTTGGCTTTAGGTTGATTGAAGACTTTACTTACAACACCTGATACAACTTCTCCCGTTGTTCTGTAAAAAGAGATAAACCCTAAACACACTACACTATAATTTCAGTTTATAAGTGCAGAAAATCCAAATAGGAAACTGTCCTTGAACATTCCCTGCAGACCCTCTTTAGGGTGTGCGCATGTGTGCCTGTCTTACATGTGAGTATGCAAACATACTCTTTATAATGGATTGCAGAATAGATACTTTTTGAAATAAGTTATTTTAGACAAGAGAAATTATTTGCATAATGGGGGAGCATATCTTTAATAAGGAAAGACTCAACTTCTTAGCAGAACCTTGTAGTAACTTTTTCACACGGAGTACCTTCTAAATTTAATAAAACTCATAATTATGGGAGCTAGAGGAACCAAAAGTTAGGACTACAGGTAGTATTCCCCTCCCCCAATAAAAGCTTCTCATATAAGAAGAATTTTATCAAAATTCTTTTTTTAAATCAAAATATGTCAGAAGCTTCTGATATGCAAAGAAAAACAAAATAAAAAATCCTTTCATTAATATTGATTATAACTAACCAAACTGTCAAACTGAAGATGTTCACTTGCATGATCTTTGAAGTAAAACATCTTTCTTGTATAATCAACAATCCTAACTTTTTGCAAGTAGTTCTTTTTCATCAAAGACATAAAGACTAAGAAAAATCAAGTTAATAAAGTATAGGAAAGTGAGTGAATGGAAACTTCTATCACATATAGTTGGAGTCAAATAGGCCAGAATTCACTACCCCAAGAGACAAAATGCCTTGGAAGTTAAATGGTTATTATATGGGGTTTTTTGTTGTTGTTGTTGTTGGGGGGAGCGGATTATATGTCTTAAGAGAAGTTTTTCAGGCTGGAGGGATGGCTCAGCGGTTAAGAGCACTGACTGCTCTTCCAGAGGTCCTGAGTTCAAATCCCAGCAACCACATAGTGGCTCACAACCATCTATAATGAGATCTGATGCCCTCTTTTCTGGTGTGTCTGAAGATAACTACAGTGTGTTTATATACCATAAATAAATAAATCTTTTAAAAAGTTATTTCATAATGCCCACTTGTTTTCAGTGAGGCTCTTACACTTCCCTTGTGATGACCTCACAGTAACTACTTCTGTAAGCATGGTAGTTTATATATGCTTGGCTCATGGTAAGTTGCACTATTAGGATGTGTAGCTGCCTGTTGGAGGAAGTGTGTCACCGTGTAGGTGGGCTTTCAGGTCCTATGTTCAGTCTCCAACCAGTAAGGAATAAGAGACAGACTACTTCTGCCTTCAGAGCAAGATGTAGAACTCTCAGCCTCTCCAGAACCATGCCTGCCTGCCTGATGCCATGCTTCCCACCATGATGATAATGGACTGAACCTCTGAAAATGTAAGGCAGCCCCAATTAAATGTTTACCTTTATGAGTTGCCTTGGTCATGGTGTCTCTTTGCAGCAATGAAACTCTAACTAGGACACTAAATACCTAAAGTTTTGAATAATTCTCATCTAAAATACTCAAAAGGAAAAAGGGCCAGCTAGAAGCCTCAGCATATAAAGGTACCTGTTGCCAAGCTGGAGTACATAAGTTCAACCTATGGGACTTACAGAATGGAAAGAAAGAACTAATTCCCACAAGTTATTCTGACTTCCACAAGTACCCAAACACCCAAACACAAGTACCCCCCCCAAAAAGATATTTAGTCCACTTTAGAGATTTCATGTACCATTCATATTAAAGACAATGAAAGACTATTAGTATGCTCTAAAACTGTAACAGAGGCTCTATAAATACACATATACTTATCTATGGAGCATTACACAGCGATGCTTACAGAATTCTAGAAAAAAACTACTCACTTTCCTGCAACATGAGCATTTTCAACATAGACAAGTGCAGCTTCTAGTCCTTTCAATTGAACCACCGCGTTGGAATCAGTGACAAATTTTTTGATTAATCCTAAGTATTTGGACCATTCTGGACTTTTTTCATCCTTTATTTTCTGGAAGATCTTCAGGGCCTCTTCATACCCACTTAATCTTGCTTTCCATAGCTAAAAGAAAATTAGTATTTTGAAACAAAGTTAATGATATTATTCAGTAATAATCTGTAGAAGTAAAAGAATATCCCATATCAGAAAATTTGAAGAAAAAACTCCATAAAAGGAAAAAAGAAATTCCGACAATTTTCAAAAAATAAGTAGTCAATAAATAATTTATTTTGTTGTTTTGAAACAGGGACTCTCTCTGTCTTAGAACTCACTATGTAGATCAAGCTGTCCTCGAACTCTGAGACCCACATGTCTCCCTTGTGCTTGGGATCAAAGACCTGTGCCACCCAAGCCTAGCTTCAATAAACAAAAGAATGTTTTGCCAAAGCAGGGCCAGAGGCAGCTCAGTGGGTAAGGAAGCTTGCTAGTAAGCCTGATGACCTTGGTGTGATTCCTGCATTCATCTCACAGTTAACAGAACCTTCTTAAAGTTGTCCTGACTTCCATATAGAGAGAGATTCTGTCTCAAACAAAACAAAACAAAACAAAAACCCAAACAAAAATGGGAAAATAGCTAACCTGTGAATTTTAAGTAGACATTTGTAAGGAAGGAAATGGAATTCTCAACTTTACTACCTGGTAGACATTGGCTTTAAAAATGGATAGGGGTGGTAAATTATGCCTACCTATAACTCCAGCACTAGGAAACTGAAGCTAGAAGATTGTATTAGCTACATAGCCAGACCCTGTCTCTAAATTAAATAAATAAATTTAAATTAAAAAAAAAAAACCCACAGCTATAGTTAGGGAAAATGAAACCAATTGAAAAAAACCACTAAATAATGGTATGAATCAGAAATTAACTATTAGCTTCAAATTATCCATAGATCCAATAGATGGCTAGTATAAGAGGAGAGATACTGGAATATATATCATATAAACCCGAGAATCTAAAAATGCTGGACATCAAGAGCCAAACCATAATATAATTGCAAATGCACTTCCATAAAATAATGAATTTGCTAATGAAAAAGCTACTTGTCATTTTAAAGGTACACTTTTCTTCTTCACTAATACACTTTCCAGAATGTATTTGTTTGTTTGTTTTGTTTTTGTTTTTTGTTTTTTGTTTTTGAGACAGGGTTTCTCTTTGTAGTCCTGGCTGTCCTGGAACTCACTCTGTAGACCAGGCTGGCCTCGAACTCAGAAATCCACCTGCCTCTGCCTCCCAAGTGCTGGGATTACAGGTGAGCGCCAACGCCCGGCTGCTCCCTAATTTTTGCATTACATACTCCAGGCTAGCTGGTCTGAGAGCTTCTGGGAGATTTACCTGTCTTCATCTCCCATCTAACAACAGGGTGCTAGGATTACAAATGCAAGCCAAGCCATTGAACTGAGCCTTTTGTATAGATTTGGGTTTAGAATTTAGGTCATTAGGCTGAAGCAGCAAGTGTTTTTATTACTAAATTATCTCCCTGTTTTTTGTTTTGTTTTGTTTTGGTTTGGTTTGGTTTGGTTTTTTTGAGACAGGATCACTCAGCCCAGACTGGCCTAGAATTTGCTATGTAACCAAGGCTGGCCTTGAATTCCTGATTCTCCTGCTTCCACATCCCTAGTACTAGCATTACAGGAATGCACTGCCGCACTTATGTCTAATGACATAAAATAATGTTCTTTTTTTTGTTTTGTTTTGTTTTGTTTTGTTTTTTTGAGACAGGGTTTCTCTGTGTAGGCCTGGCTGTCCTGAACTCACTCTGTAGACCAGACTGTCCTTGAACTCAGAAATCTGCCTGCCTCTGCCTCCCAAGTGCTTAAAATAATGTTCTTAAAATAATGTTCTTAACAAGACATTAGTGTTTTTTAAACTGCCAATGTTTTTCACATTCTAAGAAAGGTATACTATAAATAGTTTAAGTATAAGTAAACAGAATAAGTATAAATAGTATAAGTATATAATATTAAATATATCAAATATACTAATAGACATTAAATATAAGTACAAATAGTATAAATAAGGTATACTATAAATATTATAACTGCTGATAAGACAAGTTAATGGCAATAACATTTAAGTTCTAGAAGACTTACCTTGTGTTCACATTTCTGATCAACTGGTAGTTTCAACCACTCACTGTCATCTCCCATTGTGCTTCTAGTTTTCTCTTGGAGTTAAAAGTAGTTCCTAGTCAGATAAAATAGATAGTAGATACTCATTAACTTGAGTAACCAAATAGTCTCTTATGACAAAAATGACTTTTCTTTAGTTATTCCATCATGCATGTATAAGTAAGAGTTAAAAAGTCCATTCTTTGATCAAATGCCTACTACTTAATTCCATTAATAGATCATTTTTCTTTCTTCTTTTTGTTTTTTAAGACAGAGTCTCACTATGGTTCTGGCTGTCCTCACATTCACAGAGATTTGCCTGCCTTTGCCTATGTGCTAAAAATTAAAGGTGTGTGCCACAACTAGCTAATAGTATATCTTAATCAGAAAAAAATGGGAGGTGAAGGCACAAGGATCAATACTTCAATATCAGTTTTACCTACATTTAGTGAGTTTGAGGGCAGCCTGGATTATGTAAAACACTGTCTCAAAAATCATTTTTTTTTGTTGTTGTTGTTTTTTTTGTTGTTTTCGAGACAGGGTTTCTCTGTGTAGCCCTGGCTGTCCTGGAACTCACTCTGTAGACCAGGCTGGCCTCGAACTCAGAAATCCACCTGCCTCTGCCTCCCAAGTGCTGGGATTAAAGGCGTGCGCCACCACCGCCCGGCTATTATTTTTTTTTTAAATGAGAAATATGATACATAAAAAAGAATAAAACAAATAAATGAGCTACTTGGCCCTTAAAAGAATATTGGAAATGAAAACCTCTTCCTGCAATATCAACAGCTTTGGCACATTTCTATTTGGTTACTAGAAAACAAAATCAAAACAAAACAAAACAAAACTTCTGATATAATAAAAAGCTCTGAAAAGTGATCGTTTTATAAAAGAAATCTCCATCCACAAAAGAAGTTTACATTAACAAGTAGAGGACTTTTTCTCCACAGGTCCTCTTCTCTGCCCTGAACCAGGACACTGGATTTTCTCATAGGTCAGGCTAGAGCTCCATACTTGGACCATGCACAGACGTCATCTATTCTTTAAGACAGTTTATCTGAACGAAACAGATAGCCTTACCCGACTTGACTGTTTTTCAAAAACTACTTAATAAAAGTCTTGAAAATATTCTCTAAGAGAAAGTGAATAATTTCATTATCTTTTTGAGTTCACTCCTTGTTCTTTTATTCCTTACTCCTACTCTTCCCTTAAAAAACATGAAGAAAAAGGCTACCTAACTGTAGCCTCTGTAAACTGGCTATGTTACATACTCTCAGTGGCACCTGTTACTTTGTAGCCTGGATTTTTAAAATTATTATTGCTTTCTTGTATTAAAAAAAAAAAGAAGGCTTGCTTCATAATAAACCAACTATAAAAATAGTGAGCACAAACCTTTCTTTATATGTGTGCTCTTTGTGTTGGTCTTCTTTCACAGCTGCTACAGACGGGTACAGTAAGAGAACGCTATTCTTTTTTTTTTTTTCCTCAGTAATTTTAACTTAAAATTTTTTAGTTTTTTTTTTTCTTTTGATGTTTACAGAGTCAGTTCTTTTCTGCTACCTTTAGACTCAAACTCCAGGTTGTTGGGCACGTGGTGGGTGCCAAGAGTTCTACCCACTGTGTCAGCTTATTGGTTTTCTCCTTTCCTTTTCTTCCCATCTGTTTCTGTCTGTCTGTCTGTCTGTCTGTCTGTCTCTCTCTCTCTCTCCCTCTCTCTCTCTCTCTCTCTCTCTCTCTGAGACAGGGACTTGCTTTGTGTAATAGCTCAAGAAGAGTTTGAACTCACGCTTTTTTCTGCTTTAGCCTCCTAAGTGTGGTCATTACAGGCATGAGCTACCAATTAAGATTCAAGTTCTAGAATTTCTAACTAATACAACAAAAATACACATGCATTGTGTATGAGTTATGAAGCATCACAGTATAATTAACAAAATCGACAAATTGTATGCTGGAAAGATGATTCAGTAACTGAAGGTACTTATTGCTCTTCCAAAGGACTCAAGTTTTCTTTCCAGCAGCCACATGTTTGTAAACTAACTATCTGTTCTAGGGGATCTGACACTTTCTGATGCACAAGTTCACATAGGTAAAATAATATCTAACAACAACAACAACAAACCTGGTATGTTAGCTAGGCACAGTGGTATACTTCTGTATTCCAGCATTTGGGAAGCTGCAAGACATACCAATTTGAGGCCAACTAGTGAGTTAACCTTAGCTCTATGTCAAGACCCTCAAAAAAGTAAGCAAACACACAAAAATTCTGATGGGAATCTACCATACAACCAACAAATTACAATACTATTGGCCTTTCTGCCCTCTTCTTTTGCCCACAAAAACACTTCCTTAAAGAATGCTTAAATCTGTCTTTTGTTTGTCTGAGACAGGATCTCTCTGTCCTGAAACTTATTATGTAGAGTGCTTAAAGGCATGAACCACCATGCCCAGCTTAAATCTGTCTTAATCAGAATTTTCTTCTTTTGAGAGACAGTCTCATAAATCATGTAGCTCTGACTGGCCTGGAACTTAGATGTAGAATAGGCAGGCCTTGAACTCACAGAAATCCTCCTGCCTGTTTCCCAAGTGCTGGCATTAAAGGCATACATCACCATGCCCTGGAATGGTCATCTGAATAAAGGTTATGACATAGAGTATAGTTTTACTATGAGTCACTATGTCACTCACCATTTTGTTTGTAAAATTTATATATGCTAATTAAACTGATTCAAAGGTTAGGGGTGTAGCTCAGTATTGGAGTGCTTGTCTAGTCTGTGTGAGCCCTGTGTTCTTCTCAGTATAGCTCAGAGTCATGTGCTTGTCTACAAACTGAACTCTCAGAAATAAACAGAAATGTAAATAAACATTTAGAAACTTGTGTAGCATCAACTCTAACTTCTTTTATTGTAGTAGTTTTACTTAACAAGGCTTAAGTATAAATTCAACAAGGAAAGTAAGATCTAGAATGAGGCTGAAGTAATCAAGGTCAGACTTTGAATGACTCTAAGTAAATGTTAAACAATTTAGCTATCAGCTCAAAAGTAACAGGAAACTTTGAAGGATTGTTAGAAAATTACATTTGCTATCAAGTTTGTATGTTTCTTTTAATCAGCCAGTGGTTTATTTTTCAACTTATTTATTGATTACCAGACTGATGACTGATTGCTATGCTACAGACTAAACTCAGGGCCCCTAGGTCACTGCTTTGCTAAGCTCCAGTCCCAGTCAAACTTGTATTTTTCAAAAAGGGTCTGAGATGTGACTTGGGGGGTAGAAAGCTTGCATAGTACACATAAAGTCTTGGGGTCTATCCCTGCACTGCACAATTCCAGATGGTAAACCTGCAATTCAGAAGGTAGAGGCAGGTAGATCAGGAGGATAATCAAGGTCATACACACAGTTGCAAGACAGCCTAGGATGAATGAACTCCTGACCCAAAAACAAAAGTAATCATCCGGGTGTGGTGGCGCACGCCTGTAATCCCAGCACTTGGGAGGCAGAGGCAGGCGGATTTCTGAGTTCCAGGCCAGCCTGGTCTACAGAGTGAGTTCCAAGACAGCCAGGGCTACACAGAGAAACCCTGTCTTGAAAAACAAAACAAAACAAAACAAAAAACCCAAAAGTAATCAAACACCATATAACACATATGTAAATCCATGCACAAAATGACTTGAAAAACAGAAAAGCAATCAGAAGGCCATGAAGAATTTAAAATAAAGATAGTGGTACCCTGGACCTAAGAGCAAAGTCAAGTTCTAAGTGCCCAAATATTCCTATACTGAGTTAAAGGAATAGAAGAGAGATTTTAGATAAGCTGAGTGTACATTAGACAAGTGTTGATGTAGGCAGCAGTTAGGAACTCAAGTCTGGAGCATCAAAGAGACATATGACCTATAGATTTAAAAGTAGGAGTGTCATAGACATATGTAACTAAACCCAAGAGAATAGATGATGGCACTGAAGGAGAGCAGTACATGTGAGAAGACCAAGGATAGAGTTTAGATTAAGTTAGCATGTACTAGAACAGGCAGAGCTTGGGTAGTATTGCATGCCTATACTTTCAGGACTCAGAAGGCAGAAGCAGGGGAATAAGTTGAGGTTATAATTCTCTATTTTAACAAACAAAAAGAGTAACTCTCTAGTTCCAACAACAACAAAAAACTACAATTCACCATGCACAGTGCCTGCCTAGTATACACACAACCAATAAACACTAGATAGGGAAAGAAAAAATATACTCATCCCAAAAGTAGTAATTCATGAAATTTTAGTTTTAGTTTCTCAGAAAATTTTTATGATTTTCTATTTTATCTTGGAATCTACATTGTTTAAACAATGTTTTTATTCAAAGTCACTACAGACTTGGAGAAAGGCCAGGGAAAAGTTAGTTAGCAATATATGCAGAAAAGTAGGAATAACAATACTCTTGCCATTATTGGGTGGATTGTCTGAGTTAGTTTAGATAAAACTCTTGGAGATAGATACTCAGAATCTACTAAGGGTTCCAAGTGCTCAGAAAGGCAACTAGTTATCATCTGAAAGCAAATAGAGAGTATCTATTTCACTCCTAATTTAGTATCTAAAAAATTTTGTTTGTGATACTACACACAACACACAACAGACCCCTTAATAGTTTTATAGTCATTTTCTTTTAACTTTATTGGTACATTGACCAAGAAAAGAACTGAAACCAGTCTTATCTCTCCTTTTTAGATAGTTTCACTAGACAGCTCAGGTGAGCCTCCAAATTCGTAATTTTCCTGACTCAGCTTCACATTTACTGGGATAATAGGTGTGTCAACACACCTAGCTCTGTGTATTAAAGTAACTATTGGGAAGTCATACTTTTTGTCTTCCTGTGCAAATATTAACAATTGTCATAAAGAAAGACCATGCTCTGATGTCCATAATTTATTTTAGAAGTAGTGAAGAAACACAATAATATGGAATACATGTAGAACAAAACCTCAGTTTCACAAAAGGTCAAAGTTAAAGGTGGCCTGATGTGAAACCCTAACTAAGACACCTGAATAATCTCTCCTTAGAAAAATGAAATATTTTCCAGTAGATAGCACAAATTAAAACCAAATAAACATTCATAACTAGAACGAATAAAAAACTAAATGTATATCAGCATAAATGAATAACCAAAATGTGGTGAACTAATACAGTAAAATAACAGGAATACAAAGAAATAAAATATGAATAAACCTTATAACATCGTTGAACCTTGACAACATTATGCTAAGTCAAAGGGTATGATTATGATATGGTATGATTCCACTTTTTTTTTTTTTTTTTTTTTGGTTTTTCGAGACAGGGTTTCTCTGTGTAGTCCTGGCTGTCCTGGAACTCACTTTGTAGACCAGGCTGGCCTAGAACTCAGAAATCCGTCTGCCTCTGCCTCCCAAGTGCTGGGATTACAGGCGTGCACTACCACCGCCCAGCGTGATTCCACTTTTATAAAATATCCAAAACAGGTTTTTAAAAAGTAAGATTAGTAAATGCCTAGGGCTTAAATACATACATGTTTGAGCATAAAATCCTATCATAAAATTCAAACCTTAGTAATCTAGTACTCTTAACTCTTCAACCACCTAAAAAATAAGCCACAGAGATATTATGTGATAAACAGTGTTAGAGTTGAGCTTAGAAATTTTTCCTACTTTACATCCATGACTCTTTCCCAGCTACCCAAATGCTAAATGTGGTATGCTTTTATTTTAAATTTCTATATTCTGATAGTCTATAATAACCAGAGAGCTAATAAGCAGTTTGGTTTTGCCTTTTACTTGAAGAGAATCATTGGCAGTTCAACTATTCTATGGCAGAGTCCCAAGCTCTTGACCTACAAAGCTCTTCACTATCACAATACAAGAGCTCTGAATTTGATTACCATTCCTGGACTCTCACTTTGGCCAAGAAATTGCTACTGCAGAATTATAGGATGAGCCTGAGAAGCTTGAGGAAAGATTTTTCCCACTCAGAGCACAATTCCTAACTTTTATTCCAGCTATCTGGAAGGTTAAGACAAGAGGATGACTGGATTCTAAAGGTTTGGGAGTCAGCCCGGGTAACATACCACTATCACCAATATCACAGACAGACAAACAAAAATCAATAAACCAGACCAGCAAGATGGTTCAGTTTGTAAAAGCACTTGCTGTCTGTCAAGCCTGATGACCTGAGCTCAATCCCTGGGATCCACGATCCACATGATACAGAGAGAGAGAGAGAGAGAGAGAGAGAGAGAGAGAGAGAGAGAGAGAAAGAGAAAGAGAAAGAGAGAGAAAACTCCTTTACGTTGTCCTCTGGCTGTGACATGCTCATCATGACTACAATCCCAAAGAAATAAAGTTCTAAAAATTTAAACCTTTTAAATGATTGTTGACATGCAATGATGCTCATTTGAAAAAAAAAAAAAGGACAATCACAAAACAAAATAATAAACTTATGTGCTTACAGAACCTTACTTAAAACACATCTAGGAAGGGCACATAGACTAAAAAAACGACACAAAATTATGTAACTGTCATAAAATATTTAAGATTACTATAACTTGTCCAAGGCCAAAAAGGATCTCATCTTTATGTAGAGGAAGCAAAAACGATGAACACTTTCCTTCTAACAAATGCCTTCACTGCCTCCAGATATTTCCACTAACAAGAATAAGAACAAAAGTTAATCATCTCGCTTGCGTATTCTGCATTATTGAAGGTAATAATTTGAATGGCTTCTCTAGCAACATATCTCACCAAACTTCAGTTGCTTTCCTTGTTCTGGGATCATGATCTCCCAAACATTCCCTCAGAAACTGAGACAGGTAAAGTGATGTATCATTTACATTGTGCCATTTTATCAGCAGGAAAGAATGTTAGCTGAACTCTCTAATAGATGATCATTGTCAATGTCTCCAAAATGGGTACTGTATACCAACACAGGCCTCTGGGGAGATGGAAAGCTAAACCCGCTGTGAATTAGGTCAACTTTGGGAGTTACTGTTCAACACTACCAAGGTGACTGAAAATCTAGAGCTTACTCATGCAGGAGACTAGGCCAGGTCTCTAAATCCCAAGCTAAGAACCCAGGGCCCAGAGCACTAGATTCAGCTGCAACCCCATCCTGCCTCACCAGGTTAAACTCTGGTAAAAATTAAACCTCTCTTCACCCCAAGCAGGAAGTAGGCTGGGAAATCACTCAAATACAACACACCCAAACACAGAAGGGCTGCTGTTACCACCCACAGTCAGAGCTAATGCCCCGACTTTAGTACACTGCAGAGGGCATTGTTTTCACTCTTCCCGGACTTATACTCTGAAAGGCCGGTTAAGTCCCATATGTACTGTTCTCCAGGACTTTCGGACCAGAACGGGATGCCTGCCCCCTTTTTGTAGTCTGTCACTTACGCTACCCTAGCAGGGTGAGGTCGGCCCTAACGTCCGTGCAGGATCAGCAGGAATACCCGGTAGCAGGCGGGAGGCAGCGGCATTGGCAAGTCAGCTGCTGGGAACCGCCTCCTACCGGGGCGGGGACAAGAGCGCCACAGACAAGAATGCCCGCCCCCACCCCCAATGCTCCTCTACACGCACACAGAACGCTTAAAGGGGCCACAGCGACCTTTACCCAGAGGTCTGCAAGCCCAGGGTGCTGCCTTTAGCTCAAAGGCTTTCCAAAGTAGAAGGTAAATAATGGAACAACTTGGAAGTGGATCTCTGGTTTGATAGTAATAAAGGTAATATCAGAGAAATAAAGGAGATGACTAGTTTCCAATACCACAATTCTAAAGTTTTCGAAGGGTGTAAAAAAAATTACTGCAGACAATAGTTAAACCATCAGAGTAAATCATGGAAGCTGCTTTCCTCCCCGCCCCCATTAACTTCTCTTAGAAGTAGCAATTTTCAAACTGTAACATAAAGATACTTAAATTCTGACTGCCTTCAATGCTTCCCCTTGTCCTTTAACAGACTTCCTTCACAGCAAAATGAAGGTCCCTAGGTAATATCAGATAGGTAGGACGGTAATAGGAAGCAAAAATGTAAGACAACTTTCCCCCTCTTGTGAATAAAAGATGGCCTCTCAAAAATTCGCCAATAATTTACAAGTCTAAGTAAGCAAAGGAATGTTGTATACAAATACAGTTGGTATATATAATTATGTAATTTAAAAGGAAGTTCTTGAAAATTTTGTAGGGAAACTGCATTAATATCAGGGAATAAGCAGTACTTTTTCTTGATCCATCATCAGGTAAGGGTATTTACCTAGCAACCTTAGTTCAATCTCTGGAATCCACACAGAGATGCAAGAAGAGAACTCTACAAAGTTCTCTGACCTCCATACAATTAAAATTAAAAAACAAAACAAAACAAAACCCCCAAAACTCAAGGAGTAAATACATGGTCTTTGAGATCTTTAAAGATTATCATTGAGTATCAATCTTTCCATTGAATATTGTCTCTCCAACTTGTTCATCAAGTTTGACTCCCTGGGTTCAATACCCAAGAATACTAAAACCAAAAATAACAGATCATTCATGCAGATGCATATAACAATGTTTTTCTTTTTTATTACTTGATTTCAAGATATAAATATTATGTTCCTGTTTACCAAGTCAAGACATTGAATTGTTAACATGTTTTGAAAAGAAATTGCTAACCGCCTTCTCATACACAGGTTTTTGTATGTAAGTTTAGTTTTATTTTTCTTAGGTAAATATCCACATTCTTTGATATTTAATCTTACAATAGCCATTTTCCAAAGAAGCTGTCTGAACCATTTTGTATGTCCCTTCCAACAATTTTGGAAGTTCAAGGGCAAGTGAAATACTAGTCTTAACTTCCTGTCTGTATCTGGTTTTATACCTAAGAAATAGTTCTCTAAGCAATCATTAGTGATTTGTAACATGTTTTCTTAAAATCAACCAGTCTCTGACCATTTAGTATGAATCATAAATGTCTTTTTTGGTTTGTTTTTTAGACAGCCCTGGTCATCCTAGAACTGAATCTGTAGCCAGGCTGGCCTTAAATTCAGAGACCCACATGCCTCTGCCTCCTGAATGCGGGGATAAAGGTGTGTGCTGCCACCACTCTAGGCCCACTCTGTCAAACTCCATCTGGGAACAGTCAGACCAAGTTACTTTTCTTACCAACGACCTATATGGATGAAGAAAAAGTACCACTTGTCAGAACCGAAATGTATCATTAAATGCAGTCAGAATTTTTTTCTTTAAAAAGATTATTTTTAATTATGTGTAAGTATTTGTGTGTCTGTGCTAGACATGTAAATATGCATGCAGATGTCCAGGGAAGCCATTAGAGAATGGTAGATCTTCTGAAGCTAGAGTTACTAGCATCTGTGAGCTACTTGATGTGGGCGACTGGAACTGAACTGCTGTGTTATCAATTTCCTCCAGATTGAAACATTCCATCTCCCAGGGAACCTCCTAACACAAAAGGTAAAACAACCCAAAATAGCTTCAGGGAAGTCCCTAAAACTGTTCAGATTGACTATGACCCTCTCTCCCCAAGATTATCTCAAAGTTTGTTGAGAGTCACTCTCAGACAAGCCTAGCTGGAAAGACTCTTGAGACCAGGCAAGCTTAAAGAGGTTTATATCAACTGGATCATTTGGAAAGGATACTCCCCAATCTTGTACACGAGATTTCCAGCCTTTGAGAGTTGACACAGTTGAAGGGGGTTAGTGAGCTGTTTATTCAGGTGTTAATTATTGAGCCCAGACATCGGGTTGCATCTGAATGTTGGCACTGGTCAAGCATCTCCTGTCTCAAAGTTGTGTAAAAATTGTTTTCCTTTTTTTTTTTTTTTTTTTTTGGTTTTTTGAGACAGGGTTTCTCTGTGTAGCCCTGGCTGTCCTGGAACTCACTCTGACCAGGCTGGCCTGGAACTCAGAAATCCGCCTGCCTCTGCCTCCCAAGTGCTGGGATTACAGGTGTGTGCCAACACCATAAAAATTGTTTTCAATCACTTCTGATTGGTTAATAAAGAGCTAATCAGCGGCCGGGCGGTGGTGGTGCACGCCTTTAATCCCAGCACTTGGGAGGCAGAGGCAGGTGGATTTCTGAGTTCCAGGCCAGCCAGGTCTACAGAGTGAGTTCCAGGACAGCCAGGGCTACACAGAGAAACCCTGTCTCGAAAAAAACCAAAAAAAAAAAAAAAAAGAAAAAAAAGAAAAGAAAGAGCTAATCAGCAATAACTGGGCAAAAGAGGTGGACCATCCACTTCCAGTGAGGGATACCGGGTGGAATGAGGAGAAAGGGGTAGATGAGTTACCATGAAGAAAGAATGGATGGAACAGAAGAAACTAGAGCAAGACTAAGATGACAGCCAAACATACAGCAGGGAAGTTGCTGCGAAGTAGGCCAGTACAGGGTAGTTAGGTTAGAATAGCTCAGTATTAGTCGGGCAGTGGTGGCGCACACCTGTAATCCCAGCACTCTGGGAGGGTGAGGCAGGCGGATTTCTGAGTTCCAGGCCAGCCAGGTCTACAGAGTGAGTTCCAGGACAGCCAGGGCTACACAGAGAAACCCTGTCTCGAAAAAAACCAAATCCACCCACCCACCCACCCACACACACAAAAAGAATAGCTCAGTATTTGCCCAGCTCTAGTGCAAGCAGCTCATTAACAAAAATATCAGGGGTCAAGACGGGCAGTGGTGGCACACACCTTTAATCCCAGTACTTGGGAGGCAGAGGCAGGTTGTCTCGTTTCTGTACACAGCCTGGTCTACAGAATGAGTTCCAGGACAGCCAGGGCTATACAGAGAAACCCCGACTCTGAAAAACCAACAACAATAAAAAAAATCAGGGGTCTTGGTCTCATTATTCCAGAGCTTGGGTGGGCACAGAAAAGCCCCTTACATTTACAGTCACTTGTGGTGGGATGAGTGTTGATGATACATCTGCCTTTGAGTTGTTTCTGCTCCTTTTAAGTAACTCCTCACCCATATTCCTGTAAGTAACCCTGCTAAAATCCATTGTTTCTCCAAGGTGAACTTTGGTGTTATCCAGTCTTTAGTCTTTGGTCTGTCATGGGCTCATTATCTGGGGTGAACAGGCATGTATATGAATCTCTCCAGGCAAAGTACGGTCACACAACATGAACTTAGGTTCTCTCAAAGAAGCAAGGAGTGCTCTTAATTAAGCTCAGAGTCAACACTCCAACCTGACTTTTTTCAATATTCAGATGGGCTTTTCTATGGCTTAAATAAAATTCTAGAGCTGGAGAGATGGCTCAGCAGTTAAGAACACTGACTGCTCTTCCGAAGGTCCTGTCCTGGGTTCAAATCCCAGCAACCACATGGTGGCTCACAAACATCCATAATGAGATCTGACGCCCCCTTCTGGTGTGTCTGAAGACAGCTACGGTGTACTTACATATAATAATAAAGAAATCTTTGGGGAAAAGGTCTAAAATAATGTCTTCATATAGCAAGTCACATTAAACACCTTTATTTTCAAAACATAATTCTCTAGAAGACAAAAAAAACCATTAAGAAACAAATAATATGCCCCATATTACAAACAAATACCAAAAGCTTTAAGAGAAAGAGGACATTAATTGCTTAATTTATAGTGCAGCAATACAAGCCCAAACAATGTGTCTAGAAGCACATATATCTGTGGTTAAAAAAAAAAACTAAGAAGATGATATTCTAAAAGCTCAGCATGCACTTGGGAGGCAGAGGCAGGCGGATTTCTGAGTTCGAGGCCAGCCTGGTCTACAGAGTGAGTTCCAGGACAGCCAGGACTACACAGAGAAACCCTGTCTCGAAAAACAACAACAACAACAACAACAACAACAACAACAACAAAAAAGCTCAGCATGGAAGAGACAGGAAAAGGACTAGAGAAATGGCTTAGCACAGGACCCAGCTTCAGCTCCCAGTACCCACATGGCAGCTCATTACATTTTGTTAACTCCAGTTCCAGGGGATCTGACACTCTATTATTCTGCACTCACAGGTATCATACATTCACATGGTACAGTCAAATTCAGGCAAAACACCCATACAAATAAGTAATAATTTTGTTTGTTTTGAAACAGAGTCTATTCCTGGCTGTCCTAGAACTCATCATGTAGACCATGCTGGTCTTGAACTCAGAGATCTGCCTGCTTCTGCCAAGTGCTGGAATTAAAACCATGCTGTTATTTTATTATTATTATTATTATTGCTATTATTATTATTATTATTATTATTATTATTATAGCAGCACTGGGTGCTCTTCCAGAGAGTCCAGGTTTGATTCCTAGCACCTAGGTGGTAGCTAAAAACTGCTTTTAACTCCAGTTTCTGGAATCTTCTGAAGTCTGCAAAGACTGCAAGCATGTATTCAAGCATGTATTATATATACATAGATGCATATACATAAAGAAAAGTTAAAAGGAAGAGATAAGGAATATAATCAGGAATGTAAGAGAGGAGGGTTGTCTGGACAATGGTAATGATTTAGTTCTTTAGTTGAGAATAGGGAATAGATGCTCTTTTAAAGAAATTGTAGCATAATTATGTTTACCATATAAGACACAGTGAGAGTTTGCCTCTAACTAAAAGGATCTCAGAATGTAAAAACGTACTCTGGAGTGTTAAAGCACAGTGTAAAGCAAACTTTTATTTTTAACTTAAAAGGTATAGTGGGAGAAAGAGACAGGAAGGGGGAAAAATATTCCACAACTTCTTCCTGACATTAACTACCTATAACACTTCAGAGAAGTCACCTCATCTTTGGGACTTTGGTATTCTCATGCACAGAACTATAAGTTTGTATTGACAAGTTTCCCATGTTTAAAATATTATGAAATGGTACTTCTCCAGTTACCCAATGAATAAGGTGTTTTCAATGTCATGTTTCTCAGTAACAACTGTAGCACTGACAAATATCACAGCTCTATTTTCTACCCCTTGATTAAATCATTATGAAGGAATAGTGGTTTGCTTTATTCTAGTATTATAGAAATAGTAATAATCCAAAAGGCTTGCTGAAACTCCAACTTTAGAGGCATCTGACTCTTCTGGTCTCTGAAGTGTGGTCCCACCACCACACAATTAAAATAAGAAAAGTTATTTTAGCCCAGCAGTGATGGCACAGGCCTTTAATCCCAGCACTTGGGAGGCAGAGGCAGGTGGATTTCTGAGTTCGAGGCCAGCCTGGTCTACAGAGTGAGTTCCAGGACAGCCAGGGCTATACAGAGAAACCCTGTCTCAGAAAAAAAAAAAAAAAAAAGTTATTTTAATTAGTAACAAACAATTAAGAAATAAATATAATCAAGATGTCAAGGTTCTATACTCTTTCATAAAATAATAAAGATCATGTTTAACAAGATAAAAAGGTGCCAAGTGGTGGCACACACCTTTAGACCCAGTACTCCGGAGGCAGAGACAGGCAGATCTCTGACTGTGAGGCCAGCCTGGTCTACAAAGCAAGTTCCAAGACAGCCAGAGCTATACAGAAAAACCCTGTCTAGAAAAACAAAACAAAACAAAAACAAAAACAAAAAAACCAAAACAAAAGGATACAAGGTTATTTATTATGGTTCATTTGTAATCATATCTATAACAAAACTGTACTGTTTTGAATGCACCTCCAGACCAAGGCCTGTAACAAGAACAAATACAGTTGTCAAATTAGAAAAACAATGTTAGACCAGGGACCAGATATGAGGTGGGTGCGGCCCTATCTCAAGGAAAAGCAAATTACAAAGAGGACATCTAGGGGATGGCTCACCCACTACTCTTCTGAAGGTCCTGAGTTCAAATCCCAGCAACCACTTGGTGACTCACAACCATCCATAACAAAATCTGATGCCCTCTTCTGTAGTGTCTGAAGACAGCTACAGTGTACTTACATAAATAAATCTTAGGAAAAAAAACAAAGTGGACATCTAAATTTCCTCTGAATGTCTGTTTATCTGTATAAACTGCATGTCTACCTTAATGTAAATATAGATGGAAAGATACAGAAACAATTATATATACCTACATGCCACGGAGGACACTAGCATAAAGACCTATACTACCTAATTCTTTCAGTTGAGAGGGCATACTGATGATACTTTTTTTTTTTTTTTTGGTTTTTCAAGACAGGGTTTCTCTGTGTGGTCCTGGCTGTCCTGGAACTCACTCTGTAGACCAGGCTGGCCTCGAACTCAGAAATCCGCCTGCCTCTGCCTCCCAAGTGCTGGGATTACAGGCATGCGCCACCATGCCTGGCTTCTGATGATACTCTTGTAGTAGAAAGTATACTGTGTATCTGCACCTTGATTTCTAAATACCCACTAAAAGGAACCAGAGCTCAAGGAAGAAGTCTAATTCTGGAGTTGAATTAGGGAAAGAGGAGGTAAAGGAGGAGCCCAGCATATCTTGTAGTACCAGAAAATAAGACAGTACTTAAAACAAAAATAAACAAACAAACAAAAAACCAACAACCAAGGGGCTAAGAGATGGCTCAGTGAATGAATAAAGTGCTTGCTGAGTCAGCATGAGGACCTTAGCTCTATCCCAGACTCTATATAAAAAGACACAGGACAGAGTAGGACCTGGGGGCTCACTGGCCAGTTTAGCCAAAATGGCCAAAGTTAGATTCAGCAACACCAACTGACTCAAAAGATAAGACAGAGGAAAAGAGAAGGCTCATGGGTAAAAGCAATTGTTGCATATTCCAGATGACCTGAATTAGGATCCTAGGAACTCACATAAAAAGCTCAATGTGGTAGCATGCACCTGTAATCTCAGTATTCCTATAATGAGATGGGAGGTGGAGATAGAATTGTCTAGAAGCTCATTGGCTGGGCCAGCTAGCCTGGAGTACCATGGCAATGCAGTAGAAACAGAGACCCTGCCTCAAAAACAAAAAACAAAAACAAAGTAGAAGGTAAGGACTACCAAAACTGTCTAACCTCCATGTGATACACACACATACACCACGAAGAATAAAAAAAATAAAATAAAATAAACAAATGGTGACACAGGGACTGATGGCACAGACTTATAAATCCAGCTCCTAGTGAAATAGAGGCTGGAGAATCACAAATTCAAACTAAATAAAAAATTAAAAAAAATTTTTTTTGTTTTTGTTTTTCGAGATAGGGTTTCTCTGTGTAGCCCTGGCTGTCCTGGAACTCACTCTGTAGACCAGGCTGGCCTCGAACTCAGAAATCCACCTGCCTCTGCCTCCCAAGTGCTAGGATTAAAGGCGTGCCCCACCACCACCCGGCAAAAAAAAAATTTTTAAGGAAAGCTGTGGGATATAGCTCAGCGGTATAGCACTTGTCTAGCATGTGTAAAGCCTAGGTATAATTCCCAGCCCCTCAGAAAAATAGTAAAATGAAACAAGAGAAATAAATCTTCATTACAGAATCCCAAATAATATATGGATACTTATTCCTCCAGGAAATGCACCTAAACCCTTCACCAACTTTCAGAATGATCTAGACTTGAAGACATGTCTAACCTATGACCAAAGGGCCTCATGCAGCTGAAAACTTAATTACACCATAAAATTATTTTTGGAAAAAAATCCATTCATATATTATTTATTCATGTGTGTGTTACTTGATTCTGAGTCTTCACCATGAAGATTACAATACCACCACAAAAATTTGGACACATATGGCAGTTAGCAACTCACTTCTAAATAGGTATCGAAAAGGAGAAACAGTAATTTTATTACTTAACCTGGTTAATACTGCCAGTGATGCTGAAGACAAACCAGGGGTAACCTAACTCTCTAGAGATTTGGGGAAGTCTAAAGTATTCTTAAAGCACTGTTAAAAATCACATTAATGCTAAGCCAAGTAGTAGTACATGCTTTTAATACCAGCACTTGGGAGGCAGAGGCAGGCTGATCTGAGTTCGAGGCCAACCTGAACTATAGAACAAGTTCCAGGGCAGCCAAGGCCACAAAAACAAAACAAAACAAAAATCACATTAACAGGGCCAGAGAAATGGCTCGATGTGTAAAAGCAGCTGCCACCACGCATGAGGGTCCAAGTTCAATACCTGGAACTTGGGATGTTGAAGGAGAGACCCAACTCTAATAAGCTGTCCTCTGGCCTTCCACACATGTACAATGGCAATATGTATGTGCTCCTGCGCATGCTCTCATGCGCTCGCGCTCTCTCTCTCTCTCTCTCTCTCTCTCTCTCTCTCTCACACACACACACACACACACACACACACACACACACAAAATCACTCTCAAAACATCAATGTCATGAAAACCAAAACATTCTTAAAGGTAGGAACACTAGAATGGTTAGAAAATTAAAAATAACAAACTTGTTAAAACTAAGTGCAGTCAAGAATGGAGCAATAGTGGTGGTGCACACCTTTAGTCCCAGCACTTGGGAGGCAGAGGCAGGCAGATTTCTGAGTTCGAGGCCAGCCTGGTCTAGAGAGTGAGTTCCAGGACAGCCAGGGCTACACAGAGAAACCCTGTCTCAGGGAAAACAAAACAAAACAAACAAAAAAAAAAAAAACAAAAAACAAAAAAAGAATTAGGAAACCTCATTCACTGCTGCTGAGCCTGCAAATCAGTAGTCACTCTGGAAGACAGTTCGACAACTAAACAGAGTTTAAGTCTATGATCCAACAACTTTACACAAATGAAGTAAAAACTAGGTCCATGAAGTTCCTGTGGCCCGGTATGACGATGAACACCTGTAATCTTAGCACCTCAGAGGTAGAGGCAGGAGCATCAGGAGTTGAAGGTCAGTTTTAGCTACACAGTAAGTTCAGTGCCAGCCTAGACTACGTCAGACTGTGTTTCAAAAAATGAACAAAAAACTCTCTATGAACCTAATCTTTCAGTGAAGTGAAGGCAGTTAGTCTGAGCACAGTACATAAAGTAGAATGATTCCAGTTACATATGACATTCTAGAAGAGAAAAACTACAAGGACAGTAAAAAGATGAATAGTTGCCAGAGTATGAGAAAAGAACAAATAAGTGAAATGCTGAGAATTTTTAAGAGCATAAAACTCTTCCTTATTTTTTGTTTTTAATCCTTTATCAAGTACCTATGTATCATAGCACAAGAGAACACAGGCCCATGCAGACAGCAGGCCAGGGTTGTACCAGTCCTCCTGTTCTCACAGTAAAGTGAAGGAAGGCCTTTATGAGAGCCTAGGCACTTCCACACAAGCAACACAAACATAAACCTAAGAATTTTCTAGTTTTCTTAGTGGAAAACTTTTGCTTTATCTGTTGAGATAGTTTACATCCAAAGATACCAAACACTGACACATAGTTACACACTGTCTTTGTTTAGCTTCATCATATACAGAAGACTATGTCAGTTTAGACTACTTTTGTTCGACTTTACTACCATGTACTTTCGTTGCTTAAAAACACATACACACCAAAACCCCATTTTTTAGTGTGTGTGTGTGTGTGTGTGTGTGTGTGTGTGTACACAAGTACACCACTTCAACATGCATGTGGAGATTAGATACAGGAATTGACTCTCTTTGCACCATATGGATCCGGGGGATAGAACTCAGGTCCTAAGTGGGCACACAGTCCAGGCTATCTTCAAATTTCCTAACAGCCAAGAATAACCCTGAGCTCCCATTCCTCCTGCCTCTACCACCTAAGTACTCAAAGGTGTGCCCCATCATGCTGCGCTGACTGACCTACTTTGTTCCCGGCACTGTGTAACGTACTAATATAACCTCACAGAGAAAAAACATGTATACTCTGCTTTCACTTCTGTGAGGAATTCTGACACAAACAAACAAACAAACAAACATCAAATAACAATACATGAAGCAGAGAAAAATGAGGTAAAAGGCACTGAGACAGCTATTCTAATTGGGACCTTAGAAAACTGCTTCTTTAAGGAGTTGACATTTAAGTTGAAATGTGTAGTAAACTAGGCCTGTTAACAGAGGTTTGAGATAAAGGCAAAGTGGGTTGGGACATTCTAAGCAGAAAACAGGAAAAGTGAAGGCCAGAAGGAAGAAACTTAGTGTTTTGAAAGTTTATTAAGTTGTCAGGATAAGTGCACTGCTGACAACCTAAGTAGGGCTGGAGAGATGGTTCAATTGAGAACTGCTCTTGCATAGGATCCAGGTTCTGTTCACAGCACCCACATGGCGGCTCACAACCACCTGCAAGTCCCGTTCCAGGGAACCCAGCACTACCTTCTAGGTAACCTCTGTGGACACTAGACAACATATGGTACACATACATATACGAAGGCAAAACACACACATAAAATATAAAATTAAAAAAAAAAACAACCAAAAAACAAAACCTAAGCAACATCTTTGAACTCAAGATGTAAGAGTATGAGAATCATTCCAAACTTCAAATCATTCAAATCTAAGCAGAAAACAGGAAAAGTGAAGGCCAGAAGGAAGAAACTCAGTGTTTTGAAAGTTCATTAACTTGTCAGAAACCTCTCTAACACTAACCACGAAGAAACAATCACAATTAGATTAATTTTAAAGCTGGCAGGATGGCACACATTTGTAAAGCCCAGCACAGAGATGGTAAAGGCAGGACTCCAAGTTCAAGGCCTACCTAATCTACATAGGGGGTTTCAGGCCAGTCAGGGTTATATAGCAAGATTCCTCTATCTCAAAGCTATACACAGCTGTCAATTTTTAAGCTCCCCCTTGTCTTACTACACTCACAGCTGCCTATAAAGTAAACTCTGTATTTTCAACTGGCTCCCTAAAATAAAACCATGCCTGTTATCCACAGTTCATATCTCTGGTAGATGCATCAAGGAAGGGGAGTGTGATCTGTTCTAAATCTGTTCAATTTTTTTTTTTTTAAAAGCCATTACTTTATATATGATGACCCTAAGAGCATGACCTGGCTACCTAACTTGCATTTAAATTCAGGTTCTGTAAGTCATATGATTCTGAGTAAGCTGCATAATCTCTCTCAGAACTCCAGCTGCTGAATTCTGCTGCTTGCTGTGGCCGGAACATGGGCCCCCTTATTCTATTACCAGCTTTCTATTTTCCAAGTAACCCACTGCCTATGCTTGGCGGTCCTGAAACTTGCTCTGTAGATTGACCCTGAACTCTGAGATCTGTATGGCTCCATTTGTTGAATGCTGGGATTAAAAACAAGTATCGCCCTGCCTGGACTTAAGCTTTCCTTCTCCTAGTACTTGCTCTGTCCCAGGCTGGCCCTGAACTCAGAGATCTTTGTCTCCTGGAATTAAAGGTGTATACTACCGTGTCTGCACCTAAACTTAGCTGGATGAGATTTTTCTCCAAAATCCCACTCCCTTAATCAGTTATCTCCTAGAACATAGGATTCAGCTCCATTTCCCTTCCTGGTGCCCCTTTAATACTTAAACCATATATTTTACCCACACAACAGAATTAATACCAGGCCATTTTCAGACTTCTTCAATGAATCTAAATATTTTCACCTGAGCGTTAGGCAGACTCTTCAGACAATAGCAAAATGCAGCCACATTCTTCACCAAAATACCACAAAAACAGTCTCTACTCCACATACTGAAATTCTTCTTCACTGAACCTCTTGGGCCAGATGTGCATAGTTCAAATCAGTAACAAAGTCTACCATATTCCTACTAGGAAAGCCCATTACACCCCACTTAAAGGAGTCCACTGCTTTCTAAATCTAAAGTCCCAAAATCTACATTCTTCCAAACAAAAGTAATGGTTAGGCCTATCACAGCATCACCCCAGTCTCTGGTACCAACTTCTGTCTTAGGGTTTTACTGCTGTAAACAGATACCATGACCAAGGCAACTCTCATATAAGGCCAACATTTAATTGGTGCTAGCTTACAGGCTCAGAGGTTCAGTCCATTATCACCAAGGTGGGAGCAAGGCAGCATCCAGGCAGGCATGAGAGTTCTACATCTTCATCTGAAGGCCACTAGGAAAAGACTGGCTTTCAGGCAGCTAGGATAAGGGTCTTAAAGCCCAAGGACCCAGTAAAACACCCACTCTAACAAGGCCACACCTACTCCAACAGGGCCACACCTCCTAATAGTGCCACTTCCTGGGCCAAGCATATGCAAAATATCACAATTAGCTACACATTTAAGAATTTACTTTGTTCAAGGTCTCAGGCTAAACTAGAGGGATTAGTAGAAACTATAATGTACTATTGTAAATTGTTCAAAAGATAAATCTGTCAAACTCCCTTAGGTGCTTTTTTCCCATACTATTTAACATCCAACAGCCATCAATCTCAGCAGAGCACAGACAGCCTGGCTTCATTGGAATACAAAGTTTCCATTTGCTCTTGTTGGGATTTTGCTGCTGTTTTTGAGACAGTCTCACTCTATAATCCATTCTGGCCAGAAACTAACCATGTAGCCCACAGTTAAGTAGCCAAAGCTCAAGGCAATCCTCCTGCTTCAGCCTCCCACATATAAAATTTAGAGGGGAGAACCATCATGCCTTGCAAGTTTTCATCTTCATCAAGATTTTTAACCACTGGGAACTGGAGAAACAGCTCAGATTTAAGTACACTTGTTGCTCTTGCAGAGGACCAAGTTTGGTTCCTAGCATAAGCACCTGTGACTCCAGTTCCAGGGAATCCAATGCCTTCTGAAGGAAGTCTGTGGTGACAAGCACACCCATGCTGCACATACATATACAGACAGAACAGACAAAAAATAAATCTTGGGAAAAATATTTTAACACTATCCAAAACTATTGTCAAAGAAGTTTATTATTTTTAATGGCTTTTCCAAACCCAGATTTAAGTTATTTACTCATCTAATAAGTTCTACTGAACTGCTACTGCTGCTGAATTACCACACCACTCCACATAATTCAAAACTGATAATCCAAACTTTAAAAGTATATGGCATACTGTTATGAAATACTTTTGCTTGCCACCTCCTTAAGTGAACAGCATTAAAAACGTATGCAAAATGTTGGGACTAGAAAGGAGGGTTAAATGGTAAGGGTGGGGCTGGAGAGATGGCTCAGCAGTTAAGAGCACTGACAGCTCTTACAGAGGTCCTGAGTTCAATTCCCAGCAACCACATGGTAGTCACAACCATCTGTAATGGGATCTGATGCCCTCTTCTGGTGTGTACTCATATAAATTAAAAAGTAAATAAATCTTTTAAAAAAATGGTAAGGGTGTTTTCTTCCATTTGATCCCAGAACCCACACGATAGGATTCCAGCAGGTTGTTTGACATCAAGCATGTGCACCAACTCACAAAAATAAACATAAAAGATCTCTAAAAATATGTATATGTATAAGTGTTTTGCCTGTATGTCTGTGTACCTCATATATGCAGAAGAGGGTGTCTATCCCCATGGAACTGGAGTTACAAAGCAACCAGTGCCCCCTAAGTACTGAGTCATCTCTCCAGCCCCATGTTAAAAAAAAATTTTTTTAAACAAAAGTTTTGTGTACAATTTTTTCCATTACAGGTTTACAACCTTGATTTCACTTACATTGTCAAAAACAAAGTTAACTTTGATTTTCTCTTTATTAAACCTTACTTGTCCAGTCACTTTAGAAAAGTCTCATATGACCATTAGCTTGATCTATATTCTCTCTTTAGGTCATAGGAGTCTTCAGGGTGATGAAAATGGAGAAAAAAGGATTTCACCTTTCCAAAAATGAGTTTTCAGTTCTATAATTATGCATAATGTAAGACAAGCATCCTATCTGGGCCAAGATTTAATGCCTTGGTTCCTAGGAGAATCAAGAGTCGTGCATAAATTTGGGACAAGTTCTGCAAAACCTCTATTGGTGCTGAATCAGAAACTCATTGTTAAGATTCATCAACAAGAATATACTCTAACAGCAGCAGCCACTATGGCAACATCTCTTTCATCATGCCCTACGCAAGAAACAAAATGGGATACATTCAATCTTGCATAGCAATTACCACGACTTTAGGCAGCTCAACAGCGACTTGCTAAAAGCTAAAAAGTGAGGATCTCATTCATCTAGCCTTAAAGTGGCAAGGCCTGGCTAACCTACACTGCTGGCTATTGTACTGAGCCCGGAAACCTTCCCAGCTGCAAAATACCTGAACTCTGCTGACACTTTCCGAGGGGGGAAAACCAAGGGCGGGGCGGTGAATGAACAGAATCCTTACAAAACCATCGCAGGTAGTGGACGCAGGTATGGAGGCAGGCCCGGGCACCAGGCTCTGCTCCCGCTCAGAGACAACTAGGCCCTTCACACCCACCACAGCCCTCCCGTGCTCTTGTTCATTCATTTAACAATTCCGCGAGGCGCACTCCACCAAGGGCCTGCTGGCAGGGCCCCCGCCTCAACCTCGGACATCTCAGCCTTCAGGCGCGGCCCGGTGCCGCCCGCGAACCTCTGAAGCTGCAGTAACTCCCCGCCGCGTGCTCTGCTCACCTGAACCCCAGCCCGGGTCACCAACACAAGCGAGCGCCCACGCCCCCCGCCCTGCCGGCCGCGGGCTCCCAGGCCTCCGCCCCGCTTCGCCGCCTCAGACCCGCCGGGTTCGCGAGAACGCGGAGGCGCGCGTCCGCGAGGGCCCCGCCCGCGGCCGTGGGTCCCCTAGCGCGCGCAACGCCGGATCCTCGGGGTCCAGGCCAGCAGGTGAGGCCCACCGCCCACTCACCTCTGCCGGGTCAGAACCAAGGGGCCTGCTCTTAGCCGTTTAAAACCGCTTGGGCCGCCGCACACCCCGCAGTGTCCTCGTTGTTTATTGGTCCTCGGAGAACCGCCTATCGCCCCTCTATTGGTCCGTTTGAAAGGGCTGTGGGCACGCGCCGCCTGCGGCCTTAAAGGGACAGCGCGCAGCTGCGTGTCCTAGGGCTGCCTGTCAGGTGCTTGTCAGCCAGGGGCTGGAGGAATGGTTACCAAGGCGATAAGATAGCGAAAGGTGTGTGGAAAACTGTGCATTTCCCGCCATGATCACGTTGCCTTTACCTAACTACTGATGTTTAAACTGCTGTCAACATCTCCGCCTTTTTATTTTTTTGAGAGCTTGCAATCGTGAATATTGATTGTACTGCTCTGTGCTAAGAGGGAAGCAAGAAGCTACTGGGATGCAGTGGGGAAAGCCTCGAATGGAAGCAGGATGCTAAATTATAGTCTTGGACTTATTTTGAACAAATCACTTTTCTCGGTTAATCTGTACCTCAGTTTCTTTGTGTAGGAAATGGGAGAATTATGTTTTCCTACAAATTTAATATAAATATTTTAAATTTCCTTACAAGCTTAAATTAAAGGTTGTGGTGACACACGCCTTTGATCCCAACTGAGGCAAGCAGATCTCTGAATTTGAGGCCAACCCAGTCTACAGAGCTAGTAGTTCCAGGACAGCCAGAAAACCCCTCTCTCAAAAAGCCAAAAACCCAAAACAAACAAACAAACAAACAAAAATTCCCAAATTTAATGTAAGGCTTTAATACAACAACCTGAGTGTCTAGGAGTGGCCTTTATGAACTACAAAATATGATTGTCAAAACTCGATTTTACTACATTTTACTTATTTGCCTTATGGAGGGGTAGTGGTGCAGGACCTCAAAGGACAACTTGCTAGGCATTGGTTCTCTCCTTCCACCATATGGGTTCAGGAACTCAAATTCAGGTCACCGGACTTGACAGCAAACACCTCTACCCATTGAGCCATCTTGCCTGCGCTGTTTTTGAGACAGGATTCCACTCTGTAGTCCAGGCTAACCTGGAACTGGCACTATAGACCAGGATGCCTCAAGTTTGTAGCATCATTCCACCCACACCTTCCAAGTACCGGGATTACAGGCATGTATGTGTTGAATCAATATCCAACATTTCTATAAATATTAGGCTATGATACAATAATGATATTTTTAAAAATTTTAATGTAAGTATTTAATATGGCAAGGCAGAGATCAGACAAGACAGATCTTTGAGTTCAAGGTCAGCCTGGTCTACAAATCAAGTTCCAGGACTACACAGGGCTACACAGAGAAACCTTATCTTGAAAAAACAAAACCAAACAAAGAACCAAGAGTTAGAGAAGAAAGATGTGAGTATGCTGGTTCACAACTGTAATTTTAGCACTCTGGGGGTCGAGGCAAGAGTGTGGAATTCAAGGCCAGCCTCAGCTATGTAGTGTGTTGGAAGGCAGCCAGGGATGCAGGATGCTGTATCAGAACAAAGAACAAGTGCTCAGCTTCACTGTTAGATTTGAGTGCAAATTTTTTGATTTTTTTTTTTTTGTTTTTTGTTTTTTGTTTTTTTTTTGAGACAGGGTTTCTCCGTGTAGTCCTGGCTGTCCTGGAACTCACTCTGTAGACCAGGCTGGCCTCAAACTCAGAAATCCGCCTGCCTCTGCCTCCCAAGTGCTGGGATTACAGGCGTGCGCCACCACTGCCCGGCTACGAGTGCAAATTTTTAAGCGGACAATTTTGAGATCTACAGATTCACTAACCCAGTAATGCTACTAAGAGGCATTTTATGCACAAATACAAAGAAAAGGTATAAAAATGTTACTGAGTCACTAGGATATTAGAAACAGAAATCTGGAAATCACATGGCCATCAAAAGGAAACCTTTTACATAAATTATGGGATGTCAATAGAACACTGCACTCTAGGTACCAACTTCTGTTAGTCAGGGTTCTCTAGAGTCCCAGTCTCCTGGAATTAAACAGGTGTACTACCTTGCCTGGGCCTAAGCTTTTCATGGCCACTATGCCTCAAGATCTCCATGCCAAGATCCAGGTCAGAAGCCTGTGTCCTCCAGCCTCAAGACCTAGATCACAGATGTATCCTCCATTTCTGGATTGTGGTTCATTCCAGATGTAGTCAAGTAGACAACCAGGAATAGCCATCACAGAAGAGGTGGACCCTATTTTGAAAAAAACGAGTCCAAGAAACTGTCAGGATTAAAGCCCAGAGCCTGGGAGGGCTGTTACTGCTCAAATGGAAGTGGAAAATCAGGAGAGGCCTGTCTCAAGGGAAGGGAGGCAGTTTTAAGCTTGTTTACTCTCAGGTACCAATGAGACATTTAAGTGGAATCATCTAAGTAGGCTTACGAAAGAAGCTTGAAGACTAGATTAAGTCTTAAGTGGTATCGATTTGGGAATTGCTTTCTGTAGAGACTACAGGGGCAAGAGAGAGGAAGGAGTGAGAGAGACATGGGAAGAACAGAGTCACATGTAAGAAGGAGAGGAACCGGTCAATCAAACAGTGACCTTTGGACAACGGAGAAGGAATATACCGAAACAGTCTTCTCAGACATAATATGAAGAATGCACTTAAAGGAGAGGCTGATGATTACCTCAGATTTGCTCAATAATGGATGTGCATTGTCTGGGTTCTGATGAGCCTTAGAAGATGGCAAAATGTTTTTGTCTTCAGCCTTATTAGGAGGTATGCTTTAGATGTCCGAATCTACTCACTTACTCTTTTTGACAAAGATTTATTGAATACCTAGTTTTGGGGGGGATTGTTTTAAACATTTAGACTAGTCAGTGAACAAAACAGACATACAAAAATTTCCTCCACTCAAGGAGCTCATGTTAGAGTGAGGAGACAGAGATAATCAACACATAAATTACGTAGTATGTTCTTAGACTTAGACTGTAATTTTGTATACACATGTGTATGTGCATGCATGTAGAGGCCAGAAGTAGACATCAACTGTCCTCCTCAATTGCTCCCCACCTTTTCTTTTTTAAATACAGGGCTCTTATTAAACCTGGAGACCACCAATGGAGCTGGACTGGCTTGCTAGGAAACCCCAGGGCTCCTCCCATCTGCACATCTCCAACACCAAGATTGCAAGCATAAATTACCACTATCCAGCTTTTTTACGTGGCTGTTGGTATTAGTGATTGAACTCAGGGTCTTCCTGCTTGCACAGCAAGCACTTTACTGTCTGGGTCATCTCCTCAGCTACCCTAAAAGACTGTGCAGCCTGGAGCTTGCTGCACAGATCAGGCTGGCCTTGAATGTACAGATCCATCCACCTGCCCCTGCTCGCTGGGTGCTGGGATTAAAGGCATGCACCACCACCACCTGCCCAAGAGTGGCCAGTGCAGGCGTGCAGGTCTTGTTGAGGTGATATTAGAGCTGACTTGAAGGTGAAGGTCATGATTTTATGTCGAAGTGTCAGGCAGAAGCCCTTTGTTTGGAACATACCAGGCAGGTTTGAGATACAGGGAGGCTAATATAGCTGGAGAAGATGAATAGGAGGCAGGAGGGAGATGAATCTGAGAGATAGTGGAGGAAAGGGAGTGGCAGGACCTGTTAAGGTCTTGCAGAAGCCTATATATAGTACCTTATTCATAGTAGGTGCTCAGTAAGCATTTGGCCAAAGTTACCTGTTACAGCCCAGGTAATCTTGTATACTTTTAGAGTTATTTGTGACTTCATCCCAGGGGCCTCCCAGTGGTTCTACACAAGTGTAGCACAGCATGGTACGTAGCAGGGATCAAAGCGAACACTGTATTCTTGGAACCAGAAAGAGGAAACTCATGTCAGCACTGTGGCTGCTGGATAACTCTTAGGCCTTTTAAAGAGTCGATGGCGGTCAGAGCAGGTGCTCATTCTGTTTATAATCACAAACTGCGTCCCAGTCAAAACCTCCCAACCCTGGATGTAGATCCTTATTTTCAGCCTAAGAGGAACAGCTTAAATGATTCAATCCCTTCTGCCTCCAGCTGAAGTGCTCTGAATTACCCTCTGGAGATAATGCAGACACTAGTACACACCTCAAGTGGCTATGGGATTTGTGCTTTAACTGGTCTCCAAGATCACCAAGCCTTCCCTAGCTTACACTTGGTTGCAGTTGATAGGTACCAGTTAAATGAGGGAATAAATAACCTATTTTTTTTTTAACAATTTCTTTTCTTACAGTCCATTTTTCCAGCCTCCAAAATGCAGACTATTCTGGGGAATTTTGACCACAGAAACATCAGCCTCTTAACAGAGGAAGGAGGCAGAGGGAAAGATAGCAACCTCATTAGCCATCAACAAGCTCTTAAGGCACAGAGGAGAAAACCGCAGGGAAGGACAGGCCATGTGAGTCGTTGGCTCCTTAGGTCCAACACAGTGAAACAAGCTGATTACCCAGGGTTGAAACTCAGACTCCTGGGCTGTCTGAATCTGTTTTAACACTAGGCTAAGGAGTTCAAAGTTTGAAGCTGGAGTCTTAACTAGAAATAGAACGCTTCCCTATTGGAGCAGGAGAATGATCTAGAAGACAAATGAAAAGGCAAACAAGGGGATGCTTGGAAACAGAGACTGGCTGGACACTAGCATCATCTCTCTGTGAGGAAAAGCTGCAGACTTCAGGCAAACTGAAAAGGGACTCGATTGTTTTCCCCTCCGTTTGGTGGCAGTGCTGAGGGGGCAGGGCAGGCCTTTGTGCACATGCGAGGCAGGAGGTCTATCAGTAAGCTACATCCCCAGAGCCGTCACCACATTTCCTTTATGATTATGTCCATAAATAGAAACCTGGGAATTCTTCAAGTCTTAGTTACCCTTTGCGCCCTTGGCTCTTGCAAACACTTCTAAGCTGCTCATGGCCACCGCCTTTCGGTTTTCTTTATGCCTCTGTTCAGATAAGTGTCACAAAGACCTTCCTATCAGGGTCCGAGAGATGGCTCAGTGGGGGCAGTCATGCTTGCTCCCATGACCGATGCCTGAGTTCGTGGGTCACAGAACTCCAGTAGGTTGTCTCTGACATGCCACATACATGTGCTTAGTGCCATGTTTACTCACATGCGTGTTTATACGTGCATGTACATGTGCATGTATTTGTGCATGTGCACACAACACACACAAACACATGCATACACACTAAATCAATATAAAAATTCTCTTCATAAGATTGTCCTATGGGCCACAGACCTTTTCACCTTAAGTTCCACTGTTTGCTTTTATAATACTGAAAGGCAGTGACCTCATTTTCAATGTAATTTGCAAAAATATAGTTTGTTTCACTGATTATTCAAATATATACATGTATGTGTCTGTATGTGCACTCCATGCTTTCAATACCCACAGAGTTCAGAAGGTGTTAGATTCCTTGGAACTGGAGTTACAGCAGTTGTAAGCTGCCATGCAGACGTTGAGAAATGAACCTAGGTCCCCTGTAAGACCAACAAACACTCTTAACTGCTGGGCTGTTTCCCCCACCCATTTTGGTGATTTTAAAAATATATGTAATGTACACACATACAGGCATACACCCATTTTATACATAGGTGGTTTTCCCTGCCTACACCATGAGTGTGCCTGCCCTCATAGAGACTAGAAGAGAGTGACAGATTCCCTATAAGTGGGGTTCCAGGGGTTGTAAGCTAAGATGTAGGTTTGGGAACAGAAACTAGATCCTCTACCAGAGCAGCAAGTGCTCTTAATGGCAGAGGCATCTCTCCAGCCCGTTTTACTCATTTGAAAAAAGATTTATGTATGTGAATGGCTCTCTTTAGACACACCAGAGCAGGGCACTGGATCCCGTTACAGATGGTTGTGAGCAATCGTGTGGTTACTAGGAATTAAACTTGGGACCTCTAGAAGAGCAGATGTGTTCTTAACCTCTGAGCCATCTCTCCAGCCTGTTTTATTCACTTTTTACAGTCTCACTAGCACAGGCTTGACTCAAACTCATGATATTTGTGTCCCAGCCCTCAGAGTGCTGGGATTATAGGCATGTGCCACCATTAGTCTAGTTTATTAGAATTCTGTTGTGCTGTGTGTTGTGTGTATAACCAGAGGGTTGGTTTTTTTTTTTTTTTTTTTTTTTGGTTTTTCGAGACAGGGTTTCTCTGTGTAGTCCTGGCTGTCCTGGAACTCACTCTGTAGACCAGGCTGGCCTCGAACTCAGAAATCCGCCTGCCTCTGCCTCCCAAGTGCTGGGATTAAAGGCGTGCGCCACCACCGCCCGGCTTGAGGGTTGGTTTTTTTGTTTTTGTTGTTTTGGCTTTTCGAGACAGGGTTTCTCTGTGTAGCCCTGGTTGTCCTGGAACTAACTCTGTAGACCAGGCTGGCCTCAAACTAAGAAATCCGTCTGCCTCTGCCTCCCAAGTGCTGGATTAAAGGCGTGCGCCACCACCATCTGGCTGAGATAGAGGTTCTTACTAGCCTGCAGCTTACCAACTTGGCTAAGTTCCTAGCCAATAAGCCCCAGGGATCACCTGTCAGCGTCTGTCCAGGATTTCAAGTACCTTTCCTCCTCCTCCTCCTCCTCCTCCTCCTCCTCCTCCTCCTCTCTCTCTCTCTCTCTCTCTCTCTCTCTCTCTCTCTCTCTCTCTCTCTCTCTCGGTAGGTTCCATGGGCTCTGGGAATGAAACGTAGGTCCTTGTATTTGCAAAGCAAGGCCTTTACTGACTGAAGTGTCTCCCTAGTCCCAGTTTGTTAGACTCTGACTCGTGTTTTTCAGTCTGGGGTTCAGGCTTTACATCCAGAGAACTGGAAGAGGAATCCTAACCCTCCTCTCAGAGTCAAGATTCTTCTTTGTAAATGAGATTTTGTTTTCTTTTAAAGAATGTTGGGGGAGAAAGGGTTTAGTTGACCTTGAACTGTTCCATTGAGTTCTGTTTCTGGCACACCAGGTCACTTGTCAATTCAACCCAAGTCTTTCTTGCTTTTTTTTTTTTTTTTTTTTTTTTTTCATTTTTCTTGATCTTATTATTTTGGGGGAATAGAGGGTGGTAAGGGCGCAGCTGCTAGACTCCAGACGCTGTGAGACCATGCATTGTTTAGGTATGGGCAGTACTCTGAGTGGGGACATTATTCTAGCAACAGTTTAGGACTTAGAAAAAGCAACCATTGAGAAACTTGAAATTAAACTCTACAAGCAGCATAGTATGAGGACTAGAACATTTCCTACTTTTCACGGGAATGACACACCCAGAGAGCCCGAGAAGGGCTCCTTAGCCTCTTACTCCAGCCTCGAGATTCAGTGAGCACAGTGGGAGAAGGTAGGTTTTTGGTTTTGGAGACTCTGTTTCTCCCTTGTAGCCTTGTCTGTTGTGGAACTCACTCTGTAGGCTAGGCTGGTTTGAACTCACAGAGATCCTCCTGCCTTTGTCTCTAGTGCTGGGACTAAAGGTGTGCTCCACCACAGCCTGGCAGAATGTAGCTTTTTAAAAAATGGCTCCAAATGTGTGTGGTGCTGGAGATAGAACCCAGTTCCCATTCCAGGATTTTTTGCACCGTGTTGGACAGTTTTGCTGGTCACCATCATTGTGAGGCAAAGTCGAGTTCTGTGACATGGGACCCCTCGATGAATGAAAACAGCAGTAGAGGATTCATGGTATATATGCCATGACACTAGCTTTTGGAACCCGGAGATGTTTCTACTGATCATGATTGTGGTCCTGTGCTAACAGGACCTCAGCCAGCCTCTATCAACCCAGCGAGTTGCATCCAGGATGACCCTCTCTGTCATCGTCCTCTCAAGGAAATCGGGATGACATAGAAGTCAACTCTCTCACCATGACCTACGTTCTCAGGTTGAGTTGAAACTCCAACACAAACCTCACACCTCTTACTTCCCCTCATGGATCGCACATCTCTGAAGACATTAGAGGCGATGTCCCCAAGTACGGTTTCCACAGCATGGGTCTTCCAGATAGTGCAGGTGCAATTAGTCATGACGCCAAGCCAGCCAAAATAATTAAGAAAGCTAAATTTATATTAAATTATCATAAAGCCCTAAAATACTGAACATAGTGGTTAAATAACTCAAGAAAGTCCAATCTCTCCAGTGAGTAATGTTAAAATCATTACACATGAGCATGGGAAAATCACTTCCATTAGTTTAGGACAGAGAGATTTTGCCCTTTTTTATAGAGTAAATCAGTGCTCAAATAGATATTTCCTCAAATGCATCCTTTCTACATTCTGAACAGCCCAAGTGCAATAAGATCCTTGCCCCTCTCCACTCAGGAGGACCCACACTTCTGTTTTCTCCCTCCTCCGCTGCTATGGATTTAAAGGCTCAGATGCTGCCTCATTCTGTGCGAAATGTCCGTGCCTTTTCTCGTAGAGCTGGCTCTGTACTTTTCTCAGTTGGTGTCCTGGAAAAGGCCTCTGGCCTGCCCTGGCTCTGTGTAGACATAGATCTGGGCCTAGCTAATGACAACAAGACTAATGGTTTGACATCTGTCTCCTACTCGTAATAACTGACCAGAAAAGATTTGATCTTGTCCTGTTTTTTTCATGCATATGCCTGGCTGCTGATCTCTGAATAGCGATAACCATGAAAGGTATCTTAAGTCAGGAAACTTGCCCTGAAAGCCCTCCCCTCTATCCGCAGCTCCTGTCAATCTCTCCTGTGCTTCGGTCTCTATGGAGACGTGCCCGGACTTGCTCTGCTTCTCACCACCTCTCACTCCTTGCTCACCACGTTACATCCTCACTGACCCTCCTCCTCAATGGACATCAGAGACTGAAGTGATACAGGATCGGCTAGGGAAAAGAAGCCTAGACTCCCGTCTCTCAGAAGGGAGACGCAAGGATGAGATTCTAGGGCAGTACAAAAAACAAAAACAAAAACAAAAACAAAAACAAACCCTCAGCTCCCGTGAGAGAAGCCCTCGGCCTAAAGGAGCATGACGCTGATGGTGGCCCTTTAGTGTGGACAGGGGCCAAGAATGGCACATGGCCTTTATCACCCTAGAGCCCCAGGCTGTGTCCATGAGCTTGGATCCCTGAGCACTTGAGAATGAACTCAAGAGGTTCAGCCTCACAATACTCCTCCGGAGCCCCTGGGCGCCTTGTGTCTCTCTAGTTGCTCTTCCTGACCATTTAGGAAAACGTCTAGTCATTCTCTGAAAGGCTGTGACAGAGTTGCTTCCCTTAGAGTCCTAGAGAATGGGAGGAGGGAGGGCAGAAGAGGGAGGCTCAGGAAGAATACTATGCTTGATCTCTGCAGAGCTCCTTACACGGTCTAGCCTACTCTCCAAGGCCCGCCCAATGTTCACTCAAGCTCACAGCATAGGTAAGAAAAGTACTGGCTAGGAGCAGGGCCAGGAGGGAATTCCTAGTAGTGAGTTGCCATGACAGGGGCCTCCAGTTATCCAAGGGAGAAATGGCCCCAGACATTCTAGCAGGAGGAAGAAGAGCTTAAGCCATACCCACACTTCACCCGTATCACAACGGACAAAGCAGTGACCCCTGGGTGAGGAGAATGTCCACTGCCAGCAATGGACATGAGCCCATGGCTCAAGTGCACCCCACCAAAGGCTTTTTGTAATTCCCAACACTTGAGGCTGGAGGTTTCCCAAACACCCAGACCAGCTGGGCTGCTTCTTCCTTCTCTCAACCTCCAGTCCCAGCCCCTGGTAGGCCAGTCCCCAGAGAGGCCATCATGTCAGCTGTGATGGGGAAGACCAGAGTCGTATATCATCAAATGCATCGGTGCTGTGGGACAGGCACATAGGGCGCCAGGGCAAAGGGAGACGGAGCTCTGTGCTGACAAGGAATCACGCTGAGCCCGGCTTCAGGGGGCCCAGGATAGAGTGCAAGAGGTGAGGTTCATGGTAAGATCCAGGTCTAAATTCTTGAGATGTGCCCTCACTTCTTGTCCCCAGGTAGTTTGGGACTCAGATGAGTAACAGGTTCTATGGGGGCTTGGGAACACTTTGGGGTGGGAGGAGGAAGATGCGTGCGTGGGAAAGGGCCCGCGTTGTTATGTGGGCACAAGGATCAGAAGTCCACAGAGGAGAACGAACAGGCAGGCAGGGAAGAGAACGTGGGCACTTAGACCTGGCTTTCTGAGGAGAGCTTGCGTTCGTGTTTCCAGCCTGTGTCTGGCAGAGAGCCCCGCCTCTCTGGAGTGGCTGCAGTGTGAACACTGCTACACTCAGACTGCTCTTCCTGCAGCAGCTGCTCTGTCTCCGTGTCATCGAGGGAGCCAGAGCTGGCCTGGATGGACACTGTGTCTGTCTTCATGCATACGTGATCCCGTAGAAGGCCACCCCTGGAGCTGCGCAACTGCTTGAGGTCACCCCATTCAGCGTCATCCCCAGCCAAGAGGCGGATTCCCTCTACAATCTTGATCTTTTCCTTGGTGTAGGTGTGGTCAGGTCCACCCTGGGGTAGAAAATGGAGACACATGGTTGGTTGGCATTCTATAAAGGATCTCACGGTGAGCTGAAAATGGAAGCAGAACTGAACAGAAGTGCCTGGGGAGGGCAAAAGCCCCACAGAGTGCTGGCCAATATGGCCAAAGCAAATATGAGGTCTCACCTAGGGCAACTGTGATTAGATAATTACATTATCACAGAGGAGAGGGAAAACCATGGCTTCTAGCCCGACACCAGCCATTTACGAGCTATGTTATCTTGAGCAAATTACTTAACGCTTCTAAAACCCAGTCTCCCCATCTACGGCGTAGGAGAACAACAGCACCTACCAGCTCCCCCAGCTGTTGTAAGGGGTAAGTGGCAGGCAATGTATGGGATGCAACCGTTAGAGCGCAGGACACGGGACACACTACAACATGCTAGCTGGTGTTATAGCATCGCCATGAGTGATTAATGGGCCATCATGCCGATATATGAAATCCAAAGCAATCCAGTATGCATTTACATCATATGTAGTCGTCCTGTGGTTTATTACTGGGACATCATGCAGATATAAGTAATCAAAAACAACCGGCAGAGGCAGTTCAGTGTGCGTGTATTCAAAATTTTTATTTACTGGTTTGCTTTGAATGATTTTTGTAATTGTGCTAAGAAAATGCGGGAGGTAAGGTTTGGGGAGCAGGGCATGGGAAATCATTGTATTTGTGTTCTTAATGAGCCTGTAACCTGTTACTCTTTGGGGGGATGCTGTGGAACTGCTCCCATGGAGACCATCCCTGAGTGACCTGCATCACTCTAAGGATAGCTCTAATTTTGGCTTAAGTCCTTTATGTACTCTTTTAGGGCAGCCTCATTCCTGACTTGTGGGGTATGCCCGTTATCATCCTGCCACCGCTAGGAGCGAAAGGGCATCGTAGCTTGGGTTCTGTCCCTGGGGTAGTCTCCGCACTCCGAGTCTCCAGCCATTGCTTTCTGTTAGCAACAGTTTCTTTCCACAGACAGTTATTAAGGCCCTCCGTTAACCAGATGCCGTGCTGGGCTCTTGGTGATAGGGTCTGCGCTGTAGGAGTCCCTCGATCACGCAGAGATAGAGGTAGTTTGCAAGCACACATCCAGACTCCCATTCACCCAGCAACCCTCCACGCTGAAGTGAGTTTGAGATAACATGCAGGTCCCTGGAGAGTCCTCATCACAGAAATGCACTAGGTAAGTTAGGGAGAAGCGGGGTACACGGCAGAGGTAGTTCTGGAAACACCACTTTCTCTACACACACAGAGCAACAGGTACCTGAACTCAAGAGGAAATCAGAAGAGAAAGGGTGAGAGGCTATCAGAGGGATGGAAGAGCTGCTGAGGAAGAAGCAGAAAAGAAAAGAAAGAGGTCAAGCGGGGTTTCTTATTCTCTTTTGGCCATCGTGCGGACAGATCCAGGGCCTTGCACAGGCTGTGCGTGCACTGAGCTGTTGCTGAGTCAGGTCCTCACACCTGCTTTTCAGTTCTAATGGACAGCCTTCGTTGTGATTCTTTTCTGGGACACCCCACATTCTAGGAACTCAAGAATCCTCAAGAGACCATCTCAGAAATAGAGGTTTCCCATTCCCAGGACTGTAGGTAGTCTTATGAATTATAGTTGCAGCTTTTTAAAACACAGGAATCCCTCAATTTAGAGAGTATAGGATTCTTTGAAGGGCTAGGGTCCTGCTCGGCTGACTGCTAACAGTCAGAGCAGGCTGAGTCTTTTTAGGGAAAACTCTACGAAGGTTAGGAAACTCTGACATCTCAGACCTCAGATGATTTCCTCTTTCCCCTGTGGAAAGGTGACTATTTTTCATGCCTGAATATTCAGTAAATAATTTTGCCTCAACTTAATAAAATGTTTTAAAAAAAATAAAAACACGTAAATATTCAGGTTTCTAGAAAACCCTTTTAAAACCTTAAGAACAAAGATAAAGAAAAACTAGACATTCCCAACAATAGGTACTATTTTGCTAATTCATAGATTAGAGAAAGAAAGAGTCCAGGAGCTCTTGGGTCTGCGGGTGTTGTCTCAAAGAGTCCCCTTGCTTCAAAGGGGTACAGCATAGAGGAATGACAACCTCTAGGAGGAAAGCGTCCATAAGCCTGTTAACTCTCCAGGGAAATAGACACTTACTGCTTTCAGATCTGAGTCTTCTAGCCTTGCTTTTACCAGGGTCCCCCAAAGATTCTAGATCTCTGCAGAAACCCAAACTACACTCAGTTTTCTGTTCACTATTGTCCCCCAAATGGTAGAGGGGACACCACACGGCCCCTACTTATCCACTCAGGCAATTTGGTTATATTTCCTCCCACCCTCTCTCCAAATCCCAGAAAAACTGAAGTAGAACTTCCCATTGTTACCTCTTTCTTATAGCACAGCTGATTATACATGGCTGGCTTGGGAGCTGCTTCGAGTTTCACTTCCTGAGTGGAAGTTCGGTAGGAGGGGTTGCTGTAGGTCAGGTTTCCCAGTCCGGGATCCGTGAATTTGGATTTTCTGTGTCTTCAAGAGGAAAAATCGGGCTGAAATCAGTTGAGAACTTTATAGGTATGATACTGGGGGAAGATGTAACCTACGTGTGGGAAGCACCTCTCTGTAGGCCCCGGGGACCCTGCCCCCAGGCACCCACACTCTTCGGAATTCGGGGCCTCGAGTGTGAGCTGGAGCTGGTGACTCCTAGTGAACCCATTATGCAAAAGTATTAAAGACAAGATCAGCTTCTGTCTTGAGTGGTGCATCCTTCCTCCCTCCCTCTCTTTAAAAGGAGTACACCGCCGTGTTGGAAGTTAGCTTCTAGAGAGGTCCACAGGCAGGCAAGATGCCTCCCACATGAGGGAGACCTCCAACCAACAGCCAGTGAAGAACAGAAGTCTGCCAACAGTAATTATTCCAGTACATTTAGAAGGATTTCATTTCTTTTATTCCCAGTCTAGCCTTGAGATGAGATCATAACTCTTGCTTGTCACCCAGAGTACAACCGGCAAGAGACCTCGAAGCTGAACACACAGTGAAGCTATATCCAGCTTTCTGATCCACAAGGACTCACTACCAATTAGATGACTTGTTATGCAGGAGGCGGACCTCCGTTCTAACCCCACCCCTGCTTTACTGGCTGGAATACTGGAATACCGGTTTAGGTTTATAGACAAGCTGTGGTGTGGAGAGGAGGGAAGCTTAACTGAGAAAATGCAGCTATAGCAGCGGATCGCAACCTGTGGCCCACAACTCATTGGGAGGGGGTCATAGATCAGAGATCCGTCACATCAGATATTTACATTAAGACTCATAACAGAAAT